>WUAM01000359.1:33206364-33231180 GCA_024336885.1 Actenoides hombroni
ACCCTGGTTTTGTTGTGTCAGAAATGAGGTTTACATATTTATGGTTGTTTATGTAGAAGTAGCTCCCCCTCAGCAGTAACATTTTCCATGCCTTTACGGAAGCCAAAAGTGAGGTTTATTTTTATGTTTTCACTCGTGCCACATCCCTTCTGTTTACTGTTTAGAATTTCTGGTGGAAGAAGCTGCCGTGTTAACGTTAGAGACAGAAGGCCTGTGTTCAGGTCAGAAGGTACAGGAATAGCAGTCTGCCCCTGGTGGAGGATTACTGTGCTGCTGTTTTTCTATGGATGCAGGCCCTGTGGACACATCTCTGCTCGCTTCACATTGGTGTGGTGTCTCTAACAGAACTGCTCCCCATGTGGCTTGGAGCCCTTTCCCTACCAACAATCTCAGTAACAGTGTTTTGTGTCTCTAGGCTTCTGCCAGGATAGTTATCTCGGTACAAAGAGCATGTGCTTTATTTTCTCTTCTTCTCCTTGCATTGAGAGCAGAACCTAATACTCCTAAAGTGCTTTCAGAAGATGCTAGGTAAGCGTAAGCTGGTAGTAGGTTAGTATTTAAGCTAATGCTCTAGCAGTACAAGGTCCTGTCTTGCTCTAATGTGCGCAACTTGTATCGGCATCTTGGCAGGAGCAGGTTAGAGCTTGTTGGGGATGGGGGTGTCATCTCTGCCTCTCATGTTTGGGGTTGTTGGGTATGGACCTCATGCAGACCTAAGCACTGCCTGAAGCTTGTGTAGCCTACATCCAGGAATCGTCCCAGCTGATCCGACTTTCCTGCAGCCATCCTGAAGTACAGCTGAATTCACGTCCCAGAGTCCCGTGTGTTCACCCAGATGCACTCCTCTGTTTGCGTGTCTCTAGTTTTCAAAGCTTGCTGCTTTTGGTGGCTGTTCGTTCTCCTGGTCCTGTTTGGAATGTGCTATATTGCTGGTTACCTCCGGGGGGAGCAAGGTAGTCAGCTGGAGATAGGGAAAACTTCAAGAGTGAAATTTAGGAGTGTTGAAATATTTTCCTTTGATATATTTAGGAGAGCCCTTCAGAGAGGGAGAAGAAGTGCGTAAGTAACTTTACGCTCCCTTGAAATGGAAGCAGTGACGTGGAGGTGAAAGAGATGGGGAGAGAAAACAAGATATGGCAGAAGAGTAAGGAAATCTTAAAAATTTATTATGCGTTAGATTAGGCTGGTTTGTACTGCATTGGTAATTTCGGCTTCTAAAGCTCCTAATTTGCCTTATGGTAGCGTCAAGCACCCTCCTCATGGTTTGGTACCTTGCACTGCTGGGAACTGTACGGGCAGAGAACAAAAAGATGGTTGTCCCAAGGGGCTTAAAATGCACAGGAGACAAGAGGGAAATGCAGCCACCTTGGAGGAGTGCACAGCAAAGAGGTCCCGGTCGGCAGCCTCGTTGCTGTCGGGTTGTTGCACAGCCCGAGTGGCAAAGTGGAAGAATGGAGAACATGGAGGTGAATATGAAAGCACTTTGTGGCTGCTGGAAAGTCCCTTTTTCCTCAGGCACGAGAGGAAGAGGGAAGGTTTGTGTTGCACTGACCACGCCTGGGCTGTGATGGAGGTGGGTGCCCAACGGACAAGTCCCAAAACACGTGCGCTGTGTTGGGTCAGAGGGAAGCTGCTCACACCAGGGTGCTCGATCTGTAGCTTGTCCAAGGCAGCGTGTTTGCTGTGACATGCTCCAGGCACCACCTTTGCTGGAAGCCTGTTCTAATGGTGTGCTGGGCTTGTGTCCCATTGCATGGTGGGGAAGACGCATCTTGGAAACGAGGCCTGTTTAAGAGTGTTGCCATAGCCTGCCCTTGTGGTGCTTTTTCTGACAAGGCAAAGAAGGAGCTCATAGACTCTGAGCTGGTGGTAGTGGATGAGCTGAAATCTGCTCACTTGGTTAAGGCTTGAGTCATCTGTGCTATTATCTAGTTATTAACTGTAGTACAGAATTGCTCTTGCAGCTTCAGCCTCTTGCATACGGTAATCTTGCATAATAGCTTTGTGCACTGCTTGTACCTGTCACTGCAGCAATGGTGTATGGGACTTCAGGAGATTAGAAGGGATAATTTGGAGGGTATATGTTAATTTTGTCAGTTTGGGAGTGCAGTGTTCCTTCGCGTTTCACTAGCAAGGAGGATGAACTGCAAGGTGATGCTTACACCAGTAAAAAGTATCAACTGATTAAAAAGTTGTCCTCAGGGGCAACCCTGAGGAACAGGGGGTTGCTCATGGGTGATTTGCATTTGTCTTGGGGTAGGAGAAGTGGAGCCCTGGTTTAGAAAATTTGTGTATTTTTTTTTCCAGAACGCAGTGCTGGAAAGAATTACTGGTTTCAGTGACTCTGAATTACAGGGGATTAGGCAAGAATGATGCACAAGCATGTAATTAATGACAGTTGATGTATAATCACAAGGGGGCAGTGTTAAAGTTACACATACAGCTTGAACTTGCAAGTGTCCTTGCTTCTGAATACATAACCCTCGTCACGTCAAAGTGCTTGTTGATCACTTTTTGTTGTTCCAGCTTTTAAAATGAATACAGAGAAGCAGATTGATTCCCTTTCAGATCCTCACTTCTGCTGACGTCGCTGGCGCGGTGTTTGGGTCTTTGCTGGTGGTGCAGTTTGACGAGCTGGACTCTGGAGCTCCAGGTCCTATCCCATGTGCCACTTGGTGGTCTGCAGTAGAGATCCTCTCCCCCGTGAACTTTAGGAAGGGCTTAGCAGCTTCCTCTCTTGCATAGCTCCCGAAGCATACTGGGATGTGCAGGATTGCAGCTGGCTGGACTTTATTTAGAGCTAGGTTGACCACGGGGGCATGTGCTCTGATTTCATTTGAGATGTGCCCTTTGTCAGGTTAGTGGAAACACTCTCAGCACCCAGTCACTTCAGAAGTCACTTGGGTAGAAATCCTTTGCTTCTCAAAGCAATAAAAATTTGCTACCTTGTGACACCTCCTTCCATCTCCAAAAATTTAGATAAGGGTATAGATACAGTGTAGATAATGCCTGTATGCTTGGAAATTCAAAACTTAACAGTTACATTTCCTGTCCTGCTCAGGATTGGGAGGTAATTACCCTGCAGTACCTGCACTTAGGGAAAACTGTAGCTCAGGGCAGGGATATTTTTGAAAAATAATGACTAGAAAGAACAGAAAAAAAGCCAGGTTGGACAATTATTTTGTAAATTAAACCGTAACAGTTGTGCAGTTTCTTCTATATGAAGATAATACCTGCTGAACCAAATACTCATATTTCCTGGGATTTATATTTGGTTTTCTTCCTCCTGTGAAAGAAAGCAGAAATGAGGTGGAATGTGGTGCAAGTGACATCTGAGTGCCTTTCCAACTGCTGATCTTAAAGGCCTATGGAAGAGCTGTATCTTACACTTTTACAGGAAGGGTATCCCCAAAAACTATTAAGAGATTATTAGGAGGTAGCAATATTATGCTGTTCCCCATGATAACTGTGTCTTTACTACGACCAGATCAGAAGCAGCCCTTCTGGTGGATCAAAACAATGGCTGCCTGCTTGTGATCTTAGGTTTAAGTGTGTTATCTTCCTCCAGTGTGGAGGTCACAGTAGAGCCTGCTTACAACCAATTGAAAATAATAGCTGCTTTACATCTTGGACCTTCAAGAAATGGTTCCATTGAAAGAAAATAGCTTTTCATCCAGGAAACAACCAAGGGTCATGCAGCTTTGAAATCTTGCATATGCTTGTGTTCAGGCTGTGCTTTCATGGGTCATCTGGCTTTTAGAAACCACTCGGGTTAAATTCACATCATGCGGAACACAGTGCTAAGTTAGTAGAATTCATGACAAGCTGGCTAAGTGTCCCATGCCATACAGTGTTTGCTAAAAGCATCGCTTCCGTGCTCTTCTGTCTAGCCAGGAGAGCTTCTACAGAATCACAGGACGTTAAGGGTTGGAAGGGACCTCGAAAGGTCCTTCCAATGAAGGTGTTTTGGGCTTAGTGTGTTTTCCAAACAGCAGTAGGAGAGGTGGGGATTGCTCGCTGGAGGAATAAGGATGCTCTTCTTTCCCCCTTGCTGTGCAGTAACGCTTTGTGGTCCCTGTTCTCATTGCCTGCCGCTGCTTGCTCTGCTGCCTTTCACCGTAAGACCAAGACTCTGGCATTTTTAGGACATGGCAGAATAGCCACTGCTTTTGTGGGAAGTGGAGCTGTTAACTTAAGTGTGCCCATCATCTTCCAGTACGGATGATGTGGATACTTCCTTCTGACCTCGGGTGAATGGGGCATTCTTCTTGTTCTTTGATGTCTTTACCGCCAAAGGGCTATGACAGTGGCAGTGCTTCATGGTCTCGGGGAGGCTGTGGTGTGAGTTCTAGAGAGGTTCCCCAGTACCATGTGATTTGTTTTATCACAAGGGGTGGCAGTTGCAGCCTTATTCAGGTCCTGTTCGCAAAGCACGTGAGCAGCCTGGTGAAAGGCATGTGAGAGATGGAAGGTACTGGTACTGTTATGCTCCTAAGTTCTTTTGGATGGGTTCAATTGCTTTCTGGTTTTCTTCCTTGGCAGGTCTTGGCTTGTGGGCAGCTCTCTAGCAATCGCAGCTGGAACCTTACACCAAAAGACACCATGATGGTGATGACTGACGTCACTGCAGCCCCCAGACTGGGGTCAACTGCCACCACTCCAGCTGTGGCTCCCAACTTCTCCCGGATGCCAGAGGATGGCAGCCCCACAGCTGTGGAGCAGCCAATATTCCTCATGACCACCGCTGCTCAGGCCATCTCAGGTTTCTTTGTATGGACAGCTTTGCTCATCACCTGCCATCAGGTAAAACCCCATCACTCAAACTTCTTATCCTTTCCTTTTCCCCACATGATAGAACACACATGATCTCCTGGCATATCTCTGCCAGATACAGCCATGTGATGGGGCGTTGCAGACTGGAGTGGTACCAGGACCTCTTCTTTGGGGTCTAATATGTTACCTATGCTGAGCAAAGTGGCAACTTTTATATGAAGGCCTTTTTCTGCCCAGGTTCAGACCATTTCCATAGTGTGGATGGAGAGGAAGCAAACATTTTACAACTATCAGGTGTAAAACATTTGGCCGTCTCTTGATCATTTGCAGAAAGGTGTGTTATCTCAAGCCATCCTTTCCTAGGTGGTGTAGCTGAATCTGGCCCTTTGGTTATTGTGTCAGCTGTTAGGCAAATGATCGTGGTCATCTGTTGTTTGACATACCTCCTTTGATCTCCTGTGCCAGTGGATTCCACAGGCTGAACTCCGCTGCGGAAAAGGAGGAGCAGGAAATGCTTTATTTTATTTTTTTCTCCCATCCCCTCTTTCTGGGGCAGGTGTCCTGGGAGCCAGAACGAGTCGAACCCTGCATCCTGTTCCGTACCTCTTCTTTCACACGGTTGTGATGTGAACCAAAAAACACAGTGGGGAAACGCAAGCCCTGTTATTTTATCAACCTGTCTTTTGTACCTGTCGGTCCGTGGATTCCGGAGTGATGACTAGAATCTAGAAAACTGCAGCCTCTTGATGGAGTACAGGGGCTAGTGAAGCTCAAAAATGGATTAGTCACCGATGAATAAGAGTAACACTTGCAGTTTCACCAGCTTGGGTAACAATTACAAGTGCCATGGATCCTCCTGTTTCAGAGCACAAATGGATTACCTGCTGAGGGTAGGGAGAAATCTTTATTCTGCAGTATAGCATTGCACAGTTAAGTATTAATGCCCTTCTCCAGAGAAACCAACGGAGGTCGGTGCCAGAGAGACATTGTTGATTGAAAGGCTCTGTTGCCTTGTTAAAAGGCAGTGGTTCCTGTGCTCTTATAGGCCTGTGGATCGCAGGGCTCTTGTGACATCCCAAGGGCAAAGTGTGCAGTCATCTGAACTCCGGTGTCAGCTGTCCCTGTGCTGGGTGAGGTGTGTCACTGGGATTGTCACTGGGAAAAAATATCCCTAAGGTTTGTTAGTTTATTTTCAACCTGTTCTCCTCAGGAAATGAGGCTTTTGTGAGCTTCTTGTGGGATAGGGAAAGGAAACAGAATTATTTTGAGTCCTTTAGTTGATTTTGACCAGATCTGGCCAGGAAGCAGGGAGAGCTGAGCAACAGACAGCTGGGGAGAGATGACTCCCTCTCCTTTTTGAGGGAAAAAGTGAGGGCATCAACGTGTGCTTCGTTAGACCTTGGAGAACCCTCATGGCACCCCCAAATATAGGGTGAAGCTTCAGACAAATGCTTGTGCCTCATCAGGCAGCAGTCGGTCATTTGTGAGGCACCTATGTAATAAACTAGCTGTTATTAATCCCAGCAGCTTGATGAGGATTGCTGCATGGAGGCCTTGCCTCTGGAGAACATCCCCTCTGCTGACTGCATGGCCAACAGAGCGTACCTGCAACTCGTGCTGAAGCTCTGGCTGTGTTAGTTGTCATTGCAGGAACGGTGCTCGTCTTCAGGGTATGCCCGTGGTCGGTACTTTTCCCAGGAGATGGGTATTCTGTGTAAAAAAAGCATTTTAGGTGTGGGGTTTAACGTTGGCTAACAAACTGTGAGCAGTGGGAGCGGACAGGGTGGGGACAGTGCAGTCCCCTCAGCCAGTGGCTTAGGGGGATCGGCCTGTGTGCAGGCAGTTGGACAAAACAAGTGGTGTGTCTACGTGGTTCCTCTGAACACGCTGCACGGGCTCGGTGCTCGCTCGATGGCTGCTGCTTTGTGGCTGTGCCATCGCCGACGTGCGGGGTGGCACTTCCTGAGCTGCCAGGCTGTGGCTGAGCCGCTCTTCGCAGTGCTGGGGAAGGCCTCTCTTGGGTTGTTTCAGGTGAAAGGCTTGAAAACATCCAAAACTGCCAAGGGATTGTTTACAATGAGGTTGTGCTTAAGTACGTCACCCTCCCTCTTCAGAGAAAAGTGGCCTGCGGTGTTGTGAATCTTGGGTACTTAAAACAGGATGGCAAGAGTATTGGATTGATAATTGGAAAAAAGAAAAGGTATGAACAAAAGGACATGGGCAAGGTGATGATGATAACAGTAAAAAAATTCCTGGTAAGAAACTAGGTTAGAAATACCTCTTCTTCCTTTTCCTTCCCCCTGCAAACTGAGGGATGCTACATCAATGCCATATGATAAGAATGATGATTTTTTTGGTATTATTTTTATTCATTTATTTATTTTTTATTTCATGTTCATCAGCTTGAGGCTGCTGGAGCCTTCTGGTGATTTAGAGGTGATTTACTGAGTTTGTTTTACCTAGCCCAATTAACTCTCCAGTTCCATATCCCCCTGATCCTGGTCTCTCCCCTGTTGACCTCTCAGATCTACATGCACCTTCGCTGCTATAGCTGCCCAAACGAACAGCGCTACATTGTCCGAATCCTCTTCATTGTGCCCATCTACGCCTTTGACTCGTGGCTCAGTCTCCTCTTCTTCACCAACGACCAGTACTACGTTTACTTTGGCACAGTGCGGGACTGCTATGAAGGTAAGGAAGGGTCAGACAGAAAATGGGGGAGGTGGGAGGTCTCTGCCCTGAGAGAACTTCTGCTTCTGGTTGGGAACATGGAGAAAGTATCACTGTCACCTACTGAGACAAAGTTTCACAGTGTTCCTCACTGGATCACCATGGATTGCTCAGTGATGGAAAATCATGGAATCATAGGATTGTTTGGGTCAGGAAGGACCTTTAAAGATCACCTAGTGCAATGCCTCTGCTATGAACTGGGACATCTTTCACTAGATCAGGTTGCTCAAAGCCTCATCCAACCTGACCTTCTCCCTTACTGGCCTCTGAGTATGACAAGAAGTGTTGAACCTTCCCTCCAATGTTATTTAGAGACAACGCTTATGATTTTCTTGGGTTCTTTGCTTCAGGAAGGTGTTAAAGCCAAAAATCTGGTTCTACCTGATAACACATGGGTGTTATAAAGTGAGATTATAAAGTTAGATATCTCCTGGCTCTTCTAACAGCACTTACATCACCAGCCAGACACTTGCTTTGTCCTGTTTTCCTGGTGCACTTTGTTAGTGATGTATTCTTCTGGTCCCATCCTGTGGCCACCTGTGTGCTTGCAGAGGGTAGCACAGCCACCACGTGCTGATGTTGGTGAGGTGTAAAGTGCTTTGGAGTCCTGCAGGAGACGGGACGCTGTGTTGGGGATGAGGTACCAATTGCTTGTTTCCAGTAATCTGCTGCGGATGAGACCGCTGGCATTTTATGCAAGGGAAATGGTTACTCTCCTGTAAATGCTGTCTAAACATCCCTCCTCACCTCAGCCATAAAGAAGCCTCTGCCCACCCAGCAGGAGAAACTGCACTCTAGCAGGGTATTTTTGAGGACAGTTTATCTCTGTACCCTCATTAAGTCGTAACTCGTTGGTGCAGTCGTTTCATTGAGCTCTGCATTGCAGAGAGGTTCCCCTGGCCATGTGACCAAGTTAATCAGCTGAAGGGACCAGCAGGCCCTCCTCCATATCCACGACAATGCTCTGAGATGCAGCAGCAGCAGATGACAGACGGGCACACATGATTCAGAAGGCATCTTTGTTTGGGCCTGTTTTTTTTTTTCTTTCCCCGCCCTGCGTGTGGGTAGGTCTAGCAGGAAGCCTGCAGCTCTGCAAAACTCCTTTCCTAGCAACAGCTAGTACCCCTCTGCCTCGGCAGCTCGGGGGGTTTGCAAACATCTGAGTGTCTGCTCAGGAGGCAGCCCGTGCTGTGGAGTTCACCTCAGCACGTTGGGCTGTGCGAGAAGACTACAGGTGGAGGGAAAGCACCTTCAGCCAGCAGATTCTCTCACTCGCTTTTTCGGGGCATCACTTCAAAACAACCTTTTTGTTCTCTTCCCTCCCTTGCCATCCACCTCATCTTTTCTTTTTTGGGAAGGTTTTAGGTTGCGAAGTGGGGAGGAACTCTGTTATGGAATGGAAAGAGAAGACCCTACTAGTAAATTTTGAAAGCTGTCTTGGGCCACTTACGGGCTACGTTTCATAGCGTGCGCATATTTCGGTGTTGCTCTTTCACCTGACTCTGCTTCTGTACAAACCTGGGTTTTGGTAGCAAACAAGTAGGTTTTTTTTTTGTTAAGTTGATGTCATTGGCACCACCTGATGCATGTGGATCAGGAATGGGAAAGGGGTTCTTTTGCTGGTGTGATGAGCTTTGATAGTCAGCAGTCATTTATTTGGGGGAGGGAGGGGCAGGTTTTTCCCCCTCCCTTTTCTTTTTCATTGTTGTTTTCTTCCTCTGATGTCATCTCTTCCCTAGTGCTTGTGGAATGGGCAGCTGGTATTGTAATGACCACATCAGAGAGCAGGGGTCACTGGAGGACAATAGGAAGAGTTCAGCTTTTCTTCCTCTGGGTGCTGGAAGCTGTCAACTAAGTTGCAGGAAAATTGCAGGCAAAAGGGGTTACCACAGCTATGTAAATATGTTTTCTGTGGTTGGTGTTTTCTCCCCTAATTAGGGCTTTTGCAAAGTCCTTGCTGGGTGAACATACCTATCTTTGTTCAATCACAAGGATGACAGATGGAATAACAATATCCCAATTACATACATAGAAACAGGTATACCACTGGCTTTTATGTGCTGTAGCATTCTTACCAGCTAGGCACATCTACAAGCCACAAGTACAATGTTTTGAGTGTTTTGGGGAGCGTTGAGTACCTCTTTTCCAGGGCATAGTTTGGATGCATGTAGAAGAATGAGCATTAGTGTCTGTCTGACTTGGGAAGCTCATCCACGTGAGAAAATTGACCTTGGGTCTAATAGCTGACTGCTTGGTGAGGTCATCTTCTCAGGGCTGTACATTATTAGGCTTTTGTTCTTATTTCAAACTTCCTTGAGAGTTGTTTACATCTCAAGTTATTTTCTCTTTGTATTATGTCAATGCTGGGGGCCAAAACCAGGATTTGGGTGTTGACATTCCAGGGAACATCCCCGTATGGACTATCATTGAAATGTTGAAAGAAATGTCACTTACTCTGTCATTTTGCCCCAAGTCTGTGTGTGCCAGGTTTAGGAATATAATCCTTGCCCTAAAACTCTCAGAACTGTATGAGGGTCCGGCAGTGATTCTAACAAGTCGAGAAAGTGGCAGACAGGGCACATCCAGGCTTACTCCACGCACAGTTAAGTGGATTTGGATCCCAGGAAATGTAAACATTGTGTATGGTTACTATGAAAGCCCTCCCCATGCTGTCCTCACCTCAGTTTATATGTATGAGCAGAACTGAGCCTTGAAGAGAACTGAAGTGCAGCATGATATTGGCATTCAGTCTGAGAAGGCTTTATCGGCTGTACCAGGTTGCTGGGGAAGGCAGAAAAGAGGTGGCCCAAGGAGAAAGCTAGTCAGTATGCAAGACATTTCAGGTTTCTGAGGAAATGAAGCACAGAGCCTGTTTTTCCAAAATTTCCACCAGACGTGAAAACAGAATTTTACTGATTGGTAAAAAACCTCTGTCCCTCTGCTTCTCCAACTCTGTATGTCTATAGTCTGGTTATCTCAGAGAGAAACTTTGTCACCTTAAAATACAGGAGATAAGGTACGGTTGATGGATCAAAGATAACTTTTCCAAATGATTTAGTGCCAGCCTAATGTCCTGGAATAATGGACAGGAACCCTGTTAAGAATGGCATCTTACAGATGCCAAGTAAAACAAGAGACTCGCCACAGTTTTAAATGGTCCTGTGACCCTTTTGGCATGAGTCGTGGAACTGGCCTGGCACCTTGGCCACACTCCAGTTCAGATAGTCTTGTGAGTGCTGAGGTTGGACGATAAATGCAGTGAAAATAATCTGGAGTGCTTTGAAGGGAAAGACGCTGCATAAGCAGTCCCTGCTCATGTTTGGTCTGTTGCCTGTACTCTTTGGCCTTGCACCTGTTTTGAAGTTGGTTGTCATTTAACTCTGATGTCTTTACAGCCTTTGTAATATACAACTTTCTCAGCCTCTGCTATGAGTACTTGGGAGGTGAGAGCTCCATCATGTCTGAGATCAGAGGGAAACCAATTGAGTGAGTATTTATTGTTCTTACAGCGTGACACTCTCCTCCTGTGTCCACCTTCCATGCCTCTATAATTGCCCTGAAAAACTGTGTCAGGTGGTAAATGGCTGTGTGGACTGGGCAGGGTGCTTGGTGATGTTTTACCAGTAACCTGCTCTGAGACATACAAATCTTATCATATCCTTTTAGGCAAGCTGGACTAATTCACAGCTTTTCTGGATACCTTCCTCCTCCTTTGTTTCATTTCTTATTCCCTTCTCCTCCTTTAAATCTTTATTGTCTTCAGTTGGTTGTGTACACTTCCTCTAGGATCTGTGTTTCTCCCCATGCTACTCAGCTGGGGGGGCGAGGGGAAGAAAAAAAAGATTGGAGTGTGAAGTCCAAATGTTTTGTTGTCTTAAACACATCTCTGGAAGAGGGTATGGCTGTAACTGATGTTGTGCTTGGAAAAAGCACCAGTCCTGCAACTTCACTACAGAGAGGTAGACAATGAGGGTGGGAATCTTGCACTTCAGCCCAAATCTTACTTCTGAACCTTGTCATCTTGTGTTGACTCTTTCAGGTCCAGCTGTGTATACGGGACTTGCTGCCTGTGGGGGAAGACGTACTCGATTGGATTCCTGAGGTTCTGCAAACAGGTACGGGCTGGAGGAACTGTGCCAGCTTCAGAAGTGATGAGTTGTGTGGGGGTGGCAATGGTGCCCTTTGCTGCTGAACTTCTGAGATGAGCACTACTTTGAGGGGGTTATCACATAATTTTTGAGAGGCCTGCTGACTGCTGAGAAGAGAGGGTGTTCAGGAGTTTTGTTTGCCCTGCATCACGAAGGCCTTGGCAAAAGACCCAATTTATCTCCTGGATCTGATGTTAGACCTGGGAAGAAATTCCGATTTCCTCTTTGGGGATTGCAGAGGTCCCAGTTTTAAGAAATTGATGGCTGTGTTGTGTTGCAGACACCCTACGGTTGTGTAACCTCCTCCTGAATTCCCAGGGCTGCTATTGTGGCTTCAAGTTGAGGAGGGCGTGGAGGTCAAGCGTGACACAGTCAGTGTTCTGTAGGAGGAACTGAGTATTGCTCACCATGTGTGTCTGTCTGTGCTGAATTGGCTGTGTCAAGGGGGGAGGGAATGGGGGAGATCTAAACCTCAGTACAGCCCTAGTCTGCTCATCTCAGGTCAGTCACCTTTGGCTGCCATGAAACAGCAGGTGAGTTTCAAGGCTTTGCTCGCTTGCTGAAATGAACACATGAGGTTTCTCTGGAGACAGCCTGAAGCAGGTCTGGTGCTTTGAAAGGGCTCAAGTCATTGTAATTCCAGTCACTGACTCTAGACATCTGCCCTGGCTTCTCCTCCACATCATGACCCATCTTCTGTGTTTTTACAATATGCAGGAACATTGAAGGTGCAGTGCAGCCTCATGCTAATATCCGCTGTTAATCTCTGCAGCACAACTGGCCTTCTTCAAATGACCATATCTTTCTTTTCTCCATTCTGTTTGTTTGCCTCCGTCCCATGGCTTTTCTGTTTCCTTCCCTGATGCTTCATTTTCTAGTCTGCTACCACTGTGCTGCTTCACCTGTTTCTCTTGGCCTTCATTTGTACAGCCATTGTTTGATTCGATGCATTACCTATTATTTTTACTCCTAAGATTAACTTCTATGTCACAAGCAGATATAACACCCATCAAGGTGAATGAGTGCTGGACAAATAATTTTCCTCAGACCTCTTGCTTCTCATGTCCCACAGTCTCTGGCGGGTGTCTCCACGCAGGTTACATGTGCATTTGGAAAGGTTTTTTCCTCAACAAAGACTAGAAGTGCTTTTTTTTTTTTTTTTTTTTAGGGGGGTGCATTCTGCTGCCTTCTACAAATCCTCAGCTCATTTGGTAGCCTTAGGTGGATATTTTGCTTTTCCTTTGCTGCAATCTGGCAGCAGTTCTTCTGGTCAGCCTGTCCTTTGCAAACTGTGAAGTCTGCTGTGGAGGCTGTGAGGAAGGTGTCTTGCAAAAAGGGATGTTTAAATACTTCTTTCCTTCTTGGCTTGAGCTTAAATGTTGCCTTGGTGAGAAATCCTTGACACCAAGACTCGCTTTCTGGTACTTCTAGACATCCAGGATTGCTGAGTAAGATCTTTTAAAGCAAATTGCTGGGAATGGTGATGTGAAAGGGCAACAGAGCGCATCTCAGTACTGATCTGTGTGTATCTGCCATCACGATGAGCAGGAAGAAGAATGTGCTGGAAGGACCACCTTGCCCATTTTATCCTTGTTCTCAGCATCTCCAGCACTCCTGTTGCCTCTCACGCACTACGTGCCCATGTTCTGCTCTTTCCAGCCCCTTTCATCCTGGAGGAATCTGTGTTACAACCATTCTTTCATTCCATCTTCACCCCCACCCCAAGCTGTCCTCGGGCAGGTGCCTGCTGTGGGTCAGTCACTCTGCCTGTGTTCCCTACGGCCCTTTAGCAGTCAGGTGGTGTACTGGTGGCTGCTGTGTAAAATCTGGACAGCTTGATTCCTCATATCTTGATCAAGATTCTTTGCTGGGTCTGCGTCTGGTGACCCTCACAGATGGGTCACACACCATCCATGCGCTCCCTGTATGCCATAGCATCTTCTAGGGAAGCAACTAAAAATAGGATGTGGTGGTTTGGATTGCAGGGAAATGGTTAAAACATCCCCATATTGGAAGGAGGGGAGGCTCAGAGGACAGAGTTGTTTACGAATTAGCTTGACCTTTTCCAGTTCACATATTTACAGTGACTCACTAACTGGCATGTGCTGGGGTTTTTAATCTCCTTGAAGTCTTATGACCGCTAGCAAATTACATCGTATCCAAAGCAATTATTCCTGTTTGGTTTTGCCTTTTTTCCATCACAGCCCTCCCCACATGTACGTGGGTCAACACCTGCCCAGGCTCTTCAGCCTCCTTCGGGGAGACACGGGTGATGTTTTTAGGGTTACAACCCTCCAGTGTCTTAGGACCTTGGAGTTCAATGTCTCCAGAATGATGAGGCATGGGGTTGCTTTGAGAGAGGATGCCTCCCACTAGGAGCAGTGCTTTATGCTGGCAAAATGAATGAGCAGTGCCCAAGTGCTATGGAGCCTTTGGGAAGATTCAGTAAAAGTCATGTGGGTGTCAACTGAATAGCTTTTAATTTCTGCCTTGCAACACACACTGGTGTGTGTACAAAATGCCTGAAACATGGTGGCAGTTGACAGAGTTCCTCCTCATAGATCTGGGTTCCCGTCCTGGCCAGGGGACCATCTTGTCTAGCTTTATGGCAATCACGGGTTGGAGTTTGCTTCCCTTCCCTGGTATCCCACTGTTAACCTCGCTGTGTCTGTACCGTAGCACGGTGTGGGATATTTTTGTTTTTCATTACCACGTTACCATGTGTAGATGTGCTGCCAAACAGCCTATGAAAAACAGCTCTGGAAGAGAGCAGCTGAACGGTTTCTAAGAGCAACCTACAGAGAGAGTTTTTCTTCCCATCCTGGACAAGTAGATAGCACACATACTTCTGGACCTCCTTTATCTTCTGTTGCAAACTACAATCCTCAGGAACAGTCAATAAGCAAGTAGTGGGGTCAGGTCACCTGTTGGGGCTGGATTGTGTTGTGTTGCTTCACTGTCTCAATGGAGACACTGTCATGGTGATTGTTTGGGAGCTTGGGCTCTTGGATCTCCTCTCTTCTAATTCCCCTTCTCTCACTCCTGTAGGCTACCCTGCAGTTCTGTGTGGTGAAGCCCCTCATGGCCATCAGCACAGTCATTCTTCAGGCCTTCGGGAAGTACCAGGATGGTGACTTTGAGTAAGTTTGTCTAGCAAGCAAGCCTTGGCTGTTCCTTCTGCAGCTGTGCTTATGGTCTGTGTGTGTGCTGGGCCTCGGGGAAAAGATGGGATCAGCATAGGCTGAACACACATGTAGGAAAAGAGGGCAGGGATAAACCTGTTGGTTTCAGGTTTTTTGTACCTTGGTTTGGGGGAGGGGATTGAGACAGGAAGGCAGAAAGGAAGTGGAGTCTTGGAACTGCCCAATGACAACGTCAAGGGGAAAAGATCATGCTGAAATTCCAGGCGTTCGTGTATCTTCTCTTTTCAGTGTGACCAGCGGCTACCTCTATGTGACGATCATCTACAACATCTCTGTCAGCCTGGCACTGTATGCCCTCTTCCTTTTCTACTTCGCCACACGTGAGCTGCTCAGTCCCTATAGCCCGGTCCTCAAGTTCTTTATGGTGAAGTCTGTCATCTTCCTGTCCTTCTGGCAAGGTGAGCTACTTTTTTCCCCTTCCCTTGGTAGGCACAAAGAGCTCTCTGCCGGGGCTCAGACCCTAGAGTTGAAAGAGCAGATGCTGGTTAATAGCCAGAACGTCTTTCTGTATTATCATTACATTTGTTTTATAGTCTTTCACTGTATTTCTTTGGGAAACCCATTTTGTTCATTTTTGTCATTGTTTCTACGCTCCTGAACCCCCCCTATCC
The DNA here is from genome assembly GCA_024336885.1 of Actenoides hombroni. NCBI lineage: Eukaryota > Metazoa > Chordata > Aves > Coraciiformes > Alcedinidae > Actenoides > Actenoides hombroni. The sequence continues at coordinate 33,221,830 of WUAM01000359.1, forward strand.
CTGTGCACATGCAGCACACACATCTGTCTGGCAAAATCAGCTGTTGGGATGAAGAGTCCTTTGCATTCCTGGAACAACCATAAAGGACAAGCTGCCAACATGTTATCTACATGTTGCCATTCTATTGATTGAAGTGGCACATCTGAAAACTCTTAGTACCTTTTTTTTTTGTTTGTTTGTTTTTTTTAGTGCTCTATAAATAAAATTGTAATGGTGTGTCTGTGATTCATGTGAAGCAGCAAGCTGGCTGAACGCAGCGCGTGCTGCTACAGAACCACAGCCGAGCAGAAAGACGTTCAGCATACATACACATGATGCAGAGGCACATTCAGAAACCCAAAATTCCACCTAGGCACACTGCTTCTTAATCATTGGCTTTAAGCATTTCCCTGTTCAGTGCCCTACTTAAGTTTACTGAGTTGCACTTCAAAGACTAATTAGGAACTTCGGTGGAATTTAGGCTGTGGAAGTGTGGCCCATCCTCCTTGTCTGTAGCCAAACTAATAAGTTGTCTGGCTGATCATCTTCAGCCATCTGGGCACATGCTTTCTGCCTTCTCTGGAATTCTTCAGCTACCTGGCTATGGACAGGGAGAAATGCCTTTCTTGCAATGGCGTGTCAAAACCACTTTATGCTTTAATGAAAAGCTCTTTTACATCAATTTTTGCTCTAGCTAGTGGAAATGCTGAGATCACAGAAGTGCTCATGGAAATAACTGACTGTTTCTTACCTGTTTTGATTCGATTAAGTCCTGCAGCAGCTAGTTCCACAGATTATATTGTATTACTGAGAGTAGAAGAGTGTCAGTGTTTGAACATTCTTTGCTTAAACATACTTGTCTCACTTATTTCTCCTTTTGCTGTTGCACAGATAGATGGGAGTATCTAGCCTGCTCTGTTTGTAGCTCCTGCGTTAAATAGGTTTGCATCTGGGACGTAGAGCACAGACAGATATTTCTATTCTTTACAGTTAGTATGTGGCCATCTTTTCAGCACGCTTCCATGGGCTTGTTGCTTTGTTTAGGAATGCTGTTGGCCATCTTGGAAAAGTGCGGTGCCATCCCCAAAATCCACTCTGCCAACGTGTCTGTGGGTGAAGGCACCGTCGCTGCTGGGTATCAGGACTTCATCATCTGTGTGGAGATGTTCTTTGCGGCCATCGCCCTGCGCCATGCCTTCACATACAAGGTCTACGTGGACAAGAGACTCGATGCCCAAGGTAGGAAATGTGCCAGAGCACGTGGTGTGTCTGTTTGGTCGTGAGGCTGGGTGTTCTCTCTGGGTGGAGACTGGTCCCTCTAGCAACCAACACAGTGATGTGACTATTCCAACCTGAGTACTTGGAAAAACATCACATCCCCTCCTCTGTGGTGTCTGAATTGATTAATTGTGCAACAGCTCTGCAGGGCACAAACCTTGCCTGAATTGCATTGTTCCCTTTTCAGTTCCCCAGTATGCCACCCACGAGAGCTTGTTGCAGACCTGAAGGCTGCAAGAAGTTGCAGCCTTTTGGTAGAGTGGGTTCATCCTCCTTCCTCTCTCCCCAAAGGGGAACTCCATCATTCCGGATTGTGCAACAGACTGAAGGCGGGAGGAACAGGGCCTGAAACAGGCTCTGTTTTGAATCTGGCTCAGGAAGATGAGGCTGTGCTTTGGCAATATGTTTGGGTTGGAGGAGGAGGATCTTCCTGTAATGACTTTGTGAGGGCTGGGCTGCTAGAAACCTTATTCTGGGGAAGTGGGGGGTGGACATTATCTCTGGGAAAAGGGGTTCTCATGCCCAGTCTATATGTGTCCATTCAGTGTATCCCAGATGAAGGGATTCCTTCCTGCTGGGGCAGAAGTCTGTGCTGAGATGTGGGAAGACAGCAGCTCTTGGGCGCAGTGCTGATGTAGATGATCCCTCCATTCCAGCCAGCCCCAGAAGTTCTGGAAGGACGGTGGTTGCAGCTGGGGGAGATGAGATCTGTGGGTGATGAGAGGGCAAACTGCTGGCCCGTACAGTGGGGGATGTTTTGGTGGTGGGTCTTGTTCAGTTCTTGTTATTTCCTCTCTTTCTCTCTCTCTTTCTTTCTTTCTTTCTCTGTCTCTCCTCTCCCTTTTATCTCTCCCTTGCTTTGGCCACTGGTCCCTGATGCAGCTGTTCCATCATATGGGCCATACGGTAGGTACAGCATGCTCTGTGTGTTTGTCTCTGTTGGTTTTTAACTGGGATGCTGTTCTGTCCTGATTCCCAGCCTGCCTGCTGCCTGCTCTGTCCCTTGTTCCCCCTTCCTCACCGGTCTGTAACTCAACTGCCTCACACAGTTGCTTTAGGGTTCTCTGGATCATAAATTGTAAAACAGCCCTGTGGGCAGTGGTGTAACACCCAACTTTAGAGCTTTTCTGTCAGGACTGTGTGAATCTCCGTCCAAAGAGTTGCTCAGGCTCTCAAATGAGCTGGGTTTGCTGTCCCACCCCAGCCTCCGATGATCAGCAAACCATCAGCCACAGATGATCAGCATGCTTTGGTCATTTGGAGGCCTTATCCCTGGGACTGAGCAGAACCAGAAGCCCATGCTGGAAACGGGACCTAGAAGCCATTAGAAGTGTCATCTTAGAAGGAGACACACAGCCCTCCTCTGTGGTCAGCACTTGGTGCGGACAGTCTCCAACTGTTGCTTTCTTCATGGTGTCACTGTGACGTCCTCCACCCGTGGAGTGGTTCCGCCTCTTGACTGTTGCCCTCCTTTGCATCTCTTTCTGCTGTAATGGTCTCTTTCCTGTGGCACTTGGGTATCACCTGTCAGTCTAATATCCAGGGACTGGGCACGGCAAATGCAATTTCTCCTGTATTTTTAGGATTCCCTTAGTTTTTGTCTTCTGAAACCCTTTGCAGGAGCACCTTCCTACCTGACTGCATACCCAAACCGGCACAGGTAGCGTGTAGTAGAGGTTGTCGCTGTGGGTATGTCCCATTCTCATGGCATGTCCCTCATTTGGTGCTGAGGTGGATTCCTTTGGCTAGCCATGGCTGGATTTAGGAGAACTACTGCTAAAACTTGACACCGTTTGTGTGGCACTTCCTCAGCAGCTGCTTGAGGAAGTCTGTAAAGTAACTTCTGCAGGATCTAGGAGTGCATGCACCCTGTTCTCCTTACCTTCGTGTTAAGGGGTGTGGGGAAAGGCAGCGGTATTTTTCACTTGTCCCTCCCTGTCGTACCCCAACAGGTCGCTGTGCTCCCATGAAGAGCATCTCCAGCAGCCTCAAGGAGCCCCTGCCCCCCCACGACATCGTTCAGGATGCAATCCACAACTTCTCCCCAGCCTACCAGCAGTACACCCAGCAGTCAACGCTGGAGCACGGTCCGCCCTGGCGCAACGGCGGTCACGTTATCTCGCGTTCTCACAGCTGCTCAGGTGTCCGTGACAACGAGAAGACCCTCTTGCTGAGCTCCGATGATGAATTCTAGAAGGGGAAACTGCCAGAACAGGCTGTCATTTTCCTTCTTTTGTAGGGTTTATTTTTTATTTTTAATTTATTAAAGCAGGAACACGCAGGTCATATCACTTCCTAGAGAGTACAGATTGCAGAAGTGGGCACTTCCCATTAGCTGTTGTGGATACGGGCGCCGTGAGCAGTGTGGAGGTGGGGGAGTGGCCGGGACTCTGCTCTTCAGCCCATTCCTTACAGCAGCAATTGACTGGAATTCATTGAGGCAAAGCTCCAGGGCTTGGGGCTCTGGCCTCCCACACCTGCCCAGCTTGGTGTGGAGCATGACTGGCCAGAGCTTGGAGTTGTGGCCAAAAATGTTTTTGGTTTGATGTTTTTTTCCAGCTGGACAACCCGACGGCTTTGTATTCCTTTTCAATAACCTGAATGTTTGATGTAGGCACAGTTTTCTCCCCCAGTTCCCTGGTACTAACATCTCTGTGATCCTTGGGAAATGGGATTAGGATGCAGTGATAAGCATTCCTGAGGACCCGACCAGAGATTGGTTTCTCTATAGCCATTGCCTTGAATGCTTAGCAAGGAATATCTGCTTCCACCCTCCTAAGCACCTGGTTGTACAGTCCTGTACTTGAGTGAGAGAGGAAAAGGACAAGGCTGTTCTTCATGTTCCTCTGCTCTCTGCATCCCTCCTGCTCCCCATCAAAGCTGACACTTGTTGAAGCTCAGAAGGGATGAAATTACTGTCCCACAAGGGTGGCATTTTCTAATCACCAGGTGTCCAAGCTTCCCATCTCCCCTTTGTTCTTGTGGCAGGGGGCATCTGTCTCCTGCTAAGAAAGCTGTGGTACGTGGTGAAAGGTTGTAGAGTTCTGGCCCTTTCATCCCTCTTTGGGAAAGGAAGATAGGTAAACACTAAAATTCTTTTAATTCTTGTTTTCTGTCTGCCACTGACATAGCTGTCCTCCTTGAAGGTGAGGATTGCACCAGGCAGCTGCCAGAGCAGGTCCTGGTCTCTCCCATGGAGCTGACTTCTGCAAGCTGCGCAAGTTTTGCCCTTAGGCTGGAGTATTCAGGAAGGGATGTTGTGCACCCCTCCTTTGCTTTTTATTTCTGTAGCTGTTCTGGGCCAAACTGGAGCAGACTTGAAACCTGACATGCTCTGTCTGGTTAAAATTGTCCCTCTTAGTTTCCCAGGCAGCAGTTTCTGCTGCATTTTTCACAGGCCCTGCAGCAACTGCAGTGCTGTCGAGGGTGGAGCCCCATCCATGGGAGTGGGAAATGAAGCTTCCCTTTGCTTTGTTTTTGAGGGGGTTTTGGATTGGCCATTTGGTATTTAATGGAGCCAAAATAAAAATGATGCCTCTGTAGATCTCTCTGTCCAGGGACCAGGAAATGCCTCTTGCTTGCTTAAAATTGTCTAGGGGAGGAGGGGGGAGCACACTCAAGTGCCACAGGTGAGCTGCCCCTACCGGCAAGCAAGAAGCAAGTTGGAGAGGTTGGAGCAAGCAGCCGTGTTCTTCTTGGCCCTAGTTTCTCTGTTCCTTTCCCATTCAATGCCTACCCTGCCACTGGCAAACCTGTGTGTTTCCAAATTGCCCCTCGTTGCTCTGCTAGGACAACTGCTGTCTGGTGGACTGCCTGGAGTTTACCTCTTGTATCCTAATGTATGTACCTGCTTGCTCATTCACTTTCTCAGCAGCAACTGTGAGTGAAGAGCACCTCATTTCCTTGGCACTCCCACCAGAAATGTGTGGTCAGGAGCAGGAGGAAAAGGGCTTGAAGAGAGAGAGCAGGCTTGCTCCCTCCTGAGAGGATGGGGTACGGGAAGGCTTAAGGACAGTGTCTGGTGGGGGTGGTGAAGCAGGGGGGAGCAATGGTGCTGACTCTTGAGGGGACCGGAGGCAGGGTCAGTGGATCCAGCTGGATTTCCCCATTTGCAATTCCGTGCAGTTAAGTTACTGCTTTTCCTAAATCTGTCACTGGTTAAATGGACACGCGAACATTCTCTGCCAGGCTTTGTGTGGGCTTGGTGTAAACCCCCTTTTCCTCATGCCATAAGCCACCTAGAAAGCAAGGCTGAAGATTGAGTTGGCTTTCCCTATTCCATGGCTTTGACTAATGGCCCTTCAGTGTGAGGTATTCATAGTCAACTTCTCCTCTCTCTTAGGAAAATGGGGCAGGGGATGTGATCCCTTCCTCCCCTTTCCTTGCATTTGCAAACCTTGATGATGTCCCAGTGTCACTGAATGGGTGACTGTCCCCATCTTTGTTGCATTGGGTGGCTTGAGATCTGAAATCGCTGGGATTGCCTCGTTGAGCTTGAAGGTGATCCAGCCTTGGGGAAGCGGGGTTTTTTTAGTTGTTATTTTGAAATCTATGCTGCATATATATGCTGTGCAGAGGATCTGGATATTCTCAAAGCTTCCTCTACGTAGTGGTTTCAAGTGTTAACCCTTTTGCACTAGCTGCCTTTGGAGAAGCCTGGTGAAGAACTAGTGCCCAAACAACAGCCAGCTGCCATGCATTATAATTTTATATACGTATATATTTTTTAACACCACTCAAAATAATCTGAGCTTCCTGCTCTCCCTCACAACAGGCAAGTGCTGGAGCACGGACTGCCTCTGAAGCTGCTCTGGCTTGGAGAAACAAATATCTTATCAGACCCAGGACTCAAGACCAAGGAGGCTGAGGCACCCGTGGTCTTGCAGGTCTATGCGCAGCAGCCCGGGGCCCCAACAAACACACGTGTTGGTTCCAGGAGTAGGCCCTTGGAGCTGCTCTCCCTCACCTGCTTCCCCTCTTCTTCCTTCCTTTTTTGTTTACCATGTAACATACCCATGGGATTTGTTTATTATTTTTCCATATAGACTAGTTCTTTGTATATAAATGACTGAAAAAAAAAAAAAAAGTATGATAAATAAGACAGAGTCACCTAGTTTTGTACCTATCGTGTTTAACTGATGTGAGCTCAGCGACAAGCCGCTCTCTCTATTTTGGTCTTTGTGACGTTATACTCTGCAGAAATGAGCAAATATGATGACAAATAAAAATATAGAGATAATATAGATTGTACTTGAGCTGCCCCTGTGTGGTGCTGTCTGGGTGACTTCTCTGAACTGATTTTTTGAGTTTCTACTTGTCACAGGGGGTGAGACGTAGAGGATCTTATCCTCCTTCTTGGGAGGAAAGCTTCATGTCATCTGCCTATGGAGGATCTGCCAGAGAATCAGGGCTGCAGGAGCTGGCATTTAAGACATCCCTCTTCCACAAGCAGTGGCGGGGCTGTTTGGAGGGGCAAGAGGGAACGTGAATGTAAAACCTACAAGTGTTCTTTGAAAGCTGCCAGGGGCATGGGACCTGGCCTGCCTCTGTGTCAGGGGAACGTGCTTGTTGCTTCCACCTCAGCTCTCTGAGAACGGGTGGCTTTTCCCCACAGGGAGGAGGTTGGACTTCACGTCTGGGTAATGCGCCTGCCAGGCTTCCTTCCCCTTCTCCTGCCACCCACGGGCTGAATGTGAGCTCCCTGTTTTTCTGCTCCTGAGTCAGGCAGTGAGGTCACTCAGCAAGGAAGTTTTGGAGTAGAGCTGCCATGACCACCTGCCTCTCCTGCACTGCACCAGGTCTGAGGGCAGCCTGAAGGGAATTTTTCTAGTGAAAAGCATTTTATCTTTCCTAGGAAAAGCTGATTCAGCACATCTGAACTGCTTCTGAAGGCAAGCACTTTGGGGAGTGATGTTCAGCACTAAGCTTGCTTACCCAGCCCTTTTCTTCCAGAGATTATAGAGCTGTGTTCCAAAAAGTCATGAGCTGTTCCCCAACCTCTCCTTTTTGGGCACATTGTTGGAGATGTCCTGCAGCAAAGCTAGAGGGAGCTAGAAAACCTGGTCTCCCTGAGATACAGCTCTGTCCTGAAGTTCAAGAATGACCAAACACACTTTAACTGTGGAAAAAAAAAACCAAAACACAAAAAACTTGCTTTATTTGTAAAGTCTACAAAATACAGAGGAGTGGGGTAGGACACATAACCGTAAGTCAGAAAATAAATAAGTATTTTTTTTTTGCTCTATATAAGTATAAGATAAAATGTGATTTGCATATATAAAATATAAAGTACAGCTCTGTACCAACATCCTGGCTGTGCCGAAAGGCGGAATGGCAAAGAGGACGTGAAAATAACTTATGTTCGTGCAATAAATAAACCCAAGAGGAGCTGGGGTAGGGGGGATGCTAACCACAGTGCCCCCTCCACAAGCGGCAGGCACCCCTCTCCAGGGAGGGACAGAGGCTACAGCCGAGGGTGGCTGGCGTGGCAATATCCAGGCAGGGGCAGAAAGCGGGGGGGAGGGAATCATCTGTGGTGGCAGATGCCAAAAAGGTTTTTGCCTCCTGTTACCTTCCCCGCCCCGTGCTGCCTGTATTTAGCAAACCCAACTCTTCTCCAGCTTTTCAGCCTGCTGAAGAGCTGGTTGTCCCACACTGGTGTCCAAGCTGGAGGAAAACCAAAGAGAGGAGACTACCTGCCTGCCAGGCAGCTCCCAGGAGCAGGGATGCTCTCCCACCCCTGCTTCCTGCTCCTCCACCCCTCTGCCTCTCAGGGGGATGGGGCCCAGGAGCACCTTTCTGTGGGCTTTGTAGGTGGTGGGGCACCAGGGAGTCCTTGGTGGGGCTGTACAAGCCAGCCTGTGCTGAATGAAACAGTGCTTATCTCTGCTCCAGCTGCCTCCGCTTCCTTCCTGCCAGTGCCGCTGCATTTCGGAGACACCCGGCTGGGCTGAGCGTCCCATAGGCAGGAAGAGGCACGAAGGACGTGCGTGGTGGAGAGATAAAACACCACCACTGCTTTTCCACCTTTGTGGGCAACAGCCTGGGCTGACCTGCTTATATCCCCCAGCTCTCCCCTACTCAAGGGACCCTCCTCCATCACCATCACCCCTGAAGCTCTCACAGAACCACAGGCTGCCACGGCACTTTGCCATCCCTCTCACTCTTACCAGTTGCCAACTGACAGCCACGTTCTCTCCCCCTCTGACCTGCCACCTTCTCTCACAATCTCCAACCCCAGAGACTCCAGCCATGCCGCCACCTGCCCCCAGCTCTAGCCATGGTCCAAGGTGTGGAGCCAATGCTGACACCTTTCTTCATCATACCCCTTCTGGCTCTCACTACAAAATCTCTTTCCTGTCCTTTCCCTCCCTGGCATGTGCTCCTGGAAGTTCCTGGCCCATGCTCAGCTCTCCCATGCCCTCCCCCAAAAAAGAGGCACCTGGGGTTTTCCTGCCAGCTTGGAGCTGTGGGATGCTTCCACACTGCTGCCTGTGTGGGCTTGCCCTCTTCTGCCTGCATCCCTCGGAGCAAGGGGTACCTGGCCAGAAGGGCTGTAGCAGCAGACTGGGCTGGGTTGGAAGAGAGGGGGCTAGGAGGGGCCACCAGGGGGGTCTTGTCCTCTAGCCAGCACCCACACTGCTGCAGCCCTCCCTGTATGGGGGAGCTGGTGGTCAAGGGATTGGAGGAGGAGGATTTTGGGCACAGGTCCCCACAGGGAGGAGGTCAGGGAGGGTACAGGAGGCAATTTGTCAGGGAAGACACCCCAGGAGGACTATGCCCAGCTGGGGGAGGGAGGCCAGCACTAGGAGTAGGCGGCCTGGTTGGCACCAGACTTGACGATGGTGATGACGCTGGCCACTTTGGCAGAGGGCCCGTGAGTAGCCACGGTGCGGGCAAAGCCCTGAAGAGCCTCATACTTGCCACGGAGCGTGTCAAGCTCCAGGCGCATGGCAGCATTCTCCCGGGCCAGCTTGTCTACCTCCCACTCCAGCTCCATCTTCTGCTTCTGCAGCTCTTCCTTCTGGCAGACGCGCTTCACCCTCCAGCTGGCCGCATAACCCCGGTTCTTCAGCGTCCGCCGCCGTTGCTCCA
>WUAM01000359.1:33236222-33261562 GCA_024336885.1 Actenoides hombroni
GGTGGTGAGGCACTGGCACAGATTGCCCAGAGAGGTGGTAGATGTCCCACCCCTGGAAACATTCAAGGTGAGGTTGGGTGGGGCTTTGAGCAACTTGATCTAGTGGAAGATGTCCAACCCCCCTGCAGTGAGCTTAGGTAACCTTTAAAGGTCCCTTCCAACACAAACCATTCTTTCATTCTACATTCTGTACTCTACTCTGCTGCATCACTGAGCTGGAAAAAGAGAGGAGGACTGCTGGCATGGAAAAGAAAGAAGTACTTTCAGGAAAAAAAAAAGTCTGTCTTTTGAGTGCTCTGCTTCTAATAACTTGCATTTCAAAGTCTAGTTATTCCTGTCTCTTGTGGGCTAAAGATTCTGTTGACTCTTAATAACACCCTCTGGAACTGAATCAAAAGAGATGAGATGCTTACTCCCTGTTTTGTTTTTTTCCTGGAAAAATTTGATTCTCTTTGTATGTGCTTTATAATATTTAATTTTCTTAGAGTGTCCGAGCTCTACAAACGGGTCTCTCAAGTCAACACTAGCTGCTTCTAGCTGATTTTTCAGCGTGTTTTCAAAGTGCTTTCCAACATTAGAGACTCATTCATAAGCCAAAAATGTGCTTAGGTCCCTCAGTTTGTGGTGGGGCTTGATCTCTCGTACGTGGTTTATTTGGTGATATTTCAGAGCAGAGAACATATGCTTGTTCTGTAAGTCTGCCTACACACACTTGTCAGGCTCTGGACACTAGTCTGTTCACAATAGGTGTGGGTTTTCACATGCAGGGAAGTACACAGATTCTTAATTTCAGCAAGTATTGAACTATTTCGATTTTATCCCCACGTTTCCACATAAAGAGGGGGAGAAGAACTTTCCCTCAGGTCTTGAGAGTTTCCAGAAATGCTGTGTTCTTGTACAGAAGCAGCACCCAGATGTTGCTCCACAACTTGGAATTGGGAAGGGCTCCTCAAGCTTCCTGCTTCTTCCCTTCTACAAAGGGCAAAACAAAGCTGCAGCTGAGGAACTTGGAAGTGTTGCAGGGAGGCTGCTGCTGATAAAGGGTTTCCTGAAAGGCTCTGGGCAGACGGCGGGTGCTGATGTGAGTGGAGATCTTGAGTCAAGGCAACAGCCACCAATCCCTTCATCTCATTGTCTTTGCCAGGTGTGCCCAGGCTATCCTCGAGGCGGATGCCAGCCAAGTTCGCTCCAAGGACCCGCGCTATGAAGCCACCCCTCTGCACTGGGCAAAGAAAGCAGAGGTAAATGGAGCCAGCCCATGGAGAGGGCCTGTGCTGCCACCCAGCACCCGCTTAATTCTTCCAGCTGCTGACCTCTCCCTTTCCTGAGTGCATGTGCAGAGCCCTGCGAGCGTCAGAGCCCAGCCACCAGCCCGATGGTCAGTTCTCTTTGCCCTGTACTGATCGGTGCTGCTTGCCACAGGGGATGGAGCAGCGGAGCCTTGCAGTGAGACAAACTGGTGGGCTGATCCCTTGTATGTCATCCTTGGCTGTCAAACTGCCAGCTTGTCCCTTTTCCCTTTCTGTGAGGGAAATGGCAGCAGTGTCATTGTTACCCCTGGGGGGAGCTCTCCTCCTTACTGAAAGTTACATGGAAGGAAGCAGATTGATGCCTTGAAAACCTCAGGGAGAGTGTGAGGTAGGCACAGCATGGTGGCATGTGGTTACAGTCTGTCTTCTGCCAGAGCTGGGCAGTTCAGTGGTGTGATATGCCATGCTGGGGCACCTGGATGGTGCTTATTGCAAGCGGAGGACGTTCCTATGGCAGGACTGTTTTCCCTCCCGCAGAATCACGTCTTTCTCAGAAATGTCCTGTGGAGTTTCAGAGCAGATGTAAATCTGCTTGGCTTATAAAAAGATCAAGAAACAAACTTTTTCCCTCCAGCCTGCAAGCATTCTGGCCCAAGAGAAACTGTTTTTTCTCCATTGCTCTCAGCCAGTTGCTACACTTGCATGTAAGTCCCAAAACATCCAGAAGCTCTAGCCAGATTGTGAAACCACCGACTATTTCTGTGGTAACAGACACAGAAACACCATCTCCAGTGCTTGGAACAATGCAGCTGGCATCTGCCAGCCAGCTGTGTCCAGGCTAAAGGTCCTGCCTCTTCCCCTGCTTTGCTTGCTGTGAGACCTGGATCATTGGAGCGCCCGGGCAGTTGTGCTCATGATCTCTTTCTCTCTTCTTGACCTGGCAGATGGCGCGGCTGCTGCTTGAGTATGGCTCTGAGGTGAATTTGAGCAGCCGGACGGCTGACATGGCTCTGCACATCGCAGTCAAGAGGGGACGCTTCGACTGTGCCATGGTACTGCTGACACATGGGGCCCAGACCAATGCCAGGGGTCAAGATGGCAACACACCACTGCATCTGGCCATGAAGGTGAGCTTTCTGCAGAGGCTGCTGGGAAGGAGAGAGAGGATTTTCTTGAATGGTTGAGGCAGGGATAGACTCCATTGAAATTCTGTCTGCTGTCTTTCGTGGGGTGATCCTTTCTGGGTGCTTTGGCTAATGAAAAGAGGAGGGAGGGAATGAGAAATCATGTAGCCACGGGGAGTGTGGCTCTTGACTGAGCTTTCTCTTGTGCTCTAGCATGACCATCTGGATATGATCAAAGCGATCGTCGTGTTTGGAGGTGATGTCGAGATCCCCAATGACTTTGGGGAGACACCGGGGCTGTTGGCAGCCAGGAGCAGCAAAGGTGAGGGAGCATGTCAGCGGCCTTACAGGGTGAACCCAGCATCCTGTCTCCCCTTGGTGGCCAAAAGAATGTCTTGGGAAGAGGTGAAAACATACCAAGTGTGATGCTTCTCCACCGTGCTTTCCCAGCTTCTAGTCACTCACAGTGTAGGTGCCTCCCGAGCTAGCAGCGTAGGCTTTGTATTAGTAGCCCTTGATGAATTTTTCTTCTGTGAGACAGAGATGCAAGAGGAAAAGCTGGCACGCACTCCCTCTCTCTCAAGCCACGATGTCAGGCACTGTAGGCTCACAACCAGATGACACAGTGCTGCTGAACCACCCGGGTGTAAGCAGACATGGGCAAGAAGTATGTGACACACCCTTGAAGCTGCACAGCTTTGGGTACCATGTCTACGCACAAGTCCTGCTGCATGTTGTCTGGAGAGAGATGCCTGGGATGTGCTTTCCCCTTCCCTGGGTCATCCCAGTGGTTTTGTGAGGGTCAGGGCTGCTGTGAATTTGGCAGAGCTGCCCTCAGTGTTGTGCGTGCACTGATTCTCTTTCTGATCTGTGACTCCCCCTTCGTCACCTAAGGTGCAAACCGGAAAGTGCTCTTAGACCTGCTGCAAACTGTAGGCACCGAACGCTGCCACCCACCCAACCCTGACTCCCCAAGCCTGGCACCATCTGCCGCCTCCTTCCTGGAAGGCCAACCTTCCTCATGGAGCCGCTTCAACAGCTTAGGTAAAGCCTTCCCTGGCCCTCCCTCACTCTCCTTCCGTCTTGCTTCACAGTGCTGTCTCAGATCTCTTCCTTGGATGGGCCGTGCACTGGGGATTGTCTCCTCACTCTCGTTTTCTGGTGACTGTTGTCATTCAGCTGTTGCAGGATCCCACCTCTTTTCTCTGCTTTTCTTGTGTGTGTATTCTCAGCTCTTGTTTTGTAGACCTGACACAATGCAGTTTTGTAAAAAGGAAAGGGAAGACTGATTTCCCCACCCCTCTGGTCCCTGCAGGACCAGTCTAAGTCCCTACAGGACTTAGTTGTGTGCATGTATTTTATCCACTGGGTTGTGTACTGAAGGGGAGTTACCTGCTGGTCTGCCCTGAGGACCTCCCAGCATTGTGCTCGGCACAAGGGAATTAGAAGCATCGCTTACTCAGGTTCTGGAGGCCAGCAGTTGGGAGAGGGAAGTAACGAAGCTCAAGGATAAGAGACCCTGATCACAGGGTTTACATTGCACATAGGAAAAGCCTACCTTAGGACATATGATTGCGTCATAGTTTGTGCTCTGTACTTCCCAGACGTGTGTGAACAAGCCCGTGGGTCTATTCTAGGTGACAGGCTTTCCTCTTCTGGGGAGCTCGAGAGCTCAGGCAGAGGCACTGGGAGGGGTTGTGGAGTGGGCAGTGGGTGAGCTGGCTTGGAGGGAGGCTCTGACCCTCACGAGAGGGGCATGCAGGCAGACAGCAGCCACTTGTGGTCTACTTCCCCTCTCAGGTTTGTGGTTTCCTTTGCAAAGGCCTTGGCGTGCATCTGCAAGTCTCAGTGGCTGATGACACTGGAGCTTCTTGACATAGCCTTGTGAAGGCAGCTCCCCCAGTTTCAGCTCTGATGCAGTGACAGATCAAGGCCATTTTTTGTCATGGGCTTGCCCTTGAAGAAACGCCTCACCACATTAACTGTCATCTGAAGCCCCCTTCCAGCCCGGGCACTGGCGGGAGTACTTAACTGCTTTCCTCCTGTTCTTTCTTCTTTTGGTTTCGCAGGCTTACTTCTCAGCTAGCCTGGATTGGCACCCTGCACTCAGGGTGGCCTGGGTGTACATCGACTGAGGGGTAATGACAAGCCACCCTGTCCCCACAGCTCTCTTGCCTAGGTTACCTCACAGGAGTAGATTTAGATAAGATAAAACTATCTTATGGCTTGCAGTGAACTGTGTAGCGGGCACGCTGCTAGGCTCTGCCTTCTCTCTCAGCCTACTGTGCTCATCATCATCTGCTTCTACAAATCCTTTGTCTTTTCTGGTGCCTCTCCAGCTCCCTGCTCTAAAGGCTGAGGTTTCTCCTCTTTGGTGCAGATTTTAATCTTGGGGGGTACCTGGTGGCATGTGTTGGATGGCTTATGTCTCCTGCAGGGAGCTTTATTAGGTTGTAAAGGGAGTTGGATATTCTCTCTGTAATTATAGTGGAAATTGTTTACTGCACTGGTGGGAGGTTAGAGTACCCTGAACAAGCTTTCTAGGGGCAGAGAGAAAGCAGAAAGAATAATTGAAGGTTTTCTAATTGGTTAAGTATACTTTGATTGATTACTGTCTCAGAGGCATGCATCGGAGGGCTCAGAGGGCAAAGTGGTCTCTAATTTTTTTCTTCTCCTTTGACATGTTCATGGCCTTCTAGGGTACAAGGACCTTCTGTATGTTTCTACAACACTTGGACAGTTCTTGAAGGCACCAGATGTTGTGGACTCGCCTAGTGAGGGTAGAAGAAGGTAAGTGGGAAATAGCTTGTATCCAGGCTCCTGTGCAGATTGCAGGTGAAATCCATGTGTGTGAATTCTTCCCACCCACCCACACCCCTGAGCGTGGCATCCTCAGAGCTGACGTTATTTAATGTCCGTTGATGTTGCAGTTTTGGCTAGAACCTTGGTGATAAATCTCTGTTCTCAGAAACAGCCACCGCCTGTTCCTGCCTGCAGCCCTGGGAGCTGCAGTGGAGCCTGAGCTCAGCAGGTGAAACCCCTGCTTTGTCCCTCCCCTCTGCCCCTGGGCACGAGGCACTGTTTTGGCTTCATGATTTCCCCATCTCCACACGCTGCCCTGACACTCACCCATCTCCTTTGCCAGACCACGCGCTGCCTTGGCAGTGCCCGCACCTCACCCTGCGTGGAGCGGAGGGAGGCTTGGCACTGAAGGAGCTGCTGGCAGGAGCTTAGGGCTGTCTGCTTTCTATTTGTGACATGATACCCGTTACTGCCTAATGTGGGACTTGGATGTCTTTTCTGCTTGTGAACACCTCTGCTGCAGAGGTTAGAGGTGTCTGAAAGAGCCAGCGGTGTTGCACCAGCTCTGACAAGGCTCATCCGGCCACGTGCAGCCTTCTTGGCATCTGAGGAAGCACTGCTGTGTTTACTTGTCCGCTGGTTATGCTGCCCACGGCAACCTTCTTCTTACTGGCATCAGTTTCCCATCCCCAGGGCCCCGTTCTCACACGGAGCGCTGAGAATCATAAGCTGCCCCACCGCTCCCAGTCATTCATGTCCGTCTCTCTCCAGTCGTGACCGCCTCCTGTGCCTGGATGGAGGAGGCATCCGGGGCCTGGTGCTCATCCAGCTCCTGCTGGCTATCGAGAAAGCGGCCGGTCGTCCCGTTCGTGAGATCTTTGACTGGATCGCGGGAACCAGCACTGGGGGGATCTTGGCCTTGGCAATTGTACACGGTGAGGACGGCGCGAATAACGGGCCCCTTCTCGCCCCCGTGGGGAGCTGCCTCTCTCGAGTCCCACCTGAGATTTGTCGCCCCTGCCGAAGGAGGGAAGCGATGCCCGTTAACGAAGCTAGGCCTGGCGTTGCGCTTGCTTCTCACATCAGCTGGGCTTGAGCAGCTTTCTGGGTTTTGGGAAGCGCGTGGTGGCAGAGTGCGGTGTTCTGTTCTTCCTGTTCTCTCCACGGGGCTTTTACAACAAGGTGGTTAACACTTTTTGGTAGTGGGAAGCTATACTCCAAGCTTGCCCTTCCTCTTTAATCCTTCCCAGTCATGCTGCTGAGGTCTAAGCTGACGACAGGCGGCTTGGGAAGGGAATGGCATTGGGAGTGGCACCTCCCTTCTCCCACTGGTCCTGGAAGGTCCCAGCTCTGATGTGCTGTTTGTTCTGCCTGCCCTTCCTCCTACCCTCTGCTCCTGC
The DNA here is from genome assembly GCA_024336885.1 of Actenoides hombroni. Classification (NCBI taxonomy): domain Eukaryota; kingdom Metazoa; phylum Chordata; class Aves; order Coraciiformes; family Alcedinidae; genus Actenoides; species Actenoides hombroni. The sequence continues at coordinate 33,242,799 of WUAM01000359.1, forward strand.
TGATGCCATTGCCCGTCTCAGGGAAGTCCATGGACTACATGCGCTGCCTGTACTTCCGCATGAAGGACATGGTGTTCCGGGGCTCTCGGCCCTACGAGTCGGAGCCCCTGGATGAGTTCTTGAAGAAGGAATTTGGGGAAAACACCAAAATGACAGATGTCCAAAAACCCAAGTAAGTCCTGCCTGTGGCTGTGCTGGTTGATGATCTCCTGAGTGTGCTCTAGGCCCTTCTCAGCAGAGATGCTCAGCCTCTCCTTAGAGCAGATCTGGAGAAGTGTGATGTGCAGACTGTTGAAGCCCTAAGTATAATTTTTTTTTCTGTTTTATTCTGTCATGTCCTCATCCCCAGAGTTATGGTGACAGGGACTTTGTGTGACCGGCAGCCAGCTGAGCTCCACCTTTTCCGGAATTATCCTGTACCAGAGACAAAAACCTCCACTGAATACAAGACAAGTGCATCTTTCAAACCACTCACTCAGCCAGAAGGTAAATGGTGGCACACAGTAGTCCAGATGGTTGGCAGTGAAGGTGGCCATCCGTCAGAGACAGAAGATTTCCTATTGTTCTTTCCATTGCTCTGAAAATTAGGTTGTCCCAGTAATGGCTCATCCCTGATCTTGACTTGTAATTTGATCCTAGTGATTGTTCCCTTTTCTCCTCCCTCTTCCTCCCTTGGCTTCTCTTGTACTAGGGGTTGGCTAGCAAGGTTCCTGAGGAAGGGGTCTGCTAGAGGAGTCCTGCTAGAGTCAATACCTTTCCCTGGGCTCTCAGGAGCAGATCAACACAAAACAGCTGTGTAACTGAGCCATGCAGCCCCCTCCAGCTTGCTTCCTTCTTTGTCTAGCAAGTGTAACTGGTTTACCATCAAAATAGGAGCAGTGAAGGTGGTAGAGAGTGAATTTGACCCAGGATAACTAGAAAGTGGTGAGAACATCTTTTAAAGCCATCCCCCCCTACTCCCCCCAGATAATCCTGGGCATCCAAGCCGAGGCTCTGCCGTTGGGACAAAGCAGCACGGCCATCTAGGTCAGGGTGTGCTGGGTTTGCGAGCCCTTCTGCTCTGTGTTGGCCAGGGCGGGGTGCTTCTTGCACCCAGTGAAGTTGCTGCAGGGGGCCGTTGGCTTTCTCTCCCTCTGCAGAGCAGCTGGTGTGGCGCGCTGCCCGCTGCAGCGGTGCGGCTCCCACGTACTTCCGGCCGATAGGCCGCTTTCTGGATGGTGGGCTGCTGTCCAACAACCCCACCCTCGACGCCATGACGGAGATCCACGAGTACAACAAGACACTGATCAAGAAGGTGAGACAAATCCTGGCCCAGACTGGTAACTGGGGCTTTTTTAGCTCCACTGAGCCTCCGTTGAAGGAGAAGGGTGTTTGGGAGTGGGTGCCTCTCTAGTGGATAAACGAGTTACCGGTGCAGCGCCCTAGAAGGGACTGTGTGGAGGGGTACCTGTGTTGCGAATGCTGGCTGAGAGTTGAAATACCTCTTCTGACAAGAGTGTGAGATGGGGAGGCAGCCCCATCAGCCTGTCCTTGCTACTTTGAGCAAGGATGATTCAGTTGATGGTCGCGTGTGGCCCTTGACGCAGCTCTGCAGGGCCTTTATTCACCGAAAAATAAACAGAGAAGACAATGTCGGGGCATTCTGCAAGGCTGAAGAGTGAATGCCTTCTGTGGTGTGGCAAGTTGCTCAGAAAGATGACTAGCTACTGGCAGCTACTGCTCTCTGTAGCTGAAGGGGGAGATGTGTTGCCAAAATGACTGAAGGAGTTGGACTGCTTCACAGTCACCTGGTCCTAGAACTCATGTTTGGGGTGATTCCATGGGTTTGGGTGCAAGGTTGGGGTGGAAGGGGCAGAACAGTGCAACTGTGGAAGTCACGTGGATTATACCTGTCTCACCAGGGGGAGGATGCCGAGTGAAAAGGCTACTGAGCCTTTGGCTTTCAGATCTTCCACAAGACTGCTGTGAAAGACATGCTTGGTGGTCCTGCAATCTTTTGTTTGTTCACAGGGTCAGAGGCAGGAAGTAAGAAAATTGGGGTTGGTGGTGTCCCTGGGGACAGGGAAGCCTCCGCAGGTCCCGGTGAGCTCTGTGGATGTTTTCCGCCCCTCCAATCCTTGGGAACTGGCGAAGACTGTCTTTGGGGCCAGAGAGCTCGGCAAGATGGTGGTGGATTGTGTGAGTACTGGGAGGGGAAGATGGGGGAAGACCCATGGGGCTGCTTGCAGGGAGGGAGCAAAGGTTTCCAGTCTTTAGCTTCTTCCTTTTGGAAGAAAACTGGAATTCCTTGAAAATTCTATGACCATGGCCAGGTCAAGGAATGGACATAGCGGGTAACTTAAGAATTGTAGGAGCACAGCAGATCTGAAGCCCTGTTTGCCTCTTTGGAATTTTGAGTGCCCAGAGAGGTTCTTGCAGCTGAAAGGAGCTGAGGACAGGATGGTGGTCAGTGACCCTTAGGAACATTTGCAGGTGTGAGTTTGTGAAACTTCTACCATTTCAGGGAGTGTTATCACCTGAGCAACCTGGCCGGAAAAAAAAAAAAAATCATGCCTCAGAAAACAGCAATTCATTTTTCTCTAGGAAAGCTTTGTTACCCTCACTGGGGAAATTAGTAAATGCTAGAGAAGTGTGAGTGTCACTAATAGGAAGCAGTAGGTCAGAGTTGTGGCTGGGAGTATATAATAGGCCTATGTTCTTGCACACTTCAGAAGGAAGCTTGTTACATGTCATGCATGAAAACACTCCAGATGAATGAAAGCCAGAAAGATCAGAACTGAGGTTCTGACTATAATCTTAATTCTGTTGCTTTAGCTTCTTTTAGCTTCTGAAAGCCAGAAAGTACACAGAGAGGTCCCTCTGTTTCCCTTTTTTTTTTATTTCAGGGCTCACAGGGAAGCTGTCCCAGGATAGATAGTTCAGAAAGCCTGTAACAATTACAGGCTCTACTTCAGCTTGGACAAAAACGGATAGAGACGAAATCCCAAGGAGGCTGTGATTCAGATCATCCTGGGGGTTTCTTTATAGGAAACTCGGTGCTGTGATGGATGGAGGATCTCTGTAGGGTGCAATTCCTTGTGTCCCAAGAATCAGGAGCACTGCCAACAAATCAGAAGCCACCCCGCAATCTTGGTGGTGATAGGTGCCATCCAGGATGCCCTTGCTCCTGGTTTTCCCTCTGCAGCTTGTGCAGTTTGATGGGTGCCAGGGAAGCCTCTTTCAGGCAGGGGGAGAGCAGTGTGACAGTCAGGCTCTAATTGTGGGCCTGTTTCTCCTGCAGTGCACTGACGCAGATGGCCCAGCTGTGGATCGTGCCAGGGCCTGGTGCGAGATGACGGATGTCCCATATTTCCGGTAGGAGCTTCCTTTCCACTCTCTGCACAGACCTATTTTTACCCCTCTCATTTCAGACCTGGCTGTGACATGTGTTGTTCCAAACAGTGTCACCTCAAGAGTCAGGCTTGCCCAGACCTGTCCCCTTGCCTGCTCTCCTCGTGCCCCGGTGATGTAACCAAGGATGTCACAGCCTGCTGTATGAGCTGAGGCACCGAGCACGCCTTGTCTGGGCTCAGTTAGCGGGGGCTTGGGGGATGATGTCTAACAGGGTCCTTCAGGATGTGGGTCCTGCCCTGTTCCACCACACACAGCGTATTTTGAGCCTCGTGCCTTATGTGGTGCAGTTGCTGAACTGCAGCTTGGCCTTGAGTGTGGTTGGGCCTTGAAGGAGAGGGAAGGTCTCTGCTCCACAAGCCTGCTAGATAAGGGCAAGTGAACAGCCAGGACAGCAGGAGCCGCTTCGCACAACTCTTATTCTTGTCTCAGCTGCCTTGTTGCTTTTGGCTCTGTGCCCAGCTGGTGATGCTGTCTTGCCGTATGCAGGCTTAGCCCTCAGTTGCACGCGGAGGTGATGTTGGACGAGGTGAATGACACCGTGCTGGTGAACGCTCTCTGGGACACCCAGCTTTACATCTACCAGCAGCGGGAGCAGTTTGAGCAGCTGGTACAACACCTCTGCCGATGACCGACCTGGCGGTTCCCGTTCTGCATCCCCGTGGGAAGGAGCAGGAGACTCTGAAATGGCTTGGACTGCCCTTGAACCAAAGTGTCAGGGGTGGGAGGGACTACTACTACTACTACTGAGGAATTAATGATATTTAATAGATAACAGTGCACATACACATCTATTTCAGGATACAAGCATGTATTCTCAGACAGCTGTGAAATGCTGACAGTTATCATTGTATTGTAGCCCCATCTCTGCTGCTGTACTCTGTTTTGCTGCCCTGCTACCTGACTGTACAGTCTTCAGAAGCCAGAGCCCCCACTACATGTCTTGAGCTGTGACAGCTGGAGTCCATCTCCTGTCTGTGCAGCATCTCCACTGACAAAGCACCGTGCACCTTCCCACATCACAGAATGGGCCAAGGCCAGGTAAAGCGTCAGGGATTTCTTGTTCCCGCTGGCACCAAGGTGTTTCAGAGTGTATAGCGTGGGGGAAAGGGAGTGTTCTTCCCTCGACAGGGCTGATTTGAAGGGGAGCAGAAATGCTGCAACTCCCTGCAGTAGATGGGTACAGAATGTTGTGACTGGCCTTGGGAGAAGGGGGAAGCTTTCCTGAGCCGGTTGTCTTCTGTAGCACCTTCCCCTTCCCCCTCTGAGATGGGCTACTGACTGTTCCCAGGGTGTGAGGACACACACCCTGAGACTCTTCTATGCCCCTTGACCTGCTGTGCTACTCTGCTCAAGGGCTGAGATGTGAAATCCTGCCTTTACTCATAACAAGCTCTAGATGAGGGACAACAGCCTTGGCTTGGCAGAGAGATTGTTTTATTTTTAACATGGAATTGAAGTGTTCTGATGTCAGTTCTACCAAAGAAGCTGACCCTGTGACAATTTGGATTTACATTTTTTAACTACTGGAAATCCCATTGTGACAGCTCAATGTTTCTGCAGTAAATTTTGCATATTTATAAGTAAATTATGTATCTATGGAGGTGTTTGGAGGAATAACATGAAAAACTGATTTCTTATTAATTTACTTTTGACTGAATGGACTGCTGCTGTGAACAGTGCTGCTATGCAAAACTAATGTCACTTGGAATAAAGAGAGGTTTGCATTTGGTTCCACTGTGTCCTGGTTTGAGTTAATAGAGAGCATCTGTTGTTCATCTAGTGACCAGCCCAACCCTAAATGTTGACCCACTGTCATGCAGTTCTTGGGTGTCTTGTCTCTCTCTCTCTCCTTCCTGCACGGTCCCAGAGGGACTCTGAGCTTGCAGACTGAATTTCCTACAGGTAGAAAATTGGGAATTTGGCTCCTTGAGACACAGGATTCTACCCTTTGCATGAGCTGAAGAGGTGAATGGCCTCTCCCTGCAGCCAGCTCTGGGAGCATGTGTGTGTCGTGAGGGGCTGGCCCATGAAACACAGCATTGAATGCTGGGCTTATTAGTTGCAGCCAGTGAAGAGGCTTTGGATCAGCATCTGTGTGAGAATCCTCTTGGAGCTGGTCTGGCCTAAAAAGAGGAACACTGAAAACCTTCAGGATACAAATGACTGGAGATCAGGCTTTAACTTTCATATCCTGAGGTGGTTCCTGGACCAGGTAACTGCTACAAGCTTGCTGGACCTGCTACCCCCTGATTCCGAAGGGGAATTTCACTGGCAGGAGCATGGGTGCTGATTCATGAATAGGGCTAAAAACTTACCTGCCTTCTGATCTTCACTTTCACACAAAAAACTGTGGGATTAAGGGGCTTTTAATGCAGCATAAAGGTGTGGTTTTTTTCCTACCTAACAGCAGGGCTTACCTTTCTGTGGTAAAGCAAAAGCCCACATCTGGGGATGGAGTGAACATGAGCTCCTTGCTGGTTTTTGCCCCTAGCTGGCACTCCTCCCCCTCTGTGAGCTTGCACCATCTGTAGGGACTTACTGGAGTGACCTGTGCCCGGGCTCCTCAGATGCAGGCAGGGAGAGCAGGAGTGTTCAGGCACAAGCTCATACCTGCCATTAGGGACTCCTGTGGAGAGCACAAGTGGGAGGGAGGCCAAGAGACAGAGTTCTGAGGCCTGGGGTGGGGGAATAGTTGCCACTGAAAAGGTGAAACCTGATTTGAGCTTTCCTTCCTCCCCCGGCCAGCCCCTGCTATTTGCTGCCTGAGACCACGAGCTGTGTGCGAGGGAGGTGAAGATGCTCCACTAGCACAGCGGGGCTGAGAGAGCGGGCTCTGAGCGGTGGCAGGGACGGGGGCAGCGAGCCATAAGGCACTTCCTCTGGCAGGTGGCTGGCTCTGCAGGTGTCGGGGCAGGGAGCGCTGGGTCCCGAGTGGGCAATCAATAATGCAAGGAGGCGGTCACGTGCCCTTGCTGGCTGTCGCAGGATTCCTCTCTCCCCAGAGTCCGGTTACTTCCAGAGATCAAGTTCCAGCCTCTCAGATGGTGAATTATTAAACTCCAGCAGTGCTCTGTTCCCTTTGTACCACGTCTGTGTCTTCCTGCTCTCCAGCCTTGCCAGTGACAGGCTCTTTTCATCCAGCTGGCTGTGCAGAAGCAGAGCCCTCCAGGCTAGTACAGCACCTTGTGCTCTCCTTTGCTCTTCCTTCCCTGTGGGAGAAGGAAAAGGCTCCAGAGATGGACCTGTCCTACAGATCCACCATCTCCATCTATAAGGTGAGTGCTGAGACTGAATGAAGGCTTGTCTGCCCGGAGAAGATGTGTGGGTGGGAGGAGAAGAGCTGTTTGCTGCCAAAGGCTCCCTTGAAGAGTGGACAGCTGAGGGCTGGATCCATCCCCGGGCTGTACTGCAGCAGCTCCTGTGGGCACTGGGCTCTGTTTAAGAGCAGGTGGCTGGCAGGAGGAGAGGGTGCTGCGGGTCTTAGGGCAGATCTGGAAATGAGTTGGGCAGCTAGGGTGTTTTGAACGTGGAGCATATTTATGAAGGGAGACATGACTTGGTTGCTGGTGGAAAGGAGTTCAGTTGGCTGGTTTTCACCATCGCTGGAAAGAGCAGTCTGATCTCATAAATGCTTCCCTACACACATCGATGCTGTGCCAAGGTGGTGAGGGCTGGGAGGTGGGGGAATTGCTTATTCCACCCTCTGCTCTGCTGTAGGCAATAAACACTTTTGATTAACAGAGCAGGTAAGAGTGGAGAGGCTGGTTTCAAGCAGTCCACCCCTTCTCTTATCAAGAGTCTGGCAGTGCACCACATCCTGGCCAGGAAAAGGTCATGGTCATGCCTGGGTAATAAACTGTGGCCCTCACACCAACAGTTTCAGGGGTGGGGGAAAAGGCTGCTCAGATCCCCTTGCAGTTACTCATCTGTCTGCAGTGGGTGTGGGGCACTGGGAGAAAGCCATCTTCAGGTGGTCACTTGGCTCTGCAGAGGGCTACCTTGCCCTCTGGCACTGCTCCTCTCCCCCATTGCTGGAGAGGACTCAGAGCAGACAACGATCCCAGCTACCTCTGATGCAGGGAGCCAATGTTGTGCATGACTGTACATCACCATGTCCATCCAGTGTCCCTGTTGCACCCAGACGAACTGCAGCAGGAGGGCATTGACCTGCTGAGGTCTCTGGGGCATGGGGAAGACACATTAACATGCTTCTGCCTGGCCACAGAGTATCCTGGAGCAGTTCAATCCTGCGCTGGAGAACCTGGTGTACCTGGGGAACAACTACCTGCGTGCCTTCCACGGTGAGTGAGTGGGGTCCTGCACGGCCCGAGCTCTGGATTGCACTGCTGCGTCCATCCTAGGTGTCCACTGTGCATCAGGAGGGACTGCTGTCACCCAGGGCAAGGCTGCTTGTCCCTGCAATGGCATGTCTTCAGCTGTTCTTGCTCACTTTTCTCCTGCTTCAGGACCTGCGGCTGTTATTAGGCATTGATGGGGTACCCTTGCTTGTAGGCAAGGCACCAGGGCATGGCTGTCCTTCCTGTGTGCTGTTTGCTGGGGCTGGTGATGGTGGGAAGGCAGGCCAGATCCTTACTTCTCCTCTTCTCTCCTCACAGCATTATCCAAAGCAGCTGAACTGTATTTTAAGGCAATCGAGAAGATTGGGGAGCAAGCGCTGCAGAGCTCCACGTCGCACGTGCTGGGTAAGGTTCTCCTACCCATCATCCTCTGTCCCATGATAAGCCACAGTTACATTTTTTTGGTCTTCCTCCTTAGCTAGTGCCTTTTCCTATTGGGGAAAGGAAGACAGGGCCTCTAAATGGTATCTCACAGCACCAGGCCCTGTCCAGGCAGTAAAACTTATTCTGTATCCTTGAATATCCCCCCAAGGCCCCAGTACTCTCCCCTGTAGCTCTCTGAGATCAGTGACTGAGCCCAGCCAATGGGATGGACCTCCTGTGATGGACTTCTCATGGAAATCCTTGTTGAGGTATCCTGCCCTGAGGGGTGAAGTTTTCACCTTGGAGGAACCATTTTGCTCCTCCTTGCAGGTGTGAGGGGAAAGCCAGAGAGCAAGGACTGACAACAGCTGATTGGGTGTTGTCCTCCTGAGCCTTGGAGCTGAGGGGCTTACACTCAGCAGCACAAATAATTCTGGAGCCTAGTGATGGCTGCTGAAAACATGTTCAAGGAACTGTTCAACTGCTCTACTTTGTAGTAAAAAGCTTCCAGCAGATGTGTCCCTTCTGCAGAATCCTGTTGTCATCTGCATCACCCAGCTCACTCCTCTGCTCCCTCTCATCAGTCTCTTCCTTTCCTGGTTTCATAATACCAACGCGGGTGAAGCGGGACCGTGCACAGCATCAGCAGCAGGTGCTGTAGCTGCTTTTTTACCGGACAGCCAGAACCGTGCACCACAGCTGGGGTGCCTGTTGGGGTTAGAAATGGGGCTCATAGGGGCTGTGGCAGAGTGAAACCCAGCACCCAGAGCCCCGGGCAGGGGCTGCCTGCCAGCACCTGGGGCTGGAGCAGAGCGCTGGGCTGGCATGTTGATGGGCTGGAGCAACCCCACACTGACAGTGTGGCTCCCAGCCTCTCTCAGGGTGCAGAGAGCAGTGCATTGCAGTATCTGTTGGACTTTCACACCCGTATGTCTTCAGCCTGAGTTGCAGGCTGCTGGTCTGCCTCCCTGGTCACACAGGAAAACAGCCGCAGAGTTTTTCCACCCTCTCCTGTCTCGTTCCCTGAAGGTGAAATTCTGATGCAGATGTCCGACACGCAGAGACTCCTGAGCTCTGATTTGGAAGTCGTGGTGAGTGCTTTTCCCAGGGACTGGTGCAGGTGGGGAAAAAAAGGGACTTGTTTAACCACAGCTTGCTGGGATTTGCTCGATTTGCCCCACCTCCTGCCCTCTCATGTGCCTGCTGGCAGGTGCCTGCCTTCTTACTATCACTGCTGCCTATGGTAGAGGTGTGGCTACAGAACTGAAGTGCCCAGAGCCTGGCTGGTGTTCAGTGCTTGGTGTCATCGGTGGACTGTCACCACCTCCCTGCAAGTGTGGTGGCAGGCGTGCAGTAGACTGAACAGTGCCCGACTCTGAAGATGTGGCCAGGTCATCCTCTCTTTCCGTGGGTGGCAGTGGTGGGACAGGAGTGGAGGGGATGCCAAGCTTCCTCACACTGCTGTTCATGCCTGTGCCAAAGCTCCGGGGTTAATGGTTGGGTGGGTGCTGAGCGCCGACTCCCCAGGCTGCAGGGCTGCTCCATGGTAGCCCTGATGTGCCCATTTCTGGCTCTGTGTGGGGTCCAAATGGCAAAGGAGTCACTAGGTCTGCAGGTTTTGTAAAGAGGGTGATGGCTCCTTTGCCTCTTCCAGGCTCAGACCTTCCATGTGGACCTGCTGCAGCACATGGAGAAGAACACCAAAATGGACGTGCAGTTCATCAGCGTGAGTAATGAACTCCCTTCTCCTCCCCAACCCTCCTCACTTCCCTCTCCCCACCACCCAAGGGATTTTGCTTGAACACTTGAGGTGTATCCTTGACTTTCCTCAGCAGGACTTAAGGTGGGGGGGGCTTATTTTCTTCTCCCAACATGGAGCAAACCCTCCTAGTTTGACCAATGATGGAGGGCTAAAGAGGCCAGGCAACTGTTCTCCTTTGTGCAGTGGGACTTGCCAGGTGCTTCAATGGGGCTGAGGGAGTTGGCATTCCAAAGAGTTCCCACCTTCCCCAAACAACAGCCTTTGCATGGGTATGGGTCCCGTGCCATTGTGGCCCAGCCAGCCATGCCAGTGGGTAGTGTCATGGGGGAGACAGAAGCCACGGGGCTTGCTCCTAGTGCTGGGGCAGTTGGGCACCAGTTTTTGCCCCTGAGATCCTGAGGCTCATTAGGACTCTGGGACCCTTCAATATGAAGAGAGAGGTAAAGAAAGACTTTTTATAAGAGGTCCAGGTGAAGCCTGATTTCAGGGGCACTCAGATGCTCAACAACCCCATCAGAGCAGGACTTCAGATGCAATGTGCTGGGTCTCCAGTTTCTCACCCAGCCTGGTTTCTCCCTGTCAGGAAAGCCAGAAGCAGTATGAGCTGGAATACCAACGCAGAGCCACCAACCTGGATAAGTGCATGGCAGAGCTGTGGAGAATGGAGAGGGCCCGTGATAAAAATGTTCGGGAGATGAAGGTGAGCACTGATGGCAGGAAAGGGGGCTGGAAAAAGAACTGGATGGTTTCTCTGGAGCCAGGACTGATTTCTGAGCAGCCTTGTCCTTCTGTGAAAGCCATGAGGGTGTCACCAAGTGTTAAAAAGGCATCAGGCTTATCTAGAAAGGAGGAAACTCCTTTTCTACAGGGTGCTGTTGACCTGTGGTGCTCCCACCAAGTCCTTTCCTCTTTTAGCAAGCTTCTGTGTGCAACGACTTAATCCCTCGCACTCTGCTCTAGCTCCTCTGTGCTGCTCTAGCACAGTGAGTGGACTGGGAAACTGGTATATGCAATGAACCGTCTCAACCCTTCCCCTGCCATGTGCAAACCCACCCTGCCAGATGTATGCTGATCCCTTCCTCCCTCTTTCCCCTGTGGCCCAGGAGAATGTGATGCGGCTGCGCATGGAGATGCAGGCGTTTGTCTCTGAGAGCCAGAGGGAGGCTGAGCTGGAGGAGAAACGCCGCTACCGCTTCCTGGCTGAAAAGCACCAGATGCTCTACAACACTCTCCTCCAGTTTTACAGCAGGGTATGGCCCTGGTGTGCTGGGTAGCAGAGCTGGGGAGCAGACGGGCAGGAGGAAGCCAGGCCTGAGCCACCCCTGGGGCGAAGGCAGCATCTGTGCATGGACTGAGTAGGAAACGTTCTTTCGTTTCTTGCTGTGAGGCCCAGGCTGACCATACTAGGCTGGGACAACATGGTCAGGGGTGAGGATGGTGCTGGCATGGTGTGTGAGCGATGGGAGAGGGAAGGGTGATGTCAAGTGTTTATGGCAGGGTTGTTGGAACCACAGGGGCTCTGCTGGAGGGTGCTGTCCTGGAAATTCACTCCTGCAGGGCTCTGTTTATCTGTTCTCACAAACGCTATTGCGGGAGGACCTGGTCCCTAATCTAATAGACGTGGCAGCCCTCAGCTCCCTCTGTAGCTGTTCTCTTCTGTCGGTCACTCCCTCTTCTTTCTTCTTTCTTTCTTTCCTCAGGCTCGGGCCATGGTACAGAGCAAGGCACCCCAGTGGAAGGAGCAGCTGGAGGCCACCCGCAACCCCTCAAACAGCCACTCACATGGTCGTCTCACAGCCTCCCATAGCCAGGGATATCCGTCGGGCCGGCTCACCCCCACCCACCTCGAGATGGTGAGGAACCCACCAACAGCCTCTGCTTTGGCAGTGGCGAGGCTGCAGCTGCCCCTTTCAGCCTGCACGAAAGCACAGCTCTTGGCCGACTCTGGTACTTGCTGCCTCATCCAGCTTCTGTGGCCTTTCCTTGGCCAAGTTGAATGGAAGCGATGGGCTGCAAGATGTATGGGCTGCAGTGGGGGACCATACTGGGTTTGGCTTTCTGAGAGAGACTGGGTATCTCTCAGAGCATCTCCCACGTAATGCAGCCCCTGTGAATGTGTGTTCAGCGTCCTTTCCTTCCAACAGCCCCAGAGACCCCTTGGGGACTTTTCTTCTCCCATGACTGGGAGTAGATCCAACATCTTCTCTCCGGACCCTCCAGAAATGAGACTGTCTCCTCAACCAGAGCCCTCCAGACGGCCGCTGCGGAGGACACCATCAGCCAGTATGACCCGTGTCTGGGAGCAATGCTGTGGGGAGGCATAAGGGTTGGGCCTCTCTGGGAACAGGATTGGGTCTGGGGAGGGACCACCGCTCTATCAAACCACCAGTCCTCAGCCACATTCCTGGGAATAGTAAAACGACAGTACATGTGAAAGCTGGAGATGGTGAGGCTGAATGAAGCAGAGGGTGAGCTCAACTTCAAGGACAAGGCCAGGCTTCCTGGCTGGCTGTGTGAGGTGGGGAACCCACAGATGTGCAGTTTTCAAGGCTCCTTGGACTATGAGGGCTGGTTCTTACTGGAGTTCTCATTTTAGTAAAGCGCCTTCCCTCATGCTACCAAATTATGTACTGTTAGCCTGCCCTACAAAACCCAGCTGCTTACCTCATATTTCACCCGCTTTTTTCTTCCTGAAAAATTTCAGCTTAAAGCATTAAAAACAAACAAACAAACTCGCAGGGGGAGAGGATAATAACCCAAATACTCAGTTGCTTTATCAGGGCTGGGAAGAGGGCCATCGGTCAGGGCATCAGTGAGGACATGCAGTGCTTATGTTGAAGACCTTTGGCCAAAGAGGACATAGTGAAAAGCAAGTGGTTTCACTTTCAGTTGATTTTTCTCCTGCAAGATGAATGCTTTACCGTGCCTTGCCCATGCTATGCCCTGCCCTCTCCCTGCAGAGAAAAGTAATATACTTCTCCTCTAATGACTTGACTGGGGAAGTGCTGGTCCCTTCGAGGCCACGTGGGTCTTGCAGGAGGAGACCACACTCTAACCAGACCCCCCTGATGCCTCCCTGCAGGTTTGCTCCCTACCGGCCGTGCCTCCCGCTCGGGTTCCTTCGGCGAGGCCGGCAGCGGTGGCAGCAGCAGCGAGGGCAAGAGGAGGGGTGGCACGACGAGAGTGCAGGCGATCGTGCCCCACGTCACAGGCACCAACCGGACCCTGCTACGGTTTGACGCCGGGGATGTCATCGCGGTGCTGATGCCGGACGCGCAGAACGGTTGGCTGTATGGCAAGCTGGAGGGCTCGTCCGCGTACGTGACCTGCCCGCTGTAACTTGGCCTGATGCAGGCTTGTTGGATCTGAAGCTGGGAGACTTGAACCCAAAATTATCTCCGGCCACCCCTCCCGGTGTGGCCTGTGCACTGTGTGTCACCAGCCAGCTGGGTGGGACATCACCACGTCCTCAGTCACAGGCTGTGCCTAGCACAGGAGCTCTACAAGCCCAGGGGATGTGGTGGGGCAAGTCTAGCTTGCGTGAGCTGCCTGAGAAAGCTCCAGGGGCTTTAGGTGGGAGAGCCAGGGACAGAGTGACCGATTCCCAGCTTGCATGGCTGATTCCTGTCATGGGACCCAGCTCAAGGCCATGAACTGCTGGAGTTACCTGAGAGGCCTGGCATTTCTCAGCTCAACACCACAGACAGGGCATGGAAAGTGCTGCACCCAGAGCTTACTGAATTACTCCCCATGGCATTGTCAGCGAACTCCTGTGTGCAAAGCCTGCCCTGTTCCACATGGGATCCCTGCACCGTGAGCTGCAGGGAAGCTCACACTCAGATGTGAAATGAGCAAAAGCAGTGACTTTATTTTTTGGGTGGTTTCTGATGTGGAGCTTCTTTGCCCTGAGGAGGCCCTGGCTTTCTCATGACTACAATCAGTCCAAGTGTCTCTTCCTGGAGAGCACCAGCCTTGTTCCTGGGAGCAGGGATTTTGCACAGCCTCTGAAATAAGGCGAGTCCTGCTTCAGGCTTAAGGACTGTCTCACAATGACCTGGTGCCCTACCCAGTGGTGGAGGATGTGCAGAAATCCCATTGCATGCGGTAGTGGCAGCAGCGGCTTGGTTGATGTGTGGGATGGGTGTAGATCAGGAAGGCTGGGCAGCTAGATGTGAAGAATAGCAAACCATGGTTTCCTGGAACTCATTTGTCATTGTTCCTGTGCCCTAGATGCGGCTGGTTTCCTGAAGCTTATGTCAAGCCTGTGGAGGATTCGAGGGAGATGGAGGAGTCAGCCACCAGGTAACAGGAGAGCTATTGGTCAGGCAGGAGCTGGAGTGGCTCCTGGTATGTCACTAACACCAGAGGAGTACCTGTTTGTGGTGTGTCCCATGGAAGGCTGCAGCAGTCCCATGCCAGAGCATCTGCTGAGAGCTTTATCATTCCCTGAGATCTCACAGGCTTACCTTAGAAGCCTCCCCTAACACGGGCAATATCCTCTCAAAGGCACATTTGCCAAGGCCAGTCCAAGCCATGTGTATTTTCTCCAGAAACATCCCATAGATACGTGTGGCTAGAACTTATGCTGCTCCCTGTTCCTTGTTCTTTGACTCCTACCCCACTGTCTTCTCCTCTTGCTCAGGTCCTTTCCACTGCGAAGCAGTCACAGTATGGATGACATCCTGGACCGCCCCAGCACTCCTTCCTCTAGCAATTACTGGCCTGCAGCTGCCCAGCCTAGTTTGCCAAACCCACCTCCCCTCTCAGTGGGTGGCAGCAGTCACCAGAGTGGGGTGGCCACCCCAGTCAATTCTGGCTCCAAGGTGAGTACAGGAGGAGTGATAGGTGGGTGTATGTGGAGTGGGCCACGTCTGACTTTCATCCTCCAAGGCACACTTTGTCTGAAATATAAACACCTTCCAGATGTTGGTGTGTAACCTCCTCCCTTCCTGAGCTAAGGGGTCTTGTTAGCACAGGCCTTTTTCACCCAGTCTGTTCACATGCCACCATCTCATCACAGCCCCTGCCAGTCAGACTTGTGTGTGCATGTCCCCAGTGCCTGGCTTTGCTCCTCCATGGGGTTGCTTTTCTGCTCCTGCCTTCCTCATTTCTCTCTCTTTTTGCTCACCAGGGACCCTTCAGTTCAGTCCTTTTCTCCATGACCTCCCAGCCTGATTTCTGGTGGCTCCAGGGCAACACCTCTTTCTGCTAATAGTAGGACCATGGAGTGATCAGGCTGGGCTGGGAGTGGGTGACCAGCTAACAGAGATGCCATCCTTCTTCTCCCTTCAGAGAACGGAGAAGAATTCACAGTGCTCCTCTTCTAAATTCAAGCAAAGGTTGGGTTAAAGTCACAGCTGGAGTAGGAGGAAAGCGAGGGGGCAAAGGATGAAGACACAGCCATGCTGGAGAGCCTTAGAACAAGTTGTGTCCAACCCATGGCTTATGCATAGGGTACTGAGAAGGAAGCCCTCCACTTGTCACTGCTTCCAGCCTAGGGGATGGACTGGTGAGGACAAAGTTAAAGTTGAGGATGGTTAAAGGTGAGGACCTGGGAGAGGGAGGCATGGTGCTTCCTGTGGGGTGTTACTTGCTCAGTCTCCTAGGAGGCTGGGAAACTTCACCTCTGGTCACAGGTTCCAGGCCAGTGCAAGGTTGTAAGCAACCGGATGGCTCAAAGGACTGAAAAATGCAACATTTAATTACTCATTTTTTCCCTTTGTGTCCTGTTGTGTGGTTTCAGGGAGCCTTGGGCTGCACAACACAGAGGGGAACAGGCTCTGTAGCCTATCCCCTCCTCTGGGTCACTTGTTTCCATCCAGTCCCAGGGCTAGGGTGTAGGGCTAGACCTAGGATTGAGCAGTGAAGTTTATGAAATGCTGGGAGTACCATACCATGGCAGAGTGACTGAGCCTGATTAGAAGTTTGGAAAAACTCAACCTTGCTCTAAACTTATGCCCAAGGCATCCTCCAGTTGAGCCAGGAGCAAATAGGTTTGTGTTTGACTTCCCAACTGGAAGCTAAACACACACATGGCTTTCTTGTCTGCCAGTGGCTACAGAAATGGGTGTACTTTAGCAGGCCAGTTGTCACTGACCCTTTGCTATCTACTGGCTGAGAATAAGGAGGGCCACAGGGCCTGGGTCCATTTTTCTCCATCAGGCTGGTCCACGTTTCAGTGGTATGTGGTGTAGGGTAAGTAGCTCTGGAGTTCCCTGTGGATGCAGGAAGCATGTGAGGGTGCTGACGATAAACTCTTTGCCAGGGTGTGTGGGTAACATGAGGGGGGCATCTCTGGCTGTGCTGGCAGGGTGAAATGTAGCTCAGACTGTCACTGTTTGCTGTGCTCTTCAGATGTGACATCTCCTTTCTTCTCTGCAGCAAAGGGAGGTGTCCTAGGGGAATAGGGAACCTGTGGTACAGGGACAACCCCCCCTCCAGAGAAATCAGGGTGTAGTGGTGAATTCACGGGCTTTTGCAAAGCTTGAGCCTATTCGTAGGACTTAAGCTCCTAATTCACTTCAGTGTTTTGTGAAATCTTCCTCCATGTGTGCGGTGTCTCCTGCCCCACTTCTGTCCCTCCATTCCCCAACCCAGATGGCTCACTGCTGCCTTTCTTTTCACTGCAGAAATCAAGCGTATTTCACCAGCCCCCTGAACTCTTTCCACGGTGAGTGAGGCATGGAGTTCTGCTCTGAAATCATCACATGGGGGGGGGGGGGGCGGGTTTTTACAATGCTATTATTATTATTTAATCTTTTGGATTATCAAATGTGGGAGGAACAGGGAGGTGTCTGGAGGAAAGTAATGCACAACCCACCTTCCAGGACAGGAGGCAGAGGTGGGCTGTTCTGGCCTCTGATGACTTTGAAGATCCTCTCCTACCTCTGGTAATACAAAATAGGACCTGAGCACCCTGAACATATGGCTAGAGCTGCACGCTTCTTCCCACCCATTCTGGAAGAGCTACAATAGCAGCTCACAGCCTGAGTGTGGAGCTACATGATTTGTGCAGCTCCACTTGCTTGGGAAGGGCTTAGGCTTAAGGGACATGGCTTTTAGCTTTGATGAGTCAGGTTTGGGGAGGTGAGACTTGCCAGCAATCTCTCCTTTCCTTCCCCCTCAAGCTCCGTTGATGTTTCCCTGCTGCTGGCATGGTGCTGTGGCCTCTTGATGCTTCCTGACTCCTTGCGTGGTGGGTCAGGGACCACAAGTGTAGAGTGCTACCTCAAGGGACAGACTTATGCTCATGTCACCACTTCATCCCATGGAAGAAGAAGGGTGAGGAGCTCTGAGGAGAGCCCAAGGGGAACCACATAGGAACCTGCAGCAATGTTGAGGAGGGAGTAAACATACTCAGCAGCCAGCTTTACCACGCTCTCCTCCTCAGCATGGAGGCAGCTGTCCAGCCTTTGTTTGGTCAGCGGGACCCCTGTATGATCTTTGCAGATTGCCTGATGGTTGCCTGTTTCTTTCCCCTTCCAGAGGTACCAACCCCTTCGCCACAGTCAAGCTGCGTCCCACGGTCACCAACGACCGCTCGGCACCCATCATCAGATGAAGCAGGGCTGCAGATGGCAGAGAATTTCAACAGGGAAGGGGGGGGCATACAAGTGACTGGCTGTGACCCCTAGCTGGGCAGCAACCTCCTGCTGCCACCCATGGAGTAACCTCTCTATTTCCTCTCCTGTACCTCGGGGACATTGGGACCTGTCTCACCTGGCTGTCTGGCATGCTTTAGCCAGTAGCAGATCCCTGCTGCTCTTTTTTGGATTGCCCTCCATCCCTGTGTGATGTTACAGTACTTGAGTGGGAGGAGTCTGGTTTTACTGGTGCTAGTGGCCTAGGAGAGGTCTGGGAGGTCTGGGGGGGTGGAAGGATGGATGGGTAAGATCATCTGCAGCATGGGGCAGTGCTAGCAGAATGATGAAGGAGAAGCATTTCTAGCCCTGCTGTGGGCAGAGAAGGACACTTGCTGAACAGTCCCTTTGCTACCAGAAAAACTGAACCCCAAAAGGAGGAGGCCGCAGGAAGGCTGCCAGCAACGTGGTCCAGCTGACAGTATTCAGCGTGCAGCACTCTACTTTTGGCAACTGTGTCCGTTTGTAGCAGCATCTGCCCCTTCTCACCCCAGAGCACACACCCCCACCACCCCTCCCCATTCCTTTGCTGGGCAGCCCTGGGGCAAGGCAGAGGACAGTGCTCAGCACCACTGCCACCCACCTTCACCTATTGTCCTGTGGAAAATATTTGTTGGGTTTATTTTGAAATAAAATGGAGAATGCCACCTCTCTAGCTGTCCCAGGGGCTGGGACAGCACCTCAGTCAGAGGATCCAGGGAGAGAAGAACGTGGGGTCCCCACCAGCGCTGGGGCCATGACAGCTACCCATGGCCGGGATGCTGAACGTCACAGTGCTGTGGCTTTGTATGGGGCAGCCAGCGGGGACCAGGATGGACATGGAAGGCACCAGGAGGGCTGCAGGACCCAGGGCTGGCTGCCCTTTGATCCCCCCCTCCCCCTGTCCTGCCACTGGAGGGCAGCAAGCCCCTGCTTCCCAGCTGCCATGTGTGGGCAGGTCCCTCCAGGGAGGGCATCTCCTCCCCCGCCACTGGAATGTGTGCCCCGGGGACACCTCGGTGTGCAGGGAAGACACTTTCCTGGGACCTGTGGACTCCCCACCACCCTGGCTTCCCCGTTGGAGATGCCCTACATGTGCTGGGAGAGCCCCAATAGGAGAGGCGGTGCGGGCAAGGGAGGGAAGGCGAGTGACGGCCAGGGATTTAGCCGATTAGCCTTATTAATAGAAATTAAACCCTGGCTGGCAGTGTTTGCAAAGCCCCCGCAGGCACCCGCCCCCCCCCCCCCCCCCCCCCCCGCCCCCGCCCA
>WUAM01000359.1:33261662-33306503 GCA_024336885.1 Actenoides hombroni
GGCAGGCCCGCCGGCCCGCCTCGGGAGGGGCGAGCGCTCTTTTCGCCGGAGATCCCCCCCCCCCCCCCCCCCCCCCCCCCCCCCCCCCCCCCCGCCGGGCCCCCCCCCCCCCCCCCCCCCGGCTGCCGCACGGCCAGGAGGCTGAGGGGGCTTTGGGGTTTACAGCCCGACCCTTTTCCTCCCCAAAATCCCACCCGACGCAAGCCCCGGCCCCTCCCCTGGAAATACAATGGGTTCCCTCACGTGTGGCCAGAGACTGGCTCATTCCTGGTGCCCGCAGACCCCATTCCAGGTGGCATCTACTGAGGGGGGTTGTTTTGTCAGGGGGCTTAGTGAGCTGCCGCCAGGGCTGGGCATTGGGATTTGGCTCGGCTGGGATTTGGCACTTGGAGCCATGGATGGCAAAGCCTCAGACAGTTCACGCTGTCTTCCTTCTCTGCTGGGCACATGCCCCACAAAACCATGCCAGGGATCTGACATCCTTCTGGCCTGTGTCTGAGGAAGCAGCAAGGGGCTTGGAAAGCAGCCCCTTACTAAAGCATGGTCCCTTGCCCTCATCCTCCACTGTCCCCCCTCCCTGGCACCCTTTATCCTGGCTGGGTCTATCACCAGCACCCCCCACCTTCACCCTGCTTCGTTCTGCCTCAGACCCCCTGCATCTGCCCCACTCTGCTGGGAGAAAGGCAAGGAACCCCTGGGCAGTGGGATTACCAGGGGATTCGGGCCACGTCAGGCAGCCACCTCCTCCCCATTGGCTGGAAAAGCCTCTTAAAAGTGAAGAAGTGCTTTCTGCCCGCTCAGCAGCCACCAGTCTCTGCTGACCTGAAACCATAAGCGGCCGCTGACCCACATCCACGCCAGAAGCACCGTGGGGCACTACTGGCACCCACAAGGGGGTCCCCCCCCACGGGGCGTCCCCCCAGATCGGCCACGGGCCACTTTACTGGGCAGTATCGGAGCCGGAGGGAAGCAGGCTGAGCAGGGGATTAGCTTTCTAGTGAGGACATAGTTGCCCTGAAGGAAGGAGTGGGGCACAAGAGCCTGCAGGCATCACCCCGTGCCTGGCTGACGGTGTGCCCACCATGGAGCAAAGAGGCAGCAGGACCATCTAACCAGGCACCCTGATCCAGGGACGGATAGTGCCAGCCAGAGTAAGAAGGGAGTGCTGCTGACGGGTCAACTCCGCTCGTGCTCGGGAGGTCATCGCCTCATTGCGCAGGTAAGTGGCATGGAGGGATGCTTGTATCATGGCACAGGTGGCTGACAGGACAGCTCGTCCCAGGCTTGCACTTGTTTAATTCTCCAAAGAACACTTGCCCAGGGTGTTGTCTGTGGGCTGGGGAGGCTGATGACATGAATCGTGGCCCTTGCATTTAATACACACACACACACACACACACACACACACACCCATCCCTACCTACTGTGTGGAGACACTAGGGACCATCCTAGCATTTATGTGGACCCTTCTATACGCATCTTGCCTGTCAGAGAGGGGCTTTGCTGGGCATTGTCCAGCACCAGCTGCTCTTTCTGTGCTCAGCATGTGTCCACGGACTGGCAGCCACGGCTGAACCTGCTGTGGCCTTCACCGTCCCAACCGAGCTTGTCACGTCTGGTGTCAGTGGAAGCCCTCTCCTGGCACCCACCTGCAGCTAGCTCTGTGGCTCTGGTCCACGTAGCTGTAATGCACGGGGAAGGGCAGGTGCCCATGCTGATGAGCTTTTAGGTGTGTGTGGAATTACATGTAGTATTTTTAACTGTGAATAAAGCTCCTTAACTGGGGAGAAAATAATAGCAAGCTGTAGAGTGTGCAAAGGCAAGTGCAAGGTACACGATGTGGTCACCATGGGCCGCCGTGAACAGAAGACTTAGCTTGTGTATTATAGTGTCAGGAGTGGGGCAGCTCCGAACAGCATGTCTCAGAGCTGGGATAAATCACCAGCAGAGCTGTGCTATAGCATATTGGCCTTGGAGGCATCCCCACAGGTGAACTCCTCATCTTTCTCAGCCAACATCTACCTGCAGGCAGGTAAAAGCCCCTTCACTCCTCGCTGTACAGTTCTGTAGCGCCGAGCAAGCGGCTCCTGCAGAGGTACTCACCCAGATCCAGATTCAGGCAGGGCTGATGGATATTTGTCTAATGTGCTCTTTAAAATCAGATGGTGTTGACTCATTATTGACACTCGATGCTACAGAAATCTCTGAAGGGTGTGCCACAGGTGGATAAACATTTTCTTGCTAGGAAGCTGGGAAAAAAAAATAAAAAATTTAATTGATTGATTCATTTCATTTGTTGCGCAGGATGAGATTAAGAGCAGCGAGGCTGGGAGAGGGGCTTGGATAAAAAGGCTCAGGGTGTGTTTGCTGACAGCTTGCCAGTCAGGTGGAGCTGGGAGAGCAGCAGCAGGTAGGGAATGGCAGGAGCTGAGTCTGACTCTCTGGCTGCCAGTGATCCAGATAACACCAAAAAGGGTGTGAAGGGGGCAGGTATAGGTGTCCAGAAAGTGTACAATTCATCTTTTCTTTCTTGCAGTCATTCTTTGCCTTGAAAATGACTTTATAGCACCCTGTTCTCCATTCATGCCTCTGTCGCTTGCCACAGTCCTTGAGACCTGGGATGAGGGAGAGAGACTGGAGTAGCCTACACCAGGCCCTGTGATTCAGCCCAAGAGCTGTTAGGAGATGGCCATCCAGAAGAGCTGCTCCAGTCCATGCTCAGAGCCAGATCCTGCTCCCTTTTTTCATGGCTGACAGGGACCTGAAGGTTTGGGGAGCTCTGTTTAAGGGACCCTTGGTGGTGGCAGACCCCTGGGTGCTACACTGAATGATCGCCCCTTGCATTTTCAGGAGCAAGGGTCACCCAGGGAGGGGAAGGAGGGATACCACTGAGGGTGTCTGTCGACTCTTATCCCACCCTTCCCTCTACAGGTCAACCTTGGCTTATACACCTGGCTAAAAACAACTGGCCAAGACCATTTTATGCCTCCTCACGCTGATGCACTGGGGGTGCAGGTGCCATGTCCCCTGCTTGAGGGGCCCAGGACTGACCTAGTTGTCTTGTCTTGCAAATCCTTCCCCCAGCATTCCCTAAACTACAGTTTCAGACTCTTCTCAGAGCAATTCCCAACCCTCCCTGTTTCAAGCCTTGGCTCTGCATGCTGAACCTCCTACAGCCTGAGAACGACCAGTTGCTCTCCCTTTCTGCAAAATTCATGGGCATCATGGGGTAGCACCACTTCTTGCCAAGGGCCCTTTACCTGGGCTCTGCTCCAATTCATGCCATCCATGCCTTTGCCTGAAGGATTTGCACTTGTTTTATGTGCAGAGAAACAGCGGCTATGGGAATAAGGTCAAGTCATCCCTATAGCTTGGAGGACACAAAGAAGAGGGGCTTCCTTGAGAAACACACCCAGATCAAAAACTTCCAGGTGCTAGTCATGTGTGTCACATCCACAGGGGTGTCCTTGCCCTCTTGGCAGTTTCCACCCAGTATACGACCACTGGCATTTCCCATGACTGATGGTTCCAAGGGGTGAGGACATTGCCACCATCTTGTAGTTCTTCAGCCATGGGACCTGGGGAGAAAAATCCATCTTGGGATGGCGATAGGGCAAACTGGACCCAGCAAAACCCAGCTCAGGCATGGAGAAAGGCACCCCGCTCTCTAATGCTACTTGGGACCATCTATAATCAAAGCTCAGTGATGTTTTTCCATCCAGGTGTGAAAATAAGCCTGGCCAACCAAGAAACTGAGGCCAGTGGTGCTGGACGGGCTATGGTCGAGACCTGGTGCCTAGGGGAGAAGTGAGAAAAACATACCCACAGCAGCCAACTGGAACAAAATTCCTGGGCAGCTTAAAAGCCCCTAGAGCGACTCACAAGACATCTCCTCTAATTCCCTCCTGCTCCCCCCTTAGGCTTTGTTCTGGCCCCTCTGTTTAGGTACAGAGCCCTAATCTCTCTGGCATGCAAATAACCACCGTTTTGCCGTGTTCTCCCCCTTCACCCATTTCCCAAAGCTGTCCCCTCATGGCAGGGAAGGGAGGGCAAAGGAAAGGGCTGTGCACGAGAGCCTCCCAGAGGCAAGCACAGCAGGCTTAATGGGTCTCTTGTGTCCCACTGCTGAAGGCTTCTGTAGCAAGGCAGGTCCTGAAGGGTCACCAGCTGGAGTAGACAGGAATGGGAGAGGCTCAATGGAAGATCTTGGGAGCTGTGAAGGGGTTCACGTTGTTGGCTCTCGCCTCACACCAGCCTGCAGGCAAGGCTGGATATGGAGCAAGTGGGATGCTGCATATCCTGATGCCCCATGACATCAGATGCAGCTCTCCAGTCTAAGCCGAGATGCTGCTTGGCTGTGTCTGATCAGGCATTATAGAGCTATGAGCTGCTCCAAGCTTGGGGAAGCTTCCCACCTCAAACCCTGAAGCAATCCTGACTTGCCTGGCAGGATGAAGGTGCAAAGATCTTTATGTGGTTCCCCCAGTGAGGATCTTGGATCTTAGAGATGGTGGGCATGTCAAGAAAACTTTTAGTAAATGTTTGCCTGCTCTGCTCTTCTTTTCTTGCAGCACCTGCAGATTTCTCTCTCTTTCTCTCTCTCTGTTGCCCTACCTCCTCCCAGCCTGCCTTTCACCTCCAGGTTAGACGATGGGGAGACGTGACCCAGAGGAAGGGCAGCTCCCTGCTCCCGTGAAGCCCCCAGATGGTGGCTGGGGCTGGATTGTGCTCTTTGGCTGCTTTGTGATCACCGGCTTCTCCTATGCCTTCCCAAAAGCCGTCAGTGTCTACTTCAAGGAGCTCATGAAAGATTTCCATGTGGGCTACAGTGACACAGCCTGGATCTCTTCCATCATGCTGGCCATGCTCTATGGGACAGGTGATGCTTGGACACACTTCCCCCTCCCTACCTTGTGCCTTCCCAACCCTGTTATGGGCCCAGATTGTGGACTCTCCTCATGCTTGCTGTCCTGATCATGAGAATCGTCCCACCACTTCTCTTCTAGAAGTGTGCTGCATGTCATGTCTTTATTTTGTCTGCCCCAGGGGACCTCAGGGATCACCCCACCTGCCTCAGACAGTTGACACAGGGTATTAGCCTGTTCCTGAAGTGCTGCCCCTATCAATCACACCAAGCCCCTCTTGTTCCCAGGTAACAGGGGGCTGAAGGCAGGGCAAAGCAGAGGTCTCCACACAGCAGCCTCTCTCCCTTGGCTGGGCCCAACAGATGCATAGCTAAGCAGCCAAGTAGTGATCTCCATCATTAGTGTTTCATCTTCCCCAAGTGCCCTGCTTGGGCTGGCTGCGCCTCCTCAGTTGTCCTGTCTCCTTCTCGTCTTCTACTCTGTCTCCTCTGCTTCCTCACAGGACCAGTGTGCAGCATCATGGTGAACCAGTTTGGCTGCCGGCCTGTGATGCTCATTGGAGGGCTGCTAGCTTCTGCTGGGATGATCCTGGCATCTTTTACCACCAATATCATTGAGCTTTATCTGACAGCTGGTGTTCTGACAGGTGAGAGTCCCAGAAGTTGGGGGGGGACACAGACTTACCTGGGGAAGAGCCAAGACCATGTTGTATCTCCCTTTAGCACTGCCATGCCTAACATCAGATCTCCCCACACTTATTTACACCTGCTCACAGGAGGCATCTAATCCTGAATGGCGCGCTTGTGGGAGATGCATCTGCTGGATCTACAGGGGCAGGACCTGTGGTTGAGGGGGGGAGGGACAGAAGAAGTATAAGTGATGCTCAGCAATCATGGCAGCTGGGGTTGCATCAGTATATACTGGTAGGAGAGGGGTGCAAAGTTGCTGCTTAAGGCACAGGTCCTGTCTAAACTTGGCCACAGTTACATGATTCAAATACACTGCAGGTAGACAGGCCCATCTTCTCCAGGAGAAAGCCTCCAACATGAAGGATCGAAGGCTTGTGAGGAACACATGAATCCCATCACGGGACTTCAGGACTAGGATAGTCTGAGGAGAGTTTTCAGCTTGTTGCAAACCATGTCTCATGTTCTTGCACTCCCTGCCTCCCTCCTCACTCTCTCACTCTCATGCAGGTCTGGGTATGGCACTGAACTTCCAACCCTCACTGATCATGCTGGGCACCTACTTTGACAAGCGTCGGCCTCTTGCCAATGGACTGGCTGCTGCTGGGAGCCCTGTCTTCCTTTCCTCCCTCTCTCCACTAGGACAAGTGCTGCTGGAGAAGTTTGGTTGGCGAGGAGGGTTCCTTATCATGGGGGGCCTTCTGCTTAACTGCTGCACTTGTGGGGCAGTCATGAGACCCCTGGATATGGGCATGAAACGGAAAATGGAGAAGACTCAGGACAAATATGAAGCCAAGGAGATGCTGCCCATTGGAGGGAAATCAGAGGAGGGAATCAGCACCACTGATGGAACCAAGAAAGCCAAGAAAGCCAAGAAGAAGCCCAAGAAAGGAAAGAAGCTTCTGGATTTTAGTATCTTTTCCAACCGAGGTTTTATCATTTACACTATTTCGAAGTTCATCTTGGTCTTGGGTCTCTTTGTGCCCCCCATATTGCTGGTGAACTACGCCAAGGACACAGGTGTACCAGACACGGAGGCTGCATTCTTGCTGTCCATCATTGGTTTCATAGACATCTTTGCCCGGCCAGCCTGCGGCGTGGTGGCAGGGTTGAAGTGGGTCCGTCCTCACGTGGCTTACTTGTTCAGCTTCTCGATGCTCTTCAATGGCTTGACAGACATCTGCAGTGCCAGGGCTAGTAATTACACAGGGCTGGTCATCTTCTGCGTCTTTTTTGGCATCTCTTATGGCATGGTGGGGGCACTGCAGTTTGAGGTGCTGATGGCTATTGTCGGCTCCCAGAAGTTCTCCAGCGCCATCGGGCTGGTCCTTCTTATTGAGGCTTTCGCTGTGCTCATCGGTCCACCCTCTGCAGGTAGGTCTCTTGCTGCACAACACAGGTGATTCTTTTGTCTGCCATTCCGTGGCATTGTAGGTATTGGGCATGGGCATGGTACTTGAAGAAAGACCCTATTTCTCAACATCAAATAACCTCTGGAATCTGAGATCGGAAGAGAGCTTCCAGTCTCACTCCATGCACTGCAACACTGAATATGAGCAGGGGCAGACGATGGCAAGTGATTTTTCTCTCTCTGCATTGCTCAGAGACCTGAGCGATGGCAGGTATACAGAGCCTTCCAGAATGGCATGACTTCCAGTGGTTGTCAGTCCTGATCAGTAGCACTTCCCTCTGTTTCAGGCTGGGATCCAGGTCTCTGCCATCACTGGGAATGTTACATAAAGTGTTGCTAGGGGTAGGGTCAGGCACGTGCTGCAGACAAATCTTTGAGAATTTTCAGTAGGACATGGAGACGATCTTTCAAGTTCTCCTTGATGTCCATGGCCTTTTGATTGGTGCTGTGAATAATGATCTCAGTTTGTGTTGGCCCCAGCCCCAAGGCATAGGTTTTTTGGTGACAATCAAGTTAAAACAGTTTGTACAGCCACCTGAAGCATTTGCTGTTACTTTTTTTTTTAAAGATTAAGACACAGCTTCTCAACCAGTCTAGTGTAGTCTAGACCACAGTCCCTGCTAAGGTCCATGCCCCACAAACAGCCCATAAACAAAGCGTTGAATGAGAGATCCTTCACCCAGGAGGCTGGTGTACATTGCTGTTAAGTGTCTGATCAGGTCTAAGAAAGCCAAATCTTGAGAAGGTTTATGTCCATGCAAAAGAAGCGCTGTTCCCTACAGGTGCAATTTGTAGGAAGGGTCAGGGACAAACTATGGGCAAATTCCTGGGCAGGGACCACTCCATTGTTTCCTGAGCTCTCTTCAGCTGCAACATGTGGGCTAAAGCCCATCAGTGAAGACCTCTGGGCGAATGATCCTTTCTTTGCCCAGCACATATCACCAGTTATGAGCAAAACTCCACCCAGCTCTCAGGTGAAAATTGGTGGCCAGGAGAAGACTCTTTTGATGCTAACAATAACTCATGTCCCATCTTACAAGCTGTGGGGCAGTCAGCAGTCCCAGGCCAGGGAAGGTCAAGAAATATGTGTTGGAGGCAGCTGCAGAGACATCATGGAAGGAAAGCAGGGTTTAGTAGTTTAACACCAGTGGATGATGAGTGGGGACATCCCTTAGCCCTCCTGCCTCAGTTCGGCTCTGACTTGGTACTGTGTGCATGCACAATGGGATGCAGATGGTGGAGGGTCACCAAAGATCAGTGTTGCAGGGACGAAAGTCATGGTTCCCACCTGCTTGGGGGGACTTGCTGCTGCAGGACCCTCCCGGTATGGGAAGTTTGAGCGTGCCAGCAAACCCCACGGCTTGGACTTGGGGGAGCAGTGCTCGGCTGGAAGAAGTGGACTGAACAAAGTGGCTTTGTTTGGTGTAATCCTCCTGAGCTGCTTCCTGCTCTATGGAGCTGAGGGGGTTTGGCACAGGATAAGCAGCATACACACACACACACACGCACGCACACGCTCACACACACACAGTCTCCTCACTTGCTTGTCTGGCTTGAGTGAACAGGAACACGTTCACCTGACACCGAGGAATTCACCCTGTGCCTTCCACGACTGCTCCTCAGTGTGTCCTGGGGTGAGTTTCAGGCCATGCACAGCAGGTTCTGGGGTGGAGGGGACGGGTCACATCGACAGCCAGGAGCATGCGGGACCAGAATAAAGACTCCAGTGACCATGGCTTCATCCTGACTACAGCAAGGCAGCTTCCCAACACCGAGGACTGGGAACCCTCCTTCTATCTAGAACATACATTGCAAACATCTCCTTGGCAAAGAAATCATCAGATGTGGGTCAACCAAAGGGATCTCTCTGCCAAGAAGATGTTTCTTCTTCCCCTCTGAGTGTTTTCCTGACATGATAACTTAAGAAATAGCAATGACGCTCAAATTTTGTTTCTTTTCTGAGACCAGACAAGAAAAGTCCTCAGAGGCTGGTCTCACCTTGGCAAGAAGAAAAGGGCATACCATGATGCAAGACCATAACATCAGTGTGTCACTATTATTTTACCTTGTCCAAGCAAGGGAAACCACCAACCCTGTGCTCTTACAGTACTTTCCTTGGTGCTACAGTGTAGCTCTTGCCCCAGGTGATTTTTAGATATTCAGGCATCTTGTTCTTCCCTTGAGAAATGGGTCCTCAGCCAAATGCAGGTGCTGCTCACCTGTGCTGGGCTGTCCATGCAGGAGTGTGTGGGCTGAGGCCAACTGTCTCATTTCTTCTCCAACCATCAGGCCGCTTGGTCGACGCTCTCAAGAACTATGAGGTGATCTTCTACCTGGCAGGCTCAGAGGTGGTACTTTCTTCTCTCTTCCTGGCCATGGCCACCTACTGCTGCCTGAACCGAGGGAAGAAGAAGGAACCTCCCCCAGAGAAGAACCCCTCTGCAGGTGGCGGGAGCGACACCGAGGAGGCAGAGTCCGACGTGCAGGAAGCCGAGGAGCGCAGCAGCGACAACCACCAGCCAGCCCACAGCACTGACAACACCGTAATGGCGGCCGGCGAGGAGGCAAATCATGTGGCAGAGGAGCAGAGCGGGGAGGGAGGCGAGTGTCCCGAGAGGGATGGGGAGGTGTTGTCAAGAGATGGTTGCAATGCTGACCAGATGGTGGAGAGGGACAGGTTTTAGCCACGGCAGAGGAACAGGAGACATCTAAAACTGGCCTTGCTTGCATGCACCTCAGCATGGGAGGGTAGGTGGGATACAGGGTGGAGAAAGTTGAGACAGAAGCAGATGTAAGAAGTTAAGAGGAAGAGGTATAAGAATAGCTTATGTACCTATGTCCCCATACCTACCCAGTGATATGTCTGCTTGCATCCTGCACCCATGCTGGTACAACACAGCCTCAGAGCAGTCCGAACACCACAAAGAAAAAAAAAAAATAATAAAAAAAAAATCATCTTCTTTCCTCACTTCCAAACCAGCCCTGGAGAAGGTCTTTTGAAGAAGCTGCCAAGGACTCTTCCTTTTCCTTCCGCATTGTCACAATACAGAACACAAACAATTAGAGACTCTTTGTAATCAGATCCGGTACACTCTGGTCCGGTGTGTTTCCTCCGCCCCTCTTCCAGGGTCGGGATAGTGCCAGGCTAGCTGGCAGTAGGTGTAGGAGATGGTGTAACATAGCTCTCATCTGGGCCACCTCTAGCTGCAGCCAGCATGGCAGTAGACACTGCGTTCCCTGCAATACCTCCCTTGGGCACTGTCAGTGGGACACTGGCTCCAACCACCTCTGTCTGGAGCACCTTTTGTGGGTGGGCAAAGCCAGGGTAGTGACACATGATGCTGCTTTTCCAAGTAGGGAAATGCTGGGTTAGAGGTCACTGCTGAGGTGCAGGAATACAGACTAAAGCACTTAGGTGAGCAGCCATGAGACAGAGCCTCACCAACAGCAATAGCAGCGAGCCAGCTTTAAACAGGGTGAAGTGAGTCCTGTTGACCTGTGAAGGGAACATCTTGGCCCCTGTTGGGGGTAGGGGTTTCAGGGCAGGTAAATAACCATGTCCCAAAAGACTATCCACTCAGCAGGAATGTCACCAGATGTGTGTATTTTCCTTTTAAACAGTGAAAAACCCCTTATGTAAAGGAATCAAAAGGTAAAGGCAGAAGGACAAGCCACGGCCCCTGGGTGCCACTAGCGAGGGTGCTGGAGCACGTGGTAAGACAGGCATGACCCCCTCACCCCCATAGCAGTGGTGGATTTCTAGATTCAGAGAGGTCAACCTTCCCTGGCATGCTTAAACCGCTCCTAATCTGCTTTAGGACTGGATTTTTTATAAACACCTCTGGCCAAAGCCCTTTCTTCCGGTTTCCTGAATCACTTCACCTCAGGGGCCCTGGGGGAACCTGTGACTATAGCAAGGGATCAAAATCTAAACAGAGGGCCACAGGGAAGGCAGCTCATGAGATCATCAAAATAGGTGTTTCATTCCGGACTGGACGAATTATTTGGTAATGGGTGAAGCCTGCAGGACCCGTAAAGACATTTAAACCCAGTGGGGGAGTGGGGATGTGAAGGAAAGGGTTTCATTCTAGCTGCTGCCAACCAAAAAGCAGTAAATGATGAGGAAAATAAAGCTGCTGAAGAACGTCAGTTTAAGAAGAGACAGAAGAACTGGAGATTGGAGGGGAGAAGGTAAAGCACATGGGGTTGTGCCCTGTCCCACTATGGCTAATAACAGTGTTGTGCTTGTGAGCCAGTCACAGAGGTGACTTTGGGCTTTTCCCTATTCAAAACCCCTTAGAAACATCCTAAATCAGACTAAAGACCACAATAAATCCCAGATGCAAAGCTCCGGGAGAATAAGAAGCAGCAGCAAGGCTGATGGAGCCCTGTGGCCATTCTTCACCACTCCATAAACTTGTTCTCCCCTCCCACAAGGTACGATCACTGTTTTTTGCTCTGCTCAATCAAGTTGCTCCACATCCCTTTCCCCAGCAACCCCAAAGTTGTGTTTCACAGGCCAGGTTTCCCTAATTCACCAATCCTCCCTCCAAGAAGCAGCCCACAACTCCCCAGAGCTCCAACGTCCACAAGTGTGGAAACAACTGCCCTTGTCAGCACCAGACAGGTCAATAAACATTTCCCGCTAAGCCTCCCAATTCTAAATCTTTTCACAAAAGCCCTTAAGGTAGACCTCGCTACAGGCAGTTCTGGGAGACACCCGGAACTCTTCCTTCCCCTCCACCAGTCAGGCCACAAAAAAGCCTGGCTACACTGCCTGCCTTGTTGGCTTTGGAGCAGGCCCCTCTGGGGCATTTTCTCTGTCCCTCTTAACTGCTCCATACTTGGGCACAACACGCAGCTCTGAAAGAGGATCAGGGACTTAGGCATCAGCTCAAGCTTGTGATGCAACAGCTGAGCTGTGTGGAGAAGGTGGCCCTGGAGGGGTGCAAGGATGCCACTCGGAAGGACTGAGGCAACAGGTAGCTTTACAAGGCTGGTGCTCCCCTGGGAAGCCGGGATGCAGAAGCAGCTGGTATTAACTGGAGAACTGGCCTTGCTAGAGCAGTTACAAGTCACCTCCTCTGGAAACCTGTGCTGTAGTGACCACCACAGCTTGGCAAAGAAATGAGTATGAGCAAGAAAAAAAAACCAAAAAACCAAAAACTGCCCAGCACATGATACCCATGTTCCCATCGTTATATTTTAAGATTAAAACCAATAGAGGATGAGCAAACAAATCTCTAAAGAAAACCCATGAAGGACAGGAAAGAAAATGTCACATTTTTCTTTATTAGAGCCAACAGTCTGTACATCAGAATCTGTTTAAATCTTCGAGCAGCTTGACCACGGGTGACTTTCTTCCAGGCACCCACAGAGATGACAAAACTCCAAAAACAAATCAAAATAAAAAAAACAAACCCCCAACATCTCGATCATAAATGAATGCCCTTAAATAATTTCTCTCATTACCACTGGGACGTAATGACAGAGAAGTTAAAAGCCTTGCCCCTGAGCAGCACACCACTCCTGGCAGCTCTGCTGCCCTCTAAAAGAGAAAGTGCCATCTGCATCTGGGATCAGCTGGCAGGGATGGAGGGAGGAGGAGAGAAAAGGAAGGAGGCAAAAAGCAGCCTCACTTACTTTGGTTTTCCTTTCCCCCCTTCCCTTGTGCTGGGGAATGGGACATTATCTACAGCTTCTGGCTGGCCCAGAGGCAGCACAAAATGGTTGTGCAGGGAGGAGAGGAGAGCAGGGGGTGGCAGGGGTGACAGACTAGTCATGCTTTGCACTACAGAAAAATCTCAAAGCCTCTGCCCATAGGCTACGTCTCACTCTCTCCACAAGGCTTCCCATCTCTCCTCTTTAGTTTAAGGATGGGACATCTCCTTTGTGGTTCTAATGTGGCTCCTCCTGGCACCTGCACAAGGAACGGGTGTGCGGAACTGGCTGCACATCATCAAAAAGCACATTTGGTTATTGTCCGGTATAAGGAGCTGTAAGAGCGAACTACGGGGAGGAAACAGGCAGCTTTGCTGTTATTCGCAGAAACCCACCTGCTTCAGACAAGCCTCAGGATCTCCACCGAGGAGGAGGAGGACTCCTTCCCTAAGCCAGTTCCCTCCTTCCTGCAGGGAAGGGCAGAGCCACATCCTGTAGGATTCTAGCCCTGGGGTGTAGCTATGGATTATACACACGATGCCACCCGTGCAGGAGCTCAGGCACTATGAGGAGGATGGTAGCCAGGGGAAGAGACTTCTACATCTTTGCAGCAGCCCAGCACACCAGCCCCTGCTCTGAGGACTTCCCCCAGCCCCTCGGTTGAGGGCGGTGAGCAGATCACATGTACCACCACTGGTTCCAGGCTTCAGTTCAGACTCATTTCTAGAGAGCTGGGAGAGATGGGAGCGATCATCCTACAAAAACCGGTCCTGCAGCCCATGGGGACAGATGGAAGAGACAGAAGAAGCTTAAAACAGGCCAGAGAATGGGAAGCTTGAAGACAGTGTGCAGTGGTAAGAAGAAAATAATGCTGGTGCTAACACTTTCCCATAGCACAAGATGAGGACAGAAGGGGCTGTTCTCAACATTCATAACCATTTCTAGATATTTAACTGGTTTCCATCTGCCAGAGAGGAGTGGTGCACCCCACATGCTCAGCAGTGTCCTGTCTGCACACAGAGTCATGTGGTGGTGTGGTGGGGGAATCTTCCTCCCCACGCCCCAGTACCCAAGTTAGGCAGCAGAAATCTCTGGGAGAAAAAGGAATATCCAGGCAAACAAGCAAGGGAAGAGAGAGGAAAGCAAAGCTGGTCCCAATCCAACCAGCCACCCTCATCCAAAGCAAAGGAGGAATCCCAGGCTGCACACACACACAGAAGTCACGGAGGATGAATTGCCACATGGAATACATGTTTTTGTAACAGTCTGCAAAGTCTTTCCTCTGGCCATGCTGGCTTACTCAGGCATCATCAATGAGCTTTTCACCATCGGCAACCGCCTTCCTGCTACCCTCTCTTTCTCTTCCTCCTTCTTCTTCTTCCGCCCCATCTGCGTACGCGTCCTTCTGCCCGTAGTTAAGAGTAGTGCGAGCAAGGTCCACCTCAATGGGAAAGACATCTGCATCTCGGAGCACGGCATAGCAGTCGTTGTAGTACTTGGACATGGTGGAGACAAAACGCTGGAGCTGGAACACGATATCTTGCACTGTAGTGGAGACAAGTTGGGAACAAATCAGGCGAAAACTCCCTTCCCAAAGAGAGTGTGAAGGAAGGCGGCGATCAAGCCTCCCCTGCCAGCATTAGATACAGTCTCCTGTGCATTCATCCTTCTTGGCCTCTGAGGGCGGGTGTCTCGAGCACGGCCACAGAAGGGTTCTTCAGCAAAGACTTCTCAGCGGAGACAAAGGAGAAGCATGAAGGCTAACGCCACACCTGCCTCACCCCTTCAGGTGCTGGATACAGCAGTGGTACTCACCGTGTTTCTGGTCCAGGAGCTCTATTTTCTCCAGCACGTCCTTCCTCATCTTGGCAAAGCGCGTGCGAGCCTCCTGCCGGCAACGCAGGATAAGGCGGTATTCGTAGTTGCCAGTGCTGACCCGGTAGAGGGGTTCACCCAAAGCCTGCCAGGAACACAGCACAGTTTTAGGGCCTCCCCCAGCGGTGCTTGCGCACGCAGCTCGCCTACTGATGCGGACTCACGACGACCTTGGGTTATCACAGCCCTCTTGGGCTCACCAGAGCCGCAGTCGGGGAGCACAAAACGTGAGGAATGCTGAGATACATCAACAACTGGCAGTCGACGGGGCCATTTTGAAGGCCAAACACATGCCAAACATGGTAAAGAAAAGCAGCGTTACTAAGCAAAGACAAAAGAATAGGCACCTTTCTACCAAGCACAAAGAAGTGGAACGGCTTCTAATCTAATTAAGACAGGCACTATGAACAAAAAAGTCTTGGATCTGAGAGGTATATTAATTTATATCAATCACATGGAAAATTCTGCCCTTCTCTGCAAGCTTCACCCTACACTGACTGTGTGACATATTATATGTCTACACAGGGAACTCTGTGGTACCCACAACCATCCAGACACGACACTGGAAAGCAGTAGGGATGGACCTTTTGCAGGACACTGTCCTGCAAAATAGTTCTGAGAGCAAGGGGTGAGGTCTGTCAGCAAACCAGCACCCTCCTCTTGCACCTGTAAACATAACATATATAAAAATCTGGGTTACGGGTATGGCTTGGCAGTGCATGCTGCATGCACCAAAACCCAAAGATGTTACTTTGCTGGGCAGCACTGGGATTCTTTCCTTCCTATTTAGCAGGAAGGATTTAATTAAACATTGCATTAGAAAAGTTTATTCCTTCCTGGCACTGGAAGTTTGGCATTCCAAAAATTCAAATCCCTGCTGTGAAGTCAGTATTTCGGATAAAGCAAGATCTTATTTTCATGCAGGGAAACTAGGCATGCAGGGGACACCTTCAGCTATCTTAAACAGAGCAGTTAAGGATTAGTTGTAAAACTCTGAACAGCAAACTGTTACCGGAGAAAGTTGACAGGGTTTTATTTTTTAAGTCTTCTGATTTAAAATTAACTTATTTTTACCAAAATCCTCTACTGTTAAGAGATATCCTTTAATCAATTTTCCTCAACTACATATGCAGCTTTCACATGTGCTTTGCTAGAGAAGCTAAGCCTCCATTTCTCAGAAACCAGTCCAGAATTAATGATAAGCTGTACACTACACACAAATGGAATCTGTGAAGATAACACCTTAATCTTCCTTACACAAGCTAACATTACTTAAATGCTGAGACAGGCAACCACCGAGCAAACAAGCTGCAGAGGAGATGTCTGGTCCCTCTGCTACTCTACAGCACCAGTGATTTGTGACAGTTATTGGCTGCATTTCTTATGTAGCACTTAAAGATCTCCAATTTTTCATATGATAAGAACAAACATGTTTGATTTTTAGGATGTATCCACGAGCTTGGGTGCACACAGGCACAGAACTGTTTTTGCACAGGGAAGCTGCAGAAAGAGTATGCAGTTGTAATTGCTACAGTACTGGTACTCACAATGCAGCTGTACTCTTCATCATCCATCTCTTTGACTTTCAGGCAGTAAGACTTTGCAGGATTGAAAATTAAAAGAAAGAAAAAAAAAAGACAAAACAAGAAGAAAATATTAAGAATTAGAAGCAATTTTGCCACCACCCACAGACACAGGGTTGTACCATTTTAAGCCTTCCTTCAATGCTGCAGTTAAGGACACTGGGGAAATCACAGCTAGATCAGAGTGTATTAAACATCCCAGGTGGAAAGAAAATCAATTTGAGAAAGATGGGGAGACAAAATGGTGGGGGAGAGAGAAGGCGCTTATTATTTATATTACAGGAGCAAATGCTTTAGTATTTTATAGCTATTATACTTATCTAAAGATAAGTACAATCTAAGAGAAAAATCCTGCATTCATCTATGAGAAAAAACGGTACCAGAAAAGTATGAGGAGGGAATAAATAAAGAGGTGGGTGGGGGAGGGAAGATAAACTGTGGGGAGGATTGATGTTGGAAGAGATGCTGTCATATTCACTTGCCTTAGGGCTGCAGCTCCAAATACTTCTCTCATCTGGTAAAAGGAAATAGATTCCTACAGTTATGGAACAGATGCACTTAACTACCCTGCCCTTTTTGGGTGTAGAAAACAAGGGCTGAGTGGAATGAAGGAGGGGAAAAAAGAAAGGCATGGTCTAAATGAAAGCAAATACGATTTGACAGATATTTAATTTGGCTAAAAAAAAGACTATCCAAAACTACCTGAAAAACTATCCAAAACTACCAGACTGGAGAGCGATTTAGGGGAGTTCCAGAGTGTAAGTTACATAGGAACTTTTTACAAATAAATAAGGAAATTAATTTGGTCATCTAGAAAATAAGTCACCTGGATTCTGGGAAATCTTTCTTACCAGTGAGAACTATTAGGTCAAAAGCAAGTGTCTCAATCTGAGTAATCCAGCAATAGACAAAGAACTGGAAAAAAAGTAATGCATTCTTTCATGGATTGTGGAAGGATGGACATGTGTTTGGATAGGCTACGTGTGACCCTTGGGCTATGATTTTATGAAACTTAATTTCAACCAGCACTGAAAAAAAAAAAAAAAAGGCAGGCAACTCACCAAATATTCAAACTTGACATCTAGATATTTCTTGATAGTCAGCCTCGTGTCGGGAATGGCTTTATTCAGATACGTATTCAAGTCAGTAAGCATCTGCAAGGGAAACATCCTGTTACTGACTGTAAGACCAAAAAGCATGACCACACTACATCAAGTGCAACCTTTTAACCAGCACAAGTCATAAGACTGCCTCGAATTAACTCTTTTTTGAACTACAGCATCAACTACAGTTGAAAGAAAATGTTTGATCTTGGCTCAGAATGGCCACAGCTAGAGCATTCATTACTGTTGCTGGCAAGCGGTTCCAGTGCTAGAAATGCAGGCCTCCCTTCTACTCTGAATTCATCTTCTTTCAACTCATCTTGTTTCATTTTCAATTAGTCCTGGAAACCACTCTCCCCGATTCAGAGGCCCACTACCCAACACTGTCCATCCAACGTGGCACTGGAAGTGGTGCCCAAATCCACATATATTCCTCTCTTCACTAAGCGAAGCGTGTAGATCCCCCGGAGACTCTCACACAAATATATCGATTGAAATCCTTAAGCTGTTCCCAGACTGCTTATCTAAACTTTTTTTTAATTTAGTGACATCTTTTAATTATGGGTACCAATAGCAGGGAAATGGCTCTAGGGACTACACTGATCAAACTACCCCCTCATCCTGAAAAGAAAAAGGGAGGAATAGACTCATGTGCAAAAGCCCAAGGAACGAGACAGATGTATCTACGTTACCTCTTAGGTGCTTTACAAAAAAAGGTCTTTGAAGGAAATCAAAGACAATTCTTCCCACAATGAATGATCTTTAAGATGACACCATCAAAAACAGTCTTTCTAGATCCTCCTCTCCTCCAGACCCTTTACTCCTATGGTTAAGTTCTTTACCGGCTTAATTGTTTTCAGAAGGTGAATCCCAAACTTCTCAATGCTGCGATGAGCATCGGCAAACTTCACAAAGGCTTCACTGGCAGCTGGTTGTGGCTCCCGGACACCGATGACAGAGAAAACGTCCCCAAATGCTGGATGAGGGCAATAAATACAAACAGATGGAGAAGAACCTCGCCTCCAGTATTACAACTCTTGCCCGTAACCTTGCATGCAGCTGGGAAATGATGCTACATGTTCTCTAAAGACCAGAAAGACAGGGCCTGCCTTTGCACCATGACCACTAATGACAGGAGGACAGCCCTTCCCAGCACTTCAGTTTTCTTTGAGTAAGGTAATCACACATCTAAGTACTGACTAA
Organism: Actenoides hombroni; assembly: GCA_024336885.1. Taxonomy (NCBI): domain Eukaryota; kingdom Metazoa; phylum Chordata; class Aves; order Coraciiformes; family Alcedinidae; genus Actenoides; species Actenoides hombroni. Next base: position 33,280,050 of record WUAM01000359.1, read on the forward strand.
AACTCCTGAAACTAGAGGTCAAAGATTTCTGCTCCCTTCACTCAGACTTTACCTCTGTGTGTCTGGGATAGCTCAAAGAAAGCTCTGAGAAGACTCTTGGTGTGCTCTGTCAAGCCTGGAACGGAAGACAGAAAAAACATTTAAGTCATTTCACTGAAATATAATAGAAGGATCCTTCCCTCCCATCTGATGCCTCATGCAAGGCACAGTTTACCTTTGTATAACTCTGCAGTCCTCTCCAGCTCCTCCAGTCTCTTCACTAGTCCATCTAAACGGAAACAAGAATGAGAATGCAGAATCTCAACAGTCAAATCCAGGTTAAGACCTGACTAAACGGAAAAACACTCATCTTTGGTTCATATATCCCTCAACTTTTAATTCCTGTCCCCTTGTCCAACACGGGAAGCTTTTAAAACAACTGAAAACTTAATTTACAATGTAGGGTCATCACCTATTGGCTAAGTGGGTCCCCACTTGACCTTAGCTAACATTTAAATGACTTTAATGACACTATACATCACTCATGAAGGGCAGAGGCAATCAGCAGTGGGGCAGAGCAGAAGAAAAAAAATGATGAAGGAATACTGTAGAACATACAAGTAACAATAAAAAGCAGGCAAGCGCAAAAAGGTAAGAAAACGTGCTCCTGGACAATACTCACCATTGCAAAGTATGGCTCGGCTTAACCCCAGAGCATCTGCTGTCCCTGAGCTCATGTTCTCCACCAGTCGATGCTTTACCTTCTTCAATACTAAAGGCCGAGAGAGTTGCAAACCAGGGTCAGGGTCATTTCTATGGGTGTGAAAAGCTCACGAGCATACTTCACTGCTTTCTCAGGCATTGACTAAACTGAACTGAACTCACTATTGAGGTAGTAAGCAGAAAAAGAATACCATAGAAACTAGATGCTTGGTCCAGCTGCACGTAGCACATCTTCTATCCTGCCTCTGTTTTGCTCTCACAGCCTAAATGCTTCAACCCATAGAGCTCCAGCACTTCTTTTGGAAGGTTATTCCAATCGATTACTTTGCTACAAGCTACCTATCGTGATATCTGGAACTAAACTTTGCTTATACTACTTGCTGTATTACATCAACTGAAGTCAGGATATGAAGCTGAAAGCAAGACAAAAAGGGATTTAATACTCAAAGTTATTCCTTTACTCATTTTTATCTTTTGAATCTTAGTTAAATCCTTTTGTGTACCCTTGATGGAATTAACTTCTGTCTGTGGTGGTCAGACCCTATAAATTACTAGGGACAGTTACGCCTTTTTTGCAATCAGGTGACTCAGCTACATTCATTCAGAGGCAAACTTGCAGGGATGTCGAGTGACTGCAGCTCCCAAGAACTCAGCTGGAGCCACAGTGTTCAGCATCTCTGGAAAATACCATATTCTAACCACACTTCTGTTTCCCCAGAAAGCCAACTCACTCCTCACGATTTTCCTGAATCCCTGTCAATTCATTAGTATCTCAAACACCATGAAAAGAAATGAAGGCAAAAAGACAATTTTTTTTTAATTTTTTTTGTTAGGAAAGTGAGAAAGGCAGACCATATAAAGGAGACAACTGTGTAGGCTTAGTTCAGAACACAGGCTTTGTTATAGAAATAAAGCCTCCCTCTCTAAATGTACAGTTGTACAACAGAACTCAGTGTAGACAGGTATTTCATCACTGTTCTCCAAGGTGAGGAACTGCAACCACTGTTTTTCGATAAACACACTTCTGTCTACAGATGAAAATCTCAGTAGTTGAGCAAAACTTCCAGGTATTAAAATTATTATCTAGTTGAGTTTCATCATCCATGCTAAACACAGAATAGAAAACCAAGCCTCCTGCAACAACCGTCAAGCCTCAATTTAACTGTCAAGACTATTTCAAGAAGTCAGGGAGGGATTTTATCTTTTTTTTTTTTTTTAACCCGTTACTCATTTTGACAGCATCCATTTGAAAACGACTGAGTTAAGAGGAAGAATGAAACAAGAATTTTACTTTGGTTTTAGCTGGGATCAATCTTTCACCATTCCATGTCATTTTAACACTCTAGGGAGATAGAAACCAGTCTTACCAATATCCAAAGACTTGCCCTGCTTTGGGTCAGCCTGAAGCTTGTTGTAGTGTATCGTCACTTCTCCCTGCGGACAGAGCAAATCCAAAACTGCTGTGCTGGGAGCAGGTAGCAGTAGCTTCCTTTACCAATGGACAATATATTGTAAACCATGAACCCAGAAGCTCCAGTGGCCCCCTCCTACCTCTCACCTTTACCATCTGTATCATCTTGGCCACCTCCACCTTGGTCTTCCCTTTAACAGACTTCCCGTTCACTCCTGTGATTTCATCCCCAGCTGCCACGGTGCCATCCAAGGCCGCGGGAGTGTTATCAAACACCTGGCCGAGAGGAGAAAGAGCACAGCTAGTCTAAAATTAAAAGCATCAGAAAGGTGAAGGCAGGGCTGAAGAACACAGAAGGGACAATTGCATTCCTCCAATTTAACTACTTTGTTGATGATGAAGCCATAGTTTTTCTCCCCTTCCTAACTAAGAAGTGGGCTGATCACCTTGTTCTCTCAGGAAGTTCTTGCCTCCAGGATGTACCTCCTCAGGCATGGGATTTCTTGATATTGAGGTCATACTGTTCCCCTGTGAATTCTGACATGCTCTCCAAGGAGAAGGATAATTTCAGAAGTCTTAATTTAATTGTTTCACACCTATTAGGCACTAGGGTAGGAAATCTTCTTCACTGGAAAGTGAGACAATGTTTCTCACTTTGAGAAGAACAAGTGCATAGGACTCTCCATGCTTTCTGCCTCTCAGACTAACACTGGTTTACAAAGATGGTTTCTTCTTCCTCCCCTGAGTGCCCACCTGGACAATGTAGAGACAGGGGCAGTACTGTGCTCCTCCCCCAATGCTGATACCAATCAGGTTCTGCGAGTCCTTTTTCAGGGTCACTGTCCCAGGTACAGTGGGGATCCCCCTGGAAAGAGAAATGGGGAATGAATAACTGAACAGGGTAGGCAGAGGTGTACATGTATGAAGCCACTGTGGTACCCGAGTCAATATAAACTGAAAATGTTAACAGGTACTGCACATTTGAATTCATAACATTATCTCCACCAGAGAGTCTATCAGCATGGGCCAGCAGAAGGACCTTCTGGGCTATCCTTCTTGCGACTGCATGCAAGGATTAGAGGTGGGAGAGACACCCTCATACATCACTAGGCACTGAGGAAACATTATCATGCTTTAGAGAGTGTTTCATCTGCTCTTACTGCTGGAGCAAAAGGAAAACTTGCACAGCCTAAATGAGATATAAGACAAGAGCTACATGTTAAATTAATTGTTAATCTCACCAAACCTTTTACTTGCTCAGGAAATGAGAGTGTTCTGCTCCTTACATCCTTAAGGAGTCCAGAGTTTCTCTTCTTATGTCTTATTATCTTTCCTTTATTAGAAATATCTTTTTGTCTCGCTAAGGTCACTAATTCACAACAGATTTGTCAGCACTGCTTTGCAATCGTAAATGCAGGGTAGTCACTGCAGAGCAACAGAAAGTGCTTGCCTTTGGTCACCAGCACAGCGATACCTCATCCCCAGACCCCAAAGGGAGCAAGAAATCAGCACCGAACAGCAAGTCCATCTCTTCAGCACACAGTGTCAGAAGCAGGTAAGTTTATCTACTCCCACTAGGTCTTGGCTGCAAAGACTACTTCTATTGTTAGCCAAAACCCAGGAAAAGACAAATGAAATACTCACATCTTATCTTCCTCAATATCATAGTCCAAATCTGCAAACATCGTTTTAGTTAACAGGAGCCTGTTTGTATGAAACTGCTTATACTGAACTCTCTGGGAAGGAAGAACAGAACAAACCCCAATAAGCCAGTGATCTCAAAAGAAAACCGCAGAGAATCAACCTGTCATGCTTGTTGATTCCCTTTTTTTTTTATTTTTGAACATCATATCATGGTCTCCGTTCTTATATCAAAGGTGGAAAAACAGGTCAAGGGTCTCTGATGCTCAGCTCTAAACCAGACAGGAGAGAAAGTCCTCAAGTTTGAATGCTGCATGTTTCAACTCCTCCCCCTCATGCAGTACTTCCAAAGCACGGCACAAAACACGGTTCTTTACAGAAGCTGCTTCTTCACATGCCCTACCAGGACCACGGCTGCTACAAATATTTACATCTGTAAATACAGCCGTTAAACACCTCCACGTTGTCCTTGACTTCATAGCAAGTTATGTCACTTTTTGACGTTTGTCTCCTATCTTGGGAGGCTACGCAAAGCTTTCTGCAACTCATTTGCATGAAAAGCCTCGTTATTTTCCTGTGCACAAGCCTTCCTGTTTCATTTTCTACTTAACTTCGTACAGTAATTAGCAGGCACGTTTTGCTTTCACTCATGCTTCCGCAACACCAAAGGCAAGGTGACGCTGCCGAGGCGGCTTCCCGAGGCAGTTACTGCCACATCCAACCCCACCGGTCGCCGACGGGCGAGGGCTTCGCCTCCAGCTCGCCACGCAGCAGCCCCGGGCACAGCCCTTTACCTACCCTGCTCGCCACCCACCCTCCCTCCCTCACCGGGCTGGGCCCGGGTGTCGCGAGGCAAGTGCCCGGCATGGGAGGCTCGGCGTTGGGCCCTGACGGTGAGGCCCGAGGACTCACTCACAGCCCACAGCCCCAGAGAGGCGGGCACCGGGCCGGCCGTTTACGGGGGGGAAGGGAGTGGGAAGAATCCCTCCAACAAGGGAGAAGCACGACCCCCGGGCCCCGTCCCCACAGAAATCGCCGCTGGGGCAACGGCAGCGGGGAGGCCCTGAGGGGGGGATGTGGGGCGGGAGGGGAGGGGGATCGTCCCATGGCTCACCGGAAGCGGCCGCCCGGCGCGTGGTCCCTGCCGCCACCTGCCGCCCGGCACCGTCACCCGCCCACTCGGCACCGCCGGGGACACACCGGAAGCACCCGACGAGGCCCCGCCCCCTCTGCGTTGCCATGGGGACGGAGCCCCCGCGGGGGCGGGGCCGGCTCGCTCCTGCCGCCATCTTGAGCGCGGCGAAGGGAGGGCGGTGACGGTAGCGCCCCGGGGGCCGCCCAACCAGCCCGCTGTGGCGCGGCCGGGTCAGGAAGCCTGGCTGTCGGAAGGCTACTTTCAGGAGGTAGTGTCCTGTGGTTGCGTTGTGTGCTCCTGCCCCAAGGCCTTCGGGCCCATCCAGCCACCAGAGGCTGGGCACTATGGTGGAGCCGGGCCTGCAGCCCCCAGACCAGGTTTTGGGCTATGTCCAACTCTGCTTTAGGTTTCTGAGATACCTCGGGGTCTACATTTAGCCAGTATCTGTGGCTAAACGACAGCAGTTGTTCTACCACCTGATGACCCCTCCCCAGCACGGGGGTCAGGAAAAGGAGAAAGGACCCATGGGTTGAAAGGAAGAGGAGGAGGAGTAAAACAAAAATCAGAGTTTCCAACCCCCTTGCTTTCTAACACTGTGGGAGCAGGGGTTTGATGTCTCCAGAGACTCCACAACTTTCCTGGGCAGCCTGTTGCAGTGATCTGTCACCCTCACCAAGAAAAAGTTTCTCCTTCTATTTACATGGAAACTCCTATGTTCCAGCTTGCACCCATTGCCCCTTGTCCTATCATTGGACATCACTGAGAAGAGCCTGGCTCCCTCCTCCTGACACTCACTCTTTACATATTTATAAACATTCACGAGGTCACCCCTCAGTCTCCTCCAAGCTGAAGAGACCCCAGTCCCTCAGTCTTTCCTCATAAGGGAGATGTTCCGCTCCCTTAGTTATCTTTGCAGCTCTGTGCTGGACTCTTTCAAGCAATTCCCTGCCCTTTCTCCTGCTGCATTGGCTGCTTGGCAGCGTGTGCCTGCCCTGGTGCCTCCTGAAGTGCTCTTGAGTACCTGCGCTTTTAAACCTCCTCATAAACATCCCTATTTCCTCTGGTATCATCAGGCCGCGTTGTAGACATCAACAACGGCCACCTTCACCGCACCTCTTTGGAGCCTCTAAAGCACCCGATTCTCAAATCTCTAAGCAGTTTCATCCATGACAAGCAGATTTCCCAGGCTATTTCCAGCTCTCCCAGTACTGTGCTGTGCTTCCGCAGAGACCTAGGGCCAGGTTCTCACCAAGGCTGAGACTATTTGAAACAGCATCTGTGGTGAAGAGAAGTGTACAGCCAATGGTGAGGGCTGAACAGCATCATAAATAGCCCTTTCCCATGCCCCGAACAGAAGGCTTGGGACAGCTGGGCAGCCTGTCCCTTTCCAGTCAATCTTTTACTGGGCAGGAGGCTGGGCCAAAGATGTCATGGACTCCTGTAGCAAGAATGTCGCTCTCTGTTACATTAGAAAGTATCCTCCAAATAACTCTCGTTAATAAATATTAAAGAAAACCAAAACTTAGAATCTCTGTGGTAGATGGCATGAAATGTTAGTGCCACATTCCCTTCAAATAAATTCAGGATCTGGTTGTACGCAAGTGTTTTGTGCATCACTTTTTTTCTCCCAGAGGATGTCACTCCCTCCCCTCTGCAGGCCCATAACCATGTAACGTACCTGTTCTGCACCAACAGAATTCAAAGCCATTGCAGGTCAAGGCAAACGCGAATGTTCCAGTAGAAATGCAAACAGCGACCTCCCCTCCAAACAGCAAAATGGGGTTTGCTGAAAAGGCTGGATTTGCTACATGATGCAACCAAACAGATACCTCAACACATTTACAAACCTGAGGTATCGTTATCCTGCAAGAAAACACAGGTTTTGTGTTTACTGTAGACTATTTATATGGAGAAAGCCAGCAGCATTTCTCTGGTGCCACTTCCAGTGTCTGAAAAAGGGGACCTGGATACGTGTTCCTTTTCCCCCTTGTGGCCAGATCCTCATGTGGAGGAAACAAAAATAACCCAACAAAACCCCCAAAACTGGGAACTGTGTTGGCCATCACAGGACCAGGTCTGCAGAATACATGGCAGATCACTCTTACCGTTCATCTGGACAACCTAAAAATGGCATTATGTGCTAGAAGAACCACTTAGAAGGAGCATCCCTTTTTCTTGCGTTATATTGAAACTGAATTTTTATATCACTTCAGAAGAGTTGTAACTGTTTAATCACTGGGGCTGGATGGCACCCAGTCATCTGTTCAGAAAGCAGGTTATAGGCTCGGTGTTGTAGAAGTCAGGAAGAAGTTTCCACATCGTACCAATCAGAATAAAATTACTCTTCGTGCAGCACTATACAAAAGCAAACAATCTGCTTCAAAAGAAGCACCAAGAACTCAGCTCAGACTTTGGAAATCATGGTACTCCCCGTCCATTGGTGACCTTCAGCAAAATACCTTCTTGTCACACACCTTACTTTTCTCATCTTTTGAGCATAGTATGATCCTCTGCAAGACATCTTTATAATGCTTGCACTCTTGACAACTGTTTCAGGTGAAGCACAGGAGGGCTTTACCCAGGATTTTTCCTCCTCCTTTCATTTCACGTTGTTCTGAAGATGTGAAGTCCTGCCTCCCCAGCATTCTCATAGGAGTTTCCTCCTCTGCAGCTGTAGCCTTCCATTAGGTTGTCTACCCCACAAATGGACCCCTGGTCCATTGACCATGATGTTCTCAGCATCTGGAAGTTACCCAGACAGTACCTGTAGTCATGGGTGTGCAGCAGCAGTGTAAAAGAGAGAAGGAAAAGGAATTAGTTATTTGAAAAAGGGTGAAGTTGCAAAGAGTGGGATACACGCTAGGTTTAAACCACCTTTTGATGCACCTGCTTCTCTTCTGTGACTTTACATAGTTTTTTGGTTTAGGCGAACTGAATCATACCCGAAGTATGTTTAGGCATCTACAGCAGATGATGTAAATACGTCCAACAGATGCTAGTATACCAAAATCATGGGGTCTTGCAGTCTGTGCAGGGCTCTCACTGAAATTTTTTCTACACGAACCTCTATCATTGTGCTCAATTTGTAAGAAAATAGCCAACATAGCAGGAATAAATCAGTGTCCTCACTGAAGTCCAAACCAGCCTCTTAGAACAAGCCATCATGCTTAAGGTTGCATGCAATGTTTTCACTATTACCAGAGAACAGCCTCACCATCTTCTAAACTCAGTCACTCCCATCTCCTGCCAGAGACCTTGCTCCCACCAGTCTGCTGTGGAGCTTATCCAGCTGACTATGCCTGTCGGGGGGGGGGGGGGAACACTCCAGGCCCCAGCTTCACTAGTCTCTTCCACCGACCCCGCTGGATCTGCAAAGGGACGTTTCCACATGCTGTCAGCATCAACCCTCCAACGCTGCTGCTTCAGCTGGCCTTTGCTGAATGCTGGTGAGCAAGACAGAGAGCAAGGCCCCCTGGGAACACCAAATGTCAGCACCACCCATTCCCAGTAAAGGAATGCCTGACACACATGCAGTGCCAAGGGAAAGCTCTGTAATTCTGCCCCAAGACAGCTGTCTATCATAATAAACACCATCAACTTCCCTTGCTCTGCTCTTCTTTCCATATTAAACAGGAAGAGAATTCTCTCACCCAAAAAACAAAAAACAAACAAGTCTTGATGTCTTCTTCAAATAGAGACATGGGTTGCCTGGGCTGGTTCAAACAGTTAAGTCTAATTAATGGAACAGAGCTGAAATAAACAGAGAAATTGTTTATTTTCTAAATAAGTCTAAATTTATTCATTACCCTAGTAAAAAAAGAGTTTGGATTACAAGTGTCTGAACAGTATAAAAGTACAAAACAGGTTCCATAGATTTCTAATACATTAATACAAAGTGCATGACTACATACAGTTCATTTTGCATTACTACCAGGAATGGAAGAGGTGGGAGGGAATAGGGGAAGTAGTTGGTGGTTGAAATCTAGCAATAAATAAATAAATACAGAAGAGATGATCCGTATCAGAGCACATCCTACCACCAACACTGCGGCCTTAGGTGTACAGAATTACTGATGCTGAAAACACAAATTTGAATGAAAGCAGGTGCCTGCAAACCAGCTGGGACTCTTGCTCAAGCCCTTATGAGACATGGCCAACCTAGTTAAGCTGTTATACAAGCAAGTATCCATTAAACCTATGACTTGATGATCTTAAAAGGCCTTTTCCAACCAAAACTCCTCAATTCTATGATCCTATCTGGTTGCAGATGAAAGCAAGGTAGGCAGCTTTGTCCTCACTTCAGAATCTCAGATTGTTTAGGAAAAGCAAAATAAGACCACTGAAAGCTCTAAACTGTAAGGCTGTGATACGTCAAAGCCCTGTTTCCCCTGATGTTCTTTCTCTCCAGAGGTTGGCTTATCCAACAGAAGGAGAGGAAAAAATAAACAAAACAAAAAACAAAAGAACAGACACACCAACTTTGAGGGTAGATGCTCCTCTTAAAACCTGCATTATCTTTCCCTACCTGTATTTTCATTTGCTAAGCATTCCCATTTCAGGAAGTGTGATTACATGAAAATCCAGTCCTAAGCCCTACCCACCACAGCATTACGCTGATGACTCTCAGAAAAAGGAAAGCTTGTAGCAATCCATTGTAGAATATCCCAAAAGAGTAATAGTAAGAAAAATCTTCCCTCACCCCAAAACCAGACAAACAAACAAAAAAAAAAAAAAGCAGAATTCCCAACTTACTGAAGTTAAACCTTCATAAAAGGAAAATGAAGCAATTAGGAGCTATAACTGCAGCATTCCACCTTACAGGCAAAGTGGAGTTTGAAGGAGTGTCACAATGGTTTGCACACGAGTTTGTTTGGGATTCCATATAAGAAATACTATATTTTATTCACGTATGCAAACAGAGCTGCCTTGATTGAACACAGCACCATTCTTAACAGAACTTTTCATATTCAGTATTCACAAAAGCATTGATCTGGTGGTTGTTTAAAGAAAGAAACAAAAAAAAACCCTAAAACCTAAACACAGAGAAACACTGCAGAGGAAAGGTTCCAGAGCAGCAGTCATGAATCCAGACCCCAGGCTGTAATCTCAGATTATGTCCCTGGACCAGAGCCTGATTTGCTTAGTGAAGGGTTTGGTTCAATGTCAGGCACAAAACCAGCAGGAAGTCTAGCCTGTGGTCACATTTCAGCTGCACTGGGCCAACAGATAGCAGTTACTCAGTTTTGGCCATCATCTACACCTAGCTTGGGCGTCGAGATGGTTCTCTCGGTCCATCCTTAATCACCAGTCAGTTACTACATGAAGCCCAGGGTGTCTGCTTGCTGGGTTAAAACGAAGTAGTCTCCCATTTCATAATGTTAAATTCTTAGGTAAATCTTCCTCCTTAGCTAAGGAGGAGAGCTCTCCCACCACTTCTGAAGAGCACTTCATGTTGGGGGCCTTCTCAGATAACTACCACTTGTAGTAGAGATGTCTGAAGTTTACCAGTCTGTGTCATATCAGAGGGATGAAATATTTGTCTTTGTTACGTCAGTAGTATAGGGTGAATCTCCACACCTTTAAAAAAATATATATTTATATAACTAGAGAGGTGACTTACAACATTTCTATGTATTAATTCATCTTATTGACTCAAATGTCTAAGAATGAAGTATTTTTCTTGGGGATTTAAAGGAGGTTACCAACCAACTTTTAAAAAAAAAAAAAAGGAAGAAGCTTTAGAACCACTGCTTCTTTCAATACAGAAACATGAACTACATATACTTTAATATACAAAACCCCATCCTCATATTCACTTGTGAAGTGAGAGGGAGGGAGGGTAGAGGGGGAAGATTAGACAACCTTGCAGCAGCATTCAGCTTTGCTAAGTGTTCCACAGCATCTTAAATATTATGTACAGTCTTTCTGAAAAGATACAAACTGGCTTCAGAGTTTGTGGAATTGTAGCAGTAAAACCCAAAACAGTTCTAGGGAATAGTCTTTTGGCAGCATAGCAGGTGTCCAAAGTGAACAGTCACTTTTCTAGTATTTTTCCAGAGAATAAGAGGATCTGTGTAACCTTCTGCAGCTATCCAAGGAAGTCACCACTCCTCTTGGGTGGAGATTGCAGGAGATTGGGGTCCTTCTTGTTCTGGTTTTTCAGTGGCAGACTTTTTATTACTACAGCAAGGTTTGAAGAGATGAGTGTCTATGAGGACTTCCCCAAAACGCCCTTTATAAATAATTCCACAGCAGACCTTTTGCCTGGAAGAAGTGACAGGGAGAGAGACTGATCGTTTGTGTGTTTAGAGTACACAGTATTTACAGAAATGCCAAGTATCAGTTTGACCAAAACCACTAATTTTATGAGCTTCCAGCTCAGAGGACAGGAGGGAAAAGACTGCTCAGAAAGAAAACAAGTGTGTGTCTAAATCCACAACACCGCTTTGGGGAAAAAAACCCAAAACATAAAACCACACCACAACACAGGAAAACACAACACAGGAAAAAGAAGAAAAAAAGCAAGACAACCCCCCCATATCTATACAAAACTAAGTCTCCCATTTTACTTCCCAGAAAAGTTTCAGATAAACAACTATCTGGGCTGAACCAGCCTTGACAGCAATGCACTGCAAACATCATTTGAGAGGAGGCAGCAAAGTCACAACAATGTCAATAGGGCAATTAGCTAAACAACAGGCAATAAAAGATAAGCTAGTCAGCTCCCAGAAATCTTGTAGTTGTCCTACACCACGTTTGGGGGTTTTTGAGGGGATAGTTTTTTGTGGTTTTGGTGGGGTTTTTTTTTGTTCTTTTAATGACTATCATCACAAGTCAACCAAATGAAATGCTATGTTTTGCTGGCAAGCTGAGAGCACCGTTGTACTTGGTAACACATTACATCTACAGAACAGTTTTAAGGCAAGATAATGACAGTGAGGAATATTATCTGTTACTCCCAAAAATGCAAAAATGTTTTCCAGCAACTGTATTATTATTTAGAGAACTGGATGGAGATAGGGGAAAACATCTTAAACACATGGCATTTCTTTCCAAAGACAGACAGATAATGTGTAATACTCCAGCCAGCAGGTCAAGGGAGGTTCTCCTCCCACTCCGCCCTAGTGAGACCACATCTGGAGTACTGTGTTCAGTTCTGGTCTCCCCAGTCCAAGAGGGGCAGAGAAATACTAGAGAGAGTCCAATGAAGAACTACGAGGATGGTGAAGGGACTGGAACATCTCTCTTCTGAGGAAAGGCTGAGAGACCTGGGGTTGTTTAGCCTGAAGAAAACTAAGAGGAGATCTTATTAACGTTTACAAGTATCTGAAGGGTGGGTGCCAAGTAGAAGGGGCCAGTCTCTTTTCAGTTGTGCCCTGTGATAGGACAAGAGGTAATGGTAGCAAGGTGAAACACAAAGTTCCACCTCAACATGAGGAAAAACTTCTTCACTGTGAGAGTGACAGAGCCTGGAACAGGCTGCCAGGGAGGTTGTGGAGTCTCCCTTTCTGGAGACTTCCAAGACCCACCCAGATCTGTTCCTGTGTGTCCTGCCCTAGGTGTTCCTGTGTTGGCAGGGGGGGTTGGACTCTATGATCTCCAGAGGTCCCTTCCAACCCCTATCATTCTGTGATTCTATGACTTAAATAATATCCTTAAAACACATTAAGTTCATCACCAGCAAATTCCTGAAGAAGAATAATCAAGCACTGTGTACCTCAAGTGAATCACTATCTGCACAGAGTGTACCTTCTGTTCCTTTTTACCTTTTCCAGTATGTGAGATCTAAAAAGGAGAAAACCGGTGTTCTGCTGGACCCAGCACTCATCTCTGTGTCAGAGCCATCATCAGACTGGTTACTGTAGCAGGGCGACTGAGCTGGGGAGGCACTCGAAGTGGTGCTGTGGGCATCAGAATCTGTAGGGGAAAGAATAAATGCAATCCATGCATCCAAAAACTTATCCTCTTCCTGACTTGTGAAAGGTCACATGCAGACTGGAAACAGATTTTTTTTAATTAACAAGAAAAGCCTAACAAACAACAACCACCCATTTTTCACTTGCCCCTGCCCATTTCAACGGAGAGACTGTCAGCATTTGGGAGAGAGACCTCAGAACTGGAAGGGGTCATTGTGTATGAGGGAATGGAAGGAGGTTCAGGATCAGGCTTCAGTTCCTGGCTCTCAAACATAGCCTGTGCAGGGCACAATTTGAACAAGATCCTAGTCTGGGTCTGGAATCACTGGAAGATGATGGGGGGATCTGTGCTTCAGACCTAGTACTTTCATTGTAAATCTCCTTTCTCAGCCATTCAGTTAGAAGTCTTGTAAAGCTCTTCTTATTAGTGCAATGGGCTGGGCAGTATTGAGCTTTTGGTGGATTAAGACCAAGAACTATACGCTCAGTGCAGACACAGGCCTTAACAGAGGGTCTGAACCTACCTTTCAGTTATCATCTCTGGCACCGACAGTAACACAATTAGATTAACTACAGCACATTGAATGAGGAGATACAAGCTCTTTAGGTCAGGGCCTTTACTGATTCTTTGGAGAGCTTTCCCTTCAGGCCAGGCAGGATAATTGAAAGAGAGAGAAGACCAAGTCAGCAACAGTTAAGAAGCTGGAAGTTTTGCTTTAGAGGAAAAACCTGAAGCACCATCATACATTTAGAGTGTAACTGGCAGATGGCTTTGTTGGAAAGCTATGAATCCAAATCTATTTGAAGAGTCTAAGTGCTTGTAGAAAAAAAATCACTGAGACTGGCAAAGGAAGGTGTAAGGAAACTATACAGAGGAAATATGGTAGGAATTTAAAGGGGGGGCAGGAGCAAAAAAAATCTAGGCTAAATAGAAAGCCTGGGTTGAAAACACGTACAGAAGAAAAAGACTGTCACCAGCATCAGCAGAACAGTGCTTCTTGGGAAGAGAGAAATGGCCATAGTGCATTACTGAGAGCAGGGAGAAACTTCTTCCAACTTCAGTCTCAATGAGGGTCTTGCCCAAGAAGTTCTTTCTAGAGACACGTCACTTAGTTGTGGGACATAAGCTACAACTGCCTACATTTTCAAGCCAGGCTTCTCACTCCCCCACCTGTCTTGCAGCCCACCTTGCACACAAGCTTTTCCTCCTTATTCCATGCTTCCCCAAGCCCTCAGAGGATGAGAAGGCTGTGAAAACAAGGAGCGCCCAAGTGTGTGAGTGTACAATTTAATCTAGTGATTCAGCTTCACCAGTTAACAGTAAGCTATGTTAGGGGAGGCCAAAGTTTACTGCCAAAATCTCTATGGATCTACTTACTGTGCCGCTTGAATTCCTTTTGCAGTTTGCTGATTTGATTGCTCTTTATTCTGCTTCCAGACAGAGTTTTCATTTTTTTTGGTTTTAATGTTGTTTTAAGACTGGGTCCAGCCCTGGCATCTACCACCTAGAACACAGAAAACACACAAATAATACTGCTGCAATATGCCCAGATGCTGCCACAGTCAAGGTCCCCATGCTAACTTAGCTTCAAGTGCTATAACCCAATTTAAGTTAAACCAAGGCAATTATGTGCACCAGCACTCTTCGTTTAAGTCTGGTTTGTAAGGGGCTGAGCCTGCACGAAAATGCAGCAAAGCAGTTTTAAAAAGCACATTCAGTTTAACTTTTGCCTTTTTCCTACTTCTGACAAATTCACTTTAGCAAGCAACAGCTGTTGAGGCCAATACAGGCTCAGTTAAAGAGTGTCTGCCAGGCAGTTGCTGTGAGTTGATTTTTTTAAAAAAAACCAAACCATCAATTTTACTTCTGAAAAAAGGTACTGGTAGTAATAACCATAGTTCTGGCTCCCATTACCATCAAAGCTTCCTGAATAAAGATTATAACATGCATAAAGAATCCTGATCATGTTCCCAGCCCTAGGCCCAAACTGAGTTAGAAGTATCTAGAGAGAATATGTGAGTGGGAATAGCTACAAGATATTAGTCACTGTAATTATTGGACTAAACGACATTGATTTGTGTGTTGCTTGAGCAAGTCATTTTGCTTGTTCAAGTGATATTAAAAAAGGAACAAAACAAAAACAAAACAAAAAAACACACAACAATGACCGATTTGGATAGAGACCAAATTTGAAATGTTTTGTGTGTCATAAGAGACTTTTGGACAAAGTTATAAGCTTGTGAAAACAAGGAATTACAAGGTAAATTAGTCTGTGACTCCATCCTGGGCTTGCATAATCACCATCTGCATGTAAGCCAAATGAAGACAGGTAGGAGCCATGTAACAGAAAATACTCCAGGAAGGACTCAGAGATGCTGAGGGTAGGAAGGGAGAGTGTGGGGAAAATAGCAAACCCCAAATCCTCACCAGCACCTCCCCTCTCTAGCAGAATAGACTAAGGCAGATATAAGTTAGTTTTGGGGTGTAAGAGAAATAAATTACTAACGTGATTCCAGTTTTTTTTGGATCCTGCTGGCAATTTTTTCCATCTCTTCACCAAAAGGACACAGGCATTGCAAATATCTCCTGAGCGGGCCTCATGGAGCCTGGTAAAAACAAAATCAAAAATCACTTGACAACAGTTAATAAAAGCACACCTCCCCATCACAGTAACAGCAAGAAACATAAAAACTGATGGAAAAGAAGGGTTCTCAAATTCTGTTTCTCAGGCATTACAATTCATCTGGGGTGCTCAAACACTTCTGTTTAAAGAACAGGTCTCACTTTCAGAAAGCAATCTTTCATGTAGAAATAAAAGGTTCCATAATCTGCCTTGAGAGGGGCACTAAAAACAACAATCCCATCACCCTCAGTTGGTTTTGGGTTTTTTTTCCTAAAAAAAAAAAAAATAAAATCCACAAAACAAACCCAAACCCCCAAAACAAAACAAACATAAAAAAACCCCCACTACCATCAAACAATACAGTTCTTCATCGAGTTGGTAGGTTTGACTGGAGAAAGACGAATAATCATATTCCTTGAATGTACATTTAGGAACAGACCTCAGATCTGACAAAAGCTTATTCAGCTCTTAACTTTCTCACAGAGGTTCAAGGATGAGCAACAAACACCATGTAACACTCCCACATAAGCGTAGGATAAGATTGCAGAAACAGCAGTCACTGGAATGACACCAATACTCACTCCCTTTAATGAGCTTTCTTCAGAAGTCATCTGTTCTGCTAATCCACGCTAAAAGAAATATACACTGGAGAATTTTTCAGCTATTTAAATGGGAAGACTTTGAAGAATTTATAGATGAATAGGGCAGGCTCAGATAAGCCATTATTTGCTCAGTGTTAAGACTGCATTTTTACCTTGGCAAACATATTTCAGATAGCACAAGACCAAAGGCCCTGGTATACTGCAAGCTTCTTTACTGTAGTTAACAAAACAAAAAAACCCAACAAAGAAAACCCCAAACCCCAAGGCAAGGGGTCTTCATACAGTCTTTCCATCACCAAGGACAGTAGCCAAGAAATATGATAAGAAAAACTGTCAGCACCAGCTTTATGCATGAAAATCCATGGTCAACACAAAGCACTATAAAGCTGCACATGAAAGGAGTGTTTCTAGAAAAAGGGGAGAAGGAAATATATCTCAAGATTGCAAAGATTTACATATACAAAGTTAAGCATTTGAGACAAGAGTAGCCATACTGATATGTATATATACTTTTTAATAGGATGCATCAAAGTCCCACTTGGGTCTAAGATTTTGATGAGAGGTAATCCAACAACACTGGAAAGCAAAGAAAGATTGGAAAGTATCTATCAACACTACAGACTTCTTCCAGGGGAAATAATTTCATGGAAAATTACAGCACAAAGGGGAAATTTTTACTGCCTCAGAAAAAGATTAAGATAAACACAGTAAAAAATACTTACAAGGTATCACAGAAAACTTTGCTTTGTCAACAATCCAGGGACACAAATTTATACAGAATTTCAAAGTTCTTAGTATTTCAAAAAAGTTAAAAGATAATAGCAGCTGATACAAGAAATTAGTGGTATTTCTAGTTTTGCTTACCAATGCCTTCAAGTAACATTATGTGCAAGATAATCTAATTGGGAAGTTAATTACTTAATGCTCACTTTCCATCTGAACGTTTTTCCAATGAGAAATCTTAATAACATGTTGATACACCCTATTTGAACAAAGGCACCAACACCTGAAGCAGGTTACTTTACATTAATCCTGCTGGAACAGCTAAATATTTACTAATCAAGTTTTGTCTAACATTCTTGAATCTTCAGAGCCACAGAAAACCTCCATGGACCTGTGCTGTTTACCACCTTGGGTGGCGATTCACACCTCTAAGGAACAAGTGCAAAACGCACCATCTGAGAGGGGTCTACATCCCTGAACGCGCTGTGAGGTGGAACAGGCACAAGCCTGACTCTTCACTGCTATATGCAGCAGCTCTCCATGGGCAGCAATGACAGACAACCAAATGGTACTGTACAGAGCAGCAGAGGATCCAGCCCCTCCTGTTGCAGCCAGCAAAGTTGTGAGGAGGCTGAAGCCAGCCTTCCCCCACCACCCACCTCTGCTAACCTCATCTTTCAGCCTTCCAGAACAAGAGAGACACCGTATCAGGTTCATGGCTTGGAGATAACACCGTGACTGACCATGACATTGACTGTAGAAAGAATCTTACCCAAAACAATTCTGGAAATCCTTTTCGTAACGTTTGCTGTCAGTGAAACGAGAACTGGAAGACTTAGCTCTGCAAATACAGCAGCCTTCTATACTCCGGTACATCTTCGGTTTGTGAAAGCCAAACATCTTTTCCTCCCAGCTGTAGCCTGTGAAAACAACCAGGAACTGGTGTTACTTATCAATATTAGATACTGAAAGAAAAACCTGGGCAATTCACTGGGCAGAAAAAAAAAGTGAAGTATAATTCAGGAGAGAAAACTGCTAGATTATCCTGCATTGCCTCAGAAAAGCAGATCCACCTAGAATGCACTTCCTTATTAAAAAAAAAATATATATATATATATGGGTACATGTACAACAGCACAACCCAGAGGTGAGTGCAGCTGGCTTGGCTAATGGAAGCCCCACATATGTGGCAAAACAGGCTGCAGGACAGACTGTGTGAACTCGATGGAGCTCCTAGGTAAGTTGTTGGCAGCTGAACCCTGGGTCACTGGAACTGCCTCATCATCATCACCGGTGTTTATAGAAAACATCCATGCCAAACTTTGTCAAAAGTGAGTAGGAGTCATTTTAAATGAGCTGCAGCCATACCTCCAGGCTGTTGGGCAGACATGGCAGACATACCTGAAAAGCCGCTCTAAAAACCAGCAGGGTGGAGTCCCACCCAGCCCTCAATGGCCATGTCTGTACTGGGACCCAGGATCACACTGTGATTCTCAGGCCTGCGTGAGCATCCCAGCTCTGTATCAGCACAGGCTCAGTTCCTTCCTTCCCTCCCTCCCTCCCTGCTTGGCTTTCCATGGGAAGGAAAGCTAGGTAGTAAAGGGCCAGGAAGCAGGATGCGGGGGTACATTTCAACATGTGTCTACCACAAATCCCAGTCAGCACCAGCAACTCCGGAGCAAAAGGTATTCCATTTACAGGGAAATTAAGTTGCTTCTTCTTAACCACCAGCTCTGCAAACTCAGCACCAGACCAAAAAGCCAAAAGCCATGCTGCTCTTAGAGGTCTGCCTATCCTTTTCAGTACAACTGGATGTATTTGCTCTCAGAGCAGGTAACATACAGTGGAGGTGTTTTCCAGGGAGAAACTTTTAGTTACAAGTGGATTTGCTGCAGTCACCCTGACAAAGACCCCTTCAAGACATCATGTCCACCCCACCAAATCAGTTACTGCCCAGGCACCAGTTACTCTGCCCTGTGCAGAGACTCCTGTAGCATGCTATGAGAAGCTGTCTAAGCAAAGAGAGCTCCCACAGCACTTCAAAAAACCAAAACCAACAACTGAGCAAAGCTGGTGCTTTCCTGGCACTGGGCCTGGACACACAGCAAGTCCTCACAGGCCACACAATATCTGTCTCATAACTCAGGTGGGACTGTTTCAAGATGCTGCCTTTTAAACAGACCATGGTGCAAGGTTTGCCTCAACCACCCCACTGCAGGGATCAAGCAGCCACCTCTGCTGCTTATTACACACTAATGGCTCAGAGAGGGGATAGGCCACCGGCTGCAGGAAGCTCCATAAAAATAGCTTCTCACTGTTAAGAACTTCTGCTTTTAAAAAATTAAAATTAAACAGAGCCATGCAAATAACACAAGATTTCCTCATCACTTCTTAGTTCCAGGGACTGCCAAGTCCCAGCAATGCAACTTGGGTTTCTAGTGAAAGTATGTGGCATAGGGATGTGTCCCCAAATCTTCCACCTGCAGGAATCTAAGGGACATAATTCTAATATCCTCCAGGGGGACAGATAAAATTAACCTGAAATCTTCAGTCTACAGTGCCAAGACTTGCCACATCATTACAGCAATCAAATAATTTGAAAAGCAGGTTCCGGTGAGGTCGCAAATACACTTCCACAAAACAACCATACCTAACATTGTGCTTACCTTACTGAGAGACAGAGATAGCACACGAGGCAAAAAGATCCCGTGCATTTCTGCAGGACCACAGTAAAAGCTAGTGAAGCACCCAAGCCTACTCACAGTCCTCCACACAGAGGTAAAAATACATCCCCCCACCCCAGAGGGGGAGATCAGAGCATGGCAGCGCTGCAAAATAAACACACAAGGTTCCCAGCCTCCTGGGAACAACAGAAAAGCAAAAATTTTATTGAATATTGTTGGTTAATACTCTTACACAAAATCCATTACGGAACCCCTATCCAGCTGAAAGTGTACATGTTTACATTTCAGCGTAGCATATTGTAATACAAGACCACTTGGTGCCCACTAAGGTTATGGCTCTTTGCAATTACTGCTGCACAAACATGCAGAAAAACAAAAGGCAACTCTCCAAAAAGCCTGTCTTATTAAACCCCTTGCAGAGCCTGTTGACAGCAAAGGATTCGCACAAGCTGAATGCTAAGGAGATAGATAGAAGGTCTTTCCTCCCCACCCCCACCCCCACCCCCACCCCATCCTAACTCATGCCGTCTGCCACAGGCTTGAAGCACTGTATCCTTTCTACTTTGTGCACATGTGCAGCACAAGAAATAAACCTAGGACCATGTTCTCCCAAGGATGACTTGTGCAAATATCCAGCAATGTCACCCCAAACGCTGCCAGGCTTCTTAAGACATGCATGGCTCTCTCTATTAGCACAATGTTGGCCTGGAGGCCAGGAGCAGCTGTAGTAAATAAATGAAGATGTGTCCAGCTAGTGACCTGCTGAATGGGTTTGCTGAGGATGATGGTTAGACTCAGAATGACTCTGTGCTTAGTTCTGTGCTTCAGGGACACGTAGCAAATGACTGCACAGGTTAGTATCCCTGGACTTTCAAGATAAAACAGAGTGTTGTCTAGGCAAACACTTAAAAGTACGTATTTTGTTTCTTAGCATCCAGTATGCTTCTTCAAGAGATGGTCTCTTGAGGATACTGTGTTTAACAAGCCTCTGGAGATCCAACAGAGTGTTCACCTGGGAATTTTCAATGACCAAACAGCAATTTTAGATTTTGTTTGACTGCTCCAACATTAAGCCTGTGGTCTGGTGCTTTTCTTTAGAAAGTCTAAGACTAACTGCAGACACGAGGTTCACCAGTGCTGCAAAACTTAAGCAGCAAGAACACCCTGTTACAGGGCAAGACACAGAACTGATATCAACAATGTGATTTACTTTCTAACCCAGTTTCTTCCAGAAGTCCAGATGCTGATGAGATGATCTCTGTCACCAGCTGGTATTTATACCACAGTAGAACCAGATGCATATTTTACAATTAATGTTCTGGCAAAAACCCCCATCACACACACACACTCTGAAAATATTTTGTTTTGCACCATTGCTGCCATTCTCACAGGAGCAGCCTTTCAACATCTTTCAATACAAGGGAAACTAGTGCCATCTGTTTCCCACTTGATGAATGGTCAGCGATGGTATTACTACATATCACGCCTGAATGGGGAAGAGAGCTAGTAGCAAAACCAAAAGTAAAACAGATTTCTCTGACAACTGCATCAAATCTAACTGCATTTATAAATGGAAGGCATCAGTCCAGTTACACGTTCAATCCTAAACAGTTGCCACTTGACCATTAATTATACATTAAATATTGTCAGCTGCAGAGCTTAATAGCTAGCATGTACTTAGAAATACATAAGACTGTGCCCTTTAAAAGGTTTAACTTGAAAGCTCTGTAATTTCGTTCTCAAATTAGAAGCAGGGAGTTAGGCTGCCAGCTACCATACCACCTGACTCTTAGCTGTTGAAGTTTAACCACATTAAATTTGGGACAGATAAAAAGATGGCAAGTAGGAACAAAGTAACTTCACAGAGGTTAAAAAGCATTACACAAGATGATTTTGCCAAATTTAAACACATTATTAGTGTTATTTGAGACTGTTATTATTTGCTGAATTTAAGCATGTTATTAAAATATATGACATCTTTTATACCAGCAGTTGCACAGAAGTGAAAGGGACAGCTCACCAGCAAAGAATCAGAAATCCTAGTGCAGTGTATCTGTCATTCTGTAGAAATGGAGATTTACCTGCACTAGGAGGGGAGCAGTATTCCCCCAAGTCAGGGGAAAAGAGGTCTTCCTTCTCCTCCTCCCCAGTCTACCTGCAAAAGGAGTAGCTGTTATTCCCCCAAGTTCTGCTTTAAACAACTTCTTTAGCCACTTGAATAGACTTCCCCTGTCCTCTCACTTTTGGAAATGCAGCATCAAAAGTAGAGACCTGCCTTGCAAAAAAAATTTTGAGTCGAGTTGAGAACAGTAAAGTAGGTGGGGAATAAGGAAAAAAATCCCCCACCTTGCTTATTGCATTTGTGAAAGGCTGGTACAAAGCAGCACGCATCAAACGTGTGAAAATGGTTTTGTGCTTTCATTACCTGTCAGGACTAGAATTTGATGCTTAGTTTTCTTTGCAAAATTTAATTTGATGATCTAAATTAAAAGGAGGTATTGCTTCAGATGCTCATTAAGTTTTCAAGTTAGGGAAGAGCTTCTGAACTCTTTTAGATTTTAAAGTAAGAAAAGCTGCGCAACTTTCATTTGCTTTTCCAGATTCCTTCTGCATTCTTTCTGATCACCCAAGAAGAATGAAACCTCTTTATAATAGAAAGGAAGGAATTCCTAGAAGGCAGGCATGTCTCCCTTTGTAACACAATTATCAGGCCAGTCGGAAGGAACATGCTCACCTGCTTCTTCCAAAGCTGAAAGAAAAACATTCCCTGGGGTTATGGGAGAGCAGAGGGATGCCAATCCAACTACTCAATACCTTCCTCTCTGCCCATTCTCCTTACTGACCCTGGATCATACACCCTTTGTCCAACCCAAAACTGCCAGTACGAGGAAGAGAACCCCTGCAAAGAATTTTATTTCCCTTTCTGTGTACAAAACAGCCTTGGCACAGCCTCCCTGAAGTTGGGCTACAGAAAAGTACAACCTAGTTTGCATATGTTGATGCAGCTGGTTCCTGTCAGTAAAAATCTCAATACTCAACCCTACAGCACTTCATTGGAACTAAGAAACAGACAAAATGCTACCTTTTCCCCCCCCTCTTTTAAAGGAAGAGAAACAGATGCCTTAATATAGAAAAAAAAAAAATATATGTGCTCTGGCTTTTACATCTGCAAGTGCATACACCCAGGCACATGCACACACATGAAAAATGCTTCCAGAGCTGTCTATGGCGCCAGAAGCAGAGTTGCTTGTCTTGCTAATAAATTCTTGGGCCTGTCCCTTCGCTGAAACGAACTGCAATACCTCTACTGAAAATCAACTGTAGGACAGAGAATGGTACATCAACAGAGGAGCTGATATATATCAAGAGACTCAGTGTAAACAGACCTCCCCCCTGAATTTATAGATTGCAAAAAGAGTTGGGAACAGAAGTTATAATTGGGGTCCAGAAAAGCGTATTTTAAAATACACACAGACAGAATGCTCCAAGGAAGTAAGAGACCAAGCTAACCAGAGTCATCTGAAATGCAACTTCAGTGTTTGCAAAAACACCTTTACACTGTTACGTGTCCTTATAGCTCAAAACAGAATTACTGATTTCCAACAACCATAACCTTAGAATTGCGCATGCTGTACACTCCTTTGGTCCCCTATATGCTCAGATTTTCCTTTCACTTCCATTCCTTGCTCCACCCAGAACTTTACTTGGAGGAAAGCTGTACTTGGCCACTACAGCCCAGACACATCTGAATGAAACAGCATCCTGTGGAGTTTTCACTTGATGAGCTGAGCAAAACCAGTAAAAGGTCAAAACTACATCTTCAGGAATTTTTCCTCTGCCAAAACAAGTAACTCACCCTTTTGCCAGTACTTGCCCAGCTACCGCTGTGAGCTCAGTGCTGCAGGGAAATTTTAACACACCAGATGCAACTGGCATCAACTGCCAAGTACGCATCAGAAATCAAAATGGACATTTCTTTACTATGTTTGAGCCTCCTCAGCATCCTGGCTGGTTCACAAGCTGTTCTGTTTGAAATTTTCAGAAGCCATGAAGTCACAAAGGAGCCTATTTACCTGCTGATCTTCAGTAGGAAATAAGTACCTAACCAATTTAGACAAGAGAAGTGAAAGGCTAAGCCACTTGGGTGTTCCTGTAAACTGCCATAAGGTTAGTGCTCCAGAAGGGAGAGGCCAAAGCATGAAAACAGTAATCAGCAAGATTTGCATAGGGGAAAAAAAATTTTAAAAAAATCCCACATCTATCCCACCTGCGAACATTCCATCTTGAAAGACACTTCCCCTACTCCCTGCAACTCCCATTGCATAACTAACACCATGTTCAGCCTGATCAGGAGCCCTGTAAGGAAAATCTAGTGTGCTCTCAAGCAAGTCCAGGAGTGCAGTCTGCAATGCTTATCAGAGTACAGTCACTGCAGCTGTTCTGATGCTGTTTGCAATCCCCTGCTCCTGAAAAAGCATCACAGACACTTGAGATCATGAGACACTGAACAGTTTTGTGTTTTCTCTTAGTTAGTTTGGGTTTCTTTTTTGTTTGGTTGGCTGTGTGTTTGTTTGGGGATTTTTGTTCGGTTGTTTTTTCGTGTTTTGTGGATAGTTGTGGGGATTTTTTAAGGGGTAACATACCTGACAGGGACTGTTACTACACAGTAGTAGTAATTATTTGGCAGAGTAGCTGAAGTCAGTTCATTAAAAAGGATACGTTTCCACATCCTTAAGTAATATTACTGGTCATTTCACTTGGACTTTGGTCTGAGCACGTTCTACAGAAAGGCAAAGATTTGAGTCATGAAAGGGAGTCACACCCATGTGTTCTGTTTAACCACTTGGTTTTCAAGCCCCAGCTGAGTAGCTGCTTCCTTCTGTTAAAAAGCAAGTGCTACAAGGGGTGCAAGTCTGAAGAAGATAGTTGTGAAGTAGGACTGCCTGTTGTTCATCTGGTCATGAAAGAAGAACAAAGCATCAGGTGTTAAGAATCAATGCAAAGCAGAGAGTTTGGTGACACAGAATGAGATGTTCAGTATGAGTAAGACAACAAACTGTCAGTTTTAATGTTTGGGTTTTTTTTTATTTTTAACCTGGGTGAATTTATCATCTCTTAACATCTTTGATGAAGAAGTCAGTGATGTTTTAATTTTAAAGAAAAGACTGCAAACGTAAGATAATTAGCTTCTCTTTGAGAATCTCAGGGCTGGGAAAGAAGGGAGGAGGAATTTTTCCCAGAGGCTCTGGCACTCAATCCCACCTACTTTCAGTGGGAGCTGGATGCTGCATGCCTGTAGGTGTTTGAAAATCCCACAACTTGCTGCTTTCTGAATCTCTACCACAGAAACCAATAAACCTGGAATTTACCTGTGAGTAGTTCATTGTCCATTGGTGTCAGCAGAAAGGCCTCCAGTTCACTGTTTACCCCTGCACTGCAGAGTTCATGTAAAATTTTTCTCTATTTAGAAGAGCTGTAACTACACAGTGAATCTGGGTATCTGCAGACTAGGGAGGAGGTTTCCACAGCACACACCCTGCACATGGCTGACAGAAACAGTCTCATCTTTGCAAGCAAGCACACAGCAGTAAAGGGGTTTGCTGAGGAACCTTTACCCTCATGGCTCACCAGTGTAAAAGTGTTAAGCAGATGGCTGTCAACCTACAACCTTCCACCACTGCTGAAATAAAAGAGAGCATTACAATTCAGTTGTGCTCAAGTTTGTTACTTGGTCTCCACCACAAGCGCGATGTTGAAGTTTTGGGCTCAATTCAGGACCCGAGGCCTTCTCCTTCCCTCACCCACAAGGGGACGGTGGCTGGGGGCCCTGCCTTCAGTCCAGCCATGAAACACGTGCTTTAGGCACAGAGCAGCAGGTTGAGGGGGCTGCATCCTGCACCAGCTGCCTACAGAACTACAGCGCCGGGGTGCAGCTCCAGCCTTTTTTTGCAATTATAAGTGATTATTTGGGCCCAAAGGACTGCTCGGCAGCGGGCTGATGGGGATAAGCCTCTTTTGCAGGATGAACCGGGGCCACTCCCGCCAGGAGAGAGCCGCCGGCAGAGCTGTGGGAGCCCCGGGGCAGGCGGGATTCAGCGCTGCTCGATGCGCTAACGCAACGCCGAGTAAACAACAGGTTTGGCAGGTCCCTTTAACTCCGTTTCGCTACACGCATCCCGAGATAAGTGTACGAGAGGAGACGGCAACTTTTATCTCATGAAAGGAAGAGCGCGACTGGGAGAGTTTCCCGGGCGCAAAACTACAACTAAAATAAAAAAGAAATCAAAACCAACAACAAAACCAAGTAACAAAGCCCACAAAAACCCCTCACGCACACAGAAAACAAAAACAGAAAAACAGAACACGGTGATAAAAGATGCCTGAAAAGGTAAGAGTCCGGTCGCGCCGCTGCAGGAGCCCCCCGGGACAGTGGCAGCGCGGGAGGCGGCGGCCGCTTTCCGCCCAGCACCGCGTGGCGCAGGGGAAGCGGCGGCCGCGAGCCCCGTTCCTCCCGGCGGAGCAGCGGGATCGCTCGGCGGCTGCGGGACGCGGCGGACGGAGACGCGGCAACGCCGGGAACAAAGACACACACACACACACCCCCCACACCCCCCCCGGGGCGGACGACCTACTTTCGCGGGCGGCCAGCCCCGCCGGTCAGGTGGAGCCGCGGGAGCACACACGCGTGCAGCCCTGGCCCGGCCCCAACCCCCCCCCCCCATCTCCCCGGGGCCGCCAAGCGTTCAACGTGCCGAAAGACGAATAAAATTAAAAATAAATTAAAACAGCACAGGAAGGGGAAGGCGGCGCGGCGGAGAGGAAAGCCCCATGCGCGGAGGTGGGCGCTGCGAGGCGGCCCCCGCGTTGCAAACACCGCCCCACCACGCGGTCTCGGTGCAGCCACCCCGACCGGCGCGGAGCTCTGGGGGGGAGAGCGGCGGGAAGGGAGGATCGAGCCGCAAGCAGACCCACTGGGCACCACGACCGGTAGGGTGACGGCCGCCGAGCACCGCCCC
>WUAM01000359.1:33306742-33319670 GCA_024336885.1 Actenoides hombroni
GCAACGCGGTACCCAGGGGAGCGCGTGTGCATCCAAAGTTTCACCACCCCTCCAAAGTCCTCCAAAGCCGGCAGCCAGCCGCTAAAAAGCGCCATCCCCCGCGGGATAAATTTTACCCCCCTTCCCCTGCCCCGGGACTAAGCTCCCCCCCTCCCACCGCGGACGAGCGCTTTCTCCCGGCGCGCCGGGGAGCCGCGGCGCCCGCAGCACATGCGAGCCCTTTGTTTTCCCTGCAGCCGGGCGCTGCCTACGTGCCGCGCCGGGGGCACGCCGGCCGCCCCGCCGCGCAGACCCCTCGGAAGCGAAAACTTGTTGGCGCCGGGCGCGAACACAGGCTGACGGGGTCGGGAGCGACTTTTCGGTCGCGCCGTGCCGCAAGAGCGGCAGGAGGCCATCGCCGCCCGCCGCACCTTCCCCACGCCGGTAACGCTGCGCACCGGGCCGGTGTGGCAGGGCGCCCGCCGAGGCGGGGAAGGCCCCGCGCCACGACACGAGCGACCGGCAGCACGTGTCACACCATCCCGCAGCCGCGCGTTTCTCCCGTCTGGGTGCGCGCACAGCCCCCGACCCATCCGCAAACGCCAGCAGCAGCCAGCATAACCGACCCGCCTCGTGAAAGGCGGGGGGGGGGAGGGGGGGAGAATGGGAGATCGCAGGTACCACCGTGCCCCCCTCCCCTCCGTTACCCCAGCGGCACCGAGTTGTGCGCGCCGGCGCTACAGGTGTGCGACGCGGGGCTACGCGAGGAGCACCGGGGGCCGCACCTGCGCCACCCGCTCCGTTCCGCACCGCCGAGACACGGCCGGCAGGGCCTCGCAACCCGCGTGGCGAGGCTGGGCAGTCGCGGCCCGGGAAAGGAGCCGCTCGAGTCCGTCATCACCAGGCAGCCCGGCTTCCCTAACCCGCTCCGCAGCTGGGGACCATTTTGAGAGTTGTAACACCGGGAACCTGGCTGCGCTTCCTCGAATCTTGAGGGTTTCATCGTATTTCAGGTAAGGCGGGGGGGGGTAAGAAAGTCAGAGTTCTCGGGATGGGTCTGCAACAATGCAGGAGGCGTTTCTCCCCGCCAGCACCTCCTTTAAACTCCACTAATTGAAGAAATGGAGGGGAGAAGCGCCGCGCACGGGAACCATGCGTGTCAAACTGTTTCAAGCGGCAAAGTCTTCTCGCCGCGGCAGAACTGAAGACACGCTGCGGAATTACCTCGTGTTTAACAGAAACCACCCGACTGCTACAGCTGAAAAAAAAATAAAACCGACCCCAGAACCCCTAAAACCCTCAAACTCCAGCAACACAAGAAAAAGCGAGCGACGAAAAAGCAAACAAAACCCCCCAAACAATTTAAACCTCCCGTTCCGCTCTCAGCTGTACTTTTCTTTCCTCTCCCCGAAGCAGAAAGAAAAACCACTCACCGCTCTGCTGCGCCGACCAACAACCGTGCGGTGCTGTGCGGTGCGCGGCTGAGCCCCGCGCTGCGCGCCCTGCCCGCCTCTCCGCCTTCTGCCTGCCAGCCCGCGCGGCCGCACGAGCCCGCCCCGTGCCGCCGCCGCCGCCTCCTCCTCCTCCTCCTCTCTCCGCCCCTCCCCACGGCGGCCGCCGCTCTGCGCATGCGCCGTTCCCACGGCTCCATTCTCCTCAATCGAGCTTCCCTCGTTTTGCGCGCCCCATTGTCCTTTTAAGGGAGAAAGGCCGCGCGGGAAGCCTGGGAGGAGGGCGGTGTGGCCCGTTGTGACGGCGGAGATGACTTCACGCACGCGGCCTGCTCCTCCCGCCCCGCCCCCGGCTGGTGGTGGGCGGGGCCCGGCCCGGCCCCAGCACCGTCCCCCCGCGGGCCCGTCTCGGGCACCTGCCTCCCGCTGCATCAGGCGGCCCGTGAAACGGAACGGAACAAGCCGAGCCGAATCTCCGTGCTACCAACCGCCCCGCTGAGCGGGGCGCAACGCGTCCGTCCCCGCCGTTTTTAACGCCGCCCAGCAGCAGCCACCGGCGCTTCTCCGTGCGGGGCGCAGCCGGGTTTGCACGGGAGACACCGGCGCTAAACCTCAGTGCAAGGCGCGGGCCGGGGCCGCGGGCTCCGCGAGTAAGAGGGAAAGCTTTTGCGCTCTTGCAGCTTGTTTGTGTTTTGATTTGGGGTTGGTTATTTTGTTTGGCTGTGTTATTTGGTTTTATTATTTATTTATTTATTTTTATTTCCACGTAGGGTTCGTTTTAACGTGCTTTAAAAATCGTCAGCAGCTCATGTAATTTTTACATGTGAGTGATTTAAGAATTCACATCATCCCAGCCTCCGGTTCACGCTCTTTGTGCAATTTAGGAAGAGCTGCTTTTCACAAAACAGCTGGTGGGTTATGTTGAAATGGGTTTCTTTCAAAAACTATGCCAGAAGGGTTACCATGTGATATACAAGGTGACACTCGGCAGTGACTTAGCACCATTCCAGCCTGTAAGGACAATAAAACCACGAGCCACACTCTCACAGGTTTACATTCAAACCAAGCCCGAACACTAAATGCTGTCTTTCAAATGAATAAAAAAGGCAAGAAGCTTGTCACAGAATCAAGAGCAGCTGAGGCACAGTCTGCAGTTGTTTAATACACTGAAATAATGGGTAGGAGTATCTCTAGAACAGATTATTTTACCCTGCTAGTGACCTTTTCCAATCCTAATTTAGGCAGAGTGAGCATCTCACTGAGAAGTCCCTGAAACCATCCTGTTGCTTCCAGCAGCCCCAGCACTAGGGGACCGTGGAGTCTTTCCAGAGGTGCAGGACACCCTCATTTTCCTTACCTTAGCTCCCTTGCCACCATGCCAAGCATTTACAGAATGGCCCAGGGTAGGCTTTGGTTGCCTACAAACCAGGGTCAGTGAAACTGCTCGAGTGTTTATTTCACAGCCTTGTGCCCTTAAGCTCCAAATCTCATGTAAGCCCAGAAGCTCGATAGAGAACATAGGCTTCCAACTTACAATAATGAAAACAGTTGCTGCTGTAACTTGGGGAGGAGTTGAGTTTCTAAACACTCGTGCTCTGGCCTGCAAACAGGTCAGCCATTCCTACCTTCTCAGAGGAAAACAATTTCTATCCACAGAAGCCCAGATGGTAATGTGTAAAGTGAAAAACATGGTCAAAACCTTAATTTCTGCAACATCTAAGGTTTCCTTGAAGCATTTGCTGATGACATTTCAGAGCTACCCTATAACTTGACAGTAGTTTGAGTTTTCATTTTTGGCTGATAGCCAGCTTGCAAATAAATAAAAGGCACTTTAATAGCTTACGAGCTTTCATTGAGGTTTCTCTAGCCCCTTCTTCTAAAGCAAGCCAATTGTGCTCCCCACACCATCAGAGGGACACCTTGTCTGACCTCGCAGTGTGAAAAGAGGGTGATGAAAAATAGCCCCAAACTCAGAACAAGCCTAAGAAGTTTAATGTGGGAAATGTGGACTTCTAAAACAGTGCATGCACCTTTACGCCACACGTAAAGCCTCATTTGACAAGGCTCTGTTTTAAAACATCAAGCACCTTCCTTTCCACTCGGAGCTTGGTATAAAGGAGGGATGTGGGATTTCATGGAGATCACAGGTGACCTGGAATATGAGCTATAGACCAGAGGGCTTTTTCTCATCCCGGTCAGTTCTAAAAAACATTAAGAATGCATGTGGTCTCTGGAAAACAAATGAGACCATTGCTGCATTCCAGTTCAACTGGTACTTTTCCTGAGTGGGATCTTAATTGTTTTACTGAGGAAGCTAAACTATGTCAATGGTGTAATAATAAAGCTAACCACAAGGGGTTTTTTAAATATAAAATATACACGCATCATGAATGCTGAGGCAGAGGCACTAACACAGAGAAAAAGTAGGGCATTTGCCAGCTAAGACATCTGATCCTATTGTGTTATTTTTCAATATTAATTAATAAGTAAACATAAATAGAGTACTTGTTGTTAGGTGAAGAGCAGCTGTCAAAACCAAATGCAGGCAGCTGTTCCTGCTTGGAGATTTCACTGTAAAATGGTTTTTTTTTACAACTTGAGTAATTTGAAAGTTTGCATTATTGGCTAAGTGTCTCCCCAAAGGATTTTGAAAAAATTACTAGGAGTTCTTTCAGGGAAAAAAAAAAAAAAGTGTTGATTGACTTACAGTTGTGAAGATGATTTTGCCAAGGAACACCATTTCAGAGGGAGATATCATCAGCAGATCAATTCTTTAGCTCTTGCTTCCATCAGTTATCCAGATGAGTAACAGCATATTCATTTTTTTTTTTTGAAGGTGCAAATGGTCACAGAACTGGTAGTTTAAAACAAGAAAGTTAATAAAGAAATGTGATTTTCCCCTCTGTTTTATATTCTAGGCTAAATGACAGATGACTACAAATAAACAGTGACAGCAAAGTTTGATGATAATAAAAATAGATACTATGATATTCATGCTGCCAGAATGAAGTACTCGAGTTACCTAGCTCAGAGAGACAGGACCCCGAAATGGTTTGCTCCTAGGAAAAGGGCAGATCATTTAGAGCTCAGCCTAAGTACAAAATCCATCAGGGCTTAAAAACTCTTCAGGAAACTTGTTATTCTCTGTTAATTGATACTTCAAATTCCTTAAGAGGAAAGTAATTCCCTTAAATTCTTAAGGATTGCTCAAATTCTATAGCAAAATTATAATTTTCTGTTACTGCTTAAACACCTTTAATGCAGCTTCTTCAAGTGCTACTCATTTCTTTGCAGCACTATTGCTTTCATCCCTATTAAAGCCAATAAGACTATTCTATGAGGACTTACATTAAAGGGATTTGAAGATGCCATTAAGAAGATCAGTTCTCTCTGCCTGCCAGGCTCTTTCCTGTCAAGAAAGTTATCTCCCCTTATCCTGTCATTTGGGACAGGTCTGAAAATGGAGACCAAGTATTTGGAAACCCAAAAAAGATCTCTCCTCTGAATCGAGACCCCCATCTTTCCTAATGGCATAGGGAGAAGTTTCAGATTTTACACTGATGATTTAAGAGCAATCTTTAGGGAAGAGAAAGTTATTAATTGCTTCAGAGAGTGTTGTGTAGGCCTGGTCTCACATGGGATCAGTGAGGGGACAGAATTTGCTCTTTGAAGCTTCTGACTGAACTAAGGCTCCTGACCAAGCGCATCCATCTCCTTGACCCTGTTTGCCATTGCATGGCCCTGAACACAGACGTAGCTGGCTGGGAAAGAATGAAAAGCAAGTGTGGGTAGTTGGGAGAACATCCGTGGTGGCTAGAAAGCAACGCCTCAACGTGACAGGCTTTTTCTCTTGACCTCTTTCTCAACAAGAATCAAGCAGGTAAGTAGAGATGCCTGTGAATATAGAAAGACCTAGGGTAGCTTATTGATTTTTGTCATGTTTCAGGAATGGGGTCATACCTTGATGGCTGAAATCTTCTGCTAGGGAGCAGCCAGCATGGTCAGCATGGGGGGAAACAGGACTCCTGGGGGAGCTGCCAGGTAAGATTTTTCTTACAAGTGTAGATGCTCTAAGCTCATACAAAAACTTCGCTAAATAAAAACAAGCAACCTGAGGCAGTATCTTTCCAGGTTAGAGCTTCACCCATCACCATTTTCTTTGGAGATTTTCTAGCCTACAGGTCTGTTCTAGGTCACACTGGTTTTTAAGCTGCAGTACCAGCAGATAGAAAAAAGGTCCATTTGTTCTCTTTCCAGAAAAAAAAAAAAAAAAAAAAAAAAAATGTTCCCAGATCAGGGAGAAGCTAGCTGAAGAATGAAATCAACCTGGCACTGAGATAGCCTAGGAAAGGAAAAAGGTACTTCGAGGAGGTAACAGTGTTTCAGATTTAAGACTGACTGCAGGAAGCCACAGAAACTATGGAGAAAACACATCTCTCTGTGGGCAGAGTTTTTACTCAGCCAAAGCAAGCAGAGGATAGTGATACTTCACCAAGCTCAAGTGACTGTTCCCATGGGTGGTAATATCTTGCTGACCTTATTGCAGAGCTGCCAA
Organism: Actenoides hombroni; assembly: GCA_024336885.1. Taxonomy (NCBI): domain Eukaryota; kingdom Metazoa; phylum Chordata; class Aves; order Coraciiformes; family Alcedinidae; genus Actenoides; species Actenoides hombroni. The sequence goes on from WUAM01000359.1 coordinate 33,312,728, forward strand.
AGACAGACACAGTACTTACAAGTCTTCTGGCAAGCCAGAGCAGCTGTGGGCAGACTTGGCTAGCCAGCGGAAGGAGGAGGTGGGAAGAGGTGGTCCCTGAAGGAAATCTGCAGAACCTGGAGTCCCAATCATGAGCTTTGAACAAGCAGCCAAGAACCAAGTGGAAATCTACCACCAAGATCTGGAGGGAGAAGCTGGAGGCAAAAATTTTTGCAAGGGTAGGAGCGAATGGAGTTGACTAACAAAGCCACCACATTACACAGATAACTTCAGATAGCTTAATTGGACTGAATCAGCTAATTGGACTGCAACAAATCAACCAAATTTGACACATAACAGCCTCTAAAAAGCAAGCCAAGAGCAGGTAGAGGAAAAGGGCAGGCAGGGAGAAAGCAGCATGGAGAGATGAGGCAGTAGGCTATATCCCCCTTCCTCAGGGAAGAGGCATCCCATTCTGAAAATGAAAAGAAGATAAGGAAAGGTGAAAGACTTTCCAGGAGGAAGACTTCAGTCACAAAGCCACATCAGGAATTAACTCTACAACATGATAAATGAGACTTAAATAAACCCAAACCAGGACATGCATTTGACCTTAGTGGTTTCCCTCAGGTCTGGCTGCCTGTTCATATTTCAAATTATAGCATGCAGAGAAGTCAAGGGAGCCAGATGCTGCCTCTAGGGCAGAAGTAACAAAGTCTGAGCCACAGAGCTAATGTGCAGCATGAGTCCTGCACTACACAGGCACAGAGCAATCTGATAGACATCTCAGGGCCAACGGTAAAGTTCCTCTGTCTTCACCGACCCTGTGATGCAGGGGCCACTGAGGAAGGTAGCACCAGTACCATGTAGGCATGGGAGAGAATGGATGTAAGAGGACACGGGCCCTGCAGGGCCAGAGAAGGTATTTTGCAACTCATCTACATCCCCTGCTCACTGCAGGGGTACTGGAAGAGGTGACCTTCGGAGGTTCCCTTCCAGCCCTAGCCATTCTATGATTCTATGATCTCCAGGAAAGATACACAAAGCCTCTGAGCAAGGAAAGGACTGTTTTTCAAACAAGTGGATTTAAGACTTCCACGCTAAGTACCTTTCAACTTCCAAAGAAACATCTTCAGTTAGAAGCACATTTGGGCTTTTCTCTTTCCCACTGGGGCAACTGGACTTTTCTGGGAGGGGTTAAGGCTGATTAAGTGCTGTGGAAGGGGAGATATTCCCTGTGGGACTGAGCTCACCTGAGCAGGTTGAGGGCTTAGCCAAGCAGCAGTGCCCTGAAGCATATGGGATGTGTGGGAAGCCCAGCCTCCCTGCAGAAAGGCAGGTGAGCATGTGTAAGGTGGTTCCTTGAGTGACAGGCATACCCAAGTTCCTGGTCCTCTTATGAGCCCCAGGGGGCTTCTGGGGAAACTGAACAAGAGCAGCCTACAGGGATGGCCAGTCCTGAGGAGGTGCCCTGGGATGACATTGTCCTTCAGTCATGGGTGCTTTTTGAAAAACAGCTAAACAAAGTGATTGCTATTTACAGAGTAACAAACTGGCTGGTCAGACACACTTCAAGAACTGGCCTTTCTAAAACCAGCTAACAGTGTGGTTTCTGAGATGCTATTTTCAGCATGCTGTCAAAACAAATCTCTACCCATAGCTGAACTGACTAACTTTTCTTGTCAGTACAACTACCCTTAGCAGTGGCTAAACCAATCGTAATGCAAGGTTTCAAAAACAAAAGCAATATTTACTGGTTGATTCGCATTATCTGTAGGAGGGAAGTGGGAAATCTGGATGGCTATGGAAGTGACCTCTTGAACTGATTCTTCTTTGCCCTGTGAATGACAGGGCTGAGCACTTGCACTCTGAGTTGTTTGGGGAACCATGAACATCTAATTCATACCACATAATTTAAAAAAGTTTGAGCAAGGGTTAATTCCCTTCCACTTGGGCTAATTTCCTCCCACTTAGGCCAATTGCTAACTGCTTGATTGTGAGCAAAACAGTTCAAGGTTTCAGGCACTGTTCTCTGTGACATCTAATACCAGCCATGGTCTCAGACAGACCCAAGACTGCAGGTCTGACTGGCCTGGTGTTTCCTCTACTTCTAGATCCTCAAGCTGTTTCAGGACAGAGAGGCTCAAGAAATTTAGACACAAAAAGAAGGCAGGAGGAGCGGCTCAATGACAGCCCTCAGGTGCAAGGATGTTGGTGCCCATCAAGCAGAGATGCGTGTGTGCTGTGAAGACCCAGGTCCTTCCCAGTTGTGTGTGTATAAGCATTCAAATGCTTCTCACCTGAATGGTTGGGCCAAGTTTACCATCTTATAAAAAAATACGTTTTGCTGTAAATTAGAATAAGTAGTCATTCATAGGAGGCCTGCAAAACAGAAGGGGTTTTGTATATGCCATTCTTCGAGGCAGCAGCAGCAACCCTTTAAAGCCTCTTTTATAAGCTGTTCCAAATGGGCTCCCAGCATGCTCTTTACTCTGCATCAGCATGTAGATGGTGGCTGAGGCACTGGAAACAACATTTTGAGGGTGTGCTGGGACACCCAGGGGACAGATACCAACTGCTAAACTCAAGAGTCCACTTCAAATCAGTGGCACCTTTCTATCTAGCCCTAGACGGACCAAGATGTTGACATCTTGTGTGTGAACCTTGTACAGGCCCAGCATGCCAGAGACTCAGCTTCTTGGGGACTGGCTCTGAAATAGGTCAGTGCCATAGTCTACTTTCCTTCAAGCCTGCTGCCTAGGTCCCCTTGTCCTTAAAAGCAGACTGTTTAACTCTGCTAAATACCATGTTGCTTTGTAATCTCTATGCCGTGACAGTCCCCTCCCATGCTCAAGGTCCCAGGCTCTCATGGCTCCTGCATTAGGGCTGTGATGTTTCTGTGCAGACCTCTACCCACTTCCCGCCTCCTCTGGGGCAGCAGGGCTTAGCAATGCCTCCACAACTTTTTGCCTTCCAGATATTTCACTGTATCTTCGTGCTGGCCAGCTTCTGCTATGCAGCAGTACACCTTCCCTGCTAGGTTTATATAATCCACCATTACCACTGCTTCCTGCTCCACATGTTTTTAATGCTTTAAATGCACAGAGAAAGACTCCCCTCCAACAGGTACATGCAGTCATGTTTCAGGCAAGCCCTACTCTAAGTGATCCAGGTCCCTTTATAGGGCAGCTGTTACCCATTTTCTGTTCTCCAAGTCTGATGTGGGAAGCAGACAGGAGCAGAAAAATGTCATCTGCCTGTGTGAAATTCATATAGGATCCTTGCCAAAACACAGAGTAGCCAACTAACTTATCTTAAACTATCTATAAACTATCTAACTTATCTTAAACTATCTAAACTATCTTAACTACGTTCCCCATATAAATTTAGACTGAGTTGCTGGAGTGCAATCTGTTACCATCAATGTGGAAGCCTTACTAAGTGGTTAGTCTGATATGGTGGGGTAACAGCTGCTTTGGACTTGAAAACATCCATAAAACTCTTGAAGCATGATATGTTCCTGTCACTGCTAGTTCTTTGCTGGCACTAAGGGCTTCTAAAACTTACCTATATTCTATGTATGGTCCTAGGAAAGGAGTGTCTCCATCTCCATAGAGGAAATAAAAGTACCCAACTTCTCTGAAATTAGTCAGTAATTTGTTGCTGGAAAACTCCTGGTTTTCCTTCTCAGGTAGGAGCGATAATGCCCATAGTAACACCAGTTATAGGAAATGAGAAATAGTACCCAGATCTAATCAACTGCATATAATATGTATCATAAAATGATCTTACAACAAAACATCTTCCGAAGTATTTGTCAAGTGAGTGACATCATCCATTCCATGCAGTTGTCAAAAGAGTTGTAGGATCACACATGGTGTCTGAAGCAGAGTGGAGAATCTCCTGTCCTGGGAAAGTAAGTTGCATTATTGTTTCCAGGGGGAAAAAAAAAAAGTCTCTTATCATGAAGCTGTGTCTGGCACAGATACCATCCCTTGTTCTCAGGTTGTGAGGTGTCTCTGGCCAGTGTGACCATGTCTAGGGTAGATAAAGTCAATAGCAGTTAGCTTTTGAAGATGGAAGAAAGCAGTACCTGCACACGTGCAGTTGGGTTCTAACACAGAGTAAGGTAAGCACACTCTGGTTATTCTCTGTTAAGGAAATGGAGACTGTTCTGACTGGATGAAAACCACCTGGTCTAGATTGTATTGGATGCAGCTTACTAAAGAAGGACATAAAATACCTGCCAGCTTTTATTTCTTCTATTGTTCACCAACACAGGATGCCGAGGGTGTGACAGAAAGCAAGTGTGATTGAGCAAAAGTCACTGATAACTGCTACCTGATATTGCTTCTGGACTGTGCAGCTTGTAGCTCCATGAGCAATTTACTTTTTATGGACTTACATTGATTATAGTGCAAATTCTAAGCACTAGACAAGGCTGGGTCCAGGCCGAAAAGCAACATCTTGGACCAAAGTTTTTCACTAGACACAGAGATAGAATCTTCTTCCAATACTAAAAAAAAGACAGAAACTGTGATTCTCAATTCAAAAAAGCAGTACAATGATATCTTTGTCAGTGGTCTGATTGCAAGATGGAGAAGATGCTGACCCAGTGGGATAGTTGTACCTGTGGAGCTGATACTATGGAACAAGTAACTTAAACTGAGGTTACAAGATGACATGAACTCCTAGACAATTCAAAGAAATTCAAACGTAGAGGGGTATGTGTGGGGACTTTGGGGGTTAGAATGACCTTTCCGGCTAAGACTGAAGTTGTATGTGCTCTGGGTTGAGCTGGTGGCTGGTTTGCAAGGTGGAATTACACACCCAGCCTCCAAATGAGCACAAGATTCCTATTTAGTCACCTATCATCTTTTAACAAGGCTTTTAAGTCTGGTTTTGTCTTTGCATTTCAAAGCTTTCACTTACACGATGCTCCACTCAGCCATTAGGAAGGAAATAAACAACCATCCTCACTCCAGCTCTCTTCCTCAAGTCCACTGCCACTTATGTTGACGTGCTTTTGTGGTCTCTGCCTCATTGTTGCAGCTCTTGGCTGTACTGCTGTAAAACAAGCAGCACTGGGGGTGCCATGACAGACCCTTCTTGCCTGTGGCCAGGCCTCTGGCTTCTCCTCCAGCTGCATCTGCCTTCATTGAAGTCTTTGACTCGTGCTCCAGCAGAGCACCAGTGTTTTGCTTACTCTCTGGGCACCGCTGCATCACCTTTTGACTTTTTCACCTTAAAAACATTGTGGGAGAGCACTAGCTATCCACCTGTAAGCCTTGGTCTCCAAGCTGTGCCATGAGGTTTACGGTATGGCTCACCTGTCCCACTATAATGTGAGATGTCAGGACCTTTTATCAGATCAGGAAGGTTTTGTTTCAGCTTGACTGTGGTCACCTCTAGCCCTGACTTCCTCAGCTCTTCTTCTATTAGATTTATTTTGCTCCTGTGCTGTCCTCCCACTTCTTTTTTTTTTTTTTTTTTAATTTAGTTTTTATTTTACTGTATACTTTCAATGACTGCTTGGCCATCCCGCTTCTTTTTGCAGCCCTTTCTTATAATCTTGTCGGTGTGCCATGCTTATCTGTGTATGTTTGCCTAAAAGCAAAAACAGCTCTTTAAATGTCTCCACAATTTCTATTTAGGGAAGGGAGTGTTCAGGATTGCCACACTCCAGCCCATGCTGCTCAGCTCAGCAAAGCTAAAGCGTGCATTTGGCTTTACACATTCATGTAATTCCACTGAGTTCTTCATTTAGGCATCTTTAGAGTCACTTTCAAAAGTTTTATTGACTCAGATTAGAGGACACAGAAGTTGTATTGAATCCTTTCAAGCCAGTCTGGCATTGCTACAACTGGAGAAGAATTACATCAGGCCTGTTCTGTAGCATCTTTATCAGGTTCAAGAAGCAACATCAAAGTTTCCCTTGCTTGTTTTTACCCCAAGGGTTCATTTTGTGCTTGTACAAAACATGCTTGGGTTTTGATATAAATGTGAATACACAAGAGATGTTTGTCTTTACACTGGACTTTGTTTGTTGTTGGCTTCACATTCACATTTTGTCCCTTTATTTTACACAACGCTGTCTGCTCTTGAATATGCATTGTGCATTTAGCTAGAGGTTCAAGAATAAACACTCTCCTGTCTCATCCAAGCTTTTTTCCTCCTGCTTTAATATGCTTTGTCTTTCTTGTAGCTATTTCTTTGCTACTTGTGCTAAGAACACAATGCCCTTGGAAAAATCTTGTTTTGCTGCATACACCACACCCCTTGTATCTGTGCTAACTCTAGAGACAGGCAAAGCACAATGTGAAGGTGTTCAGACAGCTTTGGCCACTGCCAGCTGTTTGTCTTTAAGTTTCATGCATTTTTAATTGCACACACTTCTGCGTGTCCCCAGCTTAATGCTTTCATGAGGAAAGCCTGGCATTTGCTTCCTTTGCAACCATCCACTTCTTTGCAAGAAAAACTCTGTTTCATAACAGCCTTTCTGCAACTTGGGTGCTGGTTATACCACAGAACAATGTTTTAATAAATGTTATTTACATTTTTCAGAGTAGCTAGAGGGGGTTTGGTTTTAATTAGCTGGTTAAGAGAGCCATGAGTGATTATACAGACACAGAGCTGCTACCATTGTCTCCTAACTCCTTACCCATGACTCCCGTGCCAACAGAGCTAAAACAAGGATAAAACAGTACAGACCCTTGCAGACAAATATTCTTTGAAAGAGGAGGAGGGCAAAATCGATTAAGATGTTACAGTGTGTATTGTGCCTAGAGTCCTTTTCCTTACCTGATTAATTGCCTAAGCCAGAGGCAGAAGGTCGCTTTTAGGTTTGGGAGAAGGGAGTGTGAGCCCTCCTGTCATCCCCCCCCCCCCCCCCCCCAACCAAACCTTTGGCCAGGGCCGCCGGGGAGAGGCCTCTTTGGAAACCCCCACTCCTGAGCCCCCCTTC
>WUAM01000359.1:33323178-33334619 GCA_024336885.1 Actenoides hombroni
GTGGTTAGAGAAATGCTAGGACAAAGGTTGGACTTGATGACCCTGGAGGTCCTTTCCAACCATAATGATTCTATGACTCAGAAAGATTAATGCTAGTTTAGCCTCTGCAAGCTGCCTCTGCTGGACTTCTCTAGGCATAATTAAAAGCAACCAAGTGAGGTTTCTCCTCGTCAGGCCTACTGAAGGAGCAGAGGGAGGGTAAGGAAAATGGCTTCCCTAGGTGAACACCAACCTTTGTGAAAACCTCTTGTGGAACTGCAGGGTATCAAAACCCAGTATCTGGCTGCTATTGAGGGAGGAGTTTAATTTCATTTTAGTTTAAGCTTGTATCAGGTAGCTGTGCGAGCGGGAGAGAATCTGGCACTGAGTGTGCTGGGTGAAGGCTGGGATGTCTCTTGCATTCTCCATGCCTGCCTCTTGCTGGGAGAATAGATACCCTGTGATAAGCATTTGAGCTCCTCAGGAATTGCATCTGCCGCACAGTCCTGCCAAATGCACTTTGCAAATGAAACTCAATTTTTCATTTGCCACATTCACTTGTTTAGCACTTCACCCCACAGCAGGGCTTGAACACCTGAGGCTGGGTAAACAGACCACACCATGATTTACCCATTTTAACTTGCTGCTCTGACCAGCTCTAGAAGTAAACGGATCATTCAGGGAAAGGGTCATATAAAACTAAAGGGTCCATACTGGACAAAGGACAGTTATTTTGCATAATGAGAAATAATTGTAAGCATTAGCTGTCTTTGATGTTTACCCCTTGTGCAAGACAAGTAGACTTGCACAAGACTTGGATAACCACTACAAGCAGGAGGAACAATATTTTACAGATTAGGTTATTACTTATATTAGAGTAACTGGTATAAATACGTCAGCCTATCTGGTATAAAACACAAATTATTTTATATTTATGGATCCCACTGAATTATACAACAAAGTTGTCACTAAATCACACAGCAATGAGGTCTCTTTACAGCACCGTCTTTTGAAAAAATACACTGTAGGTAAGGATCTGGGGGAATTGGCTATTCTTTTTCTTTAACCTTCTTTCCCCCCCCGTCCCATTCCTTTGAGACAAAGGTGGGCTTGGTTAAAGGAGAAAATAATTTGTCTGGTAACAGCCTCTTCTGACAGAAGTTCTTTCAGAGGAGCTGAGATGGCCTGCAAGGCCTGTGTGAATACAGATAGGCCCATTAAGGCATCAAGCTTTCCTGCAGAACTACAGCTTTCTGCTGACAAATCAGCTCTGCAGCAGCTTCGTCAGATTACTTTAACCAGCCACCAGATAGCAGACCGGTACAGAAATCTTCCCATTCCCTTCACATCCTGTGCTGAGCTCAAATCAGCTTATAATGATACATGTCTGATGGAATAGCAGGAGAGAAAATAGGAACGTCAGCAATGAAATGCTCCCTGACTGAAATAACAGGAGCCTCAACCTCTGAGCTGATGGGGTGACAAACAGGGAAGGAGCTTGGCTCTTACCTCGAGCAAAATTTGTTCCAACAAGCTTACCTGAAATGCTGGAAAGGAACAAACTAGATCAGTGAGCTGTTCAACTCCTACCCATGCAAGTTTTCTCAGACAGTTTCCTTCTACTTAACCTTTGCAGGAAACATTTCAGTGTTCCCTGACTGTGTCAGTGACAGCATGGTGGAGAGGAAGTTATTTGCACTTCCTCATCAGAACGAGTTTAGTCCTGCTTTCCTTCAAGTACTTACTGCCTTTAAGGTGTCAGATCCCACTCTCTCTAATTTACATTCTTAAGGCTAACACATTTGGTAAGGAGATGTATTAAGTATGGCCACTCCTATTGAAATCTGACCACAAGCAACTCCATGGATTTTGTTCACATTTATGGGAACCTATAATTTTGCCACTACACTGCTCAAAAACTTCAGTATCATCAAATGATGCTTTCCAGGATTTCCACATATATGGTCTCAGGCTCTGAGACTTTCATTCCCCTCCTGAGATTCTCTGCCATTTCAAAACTGAGAATTAAAACGAACAAACAGACATGCCCCACCTCACACCAGCCACACATATGCAGGGAACTGCATTTCAACTATACAGTTTTCAAAAATTCTCATCTTTTTGCCAGTTCCAGCAGAGCTCGAGCTGGGAGGGACAGGATGGAGGGAATTTCTGAGAATCCAGTCCAACTCAGAAAAGCCTTTAATTACTAAGAGGGGCGTTTCACTATTATTCTTTTTGTACCTTTTTTTTGTTGCAGGCACCCATCTCTCTCTATCAACCTCTCTTCTTACGAGACATGCTAACTGGCAGACTGAGGGCATGAGTTTCATTCCAGCTTTTTAACACTGAGTTCAAATATCAGAGCAACCCTGTCAAGAAAGGAAAGACACCCTCAGCTGCAGTTAATCCCACACTTCCGATTTTTCTGCCAACAGGATCCCACTCCCCTTCTTCCCACTCCTCCCTCTGTGCTCCAGACAGTATGGGAGAGAAACTCAGACTGCCTAGCAAAGGTTGCCCTGGCAAGAGCTAAACTTCACTGCCACCCCCTTTCCATCTTCCCTTTGATCAGCCATACTTTCCACCTAAGCCTTGAAAATGAAGAGCTGGTCAGGCTCAGCACAGTCAGACTTTTGTGTCAAAGGAGGCAGAAGGGCAGGTTTTGAGAGCTGACCCTCACGCCCTCTCTCCCCCTCTTTGCTCCAGCAAGTTCCCAGTACCAGGAGTCACTATCAGTCAAATCATTTTCTTCCCTTTATGAAACATGCCCTCCAGGTTCAGATCAGCTCTTCAGCTTGAGACTCAAACCGCCCGGTTCCTCTGCAAGGAGAAAGTGACACTGAGCAATATTCTCACAGTTTTATTTGTAAAGGACATAGCATGAAAAGCTGTATTTCAATGTACTTCAAAACCTGAAAAACCCATGTCAGTTTGTGGTATGTATGTTAAAGTGCTTGATATAACCATACTTTTACTAATGTTGTCTTGAAAATAATCCAGTTCTTATTGAATTAGTAATAATGTAAAGACAAAATATACTTAATGGAGACATTTAAGGATCATTTTAAGCTATAAAGGGCACATTTGTACATTTGAAGTGTAACATACAGTATTTCCCCTTAAGATGCGCACCCTCATTTGATTGAAAGAAGGAATTTTCTCAACGATGCCGTTGCGCAACTACTCTAAAAAGACATTTTTGAACAGTGATATCTAATTACACAAACCACCTTGGAATAAACGTGAGTAGATTTTTCACTAAACAGCAGAATTTCATTCGCTTCAGAGAATTATAAATACACATTTTGTACATAGTGAGGCATTGGATTCTCTGACTCCCTCAAGATAACCATGCTGGATGTTAGTATAACAGGACTATGCAAACTGGGACATCTGCAGGAGAGTATTGAATAGGATTTTTTATTATTTTTTTTTAAAAATAGATACCAGAGAACTTTGGTCTTTTCAAAGATTCCCTTTCTCAACCAAAGAAGGTGCTTTAACACTGAAGTAAAAATTGCGTTAGCTTAGAAGAATCCTGATGGCTTTCTTACCATTCCAGTGGGTAGAATGATTTCTGTAAACGTTACAGAAAAAAACCTCACAGTTTCCAATAAACAAAAGTAGTCTACTAAAAAAAAATAAATAAATAAAAAAAAAATAATAATCATACATGGTAGAATAAAATTTCGCTACAAAGAACCATACTCCCAAGTTTGTCAGATAACTTGTCTTCTAGGAATCCGAGGCACTCAGCTGTGCCCCTTTCAACATATCTTAGGGTGTTTTATTGCCTACAAGAAAATATTAGACATACATAATTTTAACTGTCTATATTATGATGTGAAACCTGACAAAACCAAACAAGTCAACACTTGCTGAAAAAGCTGATGTGAAGTTGTCTTAAAGTTAAGTGCTAAAGGTTCCTTAATGTAGTTTGAAATGGGGGAAGGCCCTGTTTTGAATTACAAATTTCCTCAGGTTTTGACTTATTTTAATTTAAGAAAGATTTCATGCAGTTATTGCCCTTTTCTCTGCGTGGTTTATTCATCTGTGCTTTAGAGGTGCTCACTTTATCCTGCTTGCACTTAGCCCATGTCATGTCGGATCAACGTTATGGCTGCTTAAGTCATAAATAGTCTTTGGAGAAGTATGCAGCAGTATACTTTTGAGAATTATCCAGATAGCAAATGCAGATGATGCCGTGAAGAAATCCAAGGACTAAAGCTGTTATTATTTCAGTAAAATGAAATTCACTTAGACTGTGTTGGGCGTGAAAAAATCATGTATAGCAGTCATTAGACATAAAAGGCTCGCGATGTAATAGAAATCAAAACATCCTAAGCAGTCATTACCAAATAATGCTGCCACATGGTTTCTGATGCTAAATGTGTAATTTATTGATGGAGTTAAGTACTAGGGACGCATTTTCAACTGCTGCTGAAGGGTTGTCATGCATCTTCTGCTGATTTTAAGCAGACTTGCCTGGCCAGGCAGAAAACCCTAACACCCCCAATTTCACATTTCTGGAAACGTAAAAGAGATGTCACAGAGCTGCGGGCTCAAGCTACTAACTCATTCACAGCCTTTACATTATCTATTCACACCCACAGTAGTGGCATGGCAGTGCTGCTTACAGTAGTTGGGATGAGTTTAGTCAGTTTAAGGAAGTACAAGCCCAGGAGAAAGCCAGAAAACTCTCATTAAAAATTAGAACCCTCATTAAAGTCAATGACTCTCTGACAGTGTTATTTTACTTCTTTCTTAGAAACAACAAAAAACAAAGACCGAACTATAACATAAAAAAAAGCTCTCCCTTCTAAGGAAACAAAGTCACATGAAGAATTTTCTTCTGGCTGGGAATATGATGTAAAACGTTTACACTAAAGTGAGTGCTGGTATAAGAACTGGACAGCAGAATGACCACAGGAAAGTAGAGAAGCTTGACAAAAGGTAGGTGAGAAAGCAAACCCTAATTTTCATCCTCTTTCCTTTTCTTTAGCTCTCATCCCTCTCTCAACCACATGCACACTGTACCAAGACCTGCTACTGCCCACCATTCCCAAGTTCCTCCTAAAGCCACTGGAGTACAGTGCAAGACAATACACTTACAGTACCAGCCAGGGGCCTTTCCCAAGCCACAGCTGCTGGTGAGACAGCCACAGAAATCTACTGCCGACATGGCCAAGGCTATAGGGAATAAACAAGTGAAAACAAACACCTCTGTATAAACTAACTTCCAAAAATTAAACCAGATGAAGCTATTTCCTCAGATCCTTTCAACTCCCATCCACAAGAATGGAAAACACACTCTGTATTTGCTGCATGGTGGTATCCACAAGATGGTTTTCATGTAATCTCTTGTTAAAAATTTTAGTCTATAGGATTTCAATTGCTCCCAGTTCATCTTTGATAGCTGTGTCCATATATACATGATGTATTACTAACATTTTAACTGTAAAAGCATAGGAGAGGAACCTCAAAATACGAAAGTGAGATTCTTTTTTCACCTCCTTTGCTTCATTCCTTTTATTTATTTTTTTCCATAGCTGCATAATTAAAAAAAAAACAAGTAAAGATCTTGTACCTCCTAGGAACACTCATTCTGTAAGATAAAGGAAGACTCATAACCTGTTAACATTTTGATACAGTTCAGTAGCACAGCAACATTGGTGTTTGTGTCTCTGCAGCAATGATTCTTCTCAAGTACAACGAGAATTTGGTATCAACCAAATTCTTCAACATGGGGGGGGGAGGGGGGGGGCGGAGAAAAAGTCATCCACAACACAAACTGGCTGAGGGGGACTGGGAATCATCAGATCATCTAAACAGGCAAGGGACACACTGAGTGAGTCAAGCAAGCCATCGTTCCCCATCTCAGGCTGCAGCAGCACTGCTTAAAAACAGGTCTCTCCTACTCTCTGGCTCTGAGGCTGACAACAGTCCTCCTCTCCAGTGTGTAAGTAGTTCAGTGCTTGTCTCCCCTTTCAGAGATCAACAGAAGTGACACAAAAGTCCTTACAGAAAATGATGACTCACGGCTTGCGTGCGTGGAAAGGATTGAGTCTTCAAACAAACAAAAACCTAAGAGAGACCATGTAGAGTCAGGTAAACCAGCAGATGCTCACAACATTTCCAAGAGTGAGACAATTACAATGGCTACATAATGGTATTTGCTGCATTAAATCGCAATACCTGAAAAAGCCCTGCTGAGTTTGCGCTGTATTTACACACTGATTGGCTTCTTCCTTGCAAGCAAGTAGCGACATCCCTTCCCACCTCATTCCTTCCACGCTCCTCNNNNCAGTCCTTCCCCTGGGTTTAAGCTACTCATAGTCAGAACAAGAACATTCAGTCTAAGAAAAATTTCTTAGAGTAATATAATTTCTTAAAGAAGATAGCATATTTACACACATATATCTAACACATGAAAATACTCTATTTTATACTAAATTTCTGTTTCAAATAAACTACAATACTGCATCTTAGCTTTCTGCAGCTTTAGAGGACAGTTCCCATCGGGCACAAACTGGGCTTCCCACTCCTGCTGAAACCAGCAGCTTTGCCTTACAGTGGTGCTCTACCATCGCGCTCAAGTCCTGACAGGTCTCCAATTGTGGTTTGCTTGCTTGGGAAAGGAATAATGAAGTTCTCAGCAAAGCCATGCTACACATCCACTCCTTTAATAAGCGATCCTTCTAGGATGATGTTGAAGTCTTGCAATGTCTGCAGGACTCGGATAAGGGAGTTGACAGTCATGCGGTCCCGTAGGAGAGCGTTCTCCTCATACATCCTTGTAATGGGAGGGCACTCTGCCAGCAATGGGATCCACTGAGAGAGCAAGTGGTCCCTGCAAAGGGGATGAAAGGAATTATTTTAGCACCAAGTACAACAGATCTCAAACTGAAATTCTTCTCCTAGAAGACAACCCGAAACATGCAGTCTCTTTTTGCAGTTGATGCGTGTTGTTTGTGCATAAACATTTCCTATCTAATCATAACACTTGATTTTGTTAGTAAAATATATATGTAACTAAACATACTGTAGGAATGAAGATGGAAAAATATCAGCAGAATTGGACAATTGACCTTGGAAGAATCAGCAACATTTTCAGATCAGGAATGGGGAAAGAAACTCAGGAAAAAACAATGGACTGTTTTTCAACTGTTTTTCCATGTATCCAGACAGACAAGACAAAAATAGTGCTTATTTCTAGACATACCATCTTCTGCCCTCCAAAATACAACTAAGCCCCACTCCTTCTCCCCAAGCGCAAGACAGAAAGCATTCCATTAGGAAAGGAGGATTCATCTAGAATAGTTTTGTCAAAATTGTAACAGACGTGCCATTTTCATAGGCAAAATGATTCAATGAGGCTTTAGAAATGCATCAGCTCTTGCAAAGGAACTCTACATTCCCAAAGCCAGCACTTCATCAAAAATATAGCTTCAAGACAGATTTCATACATATGACTGTCAAGCTAACAGTTATAAAAGAGCTCAAAACATTTTTAGCAGTTTAGACACTAGCCATGTAGCATTACTGCAGCTTTGCTTCAAATTTTAATGTAGTATTAAAGCTGCCTAAAAATAGGTACTGGATAACAGACAGGTATGAGATGTCTTAAAAGTGGAAAACCACAGGTAATAAGAATGGTGTAGAAATATTCTTCTAGTCTAATGCAAGAGGACATATATAACAAAAAGCTGTTAGGTACCTTGTCCCCAAGCAAACCAGAATTTGGAATTTGCCATCCTTTCCAATGTTCCTTGGAGCTGTATTGATGGCATTCACATAATGACAAAAGGTTTTGCACGATGACCTCTGAAGCAAAAGGGCCTCCTCATTGTCTCCAATTTGGTCACTGGTTTCAAAATAAGCAACAGCTTTCTCTGTAGCAGGAAGAAAAGCAGAACCCAGTGAGCAGAAATACTTCATTGTCATTGCAGAATTACACAAAGGAGTCCTTAAAAAAACCCAACCTGATGAGAGCTATATTGTTTATACATGGATTCCTCACGCTGAAGAGCAAGGTAGGTGGTGATCTCCACCTTTGCTATTTAGCAGTGGTCAGCAGCCTGGTTGATGTCTAATACAGTTGGGTAACATCCATGAGCCACACCAGAGCACCTATCAATGGTTTCATTGTAAATGATACCAGCAGCTTTGACTTTTCACCTTTTCTGAGTAAGCACTTTGCCTTGGGCTAAGCATCTCAGCTTGCGAGCATGTTTTAAGGAAATAAGTACATCTTAAATTACCTTACTATAGGCCCACAGGTAACCATCACCAGAAGATCAGTGATTTAGAGAGTTCTCATAAACTACTGGTAATCTAAACCTTTCACTGCCCTTTCCCAACTGTCCCCCTAACATAAATTGCTACCCTACCGAAACCTCCAGCCTACCTTCTTTCTGGGTAGAAAAGCAGCTGTTTGAATATTCATCTATGAATAAACTACTAGATTTGAAGTGCTCAAATTTCTGCACAGATTCACACTCATCCCTTATACAGAGTTCAGTATTTCTCATTTTCCATCTTATTTGTCATTGATGTTAAGCAACATGGAGCAGGTGCTAGGCAGGAACAAATGGCACCCTAACTGATGAGAATCCGAGGTCTGTGCATAAGTAGTCATTTTGTCCTAATCTTTATTCTTCTTCTGCCTCCAAATCACATACCATCTTACCTATGAAATCCCAGAGGAAGACATTCTTATGAAAAATGCGAGCTGATTTGAATCCATGGTGGAAGACCTGCTCCAGTGCTGCGACCAGACCATTTTCTCCACACAACAGAATGGTAAGACTCCCTCTCTGTGGGAAAGGGAGAGCCCGTAAGTACAGCTTGCCTGCTTTGTATACCAGAAGCTTCAAACCTAAAGGGTAACAGTCTCGATTGGTACTTCAGTTCCATTTCTGTTTATCAAAACATTACGTGCATTGTAAATACCGGCCAAGTAATAAAAAGTAGGAGGTACCTCTTTCTCTGGCTTGTGAAAGTGTTTCACGATATTGTTCACGGCTTCCCCGATTCCCTCTTGGATCTGTCCCGCATTAGGCTCTGTGGAAAGACAGAGGGCACGCTAGCTGAAAATACCAACTTTCATCAAATTTTCATGATGACATAGCTTGAATGGCAGGAATGCTGCCATATCTTTAACAGGGTTCAGGCAATCGTTTGTCTTGGGTAAATCTGAGTCTTAATTACAAGCAACCGAGGAGCAACCCTGGAATAGTCAAATAAATAGGCATACTTAAAAATGTACAACCCAAGGATCTAGCTTGATAAATATTTTATTTGAATTAATCACATCTTGCTCATCACATAGAGTACAGCAACATTCACACCAAGAGACATGGGCTGAAAGGTTGTAGCCCAGTCATTTGACTCACTTCTATGTGACAGAGGCCAGAAAACCCATCAGTCATTAATTCCTGACTTGACTTTACAATGTTTTATTGAGCCAAAACAAGTACCTATTTTAGGCACACGCCTGGTCATTGTACCGGTGGGAAGGCCCACGTGCAAAGAATATTCCTTATTAATGGTTCCAACAGTAAGTTATCTTCTGTCTTAAAATGTATGCTATTTTCTGCTCTGAAGCTGTTTAGCTGTATGCCTCTGCTACTGAATCATGCTATGCCTCTGCCTGCCACCATCTCATCTTCCCATGCAAGTATCTGCAGAAAATTATCTTTCACTTAAGTAAAACACTGAACTTTTAAAATTTTCTTTTAAGCAGATGTTTTCCAGACTGCAGTCATTTTCATGGTTCTTCTACAAGTCCTTTCTAGTTTTTCAGACATATGTATGTTACTATTAGTTTGTCCTACAATTGTTATTTTGGAAGCATGGAGTAATTCAGTATCATTTTAGCACATGATGACCTCCACAGTCTTTGGCAGGTCTAACATAGAGCCTCACATAGTTCACGAGACAGATTAATTATTTGGCCTCAGTGATCTCGGGCCTAAGGAAATGCTCTGGTGCCCACTCCTCCAGTTAATATGGACTCACATGTGTGAAAAGCTGCAGTGGTCCCATAGTAGTTTTTAAATGCTGCATTACTCTTGGAGGCTAATCTTCCCCTGCTTGACATTCTTGCATGCTTGACATGCTTGCAGTCATGTCCTTTAATTTGACAGGAGCTGGGCAGATTTACAAGCAGGATCTACACTGTGCTCATCTGTATGCTTTAGCCGAGAATGCCTCATGTGGCCCTTACGGTCCCACGCCTCATTGTAGCCAGGTGCAATTACTCATAAAAGCTAATTTTAAGGACATGAAGCTGATGACCCCTATAGTCCCCTCTGGAGATGTGCTCCTCCAGAAGTCAGTTCACAGCATCCACATCAGGCTCGGAATTGCCCTTCAGAGAGGACTGTCTTCTCATTGACTGCAAAGTGAGCGCGGAAGCTTAGCAGCATCAGCTACTGCAAATTCTGCTGCCTCCTCCTCCTCCATCATCTCTTATCTCTGTGCTCCAAGGAAAGAGATTATTATCTCTCAGCTGTCAAATGGGGATGTCATAAGAGGCAATGTGTGCAGGCACAGAGCAAGCTGCAGACATACAAACCGGGGCAGGAAAAACTCATCAGCTCGCAGTTATTCCTCTGCATCAAGCCTTACTTCAGTAGAAGTTCACAGGAGATTTGTTTCTCAGCAGTTGTTGCCCCCTTCTCTAAGGCCCTGGGGAGAAAGGAAAGGACTTACTGGTGTTCTTCCCCGTGAGGGAAGTGATGCTCAGTCGTCGAGCTGTGGTAGGAGATTTCTGCTGGGGTGGGGTACGGCACTGCTTTCCCAGCTCTTCGTCAGACGTGGAGGACACCAGCTCTCCAATGAGTATTCGCTCCAAACTGCCATCGTCAACTCCTTTTCCCAGCCATCGCCCGCAGGGAAACCTGCCATGCAGCCAGCACAAGCACAGGTCAGCCACACAGGTGGCCTAGCTTGATCTCAAAGTTAGAGGGACAGCTAGTGCCCACAAACACCGCTAAAAGGCACGGAACGCTCTGCAGCCAGAAACCAGAACTCAGCTGGCAGCATCCCCTGCACCACAACTGATAGAACCAAACAAGAAAACTTCCATTCACCTCCATCCTTAGGAAGAGGGAAATATGCCAAGTTTGCATGAAAGCACGGAACAAGAAAAAGTGTTATACACATATTTCACAGGCCACATCTTGATTTCTGCTGGGTTATTTTTCACTTGCAACCTTTAAAAATCTTGTGATGATCAACAATTAAATCCTCACACAGAGTTCCCACCAAGCTGACACTGCGACATCTCCTCATACTCAAACCTAACCTCACAAACCTATTGCTGTACTTTTTGATCTCATCCACAGTCCTCACAAAATGTCCTTGTACCCTGTTTCCTCCTACTTTCCCGCATACGCTGTGGCCAACCCTGAGCTCTGGAGGTCACTTCTCTAAATTATACTTTTCCAAGTTCA
>WUAM01000359.1:33337771-33366271 GCA_024336885.1 Actenoides hombroni
TGCTGCCGCCGAGCCGCGCCGGAGCCGGAGCCGGAGCCAGAGCCGGAGCCGGAGCAGGCCGAGGAAGGCGATGAGAGGCACCCACGTTCTCTTTGCTGTGAGGGGTGGTGAGGCACTGCGGCACGTTGCCCGCAGAAGTTGCGGCTGCCCTTCCCCGGAAGTGTTTAAGGCCACGTACATGGGGCTTGGAGCAATCCGGCCTGGAGGGGAGCGTCCCTGCCCATGGCAGGGGTGCTGGAACTAGATCGGCTTTAAGATGCCTTCCAACCCAAACCATTCTATGATTCTATTATCGTTGTTATTATTACAATTTCTATTATATTCCCTTTAAATCTACACCGCCCATACGTGCTTAAGACAAGGACTGCTACCCACCCCGATTTGGGTTTGACTTGGATACTGCAGGCTAGTCCTGCAAGGCTCTCTCTCCTTATCTTTCAAAAGCTGAATTTTTGATTGGGTAAGATAAGCCAGCCTTTTTACATTTTGTGTGCCATACAATGATACTTCAGTCACAAAAACTACCCTCAAATTCCAAACGCTTGTCCTACAGGGGAAAGCTGTCATGCTGGATGCCCCACGGAAGTAAGGTAATCAAGGATGAATAAATCTCTTTGCGCTGTGCTAGTTCCGAGAGGACTTATTGCTTTAAGAGGAGAAAAAGTAGAATGAGTTCCTGTTTTGACAGCCAAGTAAAACTTGCTTCACTTCACCCTGAACATGCAGGGAAATGAAGACTAAGGGCTACCCAGGTGAATCCAAATAATTAGGTCATCTCATGGGATCCTGCCTTATCTGAATGGCCCAGTGCTGGAAAGACAAAGATTTTGATTCAGTCTCTGCTCTCCTTCTTACAAGAAAGGAAGAGAGAGGTTATCTTTCTGGTATTTAAGGAGAGACAAAAAGAGATTTAAACTATGCAGCAGGGCACAAAGTCCCTTGTATTTCATCCTCCAAGACTTCAATCTCCTTCTCAGTCTGCAGAGCGCAGGCTGTTAGTATGCACACTTAGCGAAGGCCAGAAAGACGCTTTAGGATGTAGAGGACTTTCTGGGAGGGAAGATGAAAGAGACTATACAATGCAGTAAGGAAAATCAAGAGCTACAGCGGCACTCTCTGCCGATTACTCTCCTTTGTGCAATGCTCTTATCCAAAGCACTCCCACACAACCTTGGCTTTCCAGCTGGTTTCCCAGGGCAACACCCAGCACCCATGAGCCTAGCAGCAACAACCAGGGTTTCCAGATAAGGGCTCAGCTACTCAAGTTCCAGCACCGGCACCATCATCTCTTAAAAATCATGACAGCAATTAATTTTTATTCAGGGGGGGGAAAAATTGATTCTCCTACTCACTGATTGTGGTGAAGACGCTTGTGAAGCAGAAGTAATCCACAGCATTCAGAGACAGCAGGTGATACAGAAACTGTTCCCGTTCTTCTTCACAGCGTAGGAACGCATAACGCTTGTAAAGTTTCCTAGTAAAAACAAATACATTGAGGTTTGTTGTTGTTTGTTGTTTTGTTGTTTGTTTGGTTTTTTTTAAGTACCATGTATCTTAAAAGGTGTTTGTTTGGATTTCAAAACATAAATGAAGAGTTTATCTTAATGAGAAGTACAAAAAGCTAAATTCCCGAGCTAACATAAGCTGCTAGAAGCCTATAGGGAGCATTTACCCTCTATGCTACATGTGTTTTACAGATCACTGTCTGTTCCATGCTACCATAACAAGGCTAGAGAGTTCATCTCATGAAAGGATCAATTTTGGTTTTGTAGCAAAGCACAGATATAAACTAGCACTACTCACAACAGCAGACCTGAAACAACATACATCAACCTCATTTCTTCCCCATACCTTCCTTTCCACCATGGAATAGCCATGTCTAACAACCCAATCTTCCTTCTGCTCTATACTGCAACAGAGAAAACTAAGCTGACGGCACCAAACCAGGGAAGGCACCAAGCAGCAGCAGGGGTCCTCCTGTCACTCTTTCAGTTCAGTGAAATGAGTGTACATCACCAATTGCCCAAGGCAGCACAAATGCGCACCATGAATTAACCTGGCCACAGTCTGAGAAAGCGCAGAGCTTGTGACACTGCGTGTAGTCTGAAGGCAACAGACTCACAAAAAGCTGCTGAGGTAGATACATGCAGATGAAACTTCAGGAAAAGTCAGGTCTGCCAGCATGCCTTTAGCTGATCACCCAAGATGTGATTGTCTCCAGCTTCTCCTCTTTCTTCCTGCTAGCAGGTTTGAGTATGTGGTAGCTTCTGGCATAAATCACATGTGTAATGCATCACAAGAGCTAGAACTGCACGCGATAACTCGGGTGTTTTCTTTTCATAAGGTTTGGCTTGGTTTTTTTTCCTAAATGTGTTGCTTTGAGAAAATGAAGCCAGAGAACATCTACCAAGCCTGAGGCTTAAGTGCCTGTGCTTGCAAAAGGAGGCAAAGGTGGGGGAGCTACTGAGTGGCTGGGAGGGCTGGCCTCTTAATACAGCTCAGCAGCAATCACAATGGGGGCCTGCGTTTGGCTTGAGCCAAGAGCAGAGCTGCTGTGAGTACGGGGGCATTCCTGCCTCTGCTGCTTCATCTGCACAAGACAAGAGTGATTGTAGGGTGGTGAAATAGCATGGATCAATTCACTGATCTGACCAAAACCTAATGCTCTTTCCTGAGAACTGTGATCAGTTTTCCATGTGGATGAGCGGACTTGTGCTCTGCTGGGTGGGTAGCACCTGCTCCTCCGGCTACCCTCTGCCCTTCGGTCATTTCTATCTGGAAACCACAGTACCCAAACAGGGCATCTGGCTGTGCCCCGAGTCTGCATGGCACCTTGACACACACCACTGAGGAAGATGTGAAAGTGAAGCTTTGAGAAAGGGAGACAGCTTACTTGGCAAGTGCCTGGTTGGAAAGCAGCTGCTTCAGGTGCTGAGACAAAAGCTTCTTCTCCAGAGAAAGCCTTATCCAGGCTCGGGCTCGCCCCACATCAGTCTTTATCTCACTCATGTTCTGAACATGCCTGAAACAAGTGAGGAGAAAAAAAAAAATAATAACAGATGAATCATAAAAATCCTACATGCTTCAAATGGCAACATTCAGTGTGATGAAGCAGCTGGATTGGAAAGTGTCTCCTGATATTATTTCTAGAGACAAGAGACCCCACAGCAAGGCCCTGCAGGGCCCTGTACTTAGGCACCGAGACCCCCAGCAGCCCTGGGGACATGGGGCAGCCCTTCCCTGGAACAGCAGGTTGCAACCTGGACGGACTACAGCCTGTATCAGCTGCTCTGTGCCCTGGCATTTGCTTGGCTAATGAGCCAAGGGCTAGATCTGCTCACCCCTGCATTGCCTGATTTAGATGTCCTCATGGACACAGCTAACACTTAAAAAAAGCAGCCACCTTGTGAGACCCACTTATAACAAAGTCACCCCTTAAGCTGCTGACAGGGTTGGGTATGTCTGAGAGCAGAGGACAAACACATATCTTAAAGAGTTTCTCCAAACCACAATCTACTCTGAAGGCTCTACCAAACCCCTTGATGTCATCAGCAAGGAGAAAACAGAGAAAAAGAGGATTGTTGGGGCAAAACCAGCGACAGGCAGTCACAGGCAGAATGACATTTTCAGGGATATAAGAGGCCTTTGTGTGAAGTGATAATCTGAAGAGCCCTCCACACGCTTGGTCTATAGGAAAGCAGAATTGTTCCATAGGGGCTTTTTTTTCTATGGTTTTGCTTTTCTTATTTTTAAACTTCCCATATTTCAGTTTGGAGAATTCCAGAAACCCTAGTTTTAGAGCCCAGGGAGTTTTAGAAGAGGAAGAGAACTGCCATGGTAGGGTGAAGCTGCTTCCCAAAACCCCCAACTCGGTTAAAGAAATGTCAAGAAAAATGAGTAACCAGCAGGGGAAAGAAAAGGCTGCAATTCCTTAATTTTCATGCAGTTTCCATGTTAAATGCACAGGCAATTCAGCCCTCCAAACTTTCGTGGCAGGCTCCAAGTACCATTAGCTGGGTCTGAACTGTACTTTCCAACTCCTGCATCTCCCTTGAAGGTCCTCCTTACATCGCTGTTAGCAAACGTGGCAATATTTACTCCAAAGAACACCCAACAAAGTCAGGCTGTGACTGATGCTTTTTACATTCACTAGTACAGTCTCACTGTCTTGTGCTTTCGCCCATCTGTTATATCCAAGCGTGTGCTTTGCTTTAAATTTAGATCCTGATTTATCTGAGAAAAATACTCTCTTGTTTATAGAGCTTCTAACATAACCTTAAGGGCAAATTTGCAAAGTACAACTTAGTGATGTCCAGAAATACGTGTTCGTTCTGCACAAGTGAAGTGGATACCAGATATAGCTCAGCAGCAGCATTCACCAGGCTGACCTACCCAAATTCTCAAAATACAGATCTAGCTTTGGAAGCCAGGCTGAGGTGTCTATCACATGGCTCTGTGCTGTATGTACGTATCTGAAGCACCCTCAGGAAGAAACAATCAATAGAAGCAATGGTAGCTTGCCAGGGGCAAAACCTAGGTTTACTTACAACTCCCCTTTTTTTTTAAAAAAAAAAAAGTGTGTGGGGGATTTTTTTATATTTTTAAAGAAACTTTCTTTCTGTTTCCTACCATAACACATGGATAGCTCTCTGATGGACCAGGTGAGAAGTACTCACTCTCAGTGAGCTGTTAAACAAACCCAAGAGGGCACATTACACTCATCACTTACACATCCTTGCCCTTTATAAGCAAGCTCAGCCGCTTCCCTCTGTCAGCAGCAATGCCTACCAGCTGAATCACTGCCGAAAGCCTTGCTCCTGGCACTGGAAAGCCCCTCCTGGTGCAAACTGTGGCAGCCAGCATTAGACTTTCCAGCCCAGACAGCTGTGCACGTGATATGGAGTCCTTGAGAAACAGGATGCACGCAACCCTCCACTACATTGTGCTGAGACACTCCTCTCAGTCATTTCAAGTCTTTTGAGATGGGAAGATCAAAGCACAGACTATCATCTCCTTCCCCTTCCTCACCAGTGCTTGGCTTGAATTACACTTAATATGAAACACTGAGTAGAACATGTTATTTTACTATGAGAAAATTCAAATACAGATGGACTCAGCCTTATTCCATGCATGCTCTGTACCTCTTCATTACCTGTTTCCAGTTCAGACCAGATAGGCATTATAATTGTGCATTTGGGAAAAAATAAAGATCTGCAATCATACAGCTTGCCAGAGACATTAAAAAGATTCAGTAATCAGCTTTGGTGTCAGCAAAAGCAGAGTGTAACAGAACAGAGCATTCAGGAACTGAAATTTATTTTTCTGTCAGTTGTGAGTGTCAGAACAGCTCTAATTTTGTCGGTGACCTAAGTGTAAGCACTGTAGGCTCACCACCGCATAGCAAACTCTTCTTCTCAAAGCACTGAACTGCAATTTCAATGCAACTCCCTCGGTTGGGTCTTGCTTTTAATCCCATTAGTAGAAAGAAAAATCTATTTACCCTGTCAAATATATGCCTAGGGTATGGCAAGTCATACCCTCCGCCGATAGCTGTGCTGACAGAAGAGGTTACAGCTGCTCAGTATCGCCATGCCCCTGAGCATAGTGTGCATACTCCTCGTCCCAGCACAGGCAGAAGCGAGCCATACTACCTTGTCCCATGTAGGTTGCAGGTCTTTGCTAACTGGGCTTCTTTTGACTGCAGCAGGTTAAACATCACTGCCATGGGCCCAGCACCTGGGGCTCACATCCTCCACTGCAAGCTCCCTGCAGGAGGGGAGGCATGACATGGGCATTAAAGCAAGAGCTGGTAACAAAGACGAGCTTTCCTGAAGGGAAAGGACCTGAAACTTGAACCCATCTGGACCAAAGGTTTTGGGGAGTTGCCCTGGTACTGACTGGTCCAGCTGGATGTGCACCGATGTGCCCGAGGGGTGAGGCTATGCTGAAGGCAGGCTGCAACAGGAGTCTGCCAGGGAGCTGGGAGAGGGGTGGGGGAAATGCTGCAGATCCTTGCCAGGGGTGAAGGCTGAAGGCCATAGCCCCAAACATACTTGTGCAGAGAACCAAAATAAACATCTTGAGCATCTTCCTTACCACATCTAAGATGCCTGGCTTTGTGAGGGAGGCAGAGGACATACCATGTTACCTGTAGCCCAGGCTCATCGCACGTTCAGAGCGTGACTGTGATTCAGCCCTGCTTTTTAAGTTGTTTACATAACCTTGCATGAGCCATCAAAACCAAGTCGTGCTTAAGGCAATGCTTAATCCTCTAGCCATTAGTTCAGTTAGCACCACAACCCCAGCAATTTAACAATTATCCATCCTAACTTCAGCATAAATCTGTGTGTGCAAACAAATACCCAGTAGCATTCCTTCCAAGCAAGAGAAAGTATGCCACGAGATTACGGATGACAAATTCAACTCAGCATTTTCTATGACCAGACGTGTTTGTGGACAATCACGAATACCCAAGATACTATAAAAGGTAGTGTTCTGCTTCTGTCCTTTTTCTCTGAAAAGCAGTGGAAACTCTTGTGATCCAAGTAAGAGAGCTCAGATCTGTGCTGGGTTTTCATTACTCAAGTGGAAGCACGCAGAAGACGAAATGCACGCATGCAGCAGTGAGCACATACAGCCTCCTCTGTCAGCAATCCCCTCCCAGCACGTGAGTTTCCGCTCCAGATCCTCCTTCATCCTTTTCTCAGACTGACCCTCTACATCAGCTTCACAGGATTGAATTAAGTAAATAGCTGCCAAGTCCCCTGAGAGGGATGCAGAAATGACAGACGCATGTTCAAAATGACCTCTTGGCGTTACACTCCTAATTACACAGTGTATATTCTCCCTCTCTCTTTCGCATGCCATTTTAGCCTTATGTGGCATGTCATATTCTTTGAAATCAGAGCAGAAGATTCAAACTACAGAGTGGCAAACAAAAAGGTTGCACAGTGAAGGTGGGAAGTACAGTCATTCCCTTTCAGGAAAGTCGGAGTAATCCGTGGGATCTCATATCAGAAAAACAAAAATCTGTAATAACACACATGGTAAAAATCACATCACTGCAATCATGTTTTTTGTAAGCTAACAACAATTAATCTTAATTTTACCATAAGATTTTTTTGCCATATTTTTATGTAGAAGGAGGACATGGCATCACATGAAACAATACTCATTTTGCCTCACACATTAAATGACTAGCAATTGCTAGCAGCTAGGTGAGCATTAATGCATTACTCCTCCCCTATTTTCATGGCACTTCTACCCTCTGCAATCCTTAGCCATGGCAAGTGAAGTGTCAAAACAATGCCTTGACCTGGCAGTGGCTTGGTCAAGGAGATGCCCTGGAGAAGTGCCTAGTGCTGCCACATCAGCCTCTTCTTACTCTCTACTCCTTCTGGTTCCCAGCCAACATTGCTTCAAAAGCTCTCCAGAGCCAGGCTGCAGACTCCTACAGAGCACCTGCCCTTACTTCACATCCCAGCTTTAAACTCACCCAAATACAGGTTTGATTACATTTCATAATTTGTACATTTATTACTATTTGCCATAAAATGCTAATTGGAAAAAAAATAAAAATAAAAATGTATTGCTTGGGCACTGCGAGCAGGTTTTTATGTCCCTTTGCTTTGTCTGTCACCAAGTACACTTGCTTGGTCAGTAATTTAAAACAAGCAAAAAGAAACAAACTCAGAGTACCAAGGAACTCAACCTACCTGCTGCTATTTGTAGAAGTTGGCTTTATTGCTACAAGAACCTCCCAGGGTAAACAACAACAACAACAAAAACCCAGTAAAACTTGCATGGTTTTCATTGTCTTTTAGCTAAAATAAATCAAGTGAATGTGCAAAAAAAGTTTTGTAAAATAAAAAGGCAACACTTCGTAGATTTGAATGCAGGCTGAGGAGAAGGTTTCATTCTCCTTAGCCTTTGTATACCCAAAGCCAGTGAGAATCTTTACCTTGTGCTACACAATTAAAACCACAATTAATGCTTTAAGAAACAAAGTGCATACCTCATGTCTTGTATCAGAGAAACCCTCAAAGTAGGCAGAGTAATTCCTGTATCAGATTTCCGCCTTTCTGTTCCAACAGCAACTAGTGGAGAAAATACAGGAAGTTCACACAAAATTACAGTAATGGTCTGCAATACGTTTGTTTTACATACAGCTGAAAATGATCTTAAGTGGCTGGTAACTACAACGTTTCTGTGCATTATCATTAACTCTATCCTGGAAATGTAGAAGCAGACAAAATGAAAAATACTTATTACCTATTTCTTTCTTAATCCAGCCCTGAACTAGGAGATTTAGTTTCCTTTTTCAAATGTGAGATATGTTAACATAAATCTGTACGGCAATGAGTTTTATTAGTAATATGCTTTTATGGAAAGCTCACAACTGAGAAAGACACAGTAAAATTAAGCTACAGTAGCACATTCGATGCTAAGAATGCCACACATTTCTGTGCTCTGCTACCCTGATCAAACTGCTGTGTGGTGACACATTTTGCTCTCAGGAATTTGTGCCTGGCAGCCAGATTGCATAGTGCATTACTCATTGAAGCTTTTTAAAAAGTCTTTTCATGAGTGAGACTGATTTGTCCATAGGTGTGTCTTTGAGGACTGATCATACAAGATCTCATCTGCAGGATCTGGAGGACAGGAGAGTCCTTGGAAGATGACCCACTGAAGTTCAGAGATTTCTACTACAATACCCATCAGCAGCCATTGGGCAGGGAGAACTCAAGGGCATCAGAAAACCAACTTTTCTCACAACACAGAAGTAATTTAGCGATTGTAAAGGGACAAGCCAAAGCAGAAACTGAGCACCTAGACTGATGGATAGAGATGAATTACACAACTTCTGAACTGTACCATCTACCAGTATACAGATTTATTGAGCATGGAGTTACTCGCATTGGGATTTGAGAGACAGATTATGCTTACTAAAAGAGCAATGTCAGCTGTCTTAGCCACTGCTTTACACCTTCAGCTTCTTCAAATATCATCTCTCATGGAAGCACTGCTTCTCCCACCTTACTCAATACTGATTGAAAGGGAACGAAGGTAGTGAACAGACATCAAGTGTTTTTCCAGACAGGGATAATAAGTATGTTCCTTTGCCTCCAATCAGGTCAATCTATTTTGTCCAGACATCAAGGCATCTTCACAATGATTATGAAAGGTCTCAAAATGTGAATCTGGTGTTAGCAAGCAAATACACTGAAAATCCTGCATGGGTTTCATGTGTTTGCACTGTTCCTTCCAGGTCCACCTGCCAAATACTCACCTGGGGACTCTGCACTATGCTCTTGCTTCTCTTCTCTCTCCTGGTACTGAAGTAAATGGGACCACAAAGCAGATTTTCCCTGGAAATAAATATGTAGTACATAGCTTTAAATAAATCAGGGGGAAAACAAAAAAAAAAAAGCAGAAAAAAAAAAAGCAGCCTTTGAACACAGCAAAATAATGAGATGGCATTTCAGTGAGTAAAATGTCCACAAGTGACAATCAATCCTTGGGCCATGAAACTACAGGAAGAGGAAAGGACCATCCCACTAACCTAGCAGTCACACCACCTGCCTTGTTTCTTTGCCCTCTCCCAGTTTTCCCTTCTGAAGGTTGAAAGAGAAGAAACCAAACACATATTTAACAACATCACTGCAATTTCCCGAGTACCTCTCAAATAGAAAAAGAGAAAAAAAGAAACCAACCTCCCCCCCACAAAACACAAACCCCTAAACTCCTCAAACCCTCACAAGATATGGACCAGGGACCCTGAGCCCAAAGATACCTCCCACTTTATGCTGGAATGACACCACCAAGCGGCAGCTTAAAAGGTAGAGATGGTATTCAGTATTTGCTAGAGGGCTGTATGCACAAAGTTCCAAGTTTCCAGTTACCTACCTGCTTGACCTGCAGACCGTGGCTCCAGATTCTTTCTAGCAGATCACAGAGACTAGCTATCAACGTATTTTCCTCCAGACCTGTTATGTTGGCTTCTCCATGTCCCAGCTCCACTGCTTCATGGCCCATCTTCTCTACCAACATGCGTTTAGTCTATTAATACACACACACACACAAATAAATCCCCAAAGGTTTCTAAGAATGTTACCCAACAAAGATCAGAATTTGTAGATTAGTTTACTTAGACATGCTTAATCTAGACACCGTCACTAATGGCCTGACCAGAGAAACGTCAAAACAGAGACTGTCAATTAAAAAGAATAATTAAAAAAAAAAAGTGCATAATTACTTCACACTTCCCTTTTCTATACCCATTATCTATTGTCCTGTTCCTACACTGCTGAGCTATTACTGACTGGTATCAAAACCAGAGTATAGTGTTAGATATATTTGCAGCCTTACTCAGTACCTGTTTTAATTCTCACAACAGCTACTGAAGTTGAAAACTCAGGTAACACAGTATACCACCAACTGCAGTCGACACAAAGACACAAAGAAGTTGCATTTTCATGGCTATAAAAGCTTATTTAATATTAGACACCGCTATACTTCATTTGCTCTGCATAAACAGCATGCACAACAGTTGCATTTGCTGAATGCTTCCCTTTGGACCGAGGGTCTTGAGCCCATTATGTTTAGGCTACGTGTAAATATGAACAATTAAAGGAAATCCTCCCTAAGATGTCTGATAGTGCTGATTCTCCTTCCCGCCCTTTTTTCACTCTTTCCACCAACTTTGACCGCATAAACAGAAGAGCAATAATACATTCCTTTCTTTTCCAGCAGCTGAAAAATACAACATTAAAAGGACATCCACCCTGCTGTAGCCCAGTATACCAACAGACCAACACCATTCCAGCTGTGAAGGATTTTCAGGACACCATCTGCAGATACTATTTAGGCTCAGTGTAAGCAAGGGGAGAGCACATGCTGGAGGACCTACCTTCATGCGACATTCCTTCAGTAAACCTTCCACAAATTTCCAGTTGGTCTGCGCAATCACAGCTGGAGAGAGGTCTGAGAGTTTGGGCTGCCTTAGATTTTTTCCTAAACTCCTTGCCTCCTGCATGTATTTCTAAAAATAAACAGAATAAATTTAGACATGACAAGTCAGAGGGATTCTCCTCATCCTAATCCTAGGCAAGCAAATGTTGGTGAAAAGGAATGAGCTAGTGTTAATCTAGGAACAAAATCATAATTTGTCTGATGTTTAGGTGTCGGGATGGAGAAGTGGAATGCTCCCTCTTGACAACAGAAAAAGCACGATATTTTCCTGTGTGGTACTGAAACATTCAAAGTTAGTGAACTGTGCTGTTAGCTACCAGCATGAAGTTAGCAACAGCAAGTGCATAAAGTCAGAGTATTTTCATTCAGCAATAAAGTCAAAATACCAAATAAAGTTTCTTTCCATTGTTATTTGAGTCTCACTTTAAAATAATTTAAAAAAAATGTAAAAAAAAAAAATCAAAAGCCATTTGTTTAATTTATGACCAGACTATACAAGAAATCCTTTGAAAAATTACAAGAAGCAGAAATACACTTAGTGAAGAAGAAAGATTTCATTCATTACCTTTCATCTGGAGAGTTTATGTGGGAAAAATGAGACTTGATTTTATTCTCAATTAACTTCTTAATTACAAGTGAAGCTTGTTTTAAACAAAAAAATAACATTTAGGATCACTCATGATTTTACTGTGCACTAAGAAGTATGGACAAAATGAGCATACTCTTTAAAAAAAGATCCAAGCTATAATAGAAGACTCCTAAACCTTCCTGCTGTACTGCCTTTTTGTTCAGGGATGAGGTGTGTTTTAGTTTTTTTGGGGGTTTTGTGGGTTTTTTTGTTAAGCCAAAACCCCCAAACCAATCAACAAAGTGCCCTCTGCCACCAGCATCAGTGAGAGGGTTGAGCAAAGCTAAGAAGCTGGCCACATTTAGGTGTGCAAATGGGAAGCCTATCAAAGAGTTGTCCAAGAATGATTCATAAAGTGTTTGTTAAAAAGAGTAAGATAATAGAATGTTGACACAGAAGTGTCTCCAAACACAGCACTTGTGGCCTAGTGTGGGAATGCTCTGTTTCCACAGTGTTTTTATCCAGTTAATGCTGCTTCTTTGGGGCATGGTATGTGACAGTGATTGCTATTCCCCCAAGAGGACCAGATCACATCCCTTCAGGGACTTAGTGCTGCTGCTGACTGGGCTTTCTGGGGAACTGAGACATCACTACAGCTGCTGCATCCTTGGAGCTTTCTGCCTGGGGAGAAATTAATTTATTTCATAGAATCATAGAATGGTGTAGGTTGAAGGGACTCTAAAGATCATCGAGTTCCAGCTCCCTTGCCATGGACAGGGACACCTCCCAGTAGATCAGGAAAAGTGAAATCCAAATGCATTAAAGTTAATTGAAACAGCTCACTTCTTAATGGAAGAGTACAGTTTTTCTGACATAACTGGATTTTTTCAATACAAAATTTGGACAAGAACCACTTAACATCAGTCCAACAGGTCAGACAATAATGTAGCATTCTCCCATGGAAAGCTGTATTCAACAAAAGCGCTCAGCTAGGTAATTACAGTTTCATTGACACTGCAAGGACATAAAAACAGTTTAAAAACTACATGTGGGAATTAAAAAAAATAAAACCACAGATGATGAAAGCGTGTTCAGCAAGCAATCTCACAAGTGACTTCCATCTAACTCGGTGCAAAAATTAGCAATGAAAACAGTGACAGAGTAATACAGGGAGATATATAATTAGGAGAGCTAATATTTCTTTTTAAATGTAAAGGGAGAAATAAAATGCAAAGTGCGGTTATATTCTGAAGAGTACGAAATGTGGATAACCTTACTTTATTCATTGTATGTCTTGTTATTACAGTAAAATAAAAAATTAACTCTTTTAAGTTCAAGAGAAGAATAAAGGTGGAATGAGAGAACCAACTGAACGTCCTTTGCCTGTTCATCAGCATCCACACAGCACCACCTTCCTCTCACTGGGATGCAATGATCCAGTAGTCAGAAAGCAATGCTTTTTGGATTTGACACCTTAAGCTGAATGGCCAGGTGAGCAACACAGGGAGAAAACAAAGCAAAACAAAATTCTTGTCTTTCAGCCTTGGAGCTGTCGTGTTTGCCAGGGAGCTGGTGCGGAATCCTAGAGCTGATTTCCAGCTACTTTTCCGATTATAACCACACTTTCAAGCACTACAAGGATGTCCTCATGCTCTACTGAAAAGGGAGAGGTTTGAGATGCAGTGAAGACAGCAGTTCCTCACACTAACAACAACTCAAAAGCAGCTTTCAACAAGTAAAAAACTAAAACATACCAGGCAGCATTCAGAGAAGGATTTTTTAGGAGGCCGTGCAGGAGGGGGTGGTCCCTGATCCCACTCCCAGAAGGCCATTGAGTTCTGACGAAGCAAAAGCTCCTCCGATGGCTAAGAGGAGGCAGATGCCCCAATGGCAGAATAGCCAGAAAGAAAGAGGAGACAAAGCAAAAGAAGCATGCATATGATCCACAGCCAAAAAAAAGAAGAAAGTAAATATATGACAAAGTATTGAAAAGTTTCTGCTGAGATAACAGAAGAGACAACGTTTACAATGTACTTGAAAAGCCATTAGCAAAAATAGCAACAAACACATACAAATGCTGTTTTGCTATGTTTCCATGAAACACCAATCGAAGCTGCAAGTTCAAGAGTCCACTCACTTGCTCAGGTTCTCTCAGGGGGCAAATGCCAACATTGTTCAGCAAGATTTACCACAAAACAGCGTGAGTGTTTTATTTTTGCTAGTGACATACAAAAGAAGCACATGGATATTAATGGAAAAATATGGCAGAAAATATTTAATGAAGGATGAGAAACTGAAAAGATGGGAAAGAACTGTGTGTATGTGACTGACATTTACAAGATGCAGGGGAGTTTCCAAGCTTCAGGCATAAAAAGGTCCCAAAGTCTTAACCTTTCAAATAGGCTTACTCATATCAGGAATCTACGTAAGAAAAGATGACAAAAAATTCCTTTAAAAAAGTAAAAAGTCCTGCCTCATTTGCCTCTATAGCGATGATATTTATTCAAGTACTTGACTTTCATAGTGACCTTTAGCCTGGCTCAGAGCTCAGTAGCTGCACCCAGGCAGGCACCAGGACTCTGCTCTCCGCATGCAGTAACACGACCAGGTTCCAAACTGGCAATTAAGCCATTTTCTTGACAAAAAAGGGTCTGCTTTATTCCAAAACAATAAAAGCATTTTAGTTCTGTTGTGTGCTCTCAAGTTGTACACCATATACAAGCACCTGTGACCAGCAGCGTCTAAACGACTGCAGAAAGCCACATAAACCTTACAGTAGACACAAAGGTGCCCGAAGTAATAACACATGATTTGTCTAGACCTCACCTCCTGGATCACAAGCTTGTGCCACCTGCAGATGATGCCACCTACCTCCCTCAAATCGTTGTCCAGTCCAATGTGCTCTGAATGCTGCCGCAGGCGGTCCTTCCTCCTCTGCGCGGTGGTGCTGCGACTGGCCCAACGGCTGGGAAGTCAGAGAGAGAGAAGACACATGTGAGGGGGAAAAAAAAACCCAGGAGGAAAAGACTGGGTCAGGAGCAAGAGGACATCCAATGGGTCTGCAGCAGGAGAAGCAAAAGCACTATCTCGGACCTTGCAGTAGACATGGGTCCCAGCCGGTATCCGACCTCTCCGTGGCAAATGGTTTGTTAGTTGACTGGCCAGCGCACACCCAAGGAACAAAAGCCCTGATGGAAATGTGCCCACCACCTACTAGGGTCTCCTGTGAGAGCTCCCGTGTTGCCTGGAAAGCAGGTCATGACACAAGATTGATGCCTCAGCTAGGCAAATTGTTGTACTTCATTACCCAACAACACCATTGTCTGCTACATTTGCTGAAGTTTGACAAAAATGGTGTCTGTAGGAACAAGCAAATCACAATTCTGTATTTTGAGTAGCAACTTTTAAATTTTCCACTTCTGTGAGAAGTTGTACTTCTCCTTTCTCTACTTTCTGTGGTACTCCCAGGAATTACTTCAGAGAAATTTCTCATTGCAGTAGTAACTACTGTGGTACGGGGTGCACCTATGTCTAAAGGCTATAAACAATGTTGAGTTCCTGGGATTAAACATGTTTCTATCTTAACCTTTTTTTTTTTTTTCCCCCTCATTACTAGATACCACAGAAAACCTGCATACTTTCTACATGTACATATCTGTCCAGTTGCATTTTTTTCCTCATCTGAAATGGTTACCTGAAAGCAGCCCCTTGGTAACCCAGGTTTGAAACTGAGCAACCTTAAAGCTCCCAAGTGTCCAAAGTTCCGTATGCCAGATACTATAACAAAACATAAACCAAGATAATTCTGTCCCAAGGAACTTCTAGTCTGATTTTAGGGTTTCTAATAATGCCATAGCCTTCTGTCAAATCTTTGAAAACAAAAATGACTGGTGCAGAGAATGAAGTAGTTAATATATTATTTATT
The DNA here is from genome assembly GCA_024336885.1 of Actenoides hombroni. Lineage (NCBI taxonomy): Eukaryota > Metazoa > Chordata > Aves > Coraciiformes > Alcedinidae > Actenoides > Actenoides hombroni. Next base: position 33,353,236 of record WUAM01000359.1, read on the forward strand.
TTTTTTAAAGTTTAAATAAAACTGTACAAAGCAATCTATCAAGTATAAAAATAAGTATCTTAATGCACATGATGGCTACATCTTCAGAATGATATTACTTACTGTGGCTGTGTTCATTGGAATTAAAAATGTCTTTCAAATACAGTAAAAAAAAAAAAAAGAAAAAAATAACCAAAACAAAAACAAAAGAGCCTTTAAGTGTACAAACTTTCAGTCACTTTATGAATTCATCTGTTCTGCTGCTTTCCTGCACTCAGAGCAAAACCAAGAAACCAAACAGAACACAAAGCCTGCCTAGGGCAGTGATCCAGCTCCGGTGCCTGGTGGGATCTATGAATAAGGCTCTACCTATGGGAGGAAACTGCCCTGGAGAATTTGAAGGGATAACCTAAATCTGGAAGAAGAAATCAAAACAAACAAAAAAAAAGCCAAACAAAAAACCCTAAACCAAAACAAGAAAACAACCTCCACACTCCCCAACCTCAGTAACTGAGTAAAAAGGACCCTTCAAAACTTGTCTCTACCCTGGCCTCTCTATTCCAGATTGAAACGTCCATGCTGGGCACCAGACCAGAATGACTGCTCCAAGACGGCTTTTTCTACAGAAGCTGTGATCAACAACCAGAGCCCTTGGGGATCTGGATTCTCTGCTCTGGATAGATCTATACAGAAGAAAACCTAGAGATGCTCACATCCAAGACAGAAGTGTGTGTTTGGTGAGACTCTTCACACAGGTGGTATTGGTGAGGACAGCAGTCTCCAGATCCCAAGTCCATCTATTTCTGTGTGCACTTCAAACAGGAGCATATACAAATAGGATCTGGGATCTGAATTATTAGGGAAAGGAGTTTCAGCTGATGACACATGAGCAGATGCAGGACCGGAGAAGTAAACCCTTGCACAGATCTGGACTTGGGTCCTGACATGTCCAGGAAGTTGTTGGGGATGTGTAGGGAGGGAACCTGACCCAAGAGAAGCGTAGGAATGTGACTGCTGGTAACCAAAGCCTTCTGCTTCCAGAGAGGAGGACTTTGCATACATCTACTTAACTAACTATCCGCGCCAGTTCCTCCAGTGGATCAAACAAAGACCAAATTTTGGCTAAATGCACAGATAAAAAGAGAAAAAAAGTCACAGGATCTGTAATTTTTACAGTCAAATCCAAGCGCCTTCCTACCTCCCAAATAATGACAAAAAAACAAGTACAAAGGAAGAAATAAACATTTGGGTCTGCATGTAGTTACGGTTCAGCACCTCGCCAGCCCATATGACAAGAAATTTATTTTTAAAGGAACGTAGCCTCAAGTCTCTAGTAACTCAACAAAACAGCCCAATAGGTGTCTGCACAGAAAACGCTGATACCTCCTCAGAGGAACACGTTACTGACGTAAGTGTCTTTACGCCTTCTCAGAAGTCTTAAAAATGTATGGCCCACAAGTTTAAGTCATCACTTTTTGTTTGTTTTTTTTTCAAAAGCAACACCCAGCACCTCATTACATGACTGGAATAAACTACATTTTAATAATCTCAACAAGTAGAAATACAGCAGAAAAAAACCACTCCATCAAACAGGATAGCAGACATAAAAATTACTTTAGCTACCTGGCTCTAGAGACCTTCCTTTTATTGCAAGTTAGTGTCATGCTTACACTTCACACAACAGAATGCCAATAATACATTGGAAAGTTAAGTTACAGATCATATGTTACCCTTATCATATTTTTCTGCTCCAATTCACATGGTATTTTCTGAATTCTAGACAAAGCTTGGATCACTCATCACCTGGAAGAGGTAAGAATTGCTAAAAGTGTCCTTTGAGGGAACACGTCTCACTGAAGGTGAAAGCTGAATGAAAGCCACTGAATAATTACAAGTAATACACCATCGTTAAAGCATTTTCAGTTAATTCTAGCCCTGTACTCCATCTGGGACAAGACAGAGACCATTCTCCAGATTATTAATCAGAACTATTTGAACATCTTAAGCATACAGCTATAAAGATCATTGGGAGTTTATGAAAAAGAAGCTGGTGCTCATTAGCTAGAGCACTTCACACCCGCAGCGAGCTGCACGCTCCCTCTTCCCCAGCCTTTAAGCTGAGAAAGAGTAGCTGCCTGGGCTCTGGGTGAGGTCCGTGCATTCAGATGCTGCTCTGAATATCTCTGGAAGGCTTTGTGAAGATCTAACAGCAGATAAGCAGGATTAAGCAGCTAAATCTTCTAAAGCCTTTTCTTTACTGGGCCACATAGAATTTTCCTAAAAATAATCTTCAATATTACAATAAGCATTCCCTTTCCCTCCCCTCTCATCAGCAGAGATTGCGTTTTAAATGACTCCTCCATTCCCACCATTTGAGGCCCTCCCCAGTGGCCACACTACCTCCCTCGGGTTGCCGAAATCCCACGTGGGTGCCTCTCCTGGCCCTGCTGTCAGCTGCTGCCTGATTCACACCTCAGTCCTGGCTTTGCCAAAGCAGCGAGGAAAGCTGGACTGGTCAGGTCAAATGCTTGCTTGGGGTCAGCCCTTAGCTTTTCAGCTAAACCACTACCACCCGTGTCCCTGTGGAGCAGGTGCCAGAAGAAACGAAACCCTCTTGGCTGGTCCCTGCCTTGGGGGGGATGAGTCCCAAGCTGCCTGGCACCTGGAAGTGCACACAGCACTGCTGCCCAGCCTAGATGCTGCTCGAGTACTTCTTGACCCAAAAAAGTGCCCTCTCCCCCTCATTTTTTTGCCATGAGCATGGATGACTGGCATCGTTCCATTTATTCCTCATAGCAGAGGCTTTGCTACAAGCAGTAAGTCTCTGGGGGCAAAGCAGCTGAAGCTTGAGCACTGTGTTGTAGAGCACCCTGGGACAAGGTCCCTACACAGAGCAGGAAGAAAATGCTTGTTTCTGTAGTCTGCCTGTATCTAACTCCCATGTTCAAAGATGAAAGCTCTTCACCTTCAGAGACTGTGAGAAAGCAGTGGTATTTCAGAGGAAGGACAAGGGAAAACTGTGCTCTGTTCAACAGAGAGACATGAAGTGACGGCACCTCCAGCTAAGACCCTTTTAACCCGCTGACAATGAAGTTAGCATTGTTTAATATCAAACTAGACCCAACAAGCATAGGAACAGGCTTGCACAGGTTGGAGGAAATGTAAAGGTGACACTTAGAAAAGATGATACTTAACCAGTGATGCTTAACCTCTGTAATAAAAATTGTAAGGTAGTCAGTGCCAAAGCTGAACCGTCAGAAACCAATCTAGCAAAACAGCAGCTTCGCACCAGGGACTGGCCATGCTGCACTGCAAACACATGCACATGTCTCTTCCTACATTTCTCCCCTGCCTCCCTTTTTAAAGCTCCATGCTGAAATGAAGAAATGATGTCTACCCAAAACAGACATGGGTGTAACAGGCAGGATATATACTGCAAAACATGCAACATGCTGCCAGACACCTTCATTCACAGATGGATTTAGCCAATACTGCCATCACCATGAAAATAGTAATTTACAATCTACTTACAGTGATAACAGAGAGGAAGGAGACAAATGCACTTGTCCAGAGGACAGGACCTACGTGTCCTCAGAAAGACAAATCTCCTGAGGCACACTGCTATTTCGGTCTGCAAGTCATAACCATGCCCCCTTTTACCTCTATACTTCCATTAAAAGAGTTATCTGACTGTGTTTCTGTATACATAAATCAGCATGTAGCTGTACTATACCTTCCACCGAATCCCCCTAAAGCAAGCACGCAGCCTGCACACACAGACTGCACATGTCATCTGCTTGGGTTCAGAAGCAGTCTGAGTGGGACTACACAGAGATGCCAAGTCAAATACGTATCAGACCGAACAAATTGAAAAGAAGTTCAGAACCAAGCTCTACCTGATCACGGATGGGCTGACAGGGGAGGGGTTCTGCACTCTCAGGCTGCTCTGCACACGCCGCTCCAGTGGTAAGGAGGATGAAGGCTCGAATAGAGACTAATGCACCTTCTCCATCTCTGTTGCAGGGCTGAACAGGAAAGCTTTTAAACTGCCGATTGTGGGGGGGGAGGCAAAAATGAGCAAAATGCCTTGCAGAGAGTGGTCTTGCACTGACAGGCTGTCTTGTCAGATTATACAAATAGAAGTGATTTAAAAGGGCGATACCCACAACCAGCATCACCCCTTAAGCCCTGACAAAACACTGTCCTAAGCAGTATTTAATTTGCATACTCTCTTTAGACAGTAACACCGTTCACGGAGACTAAATAGGTAGAGGATGCAAGGATTCAACCCACATTTTTCCCTGTGAACTTCAGTTCTGCACAGCTATTTTAAAAGGATACATTAACTGAAAGAAGTTAACTGCCTTTTTACCATCTTGCACCAGTTGAACAGAGGATCAGTACTTGGGAGACTCACCCATCAGGTTCTAAGTCCCCATAGCACCTAGTTCCTACTTCAGAAACCATTTTTAAGGCCGGATTGTAACTCACACTTTATTCTTAAGAATGACTGTATTTGAACACAAGTGGTTTATATTTTCATTGCACCTGTCAGTGGTTTTCTGTATTAAGTTACCTAATGTGTAATAACTGCTTTTTTCAGATTTTCATATGTAAAAGGTGAGCTGTTACTACTTGTAAAGCTTAAATAACATCAGTGTTGTGTGTGGATGGCTCATTGCTGACTCATTTCTCACTCATTTAGATGTACTTCACAGACGCTACCTTGTACTACTTGAAAATGCAATTGTTTGGCTTGATTAAAAAAACAAAACAAAACAAAACTTCATTGAAGACAAGGAGCCTTAAAACAGTACCCAACAGGCAGGGAGGTAGATGAGCCCATACAATACGAAGCACTCAGTACAAGAGACAAATTATTTCCCACACAAAAAAATAATTTAGTTAAAACCAGAGTGAATTCTATCGCTATATAGAGATTCAGCAACCACTTTGTATTATATATATATATATATGTAAAATATTTTCTTTAAAAGCATTAATCAATGTTAATGATAGTGAATAAGCAAACAGCAGACCAGTTTAAAAATGCGGAGACCCAGAGCACCAGGCAGATAAACCCTGGGCAGCTCACAACTTGAATGGGAGGCTGCTGATGGAGGCCAGAGGACAGTGCCCACAGAAGCTGTGCCATGAACTGGAGCACAAAAAAGGAACCAATTTTGTGTGTTCCTAACACATGATTTTTACAAATAAGTACTGACACAGTGGTGATGTCAGCAAAACACAGTATAGGGACAAATGCCTGGAGAAACCAAATACTTTTGAAATCTGTTTCATGGGTAAAAGCAAGACATGGCTCTTGCCTGAGGACGTCTAAAGCCTGAGGTTAGGAGGCCAAGTATAGAGAGATCTGTGCTTGCAGACTTGGACTGCACCCTCCTTTGGGGATCGCTGCAGGTCAGGTAGGTCAGAGAGGGGAGACAGAAGCACAAAACTCACAGGAAGCAGAGATACAAGTAAGAGGGCTCAGGAGAGCAAAGTAGCCAGGGCAGGAAAGAGGAAACAGGATGGTCAGGGAAGGAAGCAAGGAGGAAAGCAGGGCTCAGATAAAGAAGGTGGGAAAAACAGGGCTAAACAAAGAGGAAGGCAAAAAGGGTAAGTTAAGCCATTTTGTAAACGTGTAACAAAGCAAAACCTTCCTTTGAAAGCAAAAAGAAGTTAATTAAAAAAAATAAAAAATTCAGTTCAATTGTTCTTTGCAGGCATTCACTACCAATTGCCAGAATGCAAATATATTCCCATGCTTGGTGTGCAGTGTTTTTCCTCTGCAATATTTAATCTCATTTATCAAGCTTCTTAGTACAAATTAAGTTACAAGGTAATCAATTAGATTGAAAACACAGCTTGTTTCATTGTTGTAAATTTGCACTGTAAGCATATTCACCGTAATTTAACAATTAGCTAATCAAAAACCATGAAGTGTTTATATAGCTTGGCTTTTTGTCATTCAAATTCCTGTCCTGCATCACTGAGAATGCAGTGAGTGGAATCCCAGCTACAGTTTTAAAAGCCTGGCAGAAAATGTACACAGGGAAGGAAGAGGGGAACATTTAGAAACCACAATGCAGTGCTGGGGTTTGAAAAAGGAAAGGAAGACTCTGGAACCATAGCTCTTCTCCAGAATAGTAGACAAACTGTCTAAGGGACAGCAGCCTGTTTTCTCCTGGGATGCTTTCTAGGAGGACTTCTGCAGAAGTCACTGCTTTTCAAGGTTAGAGAAGCATGGTCGGGTGACTTTTGAACCCAGAGGAAGCTGGAGCTGCTCTGCACAGATTCAGGAGGGATTTAGAAGGTTTTCCCATGATGTGGGGGATGTATCGCAGGCAATGAGTGCACAGGGAATCCCTCAAATGGGACATTGCTGTCTGATGGGAAAGAGGACAGAACTGGGTGGGGCTGGGTTTTTTTTTTTAATTGCTGTTAGCTGGGATGAATTGCTCTTTTCTTTATAGAAAAAGAATATCTCCTTTAAGAAATAATTTGGATACAACAGTTATCTTTTGTTTAAGTTTAAATCTGCATATTCTGCAGTTAATGTCTTTCCATGCTTCCACATTTCACCATGAGGTGAAGAGCAGCCCTAATGACACTAAATATGCTCCTGCAGTCTGAATGCTGGTAAGAACAGGAGCACTTGTAAGAGGAGTAGCTCTCCCAACCCACAAATGACCAAGCAGGTAAGAGAAAGCAGTAAGCAGCATGAGGTTGGCTGGGGCCAGAGGAGCACAGGTTCACCCCCTTGTCCAGACTTTAAGAGGACACCCCGAGGGGAAGCAGGAGGAGGCAGCACAGTGACAGAAGTGGGGCAAAGCATGCTGCTGAGCATGGCCACGGGCTGACAGATGAAACATTATCAGACTTCATTTGGATGACAGACTTTGGTGTTTTAACACTTACACATGGTAATGCAATCAACATTTATTTCCAGCTGTGTTTAGGTGGAAGTGATCCAGTATGACTGTCAACCCTCTCCTCTGTCCCCAAGCTCTGCTTTACATGCCTAGCAAGCAAGGGAGACACCCCCTCTCCCAGACACCATTGCTGGCAACAGGGTTTCTGGGATCACATTTAGGATCTAGAACTAAAACTAGAAGTGTTTGTTCATTGCACTGTATTTCTGATTTAGATACAATATTAGATATTATACATGTGACAGCACAGTAACTAACCGAGGTATCCTGATTACAGGAAGGGAATAGCTAGATAACATTATGAGCTCTAGTTATATATTTGTTAGTTTATCTGCCCAGAAAGGGAAGAAATAAAAATCTGATTGCTGGCCAATGCCGACAAGTTTTCATTGAAATGGCTTTGAATTGGTTCATTTGCTATTGTCCAGCAACAAACTGACTGTAACATGGGAATGATCTTTTCTTTTCTTTTTTTTTTTTCCCCTGCAAATAACGTTTCCTTACAACACTATGGACCAAAATTGCTATGTAGAACTAAAGTATGCAGAAATAATTCTCATTTACATAGCAAGATCCTTTGCATTAAATTTATGAACACACACAACAGCTACATCTGAAGTGCCTGAGAATGTAGCTGGAATGTTCTCTTCCTCCATCCCCATACACAAAGGCCCAGTCCTGTATGCAAATGTAACACATCTCCAAGAAGCATACACCAGGAAATTCAAATTAATGGAAGGTTATACTTCAATTGATTCTGTGGTCAAGAGAATTGTGCTGTATTTACAGAGCATGAAAAGGCTATCTGTTTTATACGTGGGTGTAAATTCGGCAGAATTACACATCTTAAATGAGAGACAGAGTCCTCTCAGCCACTCACATAAAAAGCCAGGAAGCAGAAAGATATAAACAGATGGTCTTGAGATTTTTCCAATTACAAACCTTTTTGGCAATATACAACTGGAGGAATTCCAAACATTTGTCACTTTGACACCGCTTTACAGTAAGTAATGGAATTTTTGGTACTTAACAAATTCTGAAGCATGCTGCAGCTTGAAGACAAAACCAGCTATCTAAATCAAAATTACCACTCGAGAAGTTAAAGTCACATTGTAAAATAGGTACCAATCTAAAAGAAGCATCTCAAAAGGCATAAGGAAAACTATTTTTAATTGACGCTTATTCATAGATTCACTAAGATTCTGCAATAGAGCCAAAAGATATAAACAACTTCTAGCAGGCTGGGCATGCTCACACCATTGCTGACACTGTAAAAGTGAAACCCACCATAAGGATAAGAGGCAGACTGCTAAGCACAGCATCCCTCAACATGAAGAAATCCTCCATTCCTCAAGGGAGCTTTATGCATAAAATTTGTCTCAGTTTCCAAGAAGACTGCAAAACAAAGAAACTTTGAAAGAGGCATTCCTCCTTTGGCTTTGTTTATTTATTTATTTTCTTCCTTTCAGTGCTTAAGGACGTCTTACAATTTGCAAGTCTTGTTCCTGGTAGGTTATTAAAACAGGATTAGCTAGCACTGGGATGCACAAAACGTGTATAAATAGAATTGAGTGGGCACCTCATACAGGAGCTCAGAGCAGTGTGTGTGTATGAACTTGTCTACCACAGAATCTGGAAGTGAGGGATTGAGCTAATAACTTCATGAAGTAGTAATGACTGATGCACAATCTTCCATTTTTGAAGGGGGAGACTGCCCCCTTCCTCAGTTCTGAGGAAAGAAAGGAAGAAACAAACAAACAAAAAAGTAACTTACAGGACTTAATTTATCTTATAACTGCATAAATTAGAGGTGTACCTGTACTCCAGGTTCTCATTTTATGTTAGGCAAATTAACTATGTAATGACATGCTCAATTCCACAGCTACAGGTACTCCTACCTTCATATCAAAGTGCATTGCAGAACCTTATCAGACTCAGAAGAGAAACCCAGGTACAGAACCACATAGTTTCCACCCCCACCAAATTATTCTTCCAGGTTATTCCAATGTGGAAACTGAAAGAGCTACAAAAATCTCTGGGTCATGGAATAACAGCTAAAGAAAAGAGAAGAATAGAGGAGCCATTAATTTAATTCTGCATGATAGTGTGGAGTTTTCAATACCAAAAGTTCTTTCAGAATCTGAATTTTGGCTTGGGTTTTGAAATTATCCTATTCAGTGCAAAACAGCGAAGAAATCAATTTTCAACTTACTACAGCAGTGATAAAATTAAAAATATGTAAGAGAAGACATAGTACTTACCACTCAACAGAAAACAATACGGAGAAATCTTCCACAAACTAGAGCTAATGCTTTCTAACATAACCAAAACCATGGCTACGACTTCAAAAATTGCAGCCCACACAAACCAGGAATGGAAGGAGTTGCCAGGGTTCATTAGACTGGCCAGAAGCTGTCCAAATTTAGGACTTCTGTCCAATGATGTGAATCTTCTATATGAGAAACCTGCTTTCAAATCCAGAAAATAAAACCTGTGCTTACTTGTTATTGGTGGGTCCCGTCGCCAAGACGTCCGATTGCAGCTTTGGGAAAAATCCTTGTTCATATTTCCCTTGGCCGATCTTCATGTCAAGTAAGTGCGGGTGGATAGCTGTGTGATCGATCTTCATCAGCCGCTGCTCGATGGATTGGGCTGCAAGTTACAGTCACAGGTGAACAACCATGGTAGCCAAACACCTGAAGACACATGCTACAAAAACAGAAGTGGTCATGCTTCGATCCCTGAAAATGCTCTTAAAAAGTTGCACAGTGACTTTTGACTCAGAAATCTGTCATTTACAGAAGTGAGGAAATGTCTGTGTTTTATGGTGTTATTTTGCTTTTAGTTTCTCCACCCAACACGACTGGTATTAGCACAACCAAGTTAGCCGTTCAGCAAGCAGGTATTTATGGCAGCCCATGAGATGAGTTACAAATTGGCAAGAGCGGTGCAATCCTTCTCTGAAATTCACTGCTTGGCTTTAACTCTCCTTCAGCAGGATGGAGACCTCTGAGGCCACCTGTAACTCTCTGAGAAGTAGGGCACCTTTCTTTGCCCCTGACACTCCTCCCTGGGCTGATGCACAGGGAGAGATGGGGGGTACCCGAGTTTCGCAAACATCTGGCACCTATAGTGACCCTCCTCCTGATATCAGACATGTCATTACTGGATGACAGGCTTTCAAAAAGCACGCTGACTGCAGCAAGGACTGAGCAGCATCAATATGAACAGATGCTTGGAGACTGGGGAGGCTACGGCAAGACTGGAGAGGGCTCCCCGGGAATCTCGTCTCTGCTGAGACTAATACAGTTCAGTCATTTGCTCCAAGGACGTGAGGATTTCATCTCAAATCTCAAGAAGGATGAAAACAAAATCTGTCACCCTCTCAACACTGAGTCAGATGCACTGTGAAGAAGAGGGGGAAAGCGTCTGTATGGGAGAAATCAGCATTAAATTAGCAACTTTAATATTCAGCTCTTTATAGCCCACCCATTAACAGGCAGGCCTGTTCTTTTCAGCATATCACGATTAGTGAATAAATATGCAAACTGTGGAAGCTAAATCCATTTTCCGTTTGTCAAGAACAACACAGAACTTGTTTCCTATTTTATAAATCTGTGATGGGAAAGAAACTGTCATAAGATTTACATACATTACCATTAGAAACTCAGCAGCACTTTTTTCCCCCCCTCTAAAAAAAAAATAGTATTTTTTTCCTATGGTTTTATTTTGGAGAAAAGGACTGGGTAGTCTGAGGTCAGAAGGTCTGAAGGGGTTCTGAAAATAGTAGGTTAAACAGGTGCTGTATTGGTGCTAGGGTCACATACGTTGTGAATAGTAAAAACGAAAGAAAGTTGATATTACTCTCAGTTTGCTGCTTTTCACATGACAGAAAATGAGGTTCCGGTGCCACAATATCTACCAAAACTAGACGCTGAATAGACAGTTGACCTGCAAATTAGAATTGGTTTTAGACAGAAGTTAAACAGACATGGGATTTTTCTATTTCTGCCACATTTGTAACAAGCAAAATGCTCTGAAGGAATTAAACAAAAAAACCCAGAACATGAGAAATATGCTTGCCCCAGTTCATTAATGTGTCCCAACAAATTTCAGAGTATAATTTCCCTGTACAACTTAGAAATGAAATAAGTACTCGCAGAGTAAGAAACTCAAGTATAATTTGAAAATGCATCCTGTGATGGAAAAAACACCGAGTCTTCAATACACATCGTATTGTTCATTAACACTGAGCATATATTGCTGGAGCTATTGAATATGCCACAGAGGATCACATCCCCAGCATCCCCTGCTGCTCTAACCAAATGGTGTAAGGCAAAAAATGGTCTTTTTATGGGAAGGGGGAGATGAGGCCAGTGGAGCAGACACTGGGGCTCAACTCCTCAGTGTGGCTGGTGCTAGTCCCACCACCACAGCAAAGGAAAGCTCTCCTGGCAATGGAAGAGCTGCCTGAAATGAGAAATGGTGAGCCCAGCTCCGTCGTTTGGTTTGTGTTTATTAAAGGCATCAGCCTAGGAGAGCTTGAAGGGAAGGTAAAGGCTCCCACTGTTTTTTGTTTTTTAAAAACATGCTGAAATTTTCGCCTAGGGAAAATAAGGACACCACCGAGTCCCTCTCAGGCTTCCTCACTGGCTGCAACACTCAGACGACTGAGGGGCCTATGTGTCTTTGTGACTGACATTGTACTTTTGAATATTTTACTAGCCTGTCTGAACATACCTGCTTCTTTCAAAGTGCTGCATTTCTGATAGTTGGATGTCCGCAGTGCAGGGGCCCTTACATTATATAGCCTTATTTTCTCAATTCGAGAGTCAAAAACTCGCAGAAAAGGATCTTTCTCTTCCCACTGGGAGATGATCTTATTGTCGATGAAGGTTGCAAACATCTGTGTTTCGATGAAGTGTGAAAGGAATGGGAGGTAAGGCTCGGGTTGGTCCGAAAGGAAGGAAGCCTGAAATACAGAGCAGCTTGTTAGTGCCACGTTCCCATCCAGCGTTGACACGACGAGCCATCCTGCAGCAGAGAACAGATCCAGCAGCCAACAGGAAGGCTTGGGCAAGGCTTCCCCACCACAAAAAACACATCCTAGGGAGGACAGGATCCAGCCATGAAGGGGTTTGACTCACAAGTGACTTCTATGGTCACGACTGTGAAAAATAAGCAGTTGGGGATACGTCAGGACAGGTAGAGTAAAGGGAATATAGAGTTACTCAAGCAGTGCCCATGCTGCCAGGTTTTGCAAAGCAGCCTAGAGTCTACCACTTGAAAGACGGAGCCCTGTGCAACCTTCAGCAGACCACTGCCCCGTGTGCCCACTTGGGATGTCCGGACTGTGCATCCCTTCTTGTGTCCTGATCGCTTATTAAGGTGTCATACATATCAGGGGGTGTACGATGCTTTTCAGTTAATGCTCTTTCATGAAGCTAAGAAGGACAATTAATCATGAAATTCCAATTAGAATTGTCTATGTCTCTTACTGAGCTTTGAAAACCCTGACATTAACAGACCATTTTATTGTAGCAGTATTAGCTGAGATTGTCCAAACAACCCCCTCCTTTTGAACGCTGCACTGTTCAGCACCTGAATACAAACAAGACCAATAAAAGGCAGCATTTTTCCTACGAAAAATTGACTCAAATCAGTATTTAGTCTGTGTCTGACTGCTTACCCCCATAACATTCTCCTTGAAGAAGGACTTGTATCTGAAAAAGCTAATGTCTACGAGTGCTATCTACTTTACAAAGTCACTTGGAAATAATAACTGCAAGATTCAAAAATGTTTCTCATTCCTTTTGCTGGCCTACAGTCTATTTATTTCCTCATATCCAATCCCAGCTTCCTTTTTATTCTTGTATACGCTCTAGAAGGGAGTCATAACAGTACTCTTCTACCATAACAATGTGATAACCTTCTACAGAACAACACTACCCATTAACAAAAAGCTCTACTATAAGATTAGGAAACAAGAGACTGGATTTGTTGTTTGTCTCATGTATGCACCTCTCCTTTCAGCAAATAAGGAAGGAAAGGAAAAAGGAAAAAGGAAAAAGGAAAAAGGAAAAAGGAAAAAGGAAAAAGGAAAAAGGAAAAAGGAAAAAGGA
>WUAM01000359.1:33373079-33432948 GCA_024336885.1 Actenoides hombroni
GAGAAAGAGAGAAAGAGAGAAAGAGAGAAAGAGAGAAAGAGAGAAAGAGAGAAAGAGAGAAAGAGAGAAAGAGAGAATATAGGAAGCAGCACATCTTAGTATGAATGAGATGATTTCAAAGTCTGTTCTGATCTACGTAGCCATGTGAAATTACAGGTCTTCACAGAAAAGTTGAAAGTATCTTTTTGGATTAGGGCATTCAACTCTGAAATGCATGCTCACTTTTCTCTGATAGTACTGATAATATTTAGCATGGTCACTAGCACAAATTTTTGTAACCAATTCACTATGAGGAACACTGTTTTTCTAGTGATGACCAAATTATTAGGCTGTTAACATCTAGCAATGCTTGTTAGTGATTAGCAGAGATTAGAAAACCCCAACAAATAGGTACCCAGTAGTTTTCACTGAAGAGAAAGAAGCTCCCAGGTTCCCCCCAGAAAAATAATATTAAAACCTGGAAATGGTTCTTTTGGTATTTGTTTAAGGAAATAAGAAACTCTAGTTACTTTGCATGTACTTTCAAGCCTGTACAAGGTTAGACACTTACCCTGTAAGCCATTAAGTCTTTTTTGATGGAGAGGTTCTTGCACCTACCAGCATTTGAGAGAAGCTTACATGGATACTGAAGAAAACCTGGAATCAAGGTATTCCTCCATTTCCCCAAACCAGAGAGAGAAAAAGGGAAGGCAGAACAGAAAAAGAAAGGAGGGAAAGAATGGAAGCAGATTAAAAAAACCCCAGGGTTTGTATTGATGGTGTGTGCTAGTGTCAAGGGAGAGAGTGTTTCCAGATCCACCATCACTACTAGACTTTGATAACAATCTGCAACTACAAGCTGAGTTTTGCCTGTTACTTTATGAATGACAAGCCCGGTAGGAAGATTATTCTCTGATTCTACTCCAAACTTAGAGCTACAGTGGGGGATTAGATAGTATTCACCAGTTTAGGGAGTGTCTTTTGAGAATGCTCTATCTGTTGAGCAGAGAGAGGACACAACAGTCCTGTTTCACATCCATCTGACATAAAGAATCATCCGGACAAGGTAAAAATAGTAAAAACAGTTGGGGTGATATGCACAGAAGGTGACAAACTCGGAATGATGAATGGTTCAAATGAAATCAATTTCCTGAGATCTGTGAAATAAATCCCTTCTTTTTCTCAGGGCTCACCCACTTCTAGCACTGTATGCACACTGGACACAGTGAAAGCTACTGTGATGCCAACAAGGCTACTACTGACTGCTTTAAATGCATGAGGATTTAAATGCATGGGTCACATCCCACAGTGCTGGCCCACAGTAGCGGCTGCTGCCACCAGAGCAAAGATCTGACCTGTCCAAAATTGACCCCAGGTACAGAAATAAGTAGCAGACAGTGGAGACCTAAGCCTAGGGTAGTGCCTCCCCTTCTCTTTGCTGTGCAGCTCAGGACAGTGGAGAAAAGGCCCAGAAGATATGGAGACTTTCCACGTGTCCCCAGCACCAGATGTGCAATGTGTAGATGGGCTTTCAGCTTTAAGTTTCACTTACCTGGGATCTCCTTTCCATTCAATTGCTCCACCTCCCTTACACACGTTGCTGGATAACTCTCTTTCGGTTTTAATGTCTCCCCACTCCCAAAGTGACGATAGCTTATACCACAGCATTTATTTTGCTTGGCAGCTATACCTGCAGACATCACCCTGCCTTCTTATGACAGGGAACTATCCTGTGTGTTCCAGGACAAGGAACGCCATTGAGCACAGCACCCCCTACAGCAAGTTCTTCATGTTCACAGTTAAAACTCCAATTTGTACACAGGACCTTGTTCAAGAGAAACTGCTCAAGGAGGATAATCCCAGGGCAAAGTGGCCCCTACAGCTTCTATTGCAACTGCTGCCTCCTAACAACCGCTTAGCTGGACTTGGCATGGGTCTGTCTCTCACACATAACCTTCTCCTTAAGTGAAGAAGGGGGCAACAGAGTCTAGTTCAAGGACTCTGGATCCAGCCTCTTTTTCTGGCAGCAACTGGCTGTGGCCATGGCCAAGTCCTGCATATCACTTCCCTGCACAGGACAAGTAACAGCAATGGGGACCTGCTCTGCTGCAGGTTGGCAGTTCTGCCATGTGAGAACCACCTTCCAGCCACACTTTACAAAGCTCACATGGCTCACAAGATACCAAGTAGTGCTTAAAATGCAAACCCTGAGAGATTGCTGTATAATTACGAATCATTGTTCTGTGCTGGAGATGGAAATGGTTGCAGCATTTGACTATCAATTCACTATAAATGTTTTCCTGAAACTCGACAAATATTTGTCTTGATGTTGATTGTCTATGATACAATAATAGGAAAAAAAAAAATCAGCACAGTATTACAACACATATGGTGAATGCAGAAATTATCTATCCCAAAGAGCTTAAAGTCCAAATACAGGCAGTGGCTGAGAAAGAACAAAATAATCCTTCTCCTTTCATTTTAGAGATTGGGTATAGAAGCTCTCAGCAATTCACAAAGCTCAACATAAAAATTACTTTTCCTGCTACAAAGGAGTCCAATATCTCAAAGTCCTTCCCATGCTGCAGCAAAGCAAAACCAAGATCCTTTGAGTGGGGAAACAGATGTCAATGTTATCTGCCTTGTTCAGGTACTATCTCCAAAACAGGTTCAAATCTCTGGCTGTAACCAAACAGAAGAGAATTTCACTGTCTCAGCAGATGTCCAACCACGAGATTTTTTAGTATAAGGTCTGTGTAAGAGCACATACACACTCATTGAAACCAGAAACAGCATTCCTGCTGTGATCAGTGCATCATTATTCCAGTTTCAACACACCCAGCCTTCCTGATGAAAGAACGATTTGGCACTTTTCCAACTCTCTGTTCCAGTAACCTACCAAAGGTAATGCAGAAAGCCTACTACAGAGCTGGAGTCTCAACCTGGATCTTCTAAATGCAGTACAATGATTTAAAATAGACTGTGCTTCCTCTTTCTTTTCCTTTTTAAGTCCTTCTTTACATACAATTTGAAAGCACTTGGAAGCACTTGAAAAGATGGGTTACCTGGACACCACTTACTTTCCTCTACAGCTTTTTTTGAACCTACATAAAGTGTAACTGCAGCTTTGTGAAGCCACGTATTTAAATGTGTATCCCAGAAGATGATAATCAGATTATGTTCTCAAAGAGTACCCTATCAAAAGGAACAAAACAATTCTTAGTAGTTTTAAACAAAACAAAGCCAACAACAGAGAAAAAAAATAAAATCAATGAACCTTAATGAATAAGAGCTAATTCTTCAGAGGGAAACACCTGAAGTGGCTTTAAAACATTCTTGTGACTGTTTTTCCACATGCTACCTCTTCAGTCAAAGTATATAAGCAATTGCTGTTCAGATGCTAGTTTCTGTAATAAAATATGGATTAGCTCAGACAGGTACATTGGAAACACTGGAAAATAAAAATTAACATTTTGCTTTGAGCTCCGAGTGAGAGTCAGGAACAGCACACAACAGTTATGAGACCTGTCTAGGGGCTCAGTACTTTCAGATCTGTAATGTTTATATATAGCACACTGCAGATGAAAAAGGAAATCTGAAATTCACATCTGAGACAAAAATTGTTTATGAAAGCAAAGGTTTTCAAATCAGATCTCAGTAACTCCACAGAAGCAATGCATGTAAGCGTTGCAGACTTCAAAGTGCCCTGGAAGCTTCCATCTTTGATCTGGTCTGTGTACCAGCAGCTGTGATGACTGACAAGCCAGACCAGGTGATCTTCAAGAGATGCTCAGATAAAATGCACAAAAATGCTTCAGGAAATGTTTATTCACCACAGAAATCACCTTTCACCAGTGCTGCCTTTAGGGAACTTGGACAGGTCAGTGACATGGGGTTGTAACCAGCAGACTGTCCTGGAGAAACTACCCATGGCATCTCAGTGCCCTTTATCCCTGACAGAAGAGTGGATTTATGAGCGAGTGACACAGCACAGTTACAAGATAAAAGCAGAGTGACAATTTATGCAAATCTGAAAATATGTATTTTCTTAAACAGGATGATCAAGGTGAGCCTGCATCTAGTTGTCTGAACTAAGAATTAGCCTCTCAGACTGGGGGACAGCTCTGCCCCAAGGAAAGCATCCCAAGGCTCATACTCACCACGACAAATTCTTCCTATTTTCCCTCGTTGGCAAAAGCTTAATGGAAAAAGAATCACTTCCACTTCAATAAATTTCCATTTATACTATTTATCTGTGTCACAGCCTGCCATCAATGGTTCAGCATAAATTAGTTTATGATTAAGGGCCACCTTAAGAATTAATTCATAAGAAAACCTGAATTAGCTCCCATTACAGGCATGGTTAAGCCTCCAAGGGCAGGACAAAAGTCTGTGACAAAGCTGACAAGGTGGCAGCAGGACATGTGACAAAGTCCCTGATGACACAGGGAACCCCTTGCTCATCCTCATGGCTGGTGGGGCAGAGCAGGCACCCCCTTGGGCAATAGCCCTGGGCCAAGGTAGCTGGGGAGGCACAGACTCCAGCAGGTAACAAATTCACTCAAGAACATCTTTGACTGCCGTGTCATTTATCTGGCATTTGCCATAATTGCAATGTAAAGGCCTAATTTAACTTTCTTCTCCCTGTTCTTAAAGGTGAAGATGTTTTATAATGGAAAATACTAAGATCCGATTAAAAAGTGGTGAGGTGTTGGAGAGTGTGTGTGACTGTACCCTTGTAGTGTCAAAACCAGTTGCCTGATCTTTCTCTACAGTTTATTGTGAATACAAACAGGAGTGGGGTTGTGCTACAGACCTGTACTAGCTCCTACTCCTAGTTTCTAGATGCTTTAAAAACTTGACTTTTCAGGCAATATTGACTTTGGCTAACAAAACTGAGCCACTTCTAATTAAAAAATGGTCTTGTCTTTTCATCAAAGTTAAAAATGAAGGGTATATTTGATTCTCTGATTATTCTATCCAATTACTTGTCTCCTTTCCAGGGCAACATGCACTGCAGTCTCCTCTGACTGATGCTGTTGAGGTCCTAAACCCAGGTCTCTCTCACAACACAGACACATCTTGTCCACATGTAAATTGTCTTCTGCAATAGTTTCCCATTGGTTTTGATGAATACTAGTCTGGAGTGTAACTATTTACATAATGAACAGAAGAGTAAAGGTAAAAATGCTTTCAAATGCAAACACATCATGTGTGTATTCGCTTTAAAAAAATTTCTCCCAAAACAGACTTTGTAAGAAAGATCTTTCGGACACTACCTTTTTTTTTGGTGATGACTATATATATGCATAGCCATTTGTATTATAATTTCTAGGACTGAAAAAAAAAATAGTGCAAAGAATATTTCAATCTTTGAAGAGCAATTACTCAAGCCCTTTGAAAAACAACTTGGGAAATGCTTAAAATTATAATGAGCAGAAACAGCCTAAGCTCTAAGAAGTTTATCTTTGTCTCATCCACACATTCCCTCTCATGTTTAAATCCCTAGAAAGCCAGACATACGAAATGGATTGCCGAGGTTTCCGCAGAGCCCACAGTTTAATTCATCTCTCTCCAGCAAACTCCTCATGCCAGTGGTATTTTGTTACCAATCCTTGCAAAATTGTAGCAGCGACTGCAGAGTGTTATTAACTTCAACACTGCTGGAAGCCTCGACATTTCAAAATACCCTTACATCTCCACAGTTGCACAGGAGAGCTGTGCTCTGAATAAAATAAAGGGCACTTCCATAAGTATTAATTTCTATGACTGAACAAGCTATAATAAAACTACATCAGCAAGTCTGT
Organism: Actenoides hombroni; assembly: GCA_024336885.1. Classification (NCBI taxonomy): domain Eukaryota; kingdom Metazoa; phylum Chordata; class Aves; order Coraciiformes; family Alcedinidae; genus Actenoides; species Actenoides hombroni. The sequence continues at coordinate 33,378,866 of WUAM01000359.1, forward strand.
TTCATAAATGAAAGTCTGTAAGCCCCAAGCTTGCACAGCATTAGATGTGTGCTATACTGCGTGCCCTCTTTAGTGATAACAAGTATGACTCTATCAATTTATTCTGCTTTATTGGGAGTTTGGTAGTTCTTATGTTCTGCCTTTGAAAGTCACAGGAATACATAATAGTTCAAGCTTTGATTTTTGGAGGATGAAGTTTATAAGGCTGCAATCCAAAGACTGCAACCTGAAGAATTAATTGCAAGGAAAAATATCTAATTCCCCCCCCCCCCCCGACCTTGGTTTTCAGAGCCTCGTTGTCAAAATTTGGCCCTATTTAAACTTAAAAGTATTCTCTATATGCAGGAATACGTAACCTAAAGCCACAGGGGTTCTGCTTTCAGGTACAGCTTTCTGTATCACCATTGCAGGCCAAAGTCAGCACTTCAAGCAGTCTATTACATCTACTTACCAAGAGGGATTTTCTCTCCATTAACAGCAAGGACTTGCTCTTGCCATTCAGGGTACAAGCATAGGTCTCTGCCAGTTCCTAAGCTATCCTTGCCTTGTTCTGTGTTTTGTCCTAATGCTGCCACAGCACCGTTTGCTGCTCCCAAGCTGCACAGACATTTAACATCTTCAGACAGAAATACTTTGGTCATACTGGCTTTTGTCCCAGAAGGACAGAATTATCCACACCAGAGGTTCCCAAACTCTGTTTTGTAGAGCCATGGTAATAACTCCTTCGCATCAGGCTGCTTTAAAGTTTCAACCATAAACTTGAGAGAAATTGAGGATTAACAGCAGTTGCCTAAAGTCGAAAACATTTGGGAATGAAAGAGCTTAAAAAAAGTGAGCTCAAAAAATGAGCTCATCAGTCTTTCATGTCAGTCTCTGCACCACTCTGCTTAGACGTGAAATTACAGTTCATTGCAATCCCTTCATTTTCTCAAGTGATGGGATACCACTCACCCGTAAAACACCATGAACAGAGCAACTAGATACCCAAAGTTGACAGTAGCACCATGGTAAAAACAGCTACCGCTTGGCCCTGTCCTCACTGCAGAGCTGTGCCAGCTCATATCGTGCTGGGAACACGTCCAGGGCAAGCTGGGTAAAGTCATCCAACACTCTCACCTCTTCATTTAGTTGGGATGCCTTTGTTCAGGCTGCTGGAAACATTCTGCCTCAGTTACAGGGATAAAAATAAACATTTTCATCATCAACTCCTAGTTCATTAGAGAAAAACCACTCTAGAAAAGCCAGTACAGTCTCTATGCAACTTTCCTGCCAGCCCTTCACTGTTGTTACCACCAGCTAGGTGCAACTTCACTTGACCATCCTCCTTTCACCAGGCAGCATACTGCCTATGCTTGCCTATAAAAGCTTGGAACTAAAGCTGTTAGACCAGTTGTTCCCAGTGTTTGCAGTCTCCATATGCCCCCTGCTCTCTCTTGGCCACAAAAAGTAATCTGCCTTTAGTGGACAGATGTTTAGTGAGAAGTTTCAGGTCCTCGTCAGCCAGCCAGCAGGCTCATTGTACGATCAGAGTTGTGCAACAATTTGTATTTTTCACTCAACTTTCCAAAAGAAGTCTACTCTTTAAAAAGAGGAACTGTTTTTTGGTAATCTCAAATGAAAGGCTTCCTTCCAACACGGCTAGGAGAACCATAAAAAGTCAGCGCACATTTCCCACATGCATTATTAGCAGTACTCTCATTGAAATAGTTTGGTGAACTGAAGTAGGTTTGGGACCAGTGCTCTGATTTCCTGAGTGCAGTAGCATTCCAGTGAATTCTGACCTTGGGTTCATAATGCTGTCTTGCTTGAAATTGCACTCTGTGGATGCAAGACCATCTACTAATCTCTTGTTGAGTTTGGGAAGGTTGAAGCAAGGCCAGGGCCCTGGAAACACAGTCCAGGGAGTCTGTTCTTTTTGAAGCAGAAAGGGAAGGAAGGACAAATTTGCAAAAATCACTCTCTTATTCAATACTTTGGAACTAGAGATACGTAAGCCAAAAATTTCTTTTCATCTTTTGCTTTGAAAGAACTTGGGAGTTAAGAAAGCATTTCTCCCTGATGGATCTCAAAGCTCAGAGAGCAGATCTCAGTGGTGTCTAGCCTAGTTATATCTCAAATAGGAAAGGAGCTGCTTTGTTTTCCTCTTTCAGGAATCGCAAGACTGACATTTAAAAGAAGCCGCAGTGCACAATTAGCCAAGCACTCAGCTATCAGGATATGCCAAAACTGAGGCTTTGCACTTGACCTCCACTCCACATTCCTCACCTCTGGGAACCAGCATTACGATGCTATTTACATAATCACAGTACTTCCCTAATACAACTGCATGCTTTTCCCCATGCGCCATCAAGTTGTGTCTATATTAGATAGGGAAGTAAAGGTCACGTTAAGGACATCCCTAGATTCATCAACAATAGATGGAGAGGGGGGAAAAAATACAATTTGAATTTTGGAAGGTGGAGGTAATTAATTCTCACTATCTCATTTTTCTTTAACAACAAAATATCCACAGTGAAAACAAAGGGAAAAAGGAAACAAAAAAAAGGAAACCCTTAAATTATAGCCAGTAATTGGAAGAAAAAGTTAGTATTTATCTAACCTCTGGTGATGCTGAAAATTGAGTCAAAATTATGAAGTGGATATTTTGTATCTGCCTCAAGGACTATTACAAAACTGATGCATATGCAGGTTGCTCTCCATCTGCACAAAATATTACTAAAATGTAATCTGACAAGCAGATTTTTCCTAATGCTACTAGCTTACAGTAAAAAAAAATAAAAAAAAAAATTAAAATCTCAGTTTCCAGTAAGTCCACAAGCAGGGACCAGGGTGGGAATGATGAGCAGAGATGGGGAGGCATTTCACTGATGTTCCTCCTTAATATTGAACCTGAGAGTCAAGTGGCAAAGGCAGCATGACTCAAACCGAGGAAGAAAGGAGTAAGCACACACACAGAAGCAGAAGGGATGGGTAAAGCAGCCTAATCAAAACTAACAGCAGGATTTCTGCTCACACTTCAAACTGAGAGCAGATAAAGCCCTTTATTTTCAGCTCTTGAAAGCAAAGCCCTGGGGTCCATGTGGAGAAGCGCTCTGCAAAGAACCAGCAATCCTTTGAATTCAGTCATTTGCAGAAGAACTATCCTCCATCCACCTCCCTGAACATTTTTACCCATTCTCAGTCTTTTATTCATTAGTATTACTATTGCACACTTACTGACCTTTTCTTTTATATGACAAACCCAAGCATTCACTTTTGGAGCCTGAAGGTTCATTACCTGTACTCATTTTAGATGACTTCCCATCCTCTCTCTCTCCTCTCCATTTCAAGCTCTGTTGCTTGAACCACATCTCTTGACAAGTCTAGGTATTCATCTTATTTTCCTTTTTTTGTTAAAAAGTAGGCCTACCTCCTGGCTTCATTTATTGTTTATTCTAGTCTGAGGAACTACATCTCCAAACTTTTTCCCTGAGGCACATTTTGCAAATTTAGGGTCAGCATCACAGAAACAATTTGGGAACTGAGATAATATGTACAGGCATCCAGTGATACAGAGGAACCTCCAAAAGTCTGGACAATCTCTTGAAAGTAAGCAGGAAACTTGAATTTGACTTTTTTGGGCACTCTGGTGCATTGCAGCACTTGCAGCACACGCATTTTTGGTATCCAAGTATCACTGGGGACAGACTCAGAGCAACCAACACCATACAGGAAACAGGAATAGGGGTTTAAAACCTCAAAGCATGCCCAGCACTAAGTCAGGAGTCCCAAAGCTTGCAGCAGAGTACTGCACTATTGCAGAAAGACACAGACAGAAAAGAAAAAGTACCAGCCAGATTTTCAGAAGCTTGCTGGCACACTTCAGTGCGGACAGACTCTGTACTGCAGCTTCTGCCAATGTAGCCAGCCTTTGCCAATTGCAGACTTATATGTCTCAAATAGAAATACCAGCATCCTTGTCAGAAAAGTTCCCAAATATCTCAAGTATGACTTCAAAGGGATGCCCTGCAACTCCATTCAGTTCCAACTCAGCATTAAAACTTCAGCCTCTAAGCACTAAAAATCTCTTAGCGCTTTAACTAGAACATATCCTTCATATGTGAGGGAGGAAATCTCACCAAACTTCAATATGCTACTGAAATCCAGAAAATAAAAGTAGCAAGAGCGTCTTCTGCAAGATGTTTTACTTTCTGGTGGTATTTTTGCAGAAGATAGGATTAGTTTCATGCTGTCTTGCAGCATGATCAAGGGCAATGTAAGGATAATAATTAAGTGAATTCTATTGCTGTCACAAGTGATAAATACAATGCATAATTAAACAAGCAGCACCTAGACTGCCTGGAGGAAACAATTATTTAGTGCTTTCATTAGGACAGACTAATTTCTCTTGCTTTTTTTTTTTTTTTTTTTTTTCACTATATTCTCATGTTTCACAAATCTGCTGAAAATCAGCAGCTTTATATTAGCCTCTGTGGCTGCAGGAACTGCCTGCTGGGAACAGACCCAACGTGCATCGCTGGACAAGTGCCCACCTTGTGAGTACAGGAGGATCTGCATCTCCAGAAGAACGCAGGTGAAAACCTGGACCAGGTTCTCCAGGCCCAGCAGCTCGAAGACCTCCCGCAGTGGGTAGTCAGAGAGCGGCAGTTCGTTGGGCCCAGGTCTCTGGCAAATGATGGGCTCATAGACCCCATAAAACTTCAGTGACCTCCCTGGGGGAGGCAGGGGCACCTCGTAGAGGATGTTGTGGATGTAACTCTCCAGGGGCAGAGGCGGTGGTTGCTGGGAGGTCACTGCCTTATAGAGCTGGATCAGGAACTTCTTGCAGGCTTGCATGAAGGGCAGAGGGGTGATGAGGCATATGCATTTGGAGACGTACAGTGTGTCTCTGCTGATGTCATAAGAGTTGTACCGCTGGAGCTTGGCGAGGGACGTGGCGTCACCCTCGTCAATGCTGCTGGCCAGGGAGTCCATGCTGCATGAGGAGGAAGCGCAGACGCTGCTGTATTGCTCTGCATTGTGCATCTGGTAGAGCGTTTGCATGGCCGTGCAGATCTGCTTGCTTGTGACCTCCTCATAGAACGTGAGCACAAACCCGTACGTACGAGAGCCATCTTCTCTGGTGATGATGAATGAATGGAGCTGTGGATCTCTGTTATCTGCCTGCGTCCTGAAAGACAGCCCTTTGGGCATACACAGCTAGGAAAAGAGAAAATAGATATGGTTATCTAAGCTACAAGCTTTTTCTGTTCTTTTTGCTTTACAGGCACATTCTTTTTATCCACTGCATCATACCAAGACATTTTTCATGAAACATAACCCCCCTGAAAAGTAGCCCAAGAACAAACAGCCTAAAACTGATGCTACTTAAAACCGGTAGATGTGACTGAAGAAAGGAAAACACCCTCCAAAATGAACCATCTATTAAGTCATTACAACTCATTTTCATTACTTTGTGAAATTATTTTCACTACTGAACAGTTTTTGTCTCATTTACTTAATCACCACATAAAAACATCCAGTTTTGTTCTCATTCACACATATCATACTCTAAAATCATAGAGCCAAGGAAGCATCTTATACCCCTGAATTCAAATTACATGACCATGAAATTCTTTGATCTTCCCTAATTTTCTTAAATGGAAAAAATTAAAATAAAATTGACTGACAGCTATTACATTTACTTTCTTCTTTAAGTGCCACAAATTAGCTTAGCTTGGAAGAACGGGGCGGGGGGAGGAGGAAAACAACCAAAATCTATGAAAGCCTCATTTTTGATTACCACTCAGCAACATCTTTTGCAGTGATTCTACTACACCTGGTGTTTCTCTGAAACATAGTCCTAGTGACAACTTGAGGCATTTTTCCAGGCATTCCTCAGGAATTCTATCAGCCATCTAACACCAAATAACAAACACCCAGCAAAACTTTTTAAAATGCGTGTCAGCACGAAACTCCTTATGTTCTAGCTAAATCAGTGTTTATAAATGAAGAACTAAAGCTTCCTTTGTACCTTTCATCTGAAGAAATAAAAGGAAAGAAGAGAGAGAGAGTCTTCCAAGTGCTCAACCTGTTCCAAAAGACAATACTAGAAGCCACCTTTCCCAAGGGATGTGAACTTAACACACGACTGACTGTGTCTCACCTTGACCAGGAGTAAATTCTTCTGGTGGTGGAAGAGGTCAAGAGAAATAATCATGTATTTTCAGACATATCCTACCCTGAGCTTCACCAGTGTACCTTGCAGAGACCATCCGATGGCCTGATAAAGCTGCTACCAGCCCACCTGGGATTTAGGCAAGTGGCCAAGACTCATTTCAGTTGTGATGATGATAACTTAGGGGGCTTACTGGCATGTTGATGCTAGTAAGCCCCTAAGTTATCTAAGACAGCTCTTATGTATTGCTCTAAAAGGTAGTATATAGGGAAATAAGCAGCCTGGAGTTGACAGAAGAATTAAATTCAATTGATGGACTTTGCTGACATAAAACATGAAGTTGCAGCCACAAATTTTGAACAGCAGCCACATTTTCCTTCAAAAGGTTTATAGCTTTTATTGCAGCATTAACAGCAGTGCCATGGTTAAGACTTCTCCAATAAGTAAGTAGTAAAAACCTTTGTTTCACACTTTAAATTTATTCCACACAACATATAACTCCTAACCTCATTCTTTTTCAGGCTTGTTTACTACAAATTTATTTCTATAATGTGAACATTCCATGGTGGCTATAGCCTTATCAAACCCAATCAGGCTGCAATCATTGATAGTGTTGAGATTAAAACCTAAGATTATAATTCCTTCACTTTACAGAAAAACACCTGGATAAGCAAATGATATGTACTGGTACAATGAAGAACAGAGAAGCATCAGGGAAATTCAGACCATCTGAGACAGTTTCAGAAAGCTGCTTTAAAGACATTTCCTCCAAGTCTTAATTATTATTCCTTCATCCCTTATATACTAAGTATACAAACACAAAGGGGCACTCATCAGTTTCAGCCATAGCCCAGCATATGCAGAATATCAACATTTTAAGATCCTGGCTGCAAACCCTGGCACAGAGACTGCTGCTGTTAGTCCTACAAGAGGACACAGAGAAAAAGGCACAGAAAGAAAGAAAATGGGAAAGTACTGAGGCAGTGAAGAATGACCAAGAGTCACCTAAGTAGTTAAGATCAAAAGGAAGGGCCTGTGCTCATTTTACAGCAATCCAGAAAGCTTCAAATTTGCAGCTAGTGCATGAAAACTTTCATCTTAGTGCCTTGGACATCAATCACTTCCCATCTCTTCTGTGTTTGTTATGTGGCCAAGGAAAAGTGTTGGAGAAGAGCAGCTTGGGATGTGCTAGTGGGGCTGAAAGCTTTGCCTGCTGGTAAAGCTGGCTGGCTAATGTTGAGAAGGCAGTCAGTCACCTTGATTGCATCTTTGTATGTACAGAGAAAACTATCCAAGATTACTGATTTTGATTTTCAGATCACTTTACTATTTGTATTTAAACATATCCATTGGCATAAAACTATGGAATTAAATCATAGTTCAATAAAGGTGACAATCAATATGGTTTTTTTGTAAAAGAAAAAAGACATCAACTAATCCATGCCCCATCTCTCAAGTGGTAAGTAGGGGATACCCTTTTCCTAAACATGGGGGTTGGACACACATACATACGAACTGTAATCCCTATCTCCTTCCTCCTCCCAGTCATCATCAGTTGCAGACACTTCAGAATCAAAGGTCCTCTATGGATCACTGCACATTAGCATTGGTTCACCTCTTCTCCATTAGATCCTCTATTTCACTTTTTAAGTTCCTGTCTATTTTTCATGTTCACAACATGCCACAGCAGCAAGCTTCATACTCCAATTTGTACCGGTGTGAGGGTGTGGAAAGAAAGATTTTTTTGTTTGTGTTAAAGCCTGCTCCTTCAAATTACACAGGGGAGTCTTTAATTCTTTTATTTCAGTACATGAGATAGTAAATGGACAATGCTTCCTTGGACTTCAAAAATACAGGCAAATATTTATATACGATGATGAACCAGAGGGCTAAAATAGGAGCTTTATTTCCTAAAAATGACAGTTTTCTCTCTACTGAGAACTTCAGCTTGGTACAACACATTACTTGCAGAACAGCCACAGAAGACAGTATGTGACGCTAGGCAGGATAATCACAAAAAGCTGGGGGGGGGGGAAGAAATACTTCCCTATTAAAGAGAACTCCATACTTTGATATATACCTTGAAAGGGAAAGAAAACATGACTTGTAGGCAGAGTGATTGCTTGGGACTTCAGGAGGTTATTTTTAAAGCGACAGGATGCTTTCAGAAGGCAATTGAAATTCCTTAGGCATACAGCAAAGCCAGAGCTCTCCCGAGTTAACCTTCAAGGATTTATGCTTTTTCTTCTCTGAGGAAAATTGCTTCTGGAAGCTCACATAAAGCAAACACATAAGCAGAACTAAAACAGCAAGCCAAGATCAGAAAGGCCAATAATTGCCTCAAGGGAGTCTGTGGAGGTGGATATTACTTTAAATGATGTTTCAGATCAAAACAATAAAGAAGTTTTCCATAAGATGATTTAAAGAACCATTAAATACTGCTGCTGTTAGTAAATGCCTTTTTTTTTCTTTCCTCCAAGACACATTGCAAATGAAGATGTGTTCTTCAGCTATCTGATTTCATCTGAATGCAGTTCAGCTCAATTATTTCATTTTAATAGGTCTCTTGCTGGTTTTAGTATTCCATTTTTGTCCGATAATATGATCGCACTTTATGAATACTAGACATTTTCAACTGTAACGTGAGAGAAAAATAACACAACTATTACCTCTTGCTGCCACATTCCTTCTGCACACCCCCATCACTTCTCCTCTGAACGCCCCCAGTTCAAAGGCAGAACTAAAATGCGTAAGTAGCCTTGGTAGTTGAGTTATTACCACCTTAATTGTGCTGGTGAAGCATCGTTCTGAGTCCTTCATGCCTTTTGTATAAGCAAAGTGATGTGGAGATATGCCTAAATACCGCATCATCTCCATCAGTGCACATTTGGAAGCAGAGGACAGAAAGCCCCAGCTGAGGGAGTGATCAGGCTCATCTCTGCCTTACTACCCGTGTGCAGTGCCACAGTAACAGCTCTTTATGCCACTGGTACTTCCAGCTCCTGTGTTTTCATGTTAAATGCTAAAATTAAAATTCAGTGGAAGTTGAGATGAACTTCAGATTTCTACATCTTTGTGATTGCGGAGAAACTCCAAATGCATTTCTGCATTTGCAAAAGCCATTTTGTTGTGGGTTTTATGTGTTCCCTGTCTCTCCATCTCCTGGGTGAGACTCCATACCTACACCATACAATGAGTCCCATTCTGTAGCCTGTATGTAGTCTTACCCTCCCCAAATGAGAAGCTAGACTGGGGAAAAGGGGGTCCCTAATTTTACAATTTTGAGTTTGGTCCAACACACATTTCTGAAAATAGCTGGAAGCAGTAATACTGTTTAATGTTCTTATTACACAACAACTGGTTACTTTTAAGTTATAAAATGAACAGCATTTTCTGTACTGGAAAGCTCAAATACCACTAATCTGTTGTCTTTGTCAGGATATGTTCTTAACAAGCGCTTTGGTGATTTGGGAAATATCCTTTGAATATCAACTATTCAGGAAAATTTCCAGTGGTTCATCAGCTTTTCATCTGTCACTGCCCTCACTCCAGAAACTGTTTTCTCCTCCCTCCCCTGTTCATGGGACTTCGGCACAGACGCAAGCATCAAATTTAGCTGAAAGGAAAGAGATGTATAGAAGATGCATGTGTGCAGAGGTGCCATTAAAAGTGACTATCCAACACAAGCTATGGTTTAGGTGAGTTCCAGCTTCTGCACAAAGATTCCTCTTTCCCTTGCTACAAGCAGCATCAAGGGGTTTTTTGTAATCAAAAATTTCATATCCATATTAGTAACTTAAATCTTGGTTTGCGCCCTCTCACCTGTGCATATGCATCCTGGGTGACTACAACCCTTCTCACCGAGTCACTGAGAAAGCGGTTAGATTTGTTTCATCACACGGTAGACTTAATTAGAATTAATGAGGCAAAGGCAGCATTTTACTTCTGTTGTGTCTGACAATATTCTGTATTTTCACAATACCTCTTCCTCTACAGCTTTTCATCCAGCACACCTAATGTATACTTTTAGCCCCAGCAGAAGCACCTTGATCATCACATCACATACACATCACATCACAGGGGCTGGTTGTAAACAACTCAGGGAGCACTTCAGAATTGAAGTTGTCAGGCAACAGCTTGAGAATGGAGTTTCTCTACTTACCATGTTGACGGCATCCTGGTCAAAGGGGTTCCACTCAATGTTCTGAGGATAATGGGCCAAAACTTTGGACTTGAAGGTTCTTCTTAAAGGACTCTGGTCAAAATTCTCTCCTGCAACAAATGAAGAAATAATGACTTCTCACAGTAGTGAGACTTCAGAGGGAGGTGGCCTGGGCAACTTGTTTTCATTCTGGTTCCGTGCCCTGCAAGCTTTCTCCGCACACACCCCCCCCCCGCCCCCCCCCCCAACATGTGTGCTACTTTTAAAAGAAGAGAAATAGAAAATATGCACATTCAGTCTGATCTCACCATCTTTCCCACAAAAATCTTACTACACGTGCAACACAGCTTCCAGCTTAGTATTACGCCATGGAAATGTATTGCTAAGAGGAAAATTATTGTTGGAATTTTATAGAAAAAGACTCCAAAATCCGCTGAATTCTCCACCTTCCCCTACAGCTCAAATATCTAGAGACAGCTCTACTGAGGTGATGAAAGAGCATTTTCCCTCAAGTTTGTTAGAAACAGTCTTATGATCAATAAAAAGTATAAGCTATTATAAATTACTCAAGGATTCATTATTCGTTTTTACATCCCAAGTCCTGTGCAGATTAAACTTTTTTGTTTTCTACATCAAATTTCAAGGACAGACTTTTTCCACACAAAGAATCCATCAAGTGCAAAGAGGAACACCAAAATTAGACTTCAAGCAGAAATGCATCCAGTTATCAGCATACAAATGGTGTGTTTCACAGTGATATTGTTAATGGAGTTTCCACCATTGGGTAGTATCCCACACAGTAATCAAAATAAGATGTTCTTAAAATCTATTAATTACGAGCCTTTACCACTTTTTTTTTTCCACTTTTGCCACTTTTTTCAGGTATCAAGTTACTAATTTCAGGGTTCTTGCTTTAAAGACTACAGGTGGGTCCTTCCTGTTCAGTTGCTTTCTCGCTTGAGAGAGATGAATGAGGTGAAAGCCCATGTTCACAACATGGAATGTTTTTCACAAGCCTTACTTTGCACTCAGAGGCTTACTTTGGGACTTGTTGGTATTAACTAGATACTTTAAAAACATAAGTGAAATATTGGTTCTGTCTTTAAGTACAAAGAGAATTTTTTTTATTTTTTTTTTTTTAAGAAAAGAAGTACAATTCTATTTCATTATCATTTTTTTTTAATGAGAGGTTATTTGTGGAGGAAAATACTTGATGGCTTGGCAAGCTCTTTCAAAGGCAATCCACTGTTCCTGCAGGAAAGCTAAACTGCAAGTCACTAACCTCACTCACCTCTCTCTGAAGGCAACACAGACTGCAGGAGTATAATTTGTGCTTGGGGAGTTACATACGACAACTCGACCTTCATGCAGCTGGCAGTCTCTGGGTGATGTTGCAAAATGCACAGTTCAGCAGTTACCCAAAGGTTTCTGAGGCCACAGCCATTTGGCATGTGCCCGTTGCCCCTTGCGAACCACAGTCGACACAATCTGAGTGGATGAATCTAAGAAATCTCTGTACAAACTGATACTCGAAAGCAGAGCTGCTCAGTCTTAGCCTGGCAAAGCTTAGGATCCGCGGGTAACCGTGAGGAACACAGCGGCAGTTCACAACGTAAAAAAATATCCAGGCAAAGTTTTTGGAGGGTTGAAAACCATTTGTTGTATGAAACCCTTAACACATCTTCCACACTGAGGGGCAGGACTTTCACAGTCTCTCAGGGGCTGCAGTGCCAGGGCCATCACAACAGCACCTGCACAACAGCGGCAGGTGGGGGAAGAGGAGGCAAAGCTCAGGCATTTTTATACAATGGCTCATTTTTAACACAGGGTTTAGAAATGTTGCAGAATTATGGGTTTTTTTAGCACTATGTCTGTCTCACGTGATTTTGGTGGGTAACCATGAGGGAGAAAAAAAACCAAATAAGCTGCTACAAGGATATTTTGTGCTCGGGAGAGTAAGTCCAAGATGATGCAATGATGCAGCCGTATTTTCTGTGGTACAAGTAAATGGAAATGGCAAGATGTGAGGAGCTCCTCACATGGGAATCCAGCCTGCTACTGGAATTGCTCAAGGCAAACCAGAAATCCAGCAAAAGTGCGTACATCATAGAAATGAAGAAAACTGAAGGTATCAGTTAAACTGGGGCAAATTAAAAGACATGTCGGGGTTTAGCTGATTAGCTCATCACATCTGTCTAGTTGGATTAGACTTGCCACTAAAGCAGTCCAAAGCACAAACTCTATGAACACCCTTGCCATGCATGGTTACAAAGCTCAGACTCAAGTACCATTGCTCTATTACAGAATATGGTAGTGTAATAACCACTTATTTTTGTCCAGAAATTCTTTGCAGAAGCGTTAGTGCTAAAGATAATATGTCATTCAGTGATTTCTAAGGTTTCACAAAATAAGAATCCCAACAAGCAAAGCCAGAAAAAATTCTTTCTCCAGGTATGCACTTAAACACGTTTTGCAATATTTTTAATTCTTAGTATCAAATAGTAATTAATGTGCTTGAATAATCAAATAAATATACATGAGGTTATTTCCTAGTTAGATCTTTAATCTTTCTCACATGTGACACAGTTTAGCCTACAACTGTAAGTTAGCAGAAAGGCAGATATTTGAAGATAAATTTGTTTGGTTGCTTCTACTAAAAGTTCAAAGAGCATCTGGATGACTTCATTAAGTTCTCCACTGCTAACAGCAAGTGATTGCTGGAGTCCAAAATTTCTTGAAAGGTTTCCTTTTTCATGACAAAAAAAAGAAAAGTTACTGTGACCTGATTGGATGCTAACTGGGTAATTTGTGTGGTTCAGAGGCACTCATCATCTCTGCAGTTCACTGGTTGAGACCTTCACAGGGTTTTTGGGGCCCATTTTTCCATGCTACATTGTATAGGTGTTGTAAAAACACCTTCTGCTTGAAAAACAGTCCCCAGTGATGACAGTCAGAAACTAAATTGATTAATCATCTTGTATTAGCACGTGACTGTAAATAGGACTCCAGTGCAATGCACATTAATCACATCACTTACTGCTTCTAATGCCTGTGATCACTTATAGACACCAAAGAAATCGGGGCAGGTTGTCTAGGCTGCTTGGTGCTGTCTTGCCTTTAGCCAGTCATCCAGTGTTAGAGCAGCAATGGCAGACTCTCAAAGCTCATCTGACTGCTCAGAGAGGTGGTCCTGGAAGGCTTCTTGATGGGATAATACCCTCCTCTCCTAGTTTGGTGGCTCAATTACTAACTAACCTCACTAGATAAAGTTTTACCTATTTCCAAGTTAGACCAAGAAATTACATCACTGGAGATATAAGAGCGGGGAAAGACTTCATTTTTGCCTGTTCTTGCTATTGAATATCCTTCATCTCATTTTCCCTATAAACCACATCCCCCTTCTTCTTGACAGGCAATACTCTGGCAGCATCTGGAACTAGTGGAGAAGAACAAGGCATATTCACCGATAAACCAATGTAATAATGAAAAACTAAGGATTTCAATCACCTTTTGGAAATGACCAATAATTTGTATGCTGCTGCAAATACTTGTGCAGCTGTTTAGATGACAGACATGTCTAAAAAGTTTTGTTTGTGAAGCACAAGGATTGCTTTAAGAAATCCAGCTTCCCTAAACCAGAAGTAAAAATGTTCTAGTAGGCTGACAACATGGATTCATTTTATCCAGAAAAGCAAATGGCACAAATAACTTACCTTTGCAGAGTCTGTACAGGGTTTGTATTTTACTACTCCAGTGGTTTAAAAAAACAAATATAAATTAAAGATAAAACACACACACACAGAAAATACAATTTTCTCAATCAGAGATCACGAGACAAAAAAGAAGAGCCAAGAAACCACACTGAAATGACTCAATTGGTCATTAGCTTGAAAGGACATGATATCACACCCTCCATAAAAAGCTGCCTCCTCAGAAGCCAGGCAGGGTAAGTTTTTAGACAATATACATAATTTAGGAAAGAAACAGTACAAGAGTATGACAGAAAGCAGCACAAACTTCAGAGTGAAATGTCATCGTTTGGTCAAACTATCAGGAAACATCCCAACTCTCAAGAAAATGGGATGAGTGACATGGACAAAGACAAGCAGCTGGAAGAGAGCCACAGGGAGCAAAACCTTCTTGGCAAACATGAGGGAAAGGATCTGGACTGAAGGGTAGCTGATATTAGCAACTCTCGGTCTTGGTAGTTCTGAACTGAGTTACACGTGGCAAATAAAATTTATTTAGCTGTTACTAAAGTCAAAGAGTGAACTTTCATTACATCTACTATGTGCTTTTAAGGGCTTGCTTGCTAACTTCCCAAACAGGATTAGTGAGGCACATTAAAAATGAAGCAAGTATCAAATGTGAATTGAATCCGTATTCTAAATTATTAACGGCCAGATAACGGTACTATGAATACAGACAGAAACATGGTATTTCATAGGCAGTACCCATCCATGCCAACAGCACATCTTACAGGGTAAGCTGCCTCTCAGAGGCACATTAGAAATTTGGTTTTGAATGGAATCCTTTTGCTTTCAGGGTATTTTCAAAAAATCATTCAAGTATCTTTCAAAATTGCATAAAATGCATCAGACTCAAGTCCCAGTTCTATTGATACTACTTCCTATGTAACAGTACTTGTAAACAACTTGTGCCTTCTCTTTAAGGAACTCATTTTTGAAGGGACATTTAGTTGCAAATTAAAGCAAATGGTGAACTGATGGATGCTAGATCAAGGAAAAACATGCCGATTTCATTTCAAAATGAAAAGATTTCTCAAAATTGGAAAATAAGCCTGAGCTGTGTTTTGGATAAAGGATACAATTACTAGGGAAAGGCAGCCACAGTTGAGAGGTTGTCAGTCACAATGGCTTTCATACGAGTGATCGTATCTAAAAATTCAGCAATCTCATGGTTTAAGCAGATCTGTTTTAATTAATTATCACAGCTACAGAGGCCTGCAAAAATACGTATCAAATAGGCAGAGGCATCCTCCATTCACACCCTCTGGTCCAGGGAATGTGAGCTATCTGTTGCTCCTTCCAAGCTCTGGAACGTAGACAACAATGCTTGTGACCACAAAAATAAAAATATCTTTTATTCCTTTAGAGGAACATACTGGGAGCATGATTATACACAGTGACAACCTCTTTGATAGCTATTTCTAATCAAAAGTGTTCAGTCCATCCAGCTATGTTGTCTCCCTGCAGACAGAACTTTGTTAAGCTCGTTGCATAACTGGAAGAGCCTGGGAGAAGAAGCATGTAATACAGAACATACAAGTAAGAAAACAACATGGCAACAGGAATAACAGTGCTTGGCTGGGGAGCAACTAATCTGTTAATTGTCGGGTTCAGGAATTGGTGAAAGAACTGCGCAAACTGTGCTCTGCTGCTTTTCTTCCGTGCCTCACCATACCACTGAGGTGACAGTGGTAGGCTAGTCAGGGTCCAAGGACATCAACTCAAAGGCTTTATTTCTGAACACATATTCTCATAACCTTGCAGCAGAGGAGGGAAATGATATGAAAGGGTGGACTGCGACAAGGCAGACAAAACAGTTTTCAAACCAAAATTTTAAACTGTGAGTTGTCTGTGTGATGGTGGTGACTTTTTGGGGTGGGCTGTGTCTAACCTACCTCTTGCATGTCAATACATACAGGAATTGATGGATCATATTTAAGCAGGATGCCTTAGTGGGTTGTGTACCCTATTGATATATCTAAATGATCTGGAGTTTTTTGGTGTGGCTGTCTGCCTGTGTGGACCTCACTAATATTGACATTTAAATCTAGACTGCAAAATATGTTTCCTTGAGGTTCAGGAACTTTTAGGTCTCTGTAGCAGAAATTAATGGAGCTGGACCTTCTAGTACCTTTTGTTTGCAAATCCACATAACTGAGCCGAAATGTGTTCCTGGGTAAGTATCCTCTAGTAGCATATCACGTATTCACCAATATGCCTGACACCAGTAGTGGCATTTTGTTGGAGACGGGAAGCACATCTGCCAGGAAAGCTTCAAGAAATAGAAGAAAATTTACCAGATATTGATTTAAAGTAGGTAAAAGAATGAAAAAGTCTAGGGGCTTTGGTTTTGTTTTTGAACTCAGACCCATAATTTGATTCAAGAGGAGCTGAAAGACCGAAATAAAGAAAAAGAGACGGCCTGGTGATTGTTTTGTCGTTAGCCCCTCTTTACCTGAGGTTTTGTCTGCAGTATCTGAGCTCTTGCCATGGAGATCTGCTTCTAGCCATTTGTACAAGACTACAGAACATAACAGAGATAAAAAAAAGCAATTATGAACAAAACGAAAAGATACACAAATGTACTGGGGAATGAAAAAAAATGTGAAACAGACATTAAACACTCCCCCTTGCAACCTGTCTTCCCCCCACTACTGGCAAAGGATAAATTCATGTGATAAATAAAAGCCTCCACGAGTGTATTACTATAAAGGTGCTGAACGCAGTGCGGGCATTGTAGAAATAGTTGTCAGAATTAGTAACAAGATTAAATTCTCAGTACTTCAAATAACATGCTGCCGTACAGCTTCCCTATTATGAAAGACATCTTTGTTCATATATAGAGTCATTCCAGAGCCTGTGAAACTCAGGAGGAAAAAACACCAGTTCTTTAACTGGTGTTGAACCAAACCCAAGAAGTTTTCTTCAGTGTAATACCATTAGCTATGTTGTTACACCTTCAATGCTACTGTATGCCATTTTCAGGACTTACTGAAGTTACCTAATAGCTCTATTCATAATTTTTCTGTCTCATAATAGCCTGGTTTTAGACTGAAATTTGAGAAATAAGCTACATTTAGAACTTGGATAAACGTTTTTAATCTCTTCTGGTAACAGCTATGTCCACTAGACACTTCTAATGGAAGAGCTTCCTGCTACCATGTCTAACTGAGGCTTCTTCCAACTGGTTCTCTCATCTCCTGCAGAAAACCAAAGACGTTTTCACAGCCACCATGGCATTCCTTTGTCAAAGAAGCCTCATCCGTACACTACACAAAGGCATTACGCAATCCTCCTCAAACTAAATCTACTTCTATAAACCTGGAGTGTATATCAAAGATGCGATACCATTGACCTCTCTGTCACTCAGTTTCTAGGTGTAAATTCTGGGTATTTCCACCACACCCTCCTATTGGAGCTGTTAATCCAAACACCAGTTCAGAGGACCCAGATAATTCTGCCACGGCTGTACTTCCTGGGAAGGCAGCCCTCGACAGAGGGCACAGGAGTTCTTTCAATAAAAACTTTTAGATGTGAATTTGTATTTTAAGATATTTTTCTTCTTTCTTTAGGAGGCACCTGAAGATAGTCAGCATTCAAATCTACAGGATTGTTTTTCCACTCCAGGTGTCTTAAGCTATTTCATTCTATTTTTGAGCTTTTTGAACTAAAACATTGAATAAATATTTAGATTAAAGGAAACAAAACAAACAATTGCCAAAGCTGGAGACTCCCCTTGCTAATGGCCCATACCCACACTGCCTTTACAAGCCTCTCTGCCAGGCTGCCCTCGAACTCTCCCCAAAAGTCCTATACAATACAAAAAGAATTTGGCACCAAGCTTCTACGGACTTAGACACCACCTCTGCAACAGGAAGAGCGAAAAGGAAAGACCTAGCAACTCATGAAGGGGTGCACAGCCAGATGCACCAGGACAGGTTCTGGTTTCACTACCCATTTCAGTATTTTGACCATGTATCATCACCAATCATATGGCTAAACAGCCGTGGAAGTCATGCAAAAACTCATGCACAAGAAGTTAAGTGACAGAAGGTCTTTAACAACAGCGATACAAATACAGAGCTTCAAACACTGTTGTACAGCCTAATGCATTATACAAACACAATGTAATGGAACATGACTATTGACACAAACTAATTACACTTAGAATAGGCTCAGTATTTCAAAAGTCTTTATAAAAAGGAGATTTATTCACCAAAGAGTTATTGCACAAGTCTAAATAAAGAGAAAAAGGCTCTAACAGGAATAGTTTAGTATCCCATCCTCCCCTCCTTCTGACCTTGACTAAAATATTTAACTATCTGCCTACAGAGTAACATTATACAGCACCAACACTGTGAGCTTAAAATAGCCCCAAGTCCCAGCTGCCAACAGACCACAGACATGCCGCTACACCAGTGAACAAGTATGAATTACCCCATCACTTTTACATAAAATTGCATCATAATCTTGTCAAAAAGTCATGACCTAAATTATGTCCATTTGGGTGATTTTTTTTTTCTTGCAGTGGGGTTGGGGGAGTTCAATAAGCAGGGACCTGAAGCACAGTGCTCCTACACAATTACCTTGGAGTCTGTACCCAAAGGATGGAATATATTAACAGGAAACAGTGAAGGGGGTATAAAAGTGGACCTATACTTATAAATATACAGAATTATTACGCCTCAGGCCCTAGAAATCAAGGTGTGTGGAATTAATGCATTCTGTTCGTGCTGCCCCCCTGCCTTTCCAGGCACAGGCTCCCAGTTCGCTGCTAAGTGGTATGTGGAAACCGTGCCCCAGAGATCCTTGGTCTGTCTGCTTGATACATAGCAAGTGTCATATTTCCCTTTTTATTTCATTTTTATATTCATATCTGCTGTTCATTTTGAGTACTTGCTATGGAGTGAATGAGCATGTTTACTAATAGAGAAGCAATCTGAGTAGTAAGTAAAAGGTAATTTAAATTTAAGTCTCATACATTATTATTCTTAAATTGCCTGATAACCTTTTGGTTAGTTACATAGCAAATGAGCAATGTACGTAACCATATGAAACTGAAAGGTTTGAAATCCATCTCTCAGTTCTCAGAAGAACATGAACAGTGGCAGAATGAAAATTGTTCAAGCAAGAGCAAGACACCAGCTCAGGTTGTTAAACACAGCAGGATGCCAAAGCCTGACCCATGAGAGGATCCCTGGCTTTGGAGCAACAGGCACCTGACTGCAGGGTTGGGCTAAACTGTCAAAGGAACTGAAGGTATTTTAGATGCCGTCAGGTCCTCCACGAAGTTTGGATGGCTTCCTGCTCATTGCATCACACATTTCTCACTCCTCATTTCATGTGTTTACCTCCCGCCATGGACTGAATGCTGAGTGCAGAATGAGGTATCCAGTCGCACCTTTTGCGCAGGACCCCTTTCAGGCCTGTGCTTTCTACTCATTTACAAGGGCAGGATCAAAATCAAATGTATCTGATGTCTCTGTTAAAATACGATGCCACATTCTCAGACTGGTTTTGGTAACAGGCACTCACAAACATCATTCTCAGCTCAAATGAATCTTAAAGCAGGTTTTGTCCTCTACTCCACTGGGACAAGTAGTACGAAAGCTTTGTCTCTTACAGTTGCTATTTCTGGAGATGAGAAAAGGGAAGAAAGAAAGGAAAAAAAACCCAAAAACCAAACAACCAAAAACACCCCATAAAAACCCAGAACTTGTCATCCTAAAAAATCCCTATACTATTACTGTTTAGGTTTGTGTGCAAGAACTCCGGAAAGAAACACAGAAATTTTTTGGTAACTTTTGCTTTGTACAAGAACAAGCAGGTTTATTTTTATAATTCCAGTGCATTCCGTTATCTTTGAAATGGGGCTGTATTAAGACACATTTTCTTAAGCTACTCCGCTACACACATAACACCATGAACCAACATCAGTCTCCCTTGGCTCATGGATGGCAAGTTTCAGGTGTTTTGTCACTTGAAGTTAGATGCAGCTTCACCAAAGCTGTGTTTATACAGCAGCAGAGTGCAAATAAACTCACTGGTAACACCTTCTGCCACTCTAATGAAGCTCAGCTTGTAGATAAGTAGAAGAAAAGAAAGAAGCTTAATTTGGCCTGGACCATTTTCAGCACTAATCAACTTTGACATAAACAGAGCACAAAGATGCCCATATCCCAGCTTGGATAGTCATCTATACCTGATTTGGGGGGTTGATTTTTAGTGGCTTCCTTTTTTACTTATCCTGCACAAGCTTGAGGCCTTGTCTCTCTGCACTTAGCACTGTTAAACTTGGAAAAAGACTCCTCTGCTTTAAAGGAAGGCCTTGCTTTCCAATGTCCCCAAGAGCTGTCCATTGTTGTGCTGAGCCACAAAGAGCATCCAAAGGACTCATGGTTGGTTTTTAAATCAGAATTCTCTAGAAGCACAGGCTGTGGTGACCAGAAGGAAGTTACCCCGGTTTCTGAAGAAGGTTTTTCTTCTTTAAACAGCTCAACCCACAACCCAACATTGGCATTCAAGCTGGCTGCTTAAAATACTCTCAGCAGGGACAACTTCTTCACACTCTCAAAGGGCCCATAACTGTGAGGTTTAGACAGGTAGTTTTATCTGTGGGGCCGGAGGTTGGTTTAGGGAGGGTGGACCCAAAATTAGCTCCTCACTATTCTGAGTTACTTTTTTTGCATACCCTTTACAAACAAAGGGTTACAGCAAGGCAATGCTCACCTGTCAGAGGCTGCAGCTGCTAAGCTTTATGAAAACTTAGTCATATGTGGTTTCAATGGGAATATGGTCTGGCAAAGAATGAATTTTGCTTCTTGAAGTCAGGAAAGCTCTTCCATTGGCATGAAGTAGAAACACTCCTTTGTGTAGCACAAAATAATTTTGTTTAGCGTTTTTTGAGAAACTGTTGTTTGAACTGCTGCCAATAAAGAACTGTCCTTATGACAATCTTCAAGATCCAGTCTTCTACTAGTTTTCAACAACTGAATCATTTTAGAAGAAGACAAAAAGCTTTCTGCACACAAAAAAGTCCTAAGAACCCACAGGCAAGACTTGAAGTTTCCAGAAGCTCCCGGATGGAGAAGGGTGGTGATCAGGGATGAAGGTGTGGGCAGATGAGGATTTTCTGACCACACAGACATATTGCTCCTTAGAGCTGATGCTTCCACTTAAAAGCTACTCCAGAAACCATTTCAGTTTGAAGATTTCTCTCAGCTGCTTCAACCCAGCTGTATTACAATAATTAGAGATCAGCATATTGCAGCAAATACTTCTACCTTGGGCAAACTTGTCGCCAAAGGAAGAAGACATTCATACAACATGCTGGGTTATGCAGTTCTTATTTGCTTTGAAAAAACAATGGAGTTTTGTCAACTAAAAGTGATAGAACACTGTGAAGAGGCAAAAACATCATCATATTGAAAGAAAGATCAGTTCTTGTAACTACTCAGTTAAAATACCTCTTCTACAAACATCTTTGCAAGAACCTACATGTCTTGGTCAACAGCACTTGCATTTAGAAACTGAAGAACAGGATGCTGCCAGTGAGTTTACACAAGGGATCATTAAGAAGCTATCAGTGCACAGTAATTGCACATATAAGCCACATGAAAAACATTCTCTATGCTTAAGGAAACCTTAAGTAAACCATGAATAGTTAGATATAGCTTTAGGTTTTTTTTTCATTGCAGCAGAGCTCTATGTATTTCAAAGCATAAACAAACAGATTTAAGCTTTATCACTGCTAATAATTTTGTGGCCAGTCTCCAAGCCTACTGAAAATACAGAAAGCTGAAACCAGGACTCAATCACCATGCCACAATAAAATGTCAGGATTCAAATCCAAAGGTATGGACCAATACTAATTTCTGGATCCAAATTAGACTTCAAATGGAAATTTCAAAGCATAGCAGAGTCTTTACCATGCCTCTAGATTTAGTTTAGATGACAGCAAAGGGCAGCACAGAAATTAAATCCTTTGGATTACCTTAATACTTCCTTAGTGAGTATTAGGTGCCAAAGCATCTCTGTGAAGATGGATCTCCATCGAGAAAGCCAGGAAAATAATTGTCTCTGGGTTCAGGTTGTATATGCCCCTGAATCTCAGACCCTTTCCTTCCTTGTCCCTCTTCCAGACATCTGGAAATGCAGGTGATTCTGTAGGTGTGGTCATAACCTTCATGCCCCAAAAAATACCACTTCAAGGCTTCTATCAGATTTCCTCTTCCATATATTTTGGAGTTGCCTGCTCTCCCAATAAACCAGCCTTAAACCCCTGCTAGTATAGATGGAAGCAGCAGAGAACAGAGATCTAAATAACCCCAAAATTACTTGGCATTTAAGCAAATGTTTCCTTTTTACCAGTAATCCGCTAATCTTTTAGTGTCTGGATGCCAGGTTGATTGGCACGCTAAAAATAGATACATAGAAGGCATGTAATTGCTGCTCTAATTTTTTAATAAGCATGAGTCGTCACCCTCTACAGAGAGGCTACTTCAAAACCAAGGCATTTAGAGCCACCCCAAGCAGGCACAGGAGCTTCCTGGCCACTGCACGGCAACTCCTGTTATTTCTACATGAGGCATGTTAGAGTATTTTACACTTTCCTTTCACATGCAGGGGAATTTTATGGAGTTAAATAGAATGTTTCATGTAATGGATCAAGCCATTCCATGCTGTTTTGGAGACCTCAGTAACTGTTTCAGCATACATTAGAAACAGAGTATTTCAAACTGAGCTGATCAAGGCTGCATTAGGCACGGACCATACCACAGCTGAACTCACTTTAGTACCTACAGCTTCTGTGAGGTCTAATAAATGCAGGGAAGCGCATGCAAAAGGGAAGAGAATTAGCAAAATGTATGCATATAGCAACACGACTCTGAAAAAGATGGTATCTTGATGTGACAAAGTGGGGCAGCTAAATCTGAGCACTCTATTACAGAAAACAAGAGCATAATAATTTTGCATGGAGAAAGTTGTTATTCCTTCAAATCAAGATGGAAGAGAGTAATCGATGGTGCATAAGGATGGGTTTCAATAGTCCCCACTCACATTCCCTCTAAAACATGTGCCTACCAACTAAAGAGCGCTATTCTATGTAAGAGAGAGCACACGTGTAATGTATTCACAACCACATACATGTGCACGCTCCCCTTCTCCCAGAGAGAGGGGACTGGCAGGAACACTCCGTTACAGGTTCAAAAGCTGCCCCCCTGCACCTGGGGCTCTTCCCAGCTCCACAAAATGGCCTGAGCAACAATAGAAAGAAACAGCCTTCTTCACTCAAACCTGGACAGCAGCTGGCTCCCAATTCCTTGCAGCACTGTGGTAGCATCGGGAGCTTCTGCATCACACCCATGAGATTAGAATTCCCATCTCAAATCAGACAGGATACACACATGCCCGACTAAAGAGACGCGGGCATTTGCATATCTCTTCAGGGTTTGACAGGTTTCTGGTGATTTATTCTGCAACATGCAAATATCCCAAGAGCATCCCTAAGGGATACCTCCTCAGCGCGGAGGTTAACAGGTCTGCGTGCGTTGGATTAAATATTTACATCGAGGAAGCACATTTATTTTATTTATTTTTTTCATATTTACATAGGAAGCACACACAAGAGGAAAGACCCAAACTATAAATATTTGTGACAACAACTGATGCGGATTTCAGCAGTTGCACAGCTAGTAGCAATAAGCTAAGCAGAGGAGAGCTGAGCACAAGTATTACTGGATATTTGCTCAAATAAAGCCTACGGTTTTATTATCAGACTGAAAAAAAATACCTTCTTGTAAAGGACTGTAAGATGATTCACTAATATTAGATTACCACAGACTGTAATGAATATTTCAAGGGCTTCACACGTATACAGCAAATCAGTCCAATGGGGCTGATCTCAAAGTCATCACAAGAACAGGCAGTGCATGTGGGGAACAGAAATCCCCTCTGAAATCAAAAAGACTGCGTATGTATATGAGATTAAAGGAATCTGAACACTTGCATATATCCTACAGCTGCAAATTCAAGGGTCATGAAAGAATTACAAAACATTCAAACTTCTAGCTAAGCTTATTTATAAGCCAAAACAATAAAGCTTCCAAAACACACTCCTGCCTCTGAAAAAGGCTGCTTGTTAAAGTAGAACTCCAGCTTAGGCTTTGAATTCAGCAAGGTTCATTTTCTGTTTTACCAATATGACAGCCTGAACGTGACTTATTTTAATACAGAAATATGAACCTTCAACCTGAATCTGTATTTTGTGGCATCAGAGTATCAATTTATAAGCAGTCCAAGGAACTGTTTGTTCTGGTAGTGCTTCTGGTTAACCCCTTCCCAAATTAATCCTTCCCCAAAGGAAATATCCATTTGCCACCTGTCCCAGAGATTTGAACTCTTTGGTGTGTTTATCCAGGTAACTCTCTCACCTTTTCTGCTCCCTTTTTTACAATGGTGCTTTCCAACAAAGCTGGTTTAGGCTGCGGGTTAGCACTGAGCCACGTTTCATTCAGGTCAGTAACACTTTCTATTTTGCAGTGAGGATGGAGGATGCATTTTTTACAATCCTGCAACAGCATTATCTCACAGCACCTTCCCACTTCTCCATTGCTCCCTTCATGTCTAGAAGAGACAATGGATTTTGATGCAGCCCCCAGGAGCAGATCTGGAGCAGCTGACTTAACAACAGCAAAACTCAAGCCCTGTACAGGTGCAGCACCTTCTCCAGTTTAGAGCAAAGTGCACTCATCATACCCAAATGATAACACAGAGATTCACATGACTCCACAATAACCATCCAGGTGGACTCTGTGACAGAGCTTTGCACTTTCTTAGGCAAACAACAACATTGCCTCACCTTCCTGAACTGACAGGGCATGCTGAAGAAGCCATACAATCAACAGCATCTAAAATAGCCTATGTTTCCTAACATTCTTCACTTTCTGCTTTGAAAATACGTTTAATAGCAACCTTGCTTCAACCCACAAGCTCTGTCCTGAAAAAGTCAGATTTTCCCTTTCCCTAACCTTTCTTTTACTTAATATTTTGGAAATTGTGAACTTTTAAGAGATAGTATCCTATGCAATGGTAGTTTAGTAAGCAAGCTACACCAGAAGTATATTCCAATTAGAAAAATAACACAAAGCTTTGCAAAGGTCCCCAACAGAAAACTTCTGCAGTGGTTTGTAAGAACAATCTACACCTGTAATTACCAGAAAAGGGGGGAGGGGGGGGGGGGGAAATCTCCTGAGTTCCAATGCAGCTTTGACCTGAGTGGCTACAATAGCAAAAAAAGCTGTAGTGGTTTACTTCCTAATGTCAAGCCTGTGTCACTTCAGCCCCACACAATTCCCAGGTTGTAAATTGGTCATGGCTACTTATGTACTGCATGGGCTTTGTCAAGCCACAAGCTGACAGCCCATGGGGCAGGTGCTCCACAAAGCCGAAGACACCCAGCAGCAGCAGCAACGATTCAGAAACCACAAGCAGCTCCCAGCTCCTCATCTCACCTCTCCTTATTCCGAGGCCTTCATCCAAGCTTTTTATTCACCATCGCAGGTGTTTCCAATGGGGAACCACATGGGTGAGCTGAGCCAGATGAAGGATACTTGGGGGAGGCATGGAGGGATGAAGAACAGAGGCAAAAGTGCTACTTTCCACACACCCCCCCCCACACACACCCCCACACCCCACCCCCGCTGGATTTATCTTTCCATCCAGTTCATCACATCTGTACAAAAACTGTAGGGGAGCGGGAAATAGTAAGCAAAGGAGAGCAGGAGGACTGTGGACTGCACACACTGGCATTACTACCCAGAACAAGGGAATACATTCAGAGTCCAAAAAAACCACAGTGCCTCAAAATCTGAAAAACAAAGAACCAACCAACCGTCGCACTGCACATCTACAAAATGAACTTCCAAGTACGAGCCCATCTGGGTCACAAAGAGTACAGGGAAAGCTAGGCAATTGCAGTGCACTACAGCAAGAAGCATAAATGTGCATGTGTGTGAATTTTCTTAATATATTATACAAGTGATACAATTTTAAGCAGGAAAAAAAGCTTTTGACAACAACTGCATTTCCCAGCATTATTCAGAAAGCAAAACTCCCAAGCCAAACCATGACTTTGGAAATTGCTGTGCATCCAGACATTTCAAGTCCAAGCTGTCCCTTTCTTCAAACCCATGGTCTATGCAAGCTGGACACATACAAAACTTGAAAGCCGCACATGGTCCTTAAGATGGAAAAAGGAGCTGCACCAGGTCAAATTTTCCTGAAGACCCCTTCTCCTCGAAGATGAATAATTAATTCCCTGACAACCAGAGCAGCTCTGCACTTCTCACAGGATGCCCTGAGGCAGAAGAGGCAGCAATGCACTGCAGGCTTCTTCAGCTCCTCCAGGACCAGCTCAGGAGTTGCTGCAAGGTACACTGTGGGGTTTAAAGGTGAAAAAGGGGGTTTCCAGCTGGGACATCATGCAGACAGGCTCAATAGGATTTCAGCTTTGTTTTAGCTAATGGTTCCTTTACAGGCTTAACTCTAGAACACCAAGCTACCTTTCTGGTCTATAAGGCAGACCTTTTCTGTCTTAGAAATGCTACTTGTTTCCTCTGCCATCTTCTCACAGTTTCAAAAAGGTCATCAGATGCAAAAATCTACTTTTAGCAGATGATCGTGACATTTGGAGGTTTGTAAAAGGGGGTGGGGTGCACAGGGGACGGGGACAGAAAGAGAGATAAAACAAACCCCACAAAATTAAGAAAGGATTATTTAACATTACACATACAAGCTCCATTAGAGTATTGGAAGTCAAGAAACAGATCTGGACTGGACAGGAGCCCTGGACACAATGATCAATAAGGAGAGCATGGGTAAGCAGGTAGGACCTCAAATCACAGCAATAGCCATCACAGGAAGCATCAAATCCCTTCTCCATTTGTCAGGGACACAGGATCTGTTCAAACATATGTGCAGTCTCACCACTCTCTCCAGAAACCCAGTTTGTCATCACCAAGGTAGGAGTGAAATCGTTCCAGCTTCCCTTTAGTTGCCGTCTGCGCGCCCACAGGGAGGGGGCTCAAACTTGTCAAATGCCTTGAATTAAAAAAACCAACCTCTTGCATTAGAAATGGCAAGAGGTGGCAATTTCAGGATAACAGCCTGAAGCCACTGGCTGTCAGCAGAGCACATTGTCATTAAGTATGAAATTAGTCATTAAGGATGAAAAATAGGCCCCCAGAATCCAAGTGTAACAACTGCACTGGGGAAAGTAATTTTTGAAGATCCAGAGATTAACAGAGAGCTTCTGAAAAAGCAGCAGCTTGTTTAGGAAAAATACTAATCCTTAAGGATAGAAGATAAAAGGAGGGTTGGGTTACAGCAAATCTAGTTGCTGTTACTGGCCCTACCTCTTTTAACCAGCTATTTTCAATCACTTTTTTCAGGAAAAGAATGAGACTTACTCATTAGCATGAACATGGCTGAGTAAAATACTGTTAGAAGATGACAAGGGAAAGGAAGAAACCTGAGAGGAGGTTTCAGCTCAGCACAGAATGGTCCAGTATCCCTGAAGTATGGGAGGCTAGGGACCAGATACTGACCAGCCCTCCCAGTCTGCCCTGCTCTTAGAATCATAGAATCATTATGGTAGGAAAGGACCTCCAGGGTCATCAAGTCCAACCTCTTCTACAGCACAGGCAGAGCTCCCACGGCAGCCAGGTTTCTCTCATCCAGGACTGTCAAAAAAACAAAACAAACAAACAAACCCAAACAAACAAACAAAACCAACAAACCAACCAAAAAAACCCCAAACCCAAAAAAACCCAAAACAACCAAAAACAACATTAAAAAAACCCAGAGGTAACAGAGTTAGAAAGGCTCATATATATTTTATGCACACATGTGGGGACCAACCATTTCATTGACTATTCAAGGATGTGCATTGGAAACTCCTTTGAAAGCCCAACCCCTTCTGTTAGCAACTAGCTGGATACCAAGCTTTCAAAAAAATAGGGGTTGTTTTGTTTGCTTTTAACCTTTAACTCCTGCTTAAGAGTATCCCTCAAACTGTTTCACCTCCCTTGAAGAACGTGGTCTTGCAGAAAGCACTGATGGTAGCTGATACTCTTCTGCCTAATTAATAACCTCACGCTCACTAAATACTCCACACCATCGGATAGCGCCCAAGCAGACCTCGGCAGTGAGGCGTTCAGGCTTTACATGAGCTTTGGTAATGCAATGCTGCCTCTTGTCACACCCTCAACTCCAAAGCAGCTGGAACCTTGCCAAGATCCCCACTGGTGCTATCTCACGTATGAGTAAGCACAAGGCAAGGCTGGGGACTTCGGACATTTCTTCACTGAGGCCTGATGGATTTTTCTAGTGATGAGACTGCTCAGAAGGCTGCTCTGTTCCCAAGTCTCTGTTCACTCATCTCAGACAGGTTTGTTGCTAATGATTTTTTGCTAAGAAGGAGGATTTCTTATGTTGCGTAGCTTATAATTAATTGGAACATCTTAGACCAGAAGATCTGCTTGCTCCCACTAAATGAGCTTCCCAAACAACAAAAACATGCTCAACATGTGGCAAGGACACGGTTCAAAAGTTCATTTGGGCTTAGCTTTGTACTAGAAAACAGTTTTGACGCGTAAATTTAGGCAGACTCAGATTTACCTAGAGGTTTAGGAGACCTAAAAGGCACTTAGAGCATGGCTGTGTCAGAGCATACCCATTTTATGTGGTTACACAATGAACTGTTACAGCTACAGTCAGAGAAGGGATGACTAATGTTGAGCAGATACACAAATAGACAGACTCCTAACATTAAGAGTCAGAGAGGAAGCTGGAGAACTTTTGGTGTAGAATCATCCAAAATATGTACCTGTGAAAGTGGGGAGGATCAGAACTGTGGGGATCAGAATAATCAGGTCAGACAGAACCTCTGGAAGTCACCTGGTCCCCATTCAAATGCCCCCATTCAAAGCAGGGCTGACTTCAAAGCCAAATCATGGTGCTTAGGAGTGAGGCAAAAATATTTTTTGAGATGAAAAAAATGCAAAGGCAATTCAGTAGCTGTAGGGAGGGGAGAGCAAAGAAAGATGTTAACATTTCAGCACCTATGGAGCAAAAAGGGTTAAGTTGGGATCTCTCTGATTTAATGCTTTCAGTGTAAACCAAGAGGCACTCTTGAACCAGGCAGAAAACAGACTGTGAGGCATTAGAGCAATGAATCATCTCTTGCCAAGCCTCAGGTCTTCTCTCAGAAATATTTTCACCTCCAAGCCTTCAAGTCGTTTAGTACTAACACATCTATTATGGTATAGCATAAGACTAGCAGCAGAATCACTAGCATCATCTTTTGGGTAGAGACCACACACTTATCTTACTTATTCCCTGCCTCCTTGTCTCTCCAGGAGAAGAAAGCCCAGCACACTCAAAGGCACCACTTGTACCTCATGGATATTACAGCTCCACGGACATTGCATCTTCCCCTGGCTTTCATATTTATGGTCACATACAACAAATCATGCAGATTTCTCACTGTGAAGCCACTCTTTTTGGCAGTTGGCTAGGGACTTTCACAACAACAAGGCCCAAGAAAAATACTCCATACAGTTTCAGTGCCTTTCCTAGCACAGGTGCATCCCGGGCAGGACTTACACTAATCCCTCCTGAACAGCCTTGTTGCTCTTGCCTTGCTACAGGGCAGCCTGCCACAGCCCTCCTGCCATTGGTTTAATGCTGATTAGTCCCGACACAATTCTGGTGCAGGCTTCCTGCCAGGCAAGGGAATGAACAAAATTGGTTTGCGCACAGACCAGACGACAGCTGCAGTCACTCCAGATCAAATCTGTTGAATAAGGACCCTTTTCTTGTTTACCAAGATGAGGCTAAATTAGCCCAGCGTGAGACAGAAGGACAGAACAAATCCTAAAAGCCAGTGATGCCAACCTGGCTCTGAAGGTACAAGATGTGACTTGGTCAGACCGCATTGCTTGGGCTCGAATAAGCCATGGGGGAAGCGTTAGAGTGCTGTGGAAAGTGAACCCCCCCAGCCCAGGTAAGAGCTAGAGTTTTAAAAAGAAAGGTTTCCTGGGCTGGGGAAGCAGAATGACTTCAGGTTTTTTTCAGACCCAGAGAGACAGCAAGTTGATACTTTACTTGGAGCATATTTTATCACATCTCTTTTTTCCTCCAGCTCCAGAAAGAGAGATGCTTCCAGTCTCCCTAAGTCCCCTGAACACGCAGTGCCAGGCCCTAAATCTCACTACCACTTTTTCCTCCTATTCTGATTTTCTCCTATGCTGAAAGACTGGAATCAGTCTGCATTTATCCAACTCACCTAAGATGCTTGTATTCTGGTATTAGGCAGCACTGTAAAGCTTATCAGGCACACAGACATCTCCAGACTGCTGCCAAAGCAAAACTCAACATGCTTTTTAAAGTAATTCTGGTATATATTTAATGACAGATAGTCTTTAGGTGGAAAACCATTGACAGTATACTGTTTGGACCACAGAACATAACTAAAATTACAATGTATCAAGATTGATGGACAATCAATTGATTTGGAACAATCATTTTAGTGGCTCTTGTTGTGATAAGACAAGGGGTAATAGTTTTAAACCAAAAGAGGACAGATTCAGACTAGATATAAGTAAGAAATTTTTTAAAGTGAGGGTGGTGAAACAGTGGCACAGGTTGCCCAGAGAGGTGGTAGATGTCCCACCCCTGGAAACATTCAAGGACAGGTTGGACAGGACTCTGAGCAACCTGATCTAGTGGGAGATGTCCCAGCTCACTGCAGGGGGGTTGGACTAGATGACCTTTAAAGGTCCCTTCCAACACAAACCATTCTAGGATTGTAAGATTGATAGAAGCAGTATAAATAAAAACTCATTGAGATGATTGCTGCTCCTGGTTTAGAGGTAGGGAAACATGGGAAGAAGGAAGAGTGGAGAAAGATTCAATCTAAACAGACAGGACCAAGTCATTTTTTGACAAGGTGCTTCAATCTTCCTCATTCACCTGTTCTCTGTTTTGAGGTTAAAGGTATGCTTTTTGTTTGTTGGTGTAGTCTAAAGTGAAATTTCCACTATCACTTAAGCTTACACTTCCTTGTTCTCCTCCTTGGGCAGCACATCCCTACTATGGCCTGTCTCTCTGTATGTAAAAGATACTCACAACCTCAGAGATGCTTAAAAGAGCGTCTATGAAAATATGAATGTTTCTAAAATAAGATGCCCTTATCAGCATGCTGTCAGTAAGTACCTGTATACCAGTATTAACTATGTTTGTTTTTAAAATGCAGAGAGTATCCTGCTCAGAAGTAATCTACTGATTTGATCTAACACATCACCTCTGTTTGGAGAACGCTGCACAGATCTCTTGACACAAATTACAGAATCCATCATCCTCCCAGAGGCAGCACATGCACAGAAGCACCACTTGCACGTGAACTGCTTTCAGAAACTTATTGTCAGCAAGGCTGGTATTACTCAGGCTCTTACAAAACAGATTTAATGCAAAAGTAACACTGCTGAGCTCTCTGGTCTTTGAAAAAACTTTAAACCCATATCCAAAAGCTCATACGGCACCACAGGATTTCCCTTCTACGTATATGAAAAGCCCAGGTTTTGGCACACGCAGGGTTGGCTGCTCACTGATCAAGGGTTTAGGGATGTGTTAAGTAACTCCTCCTTGTCCTGAAAATTCCTTGGGCATCTCCTGCTCTGCAGGATGCTCCTTCTCATCATCTTCCTTCTTCAGCTGCCAAAGACAAAGATCCTGCCCATGTCAGCTATGGTTCAGGCACCACTTTGCCTGGCTTCGAGTCCCTGCATGGCCTGATCCAGCAAGCAAGCTTCAAGTGTTTTAGAAGCATAGTAGTCTCACAAAATGCAGCTATAGTTTCTTTTTAAGGGAATACCAAAGGTCTGCTTTAATGTGCTGTAAGAGGTAGAACACTTGCCTTCAGGTATGAAAAGTTTGTTCAGCTTAAGGGCTTTTGGCTCGCTGGAGCTGGGAAAGACTGGGTCTAAATTTCCCTCTGATGCCTCCAAGAAGACATCAACCAAAAATTACTTACTGCATGAAAGAGAAGTAGTGCACCATTAATACGTTGAAAGGAGACAGGTGAGGAGGATCTCAAATGTAACCCAGCGGTCTGGATTTTCAGTCAGTGAGCACTCCTGGGGTCTGCTCCCTGCCTAGCTTCACATGCACGAGGATCCTCCTACCAGCCCTTAAGTAACTGTGAGAGCAGGGATGGAACCCATACGTCTGTGGAGATGGCTTTGGGTGGTATCTCCCAAGTGATGTGCCTAACCAGCCAAGGAGACCCAGCAACTAAAGGCACCCAAAGAAAGATATTCTTTTTTCTATGTTTCCTTCATGCATCACCTACAAAACTCCAAAAGAGCAATATGCCATCTTGATTATAAAGTCCATTTAAAAAAACCAAACAAACAACACTTTTTTTTTCCTGTTAACATGATTTGGGTCCCATATGTTTCTGAAGAGCAGAAAGAGCAAGGGAAGAAAAAAATTAATCTCTTCAGATCATTCTGTTCAAGACCACCAGAAGGAGGGCTGGGTTAAGGGAAAGGAAATTGTGTCTTTGAAAGAGTGAAAAGGAAATGCATCAATTATCCTTTCTTATACGTTTATTAGTGGCTACAGAACTTCTGCTTCACATATACTAACCATAAATGAGTAAAAATTGAAAGCTTAATCAATCAATTTTCTTACAACCTACTCATTTTAAAAAAAGATGTCCCTCCTCCCCGCTCAGGTATGGCATCCAATTTTAGGACAAGTGTAGCAGCTTGACTATAAGGGTAGCATTAAGAAGAAATAAAGCACACACCTGAAGGCCTTTGGCAGCTATCTTTGTCAATAAACAGTATCTTCCAATTTTCTGGGTACCAGCAGAAGGCGGCAGCATGTCACCTTCATGGGGCAAACTAGGGTTCTCAATATCACAACAGGATTCCCAGAGCTACTAGCTGCTACTTCATCATCCCGGCAAGCAACTCCCATTCAAATCCTGCCGAAAGAAGGAATTTCACTAAACTCTTTGCTGGCCTTTCTTAGGTTTAAATCTTGCCCAGCAGAAAACCAGAAGAAATTGGTATTTCTCAGTAGCTCTCAGTATCTAGATATAGACCAAAGGAACTTTGCATTTAAAGCTGTTTGGGGAACTCAGTGCAGAAGTACCTGATCATGCAGAAACCAGCCTCAGCTCTAAACACCTTTCCTGCATCAGCCATTCAATAGACAGCTTGTACACACAGGGAAAAGAAGAAGCCAGTTTCACTGATGATGTTGAGAAGAAAAAAAAAAGAAACCTTGTTAAAAGACAAAAATGGACACAGAGGGGAGGGGAAAGTACAAAGTGAACTTTTACACATCTATATATTGACAAGACAGAAGTGTTACTAATTTTAACTTCAGAATTTATTCATGCAGTTAACAGCTTTTCTGAAGTTCCCCATTTTATATAAATATAGTAAGTCTTGGAGGTAAAGATAGCCATATCAAAGACTGAAGAAGACTTTAAGCATCTCAAGATGAACACCAATAAAACATGAGCTTCTGGAACTGTTATTTCACTTCCCTGAAAGTAGCAGACTGGGGTCAGAGGCCACTCTTTTAGCAGTCAGCAGCCCTCACTAAACGGTTCAGTGAATTTACCATGGCAGAGTTATTTACTGCACCAGTGCTGGAAATGCACCTCCGCTAAAACATTATTCATTCCAGATGAAGCTTAGCAGAAGTCAGATCCAGCAGAGGGCAAGCAGTGTGTTCGTTGTTCCATCATCCTTCAGAGAACAGGCACTCAAAGCTGAGTTGCTGTTAAATCACTTTGCTACGCTATTCCTTACGACTAAGTTGCACAAGCTACTTTCAAACTGACTGTCACTGAGTGACTGACTACCATCATTGCTGGTCTCAAGGGAAACTTCATAGCATGCAAGGTACGTTGATCACGGTTATATCTCATATACGTTTATAAAGTTCATACAGAAAACTCCAGTTATTTTCCATCAGCCCCCTAGTACATAAGGCTTAGTCAGGTACCAAGCCCAGCACACAGCTGGGTGGTTGTTGGGGTGATGAAGGGAGTTAGAGGAATATGAGGATCTCCAAAGCAGGGAGGGACAGACACCTGTTTGGCTGGAAGAAGGTAGTCCAAGAAACAATAGCTCTAGTTTACCTTTCATACCTGTTTTTCTCAACTTTGCAATTGTGTTGGCCACATTTCAATCCCATAATTTATTTAATAAATAACAATAATTTATTTTGAAAGTACATCTTTAATCTTTATGTCAAGCAGCTTCACAATAGAGAATACTGGAGGACAAATCATAGACACAAGATATTCCCTTTTTTCAGGGTGGCGAAACCAGAAATGAGGACACTGGAGGACCACCACTATGCCAAACCCTCTAATCCCTGGATATTCTAGAGAAAATAACGTGGCACTGAGCAGGTGGGTGATCCCAGGCTGTGCATGGCAGGACACATCCAGGTTGGCTCCCTGGCAGCAACATGACAGGGGGTGAGAGCACCCCAATCCCTAGGGAGCCCCAACCTCATTGCCAGGTAACAGCCACAGCTTAGAGCCAAGCTGCTGACTCACAGGGCACAACTGACCACCAAAAACAATTAATTTATCATAAAGCATGATTGAAAAATTGGACTCAATGATCTCTAGAGGTCCCTTCCAACCCCTAACATTTTATGATTCTATGATATATTGCTACAGTTTGTTGCTTTGTTGTTTTCCATGCCAGTGCCCCAACAGCTTGTTGCTATTTCTAACCCCACTAGCCCCAGGTATTCTTGACACTTTACCACTGAGATGCAAGCAAGGATTGCTCCAGTAGTCACCATGCTATGTAACACAGCTTGCAAATCATTCAGAGCAGGAAGCAAACCCCTAATTCACAATTTGTAGTCCTGCCACTTTCCCTTCAGTCCTTCTCTAAACATCTCTGTTACAACTCTGTATTTCTTCATGTTTTTCTTTGGTTTGATAACTCTTACAACTTCCACATGACTCAAGTCACAAACAGGATTATAAAAGAGAAAGAAAGCTTGCATTATGTGATTATGGTCTGATTTTCTTTGCTTGTCTTTTATGATGATCTTCCATCCACCCTTTACAATAATTTAAAAAGCAAGGCAAACTCAAGTACACAAAGCATCTAGAATAAACATTCTTCTGTTTCAATGTGTCCTCAAGTGTTATATAGATGTCTAATTACCCTTGGCTTTTTGCAGCACAAAAGCTGACTTCAGCCTGCTCTCATGCCACAAGGCTGGAGGATGTTTTCACAAAGGCAATGCTTTTAAACAGGAACAAGCCCCGGGAGGTCAGTTCCCAAGCAGATAACATGCCTTCCCACAGCTAACATTCACCCTGCTCTCCAGTGGAAACTCTGTTTACACCAGCGTTAGCGAGATAACAGAAGTGACATCTCAATCTGATGTCCAAGGAAAGTTAGGCAGAGGACAAGGCTCCCTGGGAAATGCAGGTCAAGGCAGAACCAAAGCAGGCAGGTATCACAGGTCACCTGCTTGGCACCACTGTGGGGATGTGGAAGGGGGCTCTCCCAGCTTCTCACTAATGTGGTAAGGGTCAATACGGACACGAGACAGTCCTGCTGCTTACTGCCAAGCCCCTTCTCCTTTGCAGCCCTCCAGCAGCTGCCTGGGCCCTACTGTGTCCTCTCCAGCCTCCAGTCCAGAGCAGCCCAGTGCCCTAACCGTCCCACATGCCTCTCCAGGGAGCTAAGGGATGAGCATGCAGAGACTTCAGTGGCAACCTGATATGCTCTAGTGCAAGAAAAAGTAGATGGTGAAACTGGATAAGTGGGGACACCCCTCTGCTCCAACCCAAAGGTGGGAGTAGAGTGAGGATGAGACTGGGAGGAGGACACCATAGCTCCTGCCAGCGTTGCTGTGAGGGCTTTCCCCTAAGAGATGTGACGTGAGGGAAACACCACAAAGTGTCCCAGCTGTGGGGAAAAGGCTTGTGCTCGTTCTCAGATGGTAAAAATCAATCACGCACAAGGTAAATCCACAGGAGACCTGGGCTCTATTTGTCCTAGTGCTCAAGGAACCGCTGGTTGTTTCCTTTAAATATGTATTATTTCCCCACAATAGCAGTTAACGTACAACTTATTCCTCCCACCATCTGACAGGAAGGTTTACATTGGCATGGTTTGCA
Source organism: Actenoides hombroni (assembly GCA_024336885.1). NCBI lineage: Eukaryota > Metazoa > Chordata > Aves > Coraciiformes > Alcedinidae > Actenoides > Actenoides hombroni. Next base: position 33,415,177 of record WUAM01000359.1, read on the forward strand.
GTTTGCATGCAAGTCACCTACAGCTAAGGCAGGAACTCTCTCTTGGAATTGCACATAAAGGGCGCTTTGCAATTTAACTCTGACAGAAGCAGGGAAAAAAAAATAAATCCATTTGCCATCAGAACAAAAACCTGTTTCCAGGGCATCGGTTTCATCACCAGCTAGCTACTGTTTTCCAACGGAAGCAGCCACTGACCCTCAGGAAGATACACTTCCACTTAGAAAATACTGCAAAGAAAATGAAAGATTAAATTGGAAATCGTAAAGTTGCAATAATGATAGCAACTGTTATTAGAATATTTTCTGTGCCCTTCTGGCTTCTATTTAGTAGATCTCTGTTCCAGTGTAACCATAGGAACAGCAGTGAAGAGCCTCAATTAAAAGCCTTCACTTCAGCTGGTAGGTTAAGTTATGAGACTACAGTAGGCTTGAATATTAAAAACATTCAAACGGCTCTAAAAAAAAGCTCATTTTGAATGGGAACTGCATGGCTGTATTGTAAAAGACAGACATCTGTGTTGTAAACAGGCACAGTGCCCTGCCAATAAATTGGCAAGGGGAAGCCTGACACAAGCCACCCTAGAACAAACAAACCCTACTGACAGAGGTTACTAAAAATTGGGCTCAATAAACAGGTTAAGAACACAAATTGTGACTCACTTAGCACACTGTGCCACTGAAACTGAAACCATATGTTTCCTGTAGCTGTCATTTTATTTAAAGGACCATAGCAAGATGACTGGATGAGCAATGACAGTCCTCAGTAATATGACAACTTCACTGCAACATCTCCCCAGCCAGTAAATGTAACATTTTATTTAATCCTTCGAAGTATAAAATGACTCAGTTCTGGCTCATCACCTTTCTTTCAAGGAACAGGAACAAACACAAGTCAGTTACCTTAAAAGAAATCGAGTCACAGGAAAAAAGCCAATAAAGTACATTAGTCAAAGCAGATGAGAGATGCTAAAGGGAGCAAGTGAAATAAAAAATTATGGATTAAAAAGATGTACCTACACACCTTCAACCTGTGGACTTACACCTTTCTCCTAAAGAACATTAAGACAGCTGCTACCCTAAAGGATCTCTTACTTTTCACATATAGCAGTAAGACTCATCTGAAAGCACATTTGGAAACATGCTTAATTACTCCTTTCAGCAATTTAAAACACTGTACTGAACAACTGGACAAAAAAAAGATGGGAAGATGTTCACGTTGCATTCTTTACAATGGACAGGCCTGTACATAATAGGAAAGCATAACATCTCTTTTTTTATAAATAAGCGAATACAATAACTTTTAAGCAATTGGTATGTCCACAATCTACAGAAAAAGTAAAGATTCTTTCGTTACTTATCTGTGCCATTTGCTTTAATTCAGGAGGAATGTCGAAACATTGCAAGCAGTTACAAAAATGAAGGCCACATCAGAGATGAAGCAGAATATAAAATGAAGCTTCGGTGACTATCTACATACATTTTGGGGAACAGAATTTGGCTGCAATCATCTGCTTAATTTCTCACCGATGTCTGTGCTCCACAGGCTCTGTCTGGGGAGGAGGCAGGAAGACATGAATACTCTGTTCTCTAAGCTGCCTTAGCATCACTTGTCAAGTATTTAGCAAGGATCAGACACATTCACATTCTTTTTCATATAATTTTAATCCTTACCATTTTGCTGGACTGTTTATGATTTTCTATCTATTGCTACTGCTCAAACACGCTCTCTGGTCTGACTTACACACTCCACTTTTAAACTAATGCTGAGGCTTTGTCCCCACAGGCCCCCATCTGCTTTGCCTGGTAACAAGATTATCAGCAGTGCTTGGGACCCCACGTGTCCCTGCAAAAGCACAGATGATGTGGTAAGGTGGCAAAACTCCAGTACTTTTGTGCTCTGTGTAATGTTGGCCACCTCTAACTCAGAGCTCCCATCAGAGCTTCAGAATTATGATCTTTATAGCCTCAGAGAAATGAAAATAAATGGCTCATGTCACTTCAAGCTCTTCACATGTAATCCAGAGGCAGCTGCCTTTACTGCTGGACTGTTGTTGGGAGGAGACTACAGGTGGTCTACCAAGAAGGTTTATACTGACTAGAAATAGGCATCACAAGCTGTGCTTGTAGTTAATTTTGGATTTCTTTTAGGAGAGAAGTCAAAGTTTTCTATTTCCTGTGACCTTGTGGTTCTAAGCACCTGTGCAGCTGAGTCAATTTACTTTGCTACGAGTGCCACAAAAGGATCTCAGATATATCCATTTCAGATTTTCACATTTTCTTTGATTAGCAAGTCTCATTATTATTGCAAAACCCTGTTCTTGTTTTATTTACAGATGGTAAATGACACTGCATTCAGATCCACATATAAAATTTTCATGTTAAACATCTGCAAGTTAATTACGATCTAACAGTCTCCAAAAGCTTCAGTGAATTCCATGGTAGGCAAGTGATTTCTGTCTCTTCTATTAAAAAGACACCTGGAGTATGGGGAGGATAGGGGGAGAGGAACCAGCTCTGAACAGTTCAAGGAAACCGTCTCTGGTTTCACAGGCAAAAGTTTTAAATTTCTGAAGAATGGAAATTTTTATTTCATGGAAGAATGATTTTAACGTGCACTGATTCAAAAATTGACAATAGAAGACAGACATTGTCTCTAGCCTTAGAGACCCCAAACTTGCAAAAGAAAACTGGCAGGATACAGAAGAAAGGAAGGGAATAACAAAATATATGAAAACCAACCTGAAACGTATGATGATGAAAAATATTTAGTTACTTTGTTTTGAAAGAAGGTTCCCACAGCTGCTTTACCCAAAGGTGGCTTACAAAGGGGTAGTCGTGGGGTTTTCCAAATGTGTACCCAGAGACTTCCTCTTAGGAGGATACTGCTCATTTCTGCCCTCCCTCCCACTCTCTCCCACACACACACTACTGCAAGGCAGGCCAAGAATATGCTGCTGCTCGACATGACGGCATTTATAATTTACAGCAAGGCAACTACTGCTGTCAGAGAAGCCTGCACCTGAAGAGCCTCAGGCTCTTCAATGTTTTGGAATAGTCATCCCTGCAATGTGCTAGGGATTTTTTTTAATTTTTTTTTAATGTATTTGTTATTTTTAAATAAAGGATCAGATGATGAGAACTACCAGTTTTACAGAACCACTGAACCACAATTGCTGCAATCAAGAACAAAAGGTCCCCTTAGAGATGTACACAACAGTGCCTAAGTTCTCCATATCAGAGACATGGACCACGTAGATGCAAATGGTGCTCCAAAGCATCACCAAGTCAATCACTAGAATCACAGAATGGTTGAGCTTGGAAGGGACCTCTGGAGATCATAGAGTCCAACCCCTCTGCCAACACAGGAACACCTAGGGCAGGACACACAGGAACAGATCCAGGTGGGTCTTGAAAGTTTCCGGAGAAGGAGGCTCCACAACCTCCCAGGGCAGCCTGTTCCAGGGCTTTGTCATTCTCACAGTGAAGAAGTTTTTTCTCATGTTGAAGTGGAACTTCCTGTATTTCACCTTGTGACCATTACCTCTTGTCCTATCACAGGGCACAACTGAAAAGAGACTGGCCCTTCTACTTGACATCCACCCTTCATATATTTGTAAACATTCATGAGATCCCCTCCTAGTCTTCTCTTTTCCAAGCTAAACAGCCCCAGGTCTCTCAGCTTTTCCTCATAAGAGCGATGTTCCAGTCCCTTAATCACCTTTGTAGCTCTCTGTTGGACTCTCTCTAGTATTTCCCTGCCCCTCTTGAACTGGGGAGACCAGAACTGAACACAATGCTCCAGATGTGGTCTCACTAGTGCAGAGTAGAGATGGAGGAGAACCTCCCTCGACCTGCTGGCCAAACTCTTCTTTATGCCCCCCAGAATACCATTGGCCTTCCTGGCCACAAGGGCACATTGCTGTTCCATAGATAAGCTATTGTCCACCAGGATGCCTAGGTCCCTCTTCATGGAGCTGCTTTCCAGAGGGTCTACCCCTAACTTGTACCAGTACACGGTGTTGTTTCTCCCCAGGTGCAGGACTCTACACTTATCCTTGTTAAAAATTAAGTTTGCCTTTGCCCAGCTCTCCAGTCTGTCCAGATCTCACTGGATGGCAGCACAGCCTTCTGGTGTATCAGCCACTCCTCCCAGTTTAGTATCATCAGCAAACTTACTGAGGGTACACTCTATCCCTTCATCCAGGTCATTGATGATGATGTTGAATAAGACTGGACCCAGAACTGACCCCCAAGGAACACCACTACTTACATGTCACCATCTGGACTCTACATCACTGATCACAACCCTCTGAGCTCTATTGTTTGGCCAGTTCTCAACCCATCGCACTGTCTGCTCTTCTAACCCACACTTCCTGAGCTTTCCCACTGAGATGTTATGGGAGACAGTATCAAAAGCGTTGCTGAGGTCAAGGTAAATAACAACCTTTGCTCTCCCTGCACCCACCCATTCAGTCACACCATCATAGGAGGCTATCAGATTAGTCAGACATGATTCCCTTCAGTAAATCCATGTGGGCTACTGTTGATAACCTTCTTTTCTTCCATGTGCTGAGATATGATCTCCAGAATGATATGCTCTATTACCTTTCTAGGGATGGAGGTGAGGCTGACTGATCTGTAATTTCCTGGATCTTTCTTCTTGCCCTTTGTGAAATCTGGAGTGACATTGGCTTCCCTCCAGCCCTCAGGCACCTCACCTGTTCTCCATGATCTTTCAAAAATGATGTAGATTGCCTGCTCTGGCAGCCAATCCAAATTCTGGCTTTAATTTCTTGTATTCTGTCACAGTTATAATTAGCTTTAAACTTGGGATGAAGATCTACACAGCTGAGGTGAGCAAATTGTTTGTAGCTGGGACTACAGTGTTGCTGAGTATCTCATCCCAAATCCTCCCAGACACCTTGCCTATGAAGTGACTTTCTCTGCCATAAAAATTAATTACAAATTCCTAGCACCAAGGAGTCACTAAAATGCCAAGGTTTTCCTTTTCCATTTGTTACTTAACAGATTCCTTCTAACATGCAATGCAGATATGCCTTGATTTTAGATCCCAGGATGTTAAAAACTGTCCTTCATCTCCTTTCCTAATCACTAGCATGTGTAACACACCCATCTGCCCCCAAACTCCACACATACACTCTATTTTGAAGCTGTGAATTTCTGCAGAACTAATTGCCTGCAAACTCAGTCAGACTCTAGCTTGCAAAACGTGCTTAAAACTGAAGTGGGTGTGTTTTATGTCAACATGTTTACACATCAAACAAAACTGAAATGCTACCTTACTTTGGCAAATATATTCCAACTGAATTTACCAGGGAAATGTCATAAGTAAACATCAAAGCACAACCTCTACACAAATGTACTTTTTTCCTTCTTTCCTTCCTTCTTTGAGATTGAGTATTCTTCTGGGAAATAGTATTTCTGGATATGCTTGGTAGAAAAGATGTGCCTTGTCAAATACAAATAACATGAAATAACATGTTATTCAGCCATGCTTTTCTCTTACAATGGGAGATACAATAGAAAGTTTTTTTTAAACCTGTTTGCAGAGTTTACCATGACTATTAAAAAATTACATTTTAAGTATAACAAAGCACCATGTAATGATATTAACAACTCAAAATATACTGGAAAAGATTTACAAGGCACTAATTTTTTTTTTCTCCTTTCTTCTTGTTTTGGTGTCTTTTCATTGTTTAGTTACTTTGCCAGCATTTTAAAATGCCACCTCTATCAGAGACCTTTCTCCAGGTAACATTAAACAACCCCTTCTGTCACCCTAATCACAGTAATTTCTATCCCTGTAGGTACCCCAAAACAATGTGCTAAGATTACTCATGGAGTTTATGGGTGAAAAATAGGAATAAAAATATCAAAACTCCTCTGACTTCTCTTTGTGTTAATCCTGCTGCTTCTAAACACTGTGAGTGAGGAACCTTGTTTTATATCATTCTTGGGAATATGAAAGAGAGAAGGCTGCAAAGAGCACTATCTTGGGACTTGCTTCTGTCAGTTTATGTCACAACATTACACTTATTTTAATGAGGGGGTGTTACATTTCATGTCTACCTATGATAACTGGATTAAAACAAATGGAATAAGATGAGAGCCAGCAAATTCTAAAGCATTAGACATTTTTTATGCTTAATGAGACAATGCTATTAAATTAGAAAAGATAACATATTAAATCAGAAAAGATTCTAAAGTTGTTCTACCATTGAAAAAAAAGATACTACTCTGAATACAGGATACAGAAAAACAATTTCCACTAAATCCTCTATCAGTTTTTCCTTCATTCTGTATTTCATAATTTAGTTTACCTGCAGCAATATTAGTTTCTTCATAGGCAAGGAAATTCACTCCTCATCTGGGCAACTAAAGTCACATACATATGTATTTACTCATATTTTTATATTGCTAAATGATGTATTCAACACTTTTCAAATAACCCAATTCACATACTTTCTTTATTTAAGTTAATTTCTTTTTATATTTGCTTTATAAATCTGCCACCTGTACACTATTTGTTTATGGAAAACTGTGAGGGTTTTAATATAAACAAGACATGTGACTCTAATCTTTCTTTATGTTCATCTCCCCTTGATAATTTTGCATCAAAATGCTAATAGCATCTTTCTGTTCTTCATCTTAAGCTTTTCTTGGGCTGCATTATGATTTCATAAATTCTTCTGTGCTTCCTATTTCCTAACAAAAGTTAGGAAGAGCCTTGGCATAACTAAGAGTCATAGATGGTACAGCTGAAAAAGACAAAGAGGACATCCTGGTCTTAGCAGCTTGTCCAGTAATAAAACTGAGCAGTGTGAGAACATGGTGAACTCTGCTCTTTGCTGACTACCATGAGCCTTGATTTCTCTAGCAGTAAAAGTGGGCCCAGTGTCACCATTTGTTTCAGAGTGTGAAGCAGTTATCAGGTGTTCCCTCTCAAGTCCAACAGCCAGTGTATGCTTCATCTCCATGTTGCTCTGCAGTACAGCAGGGTCAACCACCCACCCTCCTCCAACATATTTGATTGATTTTATCTGCACACACTCCATCTTGGTAGGAGCACCACAGCTTGAGATACAGATCTCCATAATGCTGCGTACTGCAAGACATGAGACAAATGTAGGATGGTGTTGTCAAGTAAAGAATATTTATTTCAGAATACTGAATGTACTCTCAAGGAAACTTCCAGCAGCTCCGTTCATGCTGTTTCACCTTTAGGAAGGATTCTGCTTCAACTTGAATTTTAAAATTGCATAGACCCATTTAAGCTTAATTCACTGATAAAGTAAGTTTTTAGTGGGAGCATTTTCTTGAAAGTTTCCATTGGTTTCTACATTTGAGTTTCAGGTAACTGAAATCGATGTGCTAGGTATGCACACTCTGTCAAGATAAACATTTTGGTAAAAAAAAATCCAAACTTCTAACTGTATCATGTTTCATACTTCTCACATGGCCTCTGTGGTTCTCATAAGCACATTAATTTATCTACTTTTTATCTGAAAGAAATAAAAATAGATCTGTTTCTTTGTAAAAATTCCTAGGAACCAAGTAGTGCATGGTGTGCTCCAAAGTCTAGTCAGGATGACATAAAAGGTACACAGTGTATGTCACCTCAGTCTGCAGAGACACAGAAGTAACAACTTCAGTAGAACACCAAGACCTTACTTACCAACTTACCAAGCAAAACCTGCCAATTTTATTTTTTCATTCCTTTCTCAACTCTTTTATTCAACCCCCATCTTTCACTGCCTTGTGATTCCCAAACCTATTAACTGCTTAGATTGAATATCATTACTCTTTTACTACATTTGTACAATGGATTCTTCTGTAAAAGTGTCTGGAGTGTTTTAGTCTTTTCTAACAGGGAAACAGAGGAACAAGATGTGCAATAACTGAGTCACCAGAAAGTAGAACTGCTGCCTTCAGAAAGCACAACTGTTGTACCATCCACATGGCACCTGTGATCTGGGACACCACACAACTTAGAAAAAATTTTCTAGAGGAAACATGCAAGTCACTGGAGCACTCGCATAACAAGGCAGCAAGGACTCGAGATGGCTCAGGAAGAAGCCCATTCTCATCCAAGTGACAGATAAAGAAGTCTTTGAGCACTGAATGGTGGTGGTGGGGGTTGTTTTCTTATGTTGTTTCATTTTTAGCCTGGTAAAGGTCAGTTAACAACTGGAAATTTGCTATGTAGTTCAAGCACTCACAGAGCATTATGGACAGTTCAGACACTGGAAAATTCAACGCAGAAAAGAGTCATTTACTAGGATCACTCTTAAGATGGCAGAAGTACATATTTACACACTAGCATTTAATTACTTGTTTAATCAATCACAGATTTTTATGTGAGTCGACCTTTGCTCATTCCCTGGTTTTAGTTTTGTATCTTTCAATTCTTTTTAAAGCAAGATTTCTTTTACCATGTGTTAAATTTTTTTCTCCATCTTAGTGTTTCCCTTGACATCCATCTGCTCAATACATCTTGAAAACTCACAGGAGTGGGACTGGCTTGCATTGGGATGGTTGGGGCTTCTTACTCCTGATTCCCTCCTTTCCTTAGGTAAGATTTTGCACCTTCATCACAGCCATTTGTAGGTGAGCTCATACTGGTATATTGGCACAAATTTCAGGTTACTTTTTTTTTCAGGTAAAGTTTTGCTAAACAAATTATTTTTCATGGGCAATTGAACTATTCATGCAGAAGTGATTAAAAACTGCAAGAAAGGGATTGGGCAGAGGGCTGGGGCAAGGGAGTACTTTTGTAACTACTCTATAAGATGTCCGTGCTTGGGAATGTGAGACTCAGTTTTTCTACTGTTTTGATTCTGGGAGTGACAGTCGCCCTTCTTTGTTATATCTCCATTTACCATTGCCCTTCCTAGTCTTGGCACTGCAGCCATCTATTACCAAACTGATGTTCTATTTTGTAGAACTTCAGTAAAATTTTGTAGGCAATTATGGAACTGACTTTGACAATGATCAATTAAATGTTTGGCAGTCCATAAATGATTGTTCTGCTTTGGAAGGCATAATTAATACTGCTCCAAATGTGTGGGAGATGTCTTACGTTCTTGAATATATTATGACATTATATTTTCACATTCAAACTTTTATTATCATTTTCTGCCTATTAGTGTTGCTTCCCACCAGATCACAAGCAAAATAAGTAATTACCTTTTCCTGTTACTCTAGTGTCCTTTCTAATTCCCCTCCTTCAAAATCCCTTCTTTCACCACTGTTTATTTTTTCACTGTTTTATTTTGTTGGGTTTTTTTCTTTTCATCACGTAACAATCACAACTTCCAATGAAGTTCTGAAGTTAGGCTACATCAAATAAACAAGTCATTCAATACAGAATAAATTTTACACTATCTATAAAAGTTGAGTCTGAACCAGGATCTGTTTACAGTGTTTTCCTCTGCTTCTTATCCTCATTTTCATATATATTTGCCCTGCTGAGGTTTTTAGGGTCCCAATTCTGATCTGAAAGTACACATGTAGTCTGAGTCAAATCAGTGAGGTCTCATCCTTAGAGTTAATTATGTATAAAGATATTTATGGATTTTGTGCATTGACAAGCAGATTTTGTGTTTGGTTTTGTATTTATTTTCCAAAGAGTTATGAAAACAAATCAAATTATGTATAATAGATAGATAGATAGATAGATAGATAGATAGATAGATAGATAGATAAAACCTCTGGCAGTATAAGGCCCACATCTCCAGAGAAAGCCTCTTATGTGAGTTTCTTTGGTCATGGGAAATAAGGAATTAAATATTTTGGGAGCTACAGACAGTTTGCTAATATTTCTGCTGAGAATCTGATTTACAAAAATTTATCATTCTCCACCTAGCTGCCTAGGTAACATGAAATTATGTTCTTATGTAGGAAACATCAGTCTGTTACTTACTTCAGAATATATTAGGCATAAATCTGTTCTCAAACAAGTGCAACTACAGAATTTGAGAGCTCAGAATCAACCGCATGTTCTATATTCAGTGTATTAAATGATTTAGTGTATTTTTTAGAGCTATGTATATTTGACAGGATTAGACCTTTCCCAAGAGCAAAACAAATATCCCTGAATGCTTCAGACCAACATTTTCACTAGACCTATTTTTCTGCTTAACATGCATACTTCCAGTATCATGCTTCAGTCGTCAAAGAAGAGTGGTGTCCCAAAAAGTTAAGCTACAGAACTTTTATGTAAATAAAAGTTGATATTTCTTTTAAATAACATAAGAGTGCCCATTTACTACACAGAAACAATTTGCTTTGAATTTGCATACAGGGTAATGTAAAAATTGTATATTATTTTTCTGACATCTTCTCATACTTTTGAAAGTAATTCAGGAGGCAGCAAGAAAAGGTGAAACTTCATTGCATTTGGTTTCTGTTTATAAAAGTCTCTGGGTCTTCTTGTGTGGCCAGGGATTGTGCATTTAGTCTATCATGTTACCACAGGGCATCCTCAACTTCAGCTTTGGCACAGTTCCAGAATTGCTCAGGTACCTTTAAGAGTTTGAGGAAGCTGAAGAGGGCAGGAAGGCAGCAGGCAGGCAGCAGGTAAGGGTCTTGATTAGATAAAATCAGCACATACCTGAACTGGAGGTCTTGTTTAAATATATCACACAATATATATAGTTTCCAATCCTTTCTAAACAAAATCTCATGTTCAGCCTGGGCAGACTTGTATGAGAGATAAACTATACTTTCATTTTACTGGAGAATAATACAGCTGAATATATATTTAAATTTAAATAATAAAATATATTCTTCATTTTCTAGTCTGTTATGTTTTATAGTTTATTGTAAATGACGATACCCAGAACTGCAGGTGCTAGCAGTCTTCTCTGAGACAAATAATGTTACAAATAAAGTTACAGACTTTCTCTGGCTTGGCAGCCTGCATTTAAAATGTTTAATTTAAGGTTTTCTACTATGCTTGTCTCTAGTAATATTAAATAAATAATATATGTTAATATTCATATAAGTTGACATTTAAATATATTTCTCTATTAGTAGTATGCTTTTGTCTCTGCTGAAAAATATAATTTGTTCAGCAATTCCAAGAGAAGCTGAGTTTTTTGTCAGGTAGAAAATTTATTATGAATGACTCCTTCTCAGTATATTTGTAAAAAAGCCATGCAGAAGCAAACCTGGCTGAGGGATAAGTACAAGAAAGGCTCTTTTAATACATCTTTGTGTTGTTTATGCTGAAGAGTATGATCATAATTCCTTTTATTCTGCTAGATGCTTGCATTTACTAATCACATATTTCTTAGCGTGTTCAAACCTCACAGTTTGACCCCCTGTCTTATCACTCTAGCATCAACTCCTTGCTGCTGCACCACTGCACTGAACCTTGACCTGCAGACATTAGCTCACCCTAGAGAAAGGGGTAAAGGACAGTTCAGTCTCCCAGCCCTTTTGATCTAATCTTTTCTTCTCAGACTTTCAGGGTGATTATCAAAAAAATGTAAAGTCTGCTAGTACTTTAGTGATTATTCTGTATTTTATGCTTGTTCTTTCCTCCAGCAAAAGAGTATTTAAATGATACCTTCTGGAATGTGAAACAGTATTATCAGATTGCAATAGATGGTATGGTACTAGAAGATAGTCAGCTGTTGTTGAAATTAAAACATTTATTAAACTGATGGCAAAACTACGAGCACATTAATATACATTCTGAACATACATAGTTAAGAGATACCAGCATGACTGTGAACTTTAACTTGAATGTAAAGTCAAGGAATAATGGAACAGAACTGCCTCAAAAGAATTATGCAGATCAATAAATGATCTTTCATTTCTCTGCCTTGTATCTAATATTGCCATCTGTTCAGATACCAGTTCTTCCCTTCCAGCTCCAATGGCACACACTTCAATGTTTGCATACAGTGAATAAAAGGATCATATTTACCACAGCAGTGGCAAATACTTCCAAGTAACACTTTTGCCTCAAACTGCACAAAGTAAGAGAACAGCAGAAATGTAAACTATTTACAGAACAACAGGATCTGAGACTCTTTAGATTCCAATTTTATAAAGAAAGATAAATTGGACTTTGCAGTTCTGAATGCCTTTTAAATAGTTATGGTGGATCCTAACTATATGCATCTACCTAAGTGTGGATATACCTCCCTGATTTACAGAGAAATAAAACTGAACCCTGACTGATGGAGCATGAGCAAAAGTATATGCAGTTTTCTCACTTCTCTGGAACATCAGATTGGAATTTTTCCAGATTGTATTCACCAAAAGGATAGGTTTACCCCTTTTGTTCATTTGCTACTAGGCTTACAAGTACGCAAAAAGCAGATTTTATTCCTTAAAAGGTACACAGATGCCAATAGGTTATAGGGTTATACAGGAAATCCACAGCAGAGTCCAGCACACTGTCTACAAGATCTAACCCTGAGTATGTTGCACTACCAACCCCCTGTTTGAACCACAATCTCATTTCTCTACAGTTTCCTAAACAGTGAAACAGAAGATGCTCCCAAGCTCATCTATATTGCAATGCCTGTTTATCTCTTCTGGAGATCCTCCTCCTAAACCTGACAATATTATTCAGCACTGTCCTAGCCTGATACCTGCACATGCAGTTCACCTTTGCACCCACTGCTGTTCAACTATTCTCATCTAATTTTCACCCAGTTCTTTAGGTTGGAACTCTTAATAGATTGAAAGTTGCAAAACACCGAACACAACCTTTCATCCACTTGCCTTTTTAAAATCCAGGTTGTGAACTGATTATCTCAGTCTGACCTTGTTAAATCCATGCAGCTTTGAGTCACAGCAGCAAATGGAGATGAATACCTCCCAGTTGCTGAGATGACATCTCACATGTCATAAACAGACAACACTGTTTATCACATATATTAACCTACATTGCATTTTATCCAACAGTATAATTATGTATCAACAAAACACATTTCTAGGAGGTGTTTGGGCCTTTAAGTGTTTGCCAATTAACTACAATCCGTATGTACCATACCGTGCTCTGAATTCAAACATCTGCTCAGTGTTCTAGATGTCCTAGAAATCACATATTTTTAGTTTTCATTTTCACCCACCTAAGCAAAAGTAATGCCATGCCAGGACTCACATGCTTCCCAGACTCGGGCATTCAGCTTTCTGTGAGGACAAACATACATACATCCTCAGCATCTATGTGCGGGAGTTGAACCTTTTGTTGGATACACACTTTCCTTTACTAAGAGTCTGAACCAGCTGACTTGACAAAGCTAATTGTTAAGTTTCCTCTCCACAAATAAAACATTTTCCATTTTACCTTAGCTACAGTATTGTCCAGTGACTAGATGTGAATAGTTGTTACAATAAGCCATTATTTCTGCAGAGACTATTTGAAGTTTATCTTGTGCAAAACATCAGAATAGAGGGCTGCATGTGCTTTGTTTTAGCAAAGCTTTTAGGTTGCTCAGTGAACTGTGATCTTTAAAGACGCTTGACTTGGATAGCTTTATGTCCTAGTGGATTTTCATCAAAATCACTGCTAAGCAAGGATCCCATTAGTGTTTAAATATCTGTGTTAATTAATTATAAGGAATACAAGATGACATGGCTGTATCCCATCCTTTTTTTTCTTTCTCTTCTTCAAAGCTCAGTCTTTTCCTTCTCCTGAAGCCCCTCTGCAACTCCAAAGCCGTTGGAACTCCCAAAGGATACCCCAATATCACGATCCCTCAGATTCACCCCCATCGTTAGAGGACTCAGCTTCTGGCCAACAGCAATACGAGTTTGCACTTGCATTTGAAAAATCTACTATTGTAGGTTTTTTTTGCATGCTGTCAATTTCTTAAATGCAACTGGGCTTTCAAAGAGCTAAATTTGCTACAGGGCAGCAGGATGAGATGGATTCTGGACTTGCCTTGGTGTCTGACGGGGCTTGTAATGGCCTTGTATTCATTTGTCTAAAAAGGGCTATAAAGATTGGAAATTCGTACCATGAAATACCAGGGGCAGGTGTGCATGTGTGTGTGTGTGTGTGAAGGGGAGGGAGAAGGATGTAAATCGCCTCAGAACATATTTGAAGTGCAGAGTTAAGAACAAAACCAGTAAGAACATGAAAAAAAAAGATTGATAAAAAAGCCACAAAAAACAAGGTTCTTTTTGGTTTTATGTGGATCATTTAGGGTATAAAAGGAAACTTGCAAAGATCATAACACTCATCACAGTGAGTTCTCTGAGCTTTGTGAAACAGGTTATTTTTCATTGATGAAAATCTGCTGCTCTGATCATTGTCATGTAAAGGGCTCCATCCTGTTTAAACAGTTATCAAAAGCACAGTCCTAAGATGGAACTCTGTAGTGCCTAGAGAAGCTGGTACAGGCAGGGTCCAGGCAGAGATTTCCACTCTTTCCAGCTGCCAAAGGGAGCAGGAAAGCAGACGGTAGGACATTGATTCTGTAGTGTTCAGCAAAAGGGAAATTAGCACATCCAGCCACAATCAATACATTGTCTTTTTAATTTCAGAAGATAACTTCACATTTTTAGCTCTCAGTTTGGCAATCTGCGGTATCAGAGAGGACTTCCAAAAGATCCACTTCCGAGAAGCCTGTTCTCAAAAAGCTTCAATGAGCAAAACAATAGTGAAAGAGGATTTTCAAAACACTGAGCCCAGAAAGTACTTTCTAGAATAATCTAATACAGAAACTTTCCAACAGTCATATCCTTGTTGTCAAATTCAGCTTCAAATTAGAACATACTATAGAGTTGCAGTACACAAAGTTATCAGTTAACACACCCATGTCTTGCTCACTTGTCACTAAATTAAATTTACTTTGGATACATTTATTAAAGAAAATCATCTAAAGTGCAAACACTCCAGCTTTAGTGAGTCATGACACACCAGTGTTAGCCAGTGAAGGGGACGAGATCTTAGAGTACGTCATAAAGAGTTAAAAGTTAGTTAGAACAAGGGTCTAGATTCAAGCACAAGCCTGAAGACAAAAGGCAAATTCAGCAGAAAAAAAAAAGAGTTTGACTACATTACTGCAAGCTCAGGTCACCTAATTTTTCTATCACTTGTCTAAGTGGTGTGGCTTTCTCTCTAATGGAATAGTAATCTGGTTTAGTTGTAATTAGCAAAACCACTCTTCACTTAAATAACAAACATTGAAGATAACTCTCAAAAAGGCTTGCATTTGTCCTTCTAATTTCAGAAATGAATTTTCACAGTTCTCCTTGATGGCAACTGTAACTATTATTTGACAAGGTTTAAATAAAAATGTCACAGTCAACACAAGCACGCCATCAACCTCATGCACTCTCACATGTATGGCCTGAAGGTCACATAGAACATCAGGTTTGTTTTTTTAATCCCTGTCTCAGTGGGATTGTAACTTGTTGGCTGCCCCAACGGCACAGCTAGCTGGGGCTGTGCCTCATGGTGAAAGCTGTCAGCTCTACCCAGCCAAGGCTAATGAGTCCTGGACACCAGATCATTTTCTAAATTGCAAGAGTCCAGCACAGGCTCTTTGCCGTTTTTGGTTGGTTGGTTGGTTGGTTGGTTGGTTGGGTTTTTTGTGGTTTTTTGTTTTTTCTTTCTAGTGAGAGCATACCAAATGCTCTCTTAACAATGATGAGATTTTTATGGCTTTAACTATGCAACTAGTCTCTGGAGCTTAATACATACTATTTAATAGTACCTTACTCCTTGCCTTCTGGTCACAATATGTCTACAGTGATTGCCTCATGGCAGAGTGTTGTAGACGTTAATTTTAACAGTACAACTTTTACACATTATATTACCTACATTACTCTCAGCAGTGTCCCATGAAAGTAACTGCCTGGATAGTTGTAATATTGCACAGAGTCATTAAAGTTCAGTTAAAATCAGTTAAGCAACACACAGCTTTTATTTATTATTTATTATTTATTTATATATATTAGAAGAATATTAGAAGAAATTCTCAACCACTCCCATGCTTTGTGTCCAGTAAAAAAAGCAATTTTGTCATTTTGAACACTAATGCTCACCAATAGTCTTGGAAGATTAAAATCCAGATTGTGTGGCATGTTTCAGGTATATTCCTGCAGACACTCTTCAATACTGCAGTCCAGAAGGTACTGAACAGCATATTACGTACTTCATGTATCTTTATGTATCTAGATACCAAACAGGTATAAGCAATGGTGAAAATCTACTATATGTCCACAGTTCCAATCCCACTAATAATTTTTGTTACTTGTATTAAAATTTCAGAAGAAACTACATCTTATTGCCAGGCTTCTGCCACTTAAAAATAAAGATCAGTGGCAAGAATCACAGGGAGGAAGAGAGGGAGGAAGGAAGAATTGTACAATGGATCAGAATAGACTAATTTCTGTGTTTAATATTCCTACTGGCAAGTAACTGCTGATGACTAGAAATATTTCCACAAAAGGAAATTTCATTTAAAATGTCCCCACAACAAGCATGAGCAACTTTGCTCAAATATATTAACGAGCTCATAGGTAATGGATTTTAGTAATGAATAAGTGCCTCTTTTGGCCCACAAACCTTTTAATCATATGAGTTTGAAAATATTTGAATCCCCTATCTGAAGCACAGCTCATGGCACACAGCAAGTGTGTGTAGTGAGGGAGGCTCAGTTCTTGTTCCAAAGTCCATGGCTTAGGCCCATGTATGCTGAAGATGTAGGAGTGAGGTAAGAGCAGAACAACAAATAAAATTCCCATAAAAGTTTATTACATACCCTGTTTTTGCTGTAGTGAACTTTGGTAAAGGGTGACAGTAATAATCTGTTCTTTGGGTCATGTAGTACTTATACATTTACTCATCTCACTTTTCCTCCTCTCTCTCTGGAATTGTCAACTCTGGGGTTTTTTGCCTCTTGAAGAAATGTACAGAACACGGTTTCAAAAAGGGGCTTGTGAGAGATACTTCTAGGTTACCCTAAGACAAAAGAATAGGAGATATATTTAGCTTCTAGTTCTGAGTCATAGGGAAGTCACAGCAGCAGCGTTACAGTGACAAGAATTTGACTGTGCAGGGAAAGCTGGAGTGGTACCTCTCACAATAGTTTTAGAAGTTCCATTCAGGAAATCCCTACTCTCCAAGATGAAACATCACCACTCGACATCACCACTCGCTGAACTACAAAGTTAGTTTTCCAATATAGTCACGGATATCCTATATGAAGACATCCTGTGGAAGCAGGATGAGACTGGAAGAAACAGTGTGAACATTAAGTCTGTTTGACTTTACCTTGGAGTCACCCTTTACCAAATACTGCAGTTCAGAGAATATTTCTAATGGGCTACATGGGAACAATAGGTACTCAACAACACAGTATTTAGGGAATGATCTAATTAATCTGCATGTCACAAGAGAACATTTCTTCCAGAATAACAGTAAGTATTTAGAAACCAATGCTACTTACAATTACCTTCACAAGGAGTATATTTTTAACAAGCACTTAACCGCCCCCTACAAACACGTATGAAATAGAACATATGTAGTTCCAAGCTACTCACTTTCAATAATTGAATTAATCTGAAAACATGGTATTCCTGACATTGCAAAAACAAAAACTGACATTTAATTCTCCTTCCTTTTTTTTTTGTTTTCCATGAGGTTGTTATAGACTCATCATTTTCACATAGGTAATTAGAACTAGAAACGAAATGTACATTTTCTTTTCTTTTCTTTTCTTTTTTCTTTTCTTTTCTTTTCTTTTCTTTTCTTTTCTTTTCTTTTCTTTTCTTTTC
>WUAM01000359.1:33441937-33457916 GCA_024336885.1 Actenoides hombroni
AGAGGGCGGGCGGGCGGTGGGGTGGGGGGCGGGGCGGGCGGGGGGGCGCGGGGGGGCGGGGTGTGAGTAGAAGGCGCTAGTGTCTTTTGGCTGCCACTACAGTCTTAATGTGACATTCATCGGCAGCATATCAACTCACGTGACACAATGAAGAGAGCACTGCACTTTCAGCTCTATTCAGTGATGCACGTGTGTACCTGCACAGCTACAGCAGTCACACCATTCACTCCCCTTCATAAAAAAAAAAAATATATATATATATGCACCATAAGAGTCTTAAGAAAGACTGGCTCATCACAGCGCCCCCCTCCCCGACCCCAGCCACTTAATGCAACAGGAGAGTTAACTGGCTAAATAAATGTCGAGGGCAGGACTGTGAGCCAGGACCTCTCTATCAGTGCTGGCAGTCCTGTTCATCTCCAGCTGAAAAGAAGAAAACTGCAGAGGCTTTACTCATTATTTTTTGCTAAATCCTGCAGCAGGATGTTTTCCTGCCCTCCAGAACTGGATTGCACAGCTCTGTGCTACCTCCAGTAGTTATACATAGAAACAATCCATTAACAGTCAGGTTAACACACAGCACATAAATAGATCGTGCTTGTCAGCATGTCTAAGCCCTACAGGTCGGCTGGTCGTTTTATTTAAGAGACACTGCAGTGGAATCACTGCGAGAAAGTAGGACTTTCCACTGTGGATTATAGGGGCAGAGTATGATTGTTATTTCTGTTGTTTGTAAGAGGACACAAGACAAAGCTTCAGCATGAGTGAAAACTCAAACGAAGGCTGAACATCGTTTCTTCTCCGGTCTGTGCCTTATATGCTTATATATCAGAATAAATGCAAACAACCTGAATGCAGCCAGGCATTGCATTTCAGAGAGCTTGAGTGGGGGCCGGAGAGAAGAATAGAACACACTTGGCAGACGAGTATGTGTATGGTAAAACACAAATATTTTAGAAGACATCAGCTCATTGCTAATGATATTTGGAGGTCCAGCTTGCCTGAGGGAGGGCAAAAGGGGAGTACTACTATTAATTACTGTGCTTAGTTTTGAAATTAAAAGCTCAAATACAAAGGCTTAGCAGTCCTCAAGAGAAAAAATCCTCAACTTTTTCAGCATGCAAGCTGCATCTCTTCTCCACAAAAACTTGCTTTTAGAAACAGATGGCAGCTTGCAAGACCTACAAATCCTTTGTCTGGAGTGGCAAACTAGGCCCTATTGCCCATCAAAGTCAACCATCACATTGTGAAGCACTGACCCTAACAAATCCATTATGCTCCTTTCTACCACAATGCTAAACCAGACAAAATGAGTCAGACTTAATAGGAAAGGGTGAGGGATTTCAAATCCCCTTCCTCCCCCCCCAACCCCACAAAAATAATGACAAGGGGGAGAGTCTGCACTGACCCTTCGCTTACGAGCCCTGCCAAAGCCTGCCGTTAGGGCTGCCCGTTTGGACCAGGCTGCCCAAAGGAGGATGGATTTGGGTTTGAAGCACTTATGCTTCAAACACCGCGCAACGGCTTTGAAGTCAGCACACTGTGTCAGTCAAACGACCCACACCGCCAAGAGTAAATATCCCGAGAAGAAAGAAAGGCCCTTATGCTAGCCGAGTAATTAGGTCTGATGTGCTTTATAGCTTTTCAGCCTTCCTTTCCCAGCTTGCTGAAGCGCTGGGCAGATACACAGCGCATAGGCAGGGAAAGCTCTTCACAGGTAGCTGCAGGGAACAGAATATAATGGTTTTTCTCCTGTGTCAGCCGAACCTAGGAAATAGAAAGAGAAATGTGAAGAAATAGGAGCTCGTATCAAAGAGCTGCTGCCTTTCGTCAAGGGAGGAAACAACAGAGAAGCCTGCTGGAGAGGTGACGGATGGGACGATGGCGTGAAAAGGATCGAAAAGCCTTTTCCCTACTATGAGTATTTGGTGCATCTTGACACACAAAAGAAAACACCCTTCACTGGTACTGTCAACAGACACCTCCCAGCAAGGAATACTTTTGTCAAAGAGAACAATCTGTCTCAGTAACAGCAGATCCAGTTTACAAGCAATCCAATTGCTTTCATCTTGCAAATTTAAAAATGAGATACAACAACAAAGTCAACGTCCTCAGAGCAACAGATTGGTTGGATTCTTCACACTCTCATAGAAATTGCCTCCCATCCCCCTTCACTGGTTTTCTTCAGCATAAAACAATCTCTCAAGGACACGGCAACAACGACTCTGAAATTCAAAGCACCGAGATCAAACACATGAAGCTGACGCTCATTACGGCTAAATTATGTCACCTATCCAAAGGCTCAAGCTTATTATTTAAGACAATACAATAGTCATTAATCACAGCCATTGTGTATTGCTCAAAAGGCGTCTAGGAAGCAAAAGAATACAACGGAGATTTATTATACTACAGTGCCAGATTTAATTACATGGTCTTCTCCTCAGTATCTCGCCACTTGTAGTTCACCACCTGTTTGCACCAGAGGACCCGAAATAAAGACGTGCCAGCCCTTGAGGCAAAGCATGCGAGAGAGGGCTTGTGCTGAGCTTTTGCTATGACTGTTGTAAGCAGAAGACCAGTAGGCAAAGAGAATGGACCATTCTGGGGACAGCTGGCAGGCAAATCACTTGCGTAGAGCTACGGTTTTCCTTCTGAAGTTTTAAACTCACAGTTGGTTTTCATATATATTTACGTGCAGAAAAAGTATGCTGTTGAGCCCGTGCACAAGGAGAAACAACTCGCTGTCTTCTTCCTAAAGCTGCAGCATGAAGATTCATGCCCTAACCAACACAACAATGTATTTAAGCAGTATGTCTGTCTGCTGGCAGCCTTCTGAGTTTGCATTTTCTTCTATAAATATTTAACGTAGACGAACCGTTCATGTTACCCACTTTGCCCGAAGTGTTTTGACAGCCATGCTCACCACATGACAATGATGCTCTATTTAACACTGCAGCTGCAGGCAGGAGATTTTGTTTCAGTTTTATACAATATTGTGAAAATGAGGACCTCTCACAAAATAAAACAGATAATTTAAATGCATTAGCAAGACAATTATCAGTAAGCCACTGAAAGAAAGCAAAAGAGAAATTTTAAGTTCTGAATGCAAGAGTTTGCTTAAATTTAGCTGCGATCTCTTATTTATTACACATGTTCAGAAAGTGAAAATAGAAGACAACCAATGTTGCAAAAGCTAAGGTTTCTCTTAAGGCTAGAATAATTTCCACACTTTCTGGATCACAGATTATCATCAGCCCTCAGAGACTTCTACACACTTCTAGCAGCCAGCTAATTGAATCCACTCCAAAGAAGATGGCTCAGCAGACAGCTTGACCGACCTGAAGGAGGTTTGACCCCAACTTCTCTCTAATGTACTAAGACTCAACATAGTCTAGCAGCCATGAATCATGAGTCAAGTCTTACAGATCTGAAGATCACAACATTTTTCAGGTAAAGAAAGTTCAGGGAAACAGAAAGGCTTAAATAACCCAGCCAGTCAAAACCCACATAAACCAGCTCTGGTAGTTAGTGACACGGAGGCATTTTAAAATGCTCATCTTAACATGGAATCACTTAAACACTGCTTGGAAAAATTATGCAGTTAACATAAAGAGAAACTGAGTCAGCAACGTTTATCCTTTCTGATTTTCCCCCTTCAGCCCTCGAGCATAGTCTCAGTTACCCAGGGGCTCATTAACACACTCATCTGTTACAAGCTTGCTGAAAGCATGCAGTGATGCCACTTTGGTATGAGCAGATTAATCAAGCGTGGATTGCCAACCTCCCACTGCACTGCAACGCAATACCATCTCTTTCTAGGCTGTTTCAGTGGACAGATTCAGCTGAATATAGCCATTTACTTCCAAGACAACTCATAAACGCAGAGTGATTAGCCTGCAGTGCCTTTTACCAGAGTTACTAAAAATTTAATGCACTTAAGACAGTTTTATGACTCCTTACGCATCATTAGCACTTTAATACATTGGAACACAGTCCTTGGTTCTTAACAATATTATCAGAAAGGTCAGAATAGCTGTTTTAAAAAATAAAGCATGAGGATGAGGTGGTTTATTTTCAAATGTGGGAAGGGGGAAGATTAGGAAGAAAAAAGAAAGTAAAGAACCCCCCCTCCCCAGCACATTCTGCTGCTGCATCCCCCATTCAGTGCATTTGGGGAAAATAAACAAACAATCAAAAGCAAAAAAACCAAACTCCAGTGCTTTTCCACAGTCACATGGTTTTGAATACAATAGCACCAACACAGCCAAGCTCCTACATCCTTTCACTGGGCTTAACGAAGGACTTGGATGCAGCAACCAACCATCCTTGCACTGCTATTTACTGCTGAAAGTAGCTTTGCTCCCGCTGCCTGTTACCACATTGTAGGTATTGTAGCAGAATTGCTCCCCTAACAAATAACTCTTCATTTGAGACTGAGAAGGAAAGACTGAGCAGGATGACATCAACACAGCCATATGGTTTCACAGGTACAGGTGAAGAGCTCTAGCAGTTACGCAACAGGATGCCAGGGCAGAAATCACGGTACTCTCATCTGTAGCCCCTTTTGCTCACACAAGCCTGTTAGTACCACCAGTTACCCTTCGTGCCCCAACTTGCCAGATGGGCAGAAGGCAATGCACACTCTGCTCGGACCCCAGCTATGCAGCTGCCAATTCGCCTGCCAGGATACCCATGTGGAGGGGCCTCTCTTGCTTTACAAAATGCTGTTGCATTTCCTCCGCTCTTTGTAGCATTGGAAGGTTAATTAGGATCTCTGCTCTAGCTGCAGGGACTTCAGCAAAGAAAATCCCTTGTCTTTTCAATTTCACCTCTGACAAAATTAAATTGACCTCTGAAGTTGGTAGGTAAGGTTACAGATTGTTTAGGGGGGTTGGAGTTTTGACTTTTAAAAAACAAGCAAACAAACAAACCAAAACCAAACCAAAGAACAAACAAACAAACCAAAAGCAAGGAAACAGGTCGAGTGTGACCATGTTATTAATCACAAAAGCCGAGTTTTGAGTGTGATAACACTACACTATTAACAACACAGATGGTCTCTTGCTTAGCGTCAGCTTTCCCTTTGAGCTATTCAGTGCACCACGAACGACGCTGGGACACAGTCAGAAGTCACTGCCACAAAGTGCTGACAAAACACCAACCGGTAACTGAAGCCCAAGACAGATTTTGAATTGCAAATAGTTTTCAGATTTTTCACCGCTATCAAATATGATATATCATGGATGCTCCGCTGCTACAGTTGCTCGGAGCAATTAATTCTCAGTTCTGGGACACACCTAAATCTGTGCCTTTTCTCCTCACATCCTGGACACATGGCTTTTGCATACAGGCGAGGAGCATGAACACATCCGGGCCCAAAGACAAGATGTTTTCTCATTCTTATTCCCGCCGAAAGCACAAGAGCTGAACTAATCGGGGCCCTGATCCCCTGGGTCACAGCCAGGGCACCCGCGCTAGCGACCTCAGCTCTTTCTCACCTGCTGACAGGGACAAAGCAAGGCTGAAGGGTTTGAGCTCATTAAGGCAGAATTTTCATGGGAAGTTCAGTCCACATTAAACTAGAGGGGTTTTTTTTCCTCTTTGCTGTTTTTTTTTTTTTTAAACAGCGTGTTAAACTGAGCAATTTTCAACAGGGCTCTTTCTCTCCCCTCCCAACTCACCAGCCTGTGGGCAGCTCCGAGAAGAAAGAAAACAAAGACATGGGCATAGAAACAACAGTAAGTTATTAATGAGAACTGCTATTGTGAAAGGTAGCAAAAGGGGAGTGGTGATGGGAGATACTAAAGACAACAGCAGACCACAGCAACAGCTGCCTCACCCTATGCAGATGTTCATATTTATACAGGAAAATAAATATTACTTAATAGAATTCCTTACACTGGGATTCTTTACTTCTTTAGTCATCCTTAGATTTGAGATAGAAACACTAGACTACACATCACGGCTTCAATTAAAAGAGTCAAACAACATCTGCTATCACATTCACTAAAGCCAGAAAGAGCTGGCATATTTGCAAGTGCTAGTAAGAGAAATTTATCTTTAACAGCATCATCTTAGGAAAAGGCTACACACCTAGCTCATCTGTGCTGAAGAGCTGTTATCCCAATATCCAGAGGCAAATATCCTCCCTTAATAGATTCATAACAATAGTCATTAGAGACAAAGGTTGACAACATGAAAAGAGGTGCATTAGAGACACTGTAGTACATTCTTCCTGGCCTTGACATTCTTGAAGTGTTTACAAGACAAAACACAGAGCAGAATCACATCCTTCAAAGCTCTGTTACAGAGCATACATCCATCCTCAGTAGTTTTACAAAGCACCTGGCAGTTTTTAAGCCATTTCATCTTCATATGATTACAAAAAATTTTAAGGGGGGG
Source organism: Actenoides hombroni (assembly GCA_024336885.1). NCBI lineage: Eukaryota > Metazoa > Chordata > Aves > Coraciiformes > Alcedinidae > Actenoides > Actenoides hombroni. Next base: position 33,448,340 of record WUAM01000359.1, read on the forward strand.
GATAGTGGTTTTTTGGTGTTTGTTGGTTTTGTTTGTTTTCAATACAATGTGAGAGCTCTGCCCCAAGTACTTAATGTTGTTTATTTTCAAATTGTTACACCGGAAGAATAAACAAAGTGAGAAAGCACAGCATCTACATTACAAAAAGCCCCATTCTAGAAACTGTGCAGCAGCCCTTCATCTCTCCCACACCAGCTAGCATCATGGTGGACAGAAAGTCTATGTTATCAGAACTGTTGGTTTGTTTTTAAGCATAAAATAGTTCTTAATTTTAAATTCATGTCAGAGTATTGCACAGCAAAAAACCAAACAAGAATATCAAGTGGGAATACTGATGGAAAAAATCCTCCCCTCCCTCAACAATGAAAAGCCAAATATTTGCTCAATTGTATATTGCATTCTTTGCTCAAATACTTCATAGTTTGAACTGAAAAAAAAAAAGAAAAAAATCTCTGATTTCTTTCCTGAGCATCTCACAGGAGACCAGAGGGACCAGCAGGAGATATTTACAACATCTGACTGAAGTCATCTCAGCAGCAACCTGGGAAATAAAAGCAAGAAAAATAGGCTCCTAAATCAGAGATTTGGACCCTTCAGACAGACAGTCCCCAGATCAGTGAGAACCTGGGCTCCAGAACCTGTCAGACTTCTGAACTCAGCATAAGCAATACCTATTTGGGCTGTGACAGCAGCATCTTCTCCCAGAAGGCTCCAGCTGCATCCCAAAGTGTCAGTCAGTCCAAAGCAAACTCCTTGGCCCATTTGATCAGTATTTCATGGAGTGAGCACTTGGTTTCATCATTTCATTACAAAGAGCTCAGCCTCTTGTCTTTCAGTCACAAGAGACTCAAAACACCTCTTAGACCTGGGCAGTCCCATGTAAGGAGCATCTACGGTGACATTTGCTTTTTCCTTGTAACTATAGTTACCGCCAGCACAGGTAACATTGCATTACATCACATGCCACTGCACGCCAATCAATTTGTACGTGAAAATACCTACGCATGGAAATGAGCATTGGTTTATATAGGTGCTAAGGGGAAAATGCAACTTTATACATATAATTTCAGTCATCTGTGAAAAAGAGCAGCACTACACACCCATGACAGTTGAGCTTTGCTTTTTATTTTAATCCTGTTATTGTTTACACAGAGTGGTGTTTCAGATTAAGACCCTTTACCCTTCCACGTGTTAGTCTTTAACATGACAAAAGAATACCAAGAAAGGGGTGGAGAGAGGGCTCTTCCAGCTTTAGGGCTCTTCCAGCTTTCATGCTGTGCAACCTACCACTCGCACAGCTTCAAAATTTGACTCCATTTTATATAAAGCTTAGTTTTAAAAACAAAAATTCAAAAATTTTTACTAGGTCCTGCAATTACTATTGCAATTTGATGAAAAATATGACTGTAAAGCAAAGCCAAGTTCATGCTGCAAAGGGGGGACAGGACGATACACGCAGTCCCTCTCCAAGACTGACATATTTAAACATTGCCTCTGAAGACAGATGAAGAACTGCTGACATTTTTGTATGAAATTGTAAAGGTTGTTCTCCAGTGAGAGACCAAATTTTCTTTATAGATCCACCAACATCAGACCTCTCCCCCCAGTATTACATTCCACTACACAGGTCAGCGAGATCTAGCAAAGTCCTTCAAACCAACTTTACATGGAATATATATATTAGCAAGGAAACACTTTTTTGCTCTTTAAGCATATGTTTGGATGCTTTGGTGTTATTTTTCATGGATTGGGTTGGCAGGTGGAGGAAGGAGGAAAAAGCAAAACCTTGCACCTTGAAGGAGCATGGCTTCATGTTTCCTGCCAGGCACCTTCATCAAGCCTAGGACACCCTAACAAGAAAGCTCTCAGCTACGATACAATGATCACAGTTGAGTAAAACTATCTTTGAGTCCAAGCAAGGAATACAAATTCAGTTGTTTATATTTTCATCATGGTAATGTAACAGAAGCTTCTTCCATCCATGCCAGTATCTGACACCTCAGCAGTCTGTCACACATTACTCATCTCACCAATACATGTCCTTTATTATGATGACCCATCACTACTCCTTCCTTAATTACTTTTGAGATTATGGCTAATGCGACCAAAATACCACAGTGAAGGCGTGCTGTTTCCTGACCAAATTTGGTTTTCCTCAAGATAACTTGTCCTACTATACATATTTTGTGCTATTTTCTGGTCAAGAAGTGGATAATGGTGGCAAAAAAAAAAAAAAAGTTTTTTTTTAAATATATGTAGGTTCACATATTTTGACTGCTACAGTTCCTCTCCATATACACAAGAGATGGCTGAACAAGCTACTTGTAAACTTCTTCCCACATAGGTAAGTGGTCCTACATTATCTCAAGTAGCACCAGCCAAAAATCACAGCATTAACTGGATCAAAGTGCACATGCTGGATTGTCGGTTTGGTTTTTTTCCCCCTTCATTCACATTTCTTGTGGACTCCAACCCTCACTGCAACAGATCAGGAACTGCAGCTGGGAACAGCATGCCAGCCACGTAGCCAGCATCAGCCCACGCAGAGGCTTTGCAGGCTGTACATTTGCCAGCACATTTCAGGGACAAGCTGGCATTAAGGACAACTTGATTAGTCCACGGCAAGCAGGTGAAAGAAGACAGCCAAGAGAGCCCTGACACCCTTGCCCTGCTGGCTTGCCTACATCTCAGCCTCTCCCAAAGCAGCTCATTTTGGAGGCACCCCTACGGCGAGTTCGGCACAGGAGAGCTGCGGGCAGGGTGTCTGTGCTGGCGCAGCTCCTGCTGCGCTGGGATATCGCTCTGGCAAGGACCGAAAAGACTTCATAGACAAACAGCTGAGCAGAGAAATCAGTTCTACAGTCACGCACTGCCCTGAGCAATTCTGACATGTTTACTTTTTCTGCTCTCCTGTTCTCAGAAGGGCAGGTATCACCTTCCCTCAGATGCTGCCATCCTCCAGCACCACAAGGACCACCACAGAGACAGACATCAAAATGGGAACCTCTCCACTGGCAACAGGGACCTTAACCTTCAATGTAGGCTCAAAATCACCATCTCTCCTCTCTACCAACGCGCAGACACAACAAAGCCTGATCCAGCACTGCCAGGCTCTTCAGGGTGTACACGTTTGCTTTCCTGGACTCTTCAGTCGAGGCAGGTGGCTGCGGTCTCAGGGACCCAGGCTCTCCCCAGCCACTGTACCACTAAGCTGCCAGGATGGGGCCAGCGGTGACTTCAAGCTGATGCGCAGGAACAAGATTAGGGCTGGATTTAGGTCATTCTTATAAAGGACAGCAGCCCAGCCATCCTGCCTGCCAGCACTTTGATTATTACTGCAGTTTACACCATGTGAAAGAAAAAGGCTACCTACTGCAATATTAACAGACCAGTTACTAGGATTTTCACAAAAAAACCAAAAACCAAACCAAAACCAAACCCAAAACATCGTGTCCATGGCCACACCTTCTTCTTCTGTGCTACTGCAACAGCCGCTAGCAGCAAACAGCCTCAGAGTGCAAGAGGGTTTAGTCTTTCTAAATGGAAATTAAAACAGCAGCTAATCTGACCAAAAAAAGTACAAGAAATTCTCTTTGGTTTAGCATTAGTGAGTCAGTGCTACTGATAGGAATAACGATGTTTTCCCAACCCAATCAATACCTTATTTTCAAAGGAATACACCATAAAAAAACTTAGATGAAGGCAAATGTATAACAGAATAATCACACCAGGACTGAGGGAGCATTTAAACCCAGCATTTCTCTGGCATATATAAAGATAGAGAATGAAAGCACTATTACTAAAGCACAGTAATATGTCACAGCCATTAGCAATTTAATAAATGGTCTGTTTTCTGAGTAAGCAAGAGAATTACTCTTTATTAAAGGTTATTTTAACTGGAGATGATGCTTGTCAATAATATTGATAATTCTTTATAAAAAGCACTGTTTCCTTTGGCTGCAGAAATCCTTCTACAGAAGTTACGGCTGTAATGTATAATTCAGAAATCTATTTAAAAAATAAAATAAAATAAAATAAATCTCTGTGGTGTTACAATGGAATTCTACTTTTCCTCGGTAGCAAAAAAATAAATAAAAGTTCAAGAATAAACCATTACAGCAACTATCCACCCCACTGCCTTTTAAGCTGTAGAAGAAAGCTTCAGCACTAAGTCAAAGCCACACGGAAGCAGGAATAGTATCTCCATATTCCCTTTACCTGGAAACACAACACTTTACTCATGCAGACTAAGATAAAAAGATTTTTTTTTCACATGAACAAAATATTATTCCAGCTTAGATTTTTATCAAACAGGTTTCCTAAATGTATACCCAGTGTTTCCTTGTTTATTATGACAACTTACAAAAAACAAAGGTTACTTCAATAAGGCAGCTACTCCATCCAATCCCACATTCATGAGACTTGCTTATTCCAGCCATCAAGTCAGAAGATTTAGTGGTATAACTGAGCATCACTTCTTCAGAGAGGAGGCAGGAGAAATATTTGAGCCCCATATGTCCCACAAGCCCCATAACAACCAGAAATCCTAAGCAATCTACTACTGCTCCTTCGAAGAAGCAAGTTAAGTTTTGTTAAATTGTACAGTGTAAGCCATTTTCTCTTCTACTTGTACCACTCTTGTCCACATCCAGGTTACCCAACCCTGACAACCCCTCCAAAAGCACTTTGTGCAACTCTGCACTGTACTTAAAAATAACAAGAAAAACCCTTGCAGCCCTCTTTTCATTTGTGGCAACTAAGTCACAAACAGGAACTGATATTCCTTGGTCAAGGGAAATTTCTTAGTCCATTTCCAGTAAACTAGGAAAAACTCCAATTACCTATTTTCAGAAAAGCCATGTACACAAGAATTCATATCACTGTAGTAATGCCTTCAAGTTTTCTGGCCCTTCAGGGTGAGCTAGCACGCAGGGAGCGCGAGGGAGAACTGCAAGGGCTGCAGGGAGACTCTAGGTGCGAGTACACAGATGCCAAGCACAGACAAGATTGAATAAGTCTTTTCGTTTTCTAAAAATAAGTGTCTACTAGATAAGAAGCACAGTTAGCCACACTACAACACGCCCTGGTTGGTTTTCAACATCATGAACTGAAGTGGCATTTCACGGAGGGGGGAAGGGTGGGATTAATTACCAATATCTGGATATTTGTAGGGAAAAAGCATGAAGCAGAAGTAGCGTTTATTTTCCCCAAGACACTCAGTGTTTCCAATAAGCATGACTAGTAAGCACTCTCAGCTTACTGGTCATAAAGAAAACCAAAAAAAAATTAAAAATTGATCTTAAAAGTAATGAAGCTATCTACAGCTTTACAGGATGCATTGAACCAGGACAATAAGATAGTGAATCTTTAAGCAATGGACAAAACTAGAGAGTGCAAAATATATTGCCAGACAAGATACAATAACTAGAATGTCTCCACCCCATAAGCATAGTCTTGAAGTTATATTTTATGGTTTAGGTATGGGGGGGAAAAAAGCTATAGAACTTTTCATTTCATATAGCAGGAAGGCTACCACAACTCTATCGGTATTCAAGTTCAGAGACAACATGGTCCTTCAGGCCCCATCCCATGCTGACTTACCACATCCTCCCTCCCTCCAACCTTCTCCAGCATCAGCATCCTCAACTGAGCACAGACTGGTCCTTCCACTTGGGAACAAAACACACATCGCTAAGTCACTCTCTACTTTCCTCCAGAGCATTAAATTACTTCCCCAATAAAAGATATTTAATTTTCTTCTTAATTGAGTCATATGTATTCTGGATTTTTCCAAATTGTAGTTCATGTCACTCTGTAACAAGATACTACGAAATTCAATATGCTCTCAAAGCCAAATGTAAAAGCTGCTACAGCCAGAAAAATCTCGTGCCTTGCACACAGACTTAAAGTTCATACAGTATGACAAAATATGTAACAGAAACAATTTAATTAACAATTAGGTCTTTTTAAGGCAATATGAAATATTTACTTTAACAAGTTCACTTAAGCACATGCAATTCCAAGGCTGACAGTCTCAAAATGGCTTTACCTGGGAGAAGTAGGTGTGAAGATGAAAGTGAACTGAAACATAATTTCCATCAGACCTGAACATGAGAGAAAAGCTCCCTTCATCCTATTTTAGTGGACTTCAACAGGGCACAGAAACCAATACTGAAATTTTCATGCTTTTCAAGATATTTCACATTAAATACCCTGTTTTTCTTTCCTGACCTGTTCAACTGTTAGTTTCCTTGCCTCCCTCAAGTCTCTAGAAAGATTTATTTTTTTCCTTCCACCCTTGACCGAGAGCTTTGTGGTAGTGCCACAAGTGTTTTGATAGCATTATAATCCCTATGCTACTTCGCTCTGTGCCTAGATATGCTACCAAGTTGAGCAATTGGCAAATATTTTTTTATTTTCAAAGTTAATTCACTTAAGCAAAATGAATCCATTTGAAAAGCTAACTGTGGAACAATTTCCTACTAAAAAAAACCCCAAAAAACCAGGAAATCTGTACCAGAAAAGAAGCACACATGCAAAAGCGGAGGGGGGGGGGGGTGGAAATCTAAGCAAAATTAACCCTTTGCATGGTGGAAAATTCTCATCTACCAACTTCATTTTAAACACTGAGCATCCACAGAAATAAGAGCTATAACACAAGTCATTCTCCCTAAAAGTGTATCAGGACCCTTTACAACTTGGATTGTATTTCATTTTGTAAACAGACCTAACAACCCTACAAGAAAGTAATTCTCCACCCTGTCTCCAAGAGCATCATCAAAGCATTTCACTTCATGCCTGGTGAAGTAAATTAGGTTGTTGGGGGTTTTTTTGGTGCAGGTTTTTTAATTTTTTTATTATGTTTTTTTTTTAACTGCAGAGGGTTGGTGTGAAAAGAGATTTGGGGTTAAGCAGTAAGGCGAGGAAAGCCTTCAGGCAGGAGTGGGTCCCAGGCTGTCCCCAGCAATTGCAGGTGGGGATGCTCCAGATGATGCCAGAGCTGAATCAGGGCAGCTCCTTAGAAAGCCACATGCCCTGGTGAGGCATCTGTACCTCGGCTGATCACCAGTGAGTCCATCTGGAAGCTGAAAACCCCTCGAAGCTTTTGTAACCTCTGCTTCTCTGTTCACAGGAGAGTCTCCGGGGCACGAGAAGAGCTCCTCTCGGCCCCTCTGGTGCTCAGCCCTAGTGCAGCTCACTTCAGTCAGACCTGGCTTGAGCCAGGCGCTTTGTGTAGCTGCCTGCGAAGGGATTCACACGTTTGGAGACAAGCAGGTCCCTGATTGCTTCTATTGCTGAACTGGGGGTGATCTGTGCAGTGGCTTAAGTCACAGCAACTTTTCACTGATGCTGTGACTTACCTCAACAAGCTCTTTCAGCACAAGGATAGCAAGAGGGAAAGCGATCACAGCCACACAATTCAATACTGAAAGAACAGGATCATTTCTTCCTACAAAATGCTGCAAGAGCATTTTTAGAAAGAAACAGCCTTCATTCATAGGTTTCCTGTGATACGGCAAGACTTTCTGTTCCTTCAAGAATCTTTCTCCCCACCTATTCCAGTAATGAATTAAATTCTAGTATCTCAGGTTTTGAAACCTGTAACATAGATTTCTAGATGGCATCTCACTACTGCCAGCCTACGGTGGTGTTAATACACCCCAAGCTTTAACAGAAATGTTTTCTCAGCTACACCTAAAACCAGGATTCATTTTTCCACAGCTGCATGGTATTTGTGCCTCGCAGCACTCCCTGTTCCTCCATAGCATTTCCAACCGCTGAGCTGCCAGCTGATAGCAGAAAGCTCTTGTCACAAGTCCCTACAAATATAACGTTGCTCAGCAGCAACATTAAGTCCCATCACATTACTCCACTTCTTCCTCTATCATACCCCAAGACTCCCAGTGCTTGAGAACACCTCCCAAATTCACATTACCAAAAATTACTGTATGCTCAAACCATACTGATGGACCTTGCCTAATTCAAACCGGTTACAAAGACGTTTCTACTTATTTCCTACTGGGGAGGGGGAATGAAAAAAAAAAGCCCCACTTATTTTAAAAACAACTACTTGTAGAAATTTCTCTTTTAGATTATTCACAATTGCATTTTATAAATGGGCATATCCCAGATATGCCAACGTGTCCTTCCTTTACTGAAGAATGGAGGCAGACTTCCTTTAGTTTCGAAATCTGCTTAGTGTTGCTGAAGCAGTTGGGCAAAACCTACTGGATGACCATAAAAGATGAGTCCTGTAGCCAAGGCACCATGCTGCACGAACCCAACGCACTCTGTCCTTGAGCAGGGCTCCCCAAGAACAAACCTACACATCTCGCTGGGAAACAGCAGAAATCGGCAAAAGACAAGTTTTAAAGCCTGGGTTCTCATCAGGGAAGGCACAGCCTATCAGCCAACACTATTTTAAAAATAGTGATTTTCAGATAGAAGAGTTAGAGATGACTCAAAGTTTAAGCAGTTGAAACCCCAACAGGTCACAATATGCAAATCAAGCCATGTACGTTATCAGCTGGGAGATGGCTCACGAGACAGGAGTTTTCTACTAAAAGCAGCAAAACTGAAAACATACAATTGCAGTGACCAGTACATGTGAAAAAAGCAAACAAAGACTAAAGCACATTTCGCTAATGCTTCAACTTGCAGATCCTAGGCCTACCTGCCGTGTGTGGAAAGGGAAAAGATTTAGGTATCCCACGTTAAGATAAAATTCCTTGGAACATCAGGTGCGTGTATCCACCCCTTTTACAGGTGACAAAACTGTGAACTTCACCCAGGGTACATCGATCAGTTACGTAGAACATCAAGCCTTTCTCTTACACAACCAGAAGGCGAGGAACCTCCTGATGTAATAGCAGTGGAGATCTCACCAGGATGCCATCCCCTGGCAGAGGTGCCCACTGTGACACCTACCGCTGCCTGCAACTTCAGTCACATACAGCTCATTGGCCTGCGGTGTAAACGCACAGGAACGCTTAAGTGCTCTCAAACTTGTAACTCGGTGAGGAAATGTTTAGCTCCCACACAATTAAGCCCCGTTATTAAGCTTAAAGACAATCTTGATTTTATAGGGAAAAACTTGACTTAAACAGTTCCTTTTACATAAGCAAAAGTGACATTTAGGAACAAATAATGCCTTTTTCCAACATAATCAGCTCACAATCCACCAAACAATCATTTTAGAAAATGCATTAGTTCCCATAGTCATAATTTTGTGCTTTGACTGTAGCATTTTGGGGGATGAAAGGAGAAGGAAGGATACAGGAAGACCATTTCTGAATAGACATGTGAATAAAGCAGCATAATCCAAGATGCGATTCCAATAATTTATTCAGGTCTTTCCAGATCTCCCCCTCACCTTTCCAGTGCAAACAGGGAAGAAAACCCATCTCCCCCCCCCCCCCCCCGAAAGCTCGGTCGCTCGGCTCCTTTCAATTCTTAACCCTCGGTACCCTTCTCCCGGCAGTCGCACCCCGCTGGCCACGGCTGAGGCGCTACACCCACCCGCGGAGGGCAGGCGAGGGCTGCTTTTTCTCTTCCACCGTTAGGGGCCAGGGCCAAC
>WUAM01000359.1:33458016-33468427 GCA_024336885.1 Actenoides hombroni
GAGGTTCAGGCTGGATATTAGGAAGCATTTCTTTACAGAAAGGGTTGTCAGGCATTGGAATGGGCTGCCCAGGGAGGCGGTGGAGTCACCATCCCTGGAAGTGTTTAAGAGGCGGTTAGATGCTGTGCTTAGGGACATGGTTTAGAGTTTTTTGATAGGGCTAGGAGTAAGGTTGGACTCGATGATCCTGAAGGTCTCTTCCAGATGAAACTATTCTATGACTCTATGAAAATCTCTAATTCCCTATTGGAGCTCATTGCACTTTAATAATTTTATATACACCCATCATTTGCATGCCCTTGCATTGCAAACACATACAAACACATTCTGCTCTTATCTATGTTCAGAGAGGTTCTTTAAGGGAGAGGTTTCAGGAGGAAACTGAAATAATTTCACACTTAATTGAACCGTCTTTCCCCTTCCATCCCGGTACTGGTCCTATGTTCCTGCTGTTTCCTTCACAAAAAAAACCCCCGAACTGTAGCCTTATCTGCCTCCTTGGTGAACACATCTGGTTCACCATTAGAAAACACATCCTAAAATACGGGCAAGAGTGGAGCTACATTGCCCATCTTCTTTCACGTGGTTGTCATGCTGCAAGCCAGGCTTCACAGCGTGCAGCTCAGCCCTCTGCTAAGGAGGAACCTCCTCTTCAGGGCTGGCCGATTCTCCTGTGTTTCGAACCTCACCCCAGCCTTTCCCAGGGTTCTGATCTCAGAAGGCAAGTGGCAATCACACCCGGTGCAGATAGGGCACATGGACTTTAAACGCCGCCTCAGAAACAACTCCTGGGCAAGTCTCGCAGTTGCCATGCCCGGTTTCTGGAGGTTTGTGTCCTTTGCCACTCTGTCCTTTCCTCTCCACGTGTTCAGTGGCATAGAATGGAAAAAATCTTTGATGACTCCTGCTATTTCACACTACCTCTGCCTTTGATTTTATATTCATCACCTCCTGCTGCGCAAGCGATTAGGTGGGCTTTCCTTCCCCCACCCTGTGAAGTCAGGAGAAGGATCATATGCAACCATTACCTTTTGCATGATTCAACTTCAAGACCCCGAGGTCAAAGACCGTACTTTGCTCAGAGTGAGGTACACCTTCTGCTCTTTGGATGTAGGAGACAGGCTGTTCCAGCTGCTATGGAGATAAAACCTAATCAGCAAAGTACGCTGCTTGAATAAATCACTAGCACGTCATATGATAATGGAGGTGTTGTGCTGGGACCATCAAGTTAAAGCACCCACACAGAGATTTCCATCCATCTCTGACAGCATCACTCACTCGCTGCCTGACCTTGGCCAAAATGCTTGTAGTCTAACTTGCAGAAGCACCAGCCTCCTGGAAATCAGGTCAATGCACACCCTGTGCTTCAACTGCCCCCGGGAAAAGAAAGCAAATACTGCTTCTCCTCTGCCCAAACATCTGCCAGGCACAAAGCTCTATTGTTCCCAAAGCCAGCCCCGATGGCCTCTCACCGAGAGGCAGATGCACCTCTAGGCGGGCAGCAGCCCTGACACAGAGTCCTTCCAGCCCACGCATCCCAACACCATTGTCTGCTGACAGATGCCTTTTACACCAGGTCTGAGATGAAGTGGGTTTTTGGTGTGGACAGCAAACCTCTGTTCTTCGTTTTAAAATAATTTTTGCTCTCTGCTGAGGATATTTGTTTCCCTGCCTCTAAACTCCAATTCCTCTGTTTTCAGTGCTCCAGGACCCCGGTACCCTACAATCTGTCTGCTTGGGAAAGACCTGAAGAGATAAAAGAGTCTTGCAGCATAACACACCTGCGCATGTAAAGCATTAGGAAAGGGATGGAGCTTTTTAAACAAACAAACAAACTAACCCACAGTAGTGTTTCATAAGTACATATTGTGGTAAGGAGAAAGGCGGGAGGAGAGCCTGGCAAGCTGCTTGGACCACATGCCCACGGCAATAATGTCCGCAGTGGCAGGGGTTTGGGCACAGCTGTGCCAGTTGTCTGTGCACCCAGTTAGCTGATCTCTGGCACTGGGAAAGCTTCCAGAGAAGATGCACTCAAGCTGTCACACATACCTGAGTAACGGCATCGTGTTCAAAGCCTAGTCACAAATACCGTTTTCCTTTATCTCTATTTCCAAAAACCAGGCAGTCCCATGTCTGCCGATACCAGAGGGAGCATGAACCAACCCTGTATTTTCATAAGCTCTGGACAAAATGTGTCCATGAACAGCAGGTAAGCTCTTTGTCAAAATGCCTTTGGCCTCTGTACAAACGTAATTAGAGTCTGATTTCAACTTCCCTGATTTCAATTTCCCAGCTTCCCTTTGAAGCCTTTTTCAGTAAGAAGTGCCAGACACCCTGCATCTACATTACAATGCGTGCTAGCACACTTGAAAGCCCAGGGGCATGCTAAAGAAATCCAAATCCACCAATCCATAGCCAATACACAACACGGGATCGAGGACAGATGAAAAGTATTTCCTGCAATGAATATGCATTGTGAACTGTTTTGTCATTTAGCAAGGACTGCTGCTTTGCTGTGTGCTCTAATAAGCGTTCACACCATCGCAGTGATGTTACTTTTAGAATCTAAAACCAGCTCTCGCTAATTAAAGCACTGAAGGGTCTGTTTCAATTTCCCTACTGGTGTTTTTAGCAGAAGTCTAAACATTTATGTCCATAGGTTCAGCCATATCTCTCTGCCACTTATTCTTCATGCCTGATAACAGCACATCACCTTGATGTACTCTCTGCTTAGGAGACTTACTACTGGCAGCAGCTAGATTGTAGCTTTTCTGTATTGGCTTACTGAGCTCATTCTTTACTGGAAATCAGCTCTGAGCTCACATCGACAGAAGGACAGAGATCAAAGCAGTTTTCTTCTCCTTGAAGATCATGTTTCTTAGTGACTTCCTTGCAAACCAATAGCCACAACTTATTTAAGCCGGGATTCATGCTGAGCAATTCCAGCCATTTCCATCAAGCACATCCTTTGGGGGTGGAAGCATTTGACACTGTCTGATGTGGCAATGGGATAGCTCAGCACCTCCCTCCAGGCTGAAATGCAAACATTACTGGGAAATCCTGGTTAAAAGTATTTCCCAGGCTAAATCAGAGCCATTGGCTTCTTAGTACTCAGCACTACCAGGCAGGGCTGAAGGCATGAAAGCAGCAGAGACCTTTGGTTCCAGGCACTATCAGTATGTCCAGCTTCTCTGACTCTCATATCAGCCCATGGGCAGTGGCCGGGATCAGGCCCAGTGAGAGGAACCAGGCTGGGAAAACAAACCCAGGATGGCCATAGAGAGGGGGATGGCTTGATGGGGCCTGTAGTCAGGCAGGGCAGGGCTGTGGGTAGCTGGAGACCAGCCCTGCTCTGACATAACTGGGGCAGGGACTGACAACCCCAGAGGTGTTGAAATAGGGTCCTGGGCTGTGGGCAGTGTGTTCCAGGGGGTGGGCAGGGTCAGTGAGGCCCATTAGTGCCCTCAAGGCCCTGACAACCAGCACATACAGCTGAGATGTGCTGATTTCAGTCATGGAAGTACTTACTTTCTTGTTTGAAAGATGACAGAGCCTGTCTGTCCTATTACCATTAAGCCATTTACTCCAACTGAAATTTACCCTATCTGCAGATGCTCCTGCCCTGGCTCCTCCAGCACCAGTTCAGTGCTGCTGCCAAGGAGCCATTCTATGGGGTCACAGCAACACTGCTGTTTCCACTCAAGCTGGATGCAGCTGCTTGCATGAAGTTTGACACCTCAGCTGATAAAACCCTGAGATGCAAGATCACACAGTGCAAAGTTGTGGGTTTGTCAGTCTGCCTTCACTATTAGGAGCTCTGGGATTGTGACAATGAGACAACCAAGCAGCTCTATACGCAACCCGCCCAGCCCTGTTGGTAACAGATCCATCTGGAAGGGAGCCTGCCCCCAACAAGCTGTTTGTATCATTGCGCTGTGTCTTCTGCTGCAGCAAAGGAGATTGCAGTGCATTGTCAATGCAGTAAGCTTGGAAAAGCTTGAAATGCATGAAGACCTTACATATGGGCTAATGTCAGTGAGTTTCTGTACGCAAACCCCAAAGAATCATTGAATTATTTAGGTTGGAAAAGACCTTTAAAATAATCTAGTGCAACCATGGATCTGGTCAGGTGTGTATTTGAAATCTGTTGATAGAAAAGTGATAGAGTTGTCTGTATCCTAAAGAAGAGCTGTGCCAAACATCTCTTTGGAGGATATGCTACGTAAGTATGGATAGGAAAGCCAGGGGAACTATCACTTTGTAGGGTACCATCTAAAACTGATAAGATGTACAAAGACTGAGTCCTTTTCCAGCCCCTCATGAGCTTCCCATGCCTCCATATGGATAAATAGTAGCTATTCTGTCCTTGATCCCATTGAACTTAAGCTCCAGCCTGTTCATCACATGAGGGAGATGGCTGGTGTTGCAGGGATGCTGTGTTTCTATTCCTTTGGGCATCCTTGCAGTGGTATCACTTGTTTTCCATGTCCTCTGGATACTAATGTACAATAGTGAAGAGTAGAGGTCCTGAAATAGCATGACCCTGACTCACATCTAAGTTGCTTGAGGACCCTGAAACCCTCCCAAGATGCAATAGCAAACATCAGTCAAAAGAGGAGGCATATTGTATCAGGTCCTTGGCAAACACCTTCCTCTAGGAGGTCTAGAGAGTAAGCACCACCTGTCTTGTCTGTCTCAGATTTTCACCATTTCCTCTGCCCCCAGGTCCCTGGAAGAGTCCAAAAGTTTGGCAGACTACCATGTGGAAGGTGAAAGGAGGAGTTCAGCTGGTGCCAGGCTCTGAGCACCAGTGGGAAACCAAGAAATTTAAATTACAGAATAACTGTCTGCTGTGAACTGATGCAGCTCCTTGAAAACTTGATTTGCTTACCTTATCCCTGGCACCAATGGCCGTTAGCATGATCCTTAAAATCAGATGACCAAACATACTATGGCTTCAGGCTTTGTTTCTGGAGCAGGCTGGAGCAATTGCTCTGTCTGGAGGAAACAGAAGGAGTTGGTCATAGGTTTACACACAGTGGCAAATCCAGCTTACCTGGCAATGAAAGGAGCTAAACTTGGGAAGCATCACTTGTGTTAGGGCACCAACCTATAGTCATGATTTCATGCTCTAGACTAAATGTTGGCTTAGCTCTGTTGTTTGACATTGTTTATGCCAGCTGGGGAAAAGCTAAAGTCTAATAAATATAGTGAAGCCATGAGACGTATGTATCACCCTTAGTACATACACATGGAGGGGATGTGGTACAAAGCCATGAAGGGAAGGCAGACAGGATGTATTTTCCTGTCATAGAAGGTCAGGAGGGATTAGGACATGGATAATGTCTTTGTTTCATTCAGGAAAACTTCAGCAGCTACAGGTTGTCTGGAGACTCCAGACACACAAAAAAAAAAAAAAAAAAAAAAAAAAGAAAAGAAAAAAAGGAGACTGGAGAAGCTCCATAGCACCTTAGCAACCCCTTTCCTTGGTTGCCCCTTTTTTCTCAGCTTCTATTGTCTTCTTCTCTCAGGGATTTGCAGGAGAGCACAGAAAAATACACAAAACAAGAAGAAAATCCAAATAGATGCTGTGACACCAGACACAGTCATTGCTCAGCATTATTTACAGTCCTTCCTTCCTCCTCCTGTTCCCATGTCCCACCTCAGGCTGGCTCCTGAGCCCAGGCTTCAAGGATATCCAAAAGTTTCTCACAGACTGCTGTGACCCCAGACCCCTGGCCACTCAAGATAGGACAGCAGCATCCAGAAAGCTATTACAGATAACCATAACAGCATAAAAATACAACAGGGATGGTTTAGTTTGTGGTAGACTGAATGGAGCTATGAACAAAGCCCACTATAAACTGCCCTCCTCTACTACCTCTTTCAGTGGTAGTTGTATAGATATAGGTAGTTCTATCACCAGAAGTGGCTGTGCCAACATGGTGGCTGCTTCCCCTTAGTTGATGCCTGTACTGCAATCTTCTTGTTGTGCAGCCAAAACTACCAGAGCACCTGTTTTTACAGGACACATCCCTGGATATGTTCCTTAGCTACAAATATGTTCATCAGGCTGGACTGACTTCTGTCTAATTTTCCCCCACAGTGAGGTTTCACTCATGCTAACCGATTGTCACAAAATACTTCTGGGACCTGAAACCACGGAGCCTAAATGTCATTGTTTTAAGAGATACATAGGAGTCAAAGTCCCAGTATTTCAAGAAGACCTCAGCTGCTCAAAAACAGGGCTTGAAAATACATACCCGCTAGTTTTAATGTCAAAACAAGTATCCAAACAATACACCAAAGAGAAACACAAACCATCTGACTCTCTGTGTCTTTCCAGTCTTCATCTATGCTACAAAAATGCTTCCATGTCTGACTGTGCATGAACACAAGCAGCCAGCTAAGGCCAAGCAAGCTTTAATTACACACATGGGCAAAAGGCAGAATCTAGAGTGAGCTCAGAAATAATAGTTTCCAACTTCTTAGTCTTACCATCAAGGCTTTTGCAGTGCCTCCTCATGTCAGGAAGACTGAATCTCCAGTGGTACATGGATCAGACTAATACAGTTTCTCCTCCTTTCAACATCCCACCTCCACCCTAAAAAAAACCTGCACCCTGCAAACTCCTCCTCTTGCCTCCCCTGTCAGAAGGTACTTGATGCCTTCATGTCTGACAGCTGCTGCTCCTTGGTGCTCCTCACCTAATGCAGCTGGTCAGGCAGGTGAGAAAGTTAAATCTATGGAAAACACATTTAATGCTTTCCGGACATAACACAGGTAATAAGTGGTTTTTGTTATGTTAGGATATCCTTCAACTGCAAAAGATGTACTGTGATTCTGAAATGAGTAGGTGTGGATTGTAGCTAAAGGCACAACAGAAAAATTGAATTGCCTCTCCCTTACCTAGACAGAGCTCTCATCTTCTATTTTACCTTATCTATTAGCTGAGGTACCAGCTACAGTCTGGTAATGACTTGCTTCCAAAGCCTCTGGGCAACACAAATTGATCCTGATGCGCAAACCCCCTGACCATTGATATTGAGTTGTTGGGATGCTTTCTACAAATCAGAAGCACTCTGAATCCATCCATCCATCCATCTTCCATTCTGTGCATTTCCACCAAGGTCCTTCAGTTGCAGCAAACTGCAGCAGGTGGTCTTGCAAAAAAAACAGGTCTGGAAATTGGGGCTGTATCAGCTTGAAGAGAAGCAATGTACCTGGGTAATCACTTGGCTGCTGAACCACAGGCCTGCCTTCCTCTGAGTTTAACCTTTGTATCTATGAAAGTTCATGAGTCATTCACAAATGTGAAGGTAGTTCCTCTCTGCCTTCCCGTTCTCTCTGTCCTTGAGCAGGTCCATTTCTTTGTTGTTAATTGGCTCAAACAAGATTTCCCTTGAGACTCAGGCAGTTGTATTATCAGCCAGTAATCCTCTAATTCCCTCGGACATGGCAGGAGTCCCTCGTGTGCTACTCTACAACTGCATTTTGCAAGTGTTGTGCTCCTCCGTAACAAGCCAAATTGATGTTGTGATCAAAGACATCCTTGTCCTCAGAGCAAATTCCGGCACAGTTATGATAGTTGGCTGCACAGTATACCATAATTCTGAGCATCAGAAATTCTCAAGATGTCACTATCTAAAGCAAAAAAACCTTTGGAAATTCAACATTTTTTCTCACAGGGGACAGGCTTTGATATTTTGCTGAAGTAATCCGCACAAAACATGTACTAAAAGTCTAAAACCTCAACTTTCACAAGAGGGATGTCAGCTATTATTGGTATCAAAGCTTTCTTATTTCATACTAGGAGTCTGTACAATAATAACTAAATATTTGTAGTTAAATGAGAATGAGTGGATTTCTAGTTTTAACATCCCAGACAGTATTACTGGGAAGCAAGATTTCACCCCTGCTTTTTCACCTATACAATCCCTAATCTGGGAGCAGCCAGGCAACACCTTTTTTAGCTGCCTCAAGCATGATGTTGGCCTGTATTAAACAGCTGTGACTTCACAGAAGTTCACATAGCTGCTGACTAACACCATATATCAGTTCAGAAAAACTAGTTACATGTTAAAACACCCGATCAAACAGGCTGAAGATCCAAGTGACAAAGCTTTTGTGCCAGATTTCTCTGAGAACCTTCTCAGGTATAAGATAAAATGTGCAAGGTAGAGGTGTATCATCACCTGTCAGCATGCTTAAAGCTGTTACCACATCTTATATGGCATCCTGAACTGATGTCAATATTGATTTTCCTATTACATTACAAAGTTCTTTATTCCTAGCATAATAGTGAGTATCTAGAGGGCACAAAGATCTGCATCTTGAATTCCACATTTTATGTAGAGTTTTGTGTATTATGAGTGTTTTCAATGGCTCCCTCTTGGAGAGGACCAGCAAGAGCTGCTGAAAGACTCAAGACCTTTGAAAACTGATGGTTCCATAAGGGCTCCAAGAAATAATGTCCTTTGTGAGTGTCATGGTTTAACCCCAGCTAGCAATGGAGCACTATACAGCCACTCGCTCACACCTCTCTGCCCAATCCTGGGGTGGGGTGGGGAGGAGAATCAGAAGAGTAAAACTTGTGGGCTGAGTTAAGAACAGTTTAATAATTGAAATAAAATGAAAGATAACAGTAATTTTAGCAGTAATAATAATAGTAATTAAAAGAAAGATAACAAAAAAAAGAGAGAGAAATAAAACCCAAGAATAACAAGAGCTGCACAATGCAATTGCTCACCACTCAATGACTGATGCCCAGCCAGCCCCCACGCAGTGATTGGCACCTCCTGGCCAACTCCCTCCAGTTTATACACAGAGCATGACAGCCTATGGGTGTGGTATTTATGGTGTAGAATATCCCTTTGGCTACTTTGGGTCATCTGTCCTGGCCATGGTCCTTCCCAGCTTCTTGTGCACCTGCTTGCTGACAGAGCATGGAAAACTGAAAAATCCTTAGCTTAAGTGCTACTTAGCAATAACTAAAACATCAACTTGTTATCAACATTATTCTCATACTAAATCCAAAACACAGCACTTTATTGGCTACTAGGAACAAAATTATCTCTGTCCCAGCTGCAACCAGGACACAGCCTAAAGCACAAAGGTCCACACATTTATATAGATCTGTTGGATCGTTTTTGAAAAGACCGAGCATGAGTCCTGCTTTACAAGAGTAAAAGGCATGTAAGTATCCCTAAGTCTTAATGTGTCACTGGACTTCAGGCTCTTTCCAGTGGCAGGTGAACATCAGTTTCTGTCTGGGTCTTGGCCTCCTCCTAGTGCATCGCCTCCATACTGGCCTCTCTGCGGCCCAGAATGGAGGGGCCACCTTCTCTCAAGACGCTGAGGATCACTCACATTTCCAGAAAAGGTCCTGCTTTACAAACAGCTTTCACACCCTGGACAGCACGTATTAATTGTATTAAGCCAGCAGGTCACTAGATGGCCTCAGAACCTCAATGATTTGGGCAGATTCAGTGCTGTAGGACCTGAAATCATCACCTCAGGCCATGCACAGTAGCCTTTCAAAATGCAGCATGTGAAATTTGAGACACTTTGACCCATAGAGAAGCTAGAGAAAATCACATTTCTCGCACTTGTTGTCAGAAGCTGCTTGTATTTCCTAAATCCCAGCAAATGGGGCTGGAGATGGGGCAGAAACCCTGAGGGAGCTGTTGGAGAGCTGCAGGCATCTCTCCAGCATCCCTTGGCTGGAGCCAGCTGATGAACTTGGCAAAAAGAGCCACTGCAGGAAGGCCGGCCATTGGATTGAAGCATTGAAGCAGCCAGTGGGGAGCCCAGGAACCAAGGCCTCAGCCTGGCCTTGCTGCACTCGGGAGGGACTTGGTCCTGGCACTGGGCCCACACGGGAGGGAGGAGAGCCCCTCTCCAGGGGGATCCCTCATGGAGGACAGCAGCTGAGCTGAGGAAGAGGGGCAGGAGACGTAGGAGGGTTTGGTTCCTTGCCCAGACACCAGCAAGTCAGGGTCACTGCCTGTTGAAAAGATACTTTGTGGCCTCAGAGGAAACTCCACAGATTGTTGGTTGTGAGGTGCTTACCTGCAGCAGAGCAGTGCCTGCCTGAGTAACAACACACTGGTGCTTTAAGGGAAGACACCCTCCTCACGTCCACACTGGAGAAGGTTTGGGAAAGAGAGAAGTGAAGAAATCTTTAGATCAGCAAAAATATTAATGGGACAGGTGGAGCATGGCGGGGGGGGGGAACCCACAACAACATGCAGAGGGGAAAATAGAGGTTCAGCTTGTAAGGAATGAAGGTTTGTCTTTATAAAACAAGCTGTGGGCCTGCTGTAGGTAAGACCAGCACCAAGAGATAAGAAGAACAATAGGAAGGATTCCACTGATTGAAGAATGGAATGAGATTTGTCTTTACAAATAA
>WUAM01000359.1:33470636-33483374 GCA_024336885.1 Actenoides hombroni
AGCTTAAATTGCCACGGGGTGGTTTTCTTTTTCTTTCCGTCTTTCGCCTTTTTTTTTTTTTTTTTTTTTTTTCCGGTGGGTTTTGCTTGGTTTTGACCATTTTTCCAAGTTCTTGCCCACTGATTTTTATTCCCAGTAAGGTAGGAAGGCTGGGAGAGTAAAATGCAAGAGTATCCATCCTGGTGCCTTCCTGCACTAAATGCTTAAGCTCAGTTTGGCATTTTGAGCGCAGAGCTTATGATGGGAGTAACCATCATGACAGGCAATGCAAAATACACACTACTGCATCTCAGCCCTGCTAATTTGTGGCAATCCATGAGGAAAACCCAGCATACAGCACTAGCTGACAAGATTTGTATCTCTGATTGATTCCAGTTAACTTCATGCTTCCCTTAGGCAGATGGGGATTATATAGCTCTGCCTTCAAGAAGGAATGCCTTCATTAATTGCATTCATTAATTACATGGACTCTGCTGAATGGCATTCTGGAATGGAAAAATGCAAAATGTTTAGTCACATGTATTTATTTGTAGTAAAAATACAAAGCCTTTAGCCAATATTTAAACAAAGACTTAAATGGACTATCAGCCTAAACAGGAAAGTGTTACAGGAGGGAAGTTCACACCATAACATTTAGTAAGCTATCAAACTAAGCCCAGTACCTAAAGCAGAGGCCAGCACACAACAAAAATGCCATTAAACAGAGATGAACATTTACTAAAGATATAGATGTCACTGGTTGAGGGTGAGCTGGCCTCTAAACACAGGCAGATATTCTCTATTAACTCCCCTCCCTTCCCAGAGAGAAGGGAAAAGCAGGGAGAGACGTATTGATTGGAAAAAAAACAACCCTAAAAACAGCTTTAATGAAACATTGTGCTTGCGTTGATAAATGGATTTGTGTGGGTTACATTTCCATTCCCCTATTCACATCTGCATCTGGGGCCCGTCTGCTCAGACCGGAGAACTGCTCACTGTAGACTGGAGCAGCCTTTCTCCTCCTGGAAAAATTATTTCTTCTACTTGTTTTACCTTGTAACTGGTGTACTCGTATGACGCAGTGAAAACTCAATCACTGGAGTTACTCAGCAGGCATTCTTTATTGCGGTGCTGGGCATGTGGGGGATCTTTCCTCCTAACACGAGCACCAGCGTTCAGAAACAATCAGTTCTTATAGAGGGATTACATACATGTGCATTACATTTCCTGTAAACCTATGGCATATTCAGGAGAATTCTAAGAAACCATTATCATAACTCTCTGCCCATTATCGCATGCACACATCCATGTGGTAGTGGGCTCTCGTTGTCCTCTGGTGGTCTCTGGGAGGAAGATTGAAGTCTTCCTCGTCTTTGCACTTTTCACCTTGTTGGATTTTGGCTTGCCTTACAGTCCCGTACCTGTTCAGACTTGTTTTGTCGTTTCTTGGACTACGTTACTAAAGACTACATTGTTTTTGTAGGTTTTTGCATAGCTGTTGCTAGGTGATCCCTGCTGTTTATTCCTCTTATTATGTGTCTGTAGGGCAGCAGTAGGTTTTCCAGCCGATCTACTCATGTCTTCTCTGTATTCATGCAGGATAGACCACAGGGCACCTTGTGACATGTTCTGCTTCTCTTGAGTTGGTCTCATAAAAGGGTGTCTTCTCCTAATGACTGCAATGCAGGTTCCCTCAGGGGGAG
This sequence comes from Actenoides hombroni, assembly GCA_024336885.1. Taxonomy (NCBI): domain Eukaryota; kingdom Metazoa; phylum Chordata; class Aves; order Coraciiformes; family Alcedinidae; genus Actenoides; species Actenoides hombroni. Next base: position 33,472,319 of record WUAM01000359.1, read on the forward strand.
AATAGGATCTATTCTCCACCCTGGACAGTTTTTAAAATGATTTCCTGGATTCCTTAGCCATTTTTTTCCATGGCCGAGATGCTTTTTTCCATGGCCGAGACACAGGCCTGTAGGGCATGAGAGAGAGACTGTCTTCATACTGTCGTCATACTTTGGTAGCCACTTCATTCACAGTTGGTGTCTCGTCACCTCCTCCCCAGCTCATTGTTGACAATGTGGGGGAATATCTTCATAGTGCACTCCACACAAACTTCTGCAACATAGATTGCTGGCATGGCATTTCATCAGGGTCGACAGTTGCCTGCCAGCCACTATAAATCACCTCTTGCACAGCTAATTCTCTCAGGTACTTAATGGTTTTTTCCATAGTGGTGTATTTGTTTGGGCAGCATTCAATATTGTCCTTAAAAGGATACCTACTCTTCACAGCTGACAAGAGTCACCTCCAAAGACTGAGAGTGTTTGTCTTTCTCACAAGTGTCCTGTCAATGCCTCTGTCTCTGGCCAGGGATCCCAACTGCCTGGCTTCTCTACCCTCCAGGTCTATGGTATCAGCCCCATTATCCCAGCAACAGAGCAACCAGGTGATAAGTGGCTCACTTTCATGATGGCTGAAGTCCTTTCTTACATTTTTCAACTCCTTTATAGATAAGGATTTAACAGTTTCCTCTGGTTCAGACTCTTCCCCCTGCAATGGCCTTATTTGAGAAGGACCCCCTCTTCGATCTTCATCATCCTTCATCCCTGGTTTGAACTTCTCATCCTGTGATGGCCCTGCTTGCAAAAGGACCCTCTTCTGGATCATTGTTCACTGGGCAATCTGACTTTTTGAGGTATTTCTTCCCGGTCACAGGGGCAATGTGTACTGGTATGGATTGAGTGGGAGTGACCATAGTAGTTGTCAGTGTAGCTGCGGTGCTCATTGTTGGAGTTGCAGTGGTTGTGGTGCGTGTTGTCGGAGTTGGGTGGCTGCAGTGCTTGTTATTGGAGGTGCAGTGGCTGCGGTGCTCGTTGGTGGAGGTGGAGTAGATGCGGTGCTCATTGGTGGAGGTGGAGTAGATGCAGTGCTTGTTGGAGGTGCAGTGGCTGCAGTGCTAGCTGTTGGAGGTGCAGTGGCTGCGGTGCTCGTTGTTGGAGGTGCAGTGGCTGCGGAGCTCGTTGTTGGAGGTGCAGTGGCTGCGGTGCTCGTTGTTGGAGGTGCAGTGGCTGTGGTGCTCATTGTTGGTGCAGTGGCTGCATTGCTCATTATCAAGGTTGTAATAGCTGTGGTGCTTGTTGTTAGAGTTGGAAGGGCTGCTGTGCTTATGATAGGAGTCAGAATAGCCGTGGTGCTTGTTGTCGGAGTTGGAGTAACAGCAGTGCTCATTGTGGGGGCTTGCAGGGTCTGAGTAGCTGCAGTGCATGTTGCCAAAGTATCATACACTCTAGAAATAGGGGTGGCTGCTTGACACCTAGACCTGCACCGATGTCTAATCTGATACCACACAATAAACAGAATCAAGAGAATCAGTAATAAATTCAGTGCAAATGATAAAAATATGGTATTTCGATTATAAAAACCATATCCCAAATCCTCACAATCTAATGGAATCCCAGAATCTAGCGGAGCTAGCTTGGCGTAATGGGGAGAAGTGTACTTTGTAACAAAATCCATGATGTGACACTGGTGGTACCTAGGTGCAATCGCAGCACAGACCACTATTAAACACTTAGTAGCAACAGTGCTCACTGTGGGGCCTGGCGGGGTCTGAGTAGCTGCAGTGGCTGTTGCTGAAGCAGCTGAACACCTACACCTGCACCGATGTTTACACTGACACCACACATTCAGAAAAATAGATAATAAAAACATGATGTTTTGAGAGTAACAACCGTATCCAAAACCCTCGGAAGCTGGTGGAGTCCCGGAATCTAGTGGAGTCAGCTTGGTGTAAAAGGGAGAAGTATAATTTTCCAAGGTAAGACTGAAAGTGCACTTGGTAACAAAATCCACTACGTGGCGCCTGTAGTACGTAGGTGCACTTGCTGCCCAACTTACTACAGCATAGATCAGTATGAAAAAACCACAGCAGAGCAGTGGCTTGTGCCCAGTGCCCAGCACGGACAAGCTGCAAATAAACACTAACAGCGGCTAAACTGTAACACAGTGTGCACGGAAGGTAAGGCAGCATTATGGCACTTAACTCGGAAGCAAATTCTTAAGAAGACATGATAAAATATTTTGCTCAGCAATGAGCCACCTGGTTTAGTTTCCAACCATTTGCAACTCTCAAAAGCAAAAAATCCGGTGCTCTCTCAACTCAGCGAGACGGAATTTGAACTATTCAGGCAATCTGGCAGAGCCTCGGTTGCCCCACGTTGGGCACCAATAAACTGGTCACAGATTGAGGCTGGGCCGGCCACTAAATGAATTACAGATTTTCTCTGTTAACTCCTCTCCCTCCCTAGAAGGGGAAGGGAAAGGGAATAAGGGAGAGAGACATATGGGCTGGAAAAAAAACCCTAAAAACAGCTTTAATGAAACAGTAACAATAAAAAAGGTAATAATATTAATAAGAAAATAATTAAAAATATACAAAGCCAATATTGAACTCCCCTGGTGATGGTCATGTCACCGCCGATGCAGCAAGGCAGGCACTGGGAAAGTCCCAGACTGGACTCAGTGGGAGATGAAAACTGGCTTCAGGAACTGGCTTCAGGAATGCACAAACTGGGATCGAGGGCAGAAGAATGGACAGAGTCCTTCTCAGATGCCAGACACTAAAGAAAAGGGCTTGACCCTTGAGAACCCTCAGGTTTATACTGAGTATGACGTATATGGAACGGAATGCCTTGTTGGTCAGGTTTGGGTCACCTGTCCTGTCTGCTCCTCCCCGCAAGTGCAACTTTTTTACTTACTTTCACAACATGACACACAAGATTTAGCAGTGACCTTGGTCTCCATAGGAGCAAGTATAAGCCAGAGCCTTTCTTCATAACAATGCTTGGTAGTAACTCTAAACATTGGGCGTTATCACTGCTAGAAGCAAACCCTGTCTGCAAACACATGCTGCTAACTTCAGACAGTGCAGTTACTTACAAGAGACTGAGCTGAAAAGTAAAACCACTGAACAGAAATCGTTTCTGTTTTAGCTCAAACCAGGCCAACAAATAAAGAAAAACTGAAGTCATGAAATAGGAAGCGTTAAGACTTTATTTTATTAGCGTATTTTTCCTGTTGTCCCTTTGTCTAGTTTTTTTAGGGACAACCTGCACAGCTCTAGATGGCGAAGCTGGCCACAGTTCTTCTGTTGTGAAAAATTGGCAGGGGTGGGCTGAAGCTGATGTTCTTCATGCATCATTTTGTTTTTTTCCCAAAAACCACCATGGAAGGGAGAAAACAATCACAAAACAGAGAGTGTAGTTTCTCTTGTGTACGTCCATATTTGCAGTCTTGTTGTTGTGGAAGCACGGGCCTTAAATGCTTCTCTGGTCAGCAGTTTAGGGGAAGGTTCAAAAGCTGTGCCCTGAAGTAAGTAGGTCTGAGTTATTGAAACGAAATTCAAGAACAAGATGAGGAAGGAAAAAAGATATGGAAATATTAAAGGATGGATAAGGAGGACATCTGAGGCAGGAAAACAGTTGCTCTTTTTTCAGGCCACCTCTTGGTGAGTATACTCACAGGATCAGTGTAAGCAAGACCCAGGGCCTGCAAGAGATGATGGGTGAGGAGAGTATGGTGATGAAGTGCTGAGAGGCTCTTCATTTGCCTCTCAGCTAAGTGTGGTGGCTCTCCATTCTCCATTCTCCGGATTCTTAAATGGGTCTAAACTCTGATGTACCAATCTTACATTCGCCTTTTTCTTTGCTGCTTGTGACCTGAAAACTGGTCTTGAGTGATGTCAGAAGGCCTCTGAGTGTGAACTCATCCAGCCTGAATGTCTCACCTTTGAAAAACTTTTTTTAAAAAAATGTGTTGGCTTCAGTTTCTTTTTCTTTAGACAATGTGGAGCATATTTCTATAGCTTTTCAGAAGGAGCAGGCTACAGTGATGGAGGTCTGCTTGCTTCTACGTCTCAGACCATCCACTGGAGACTATTGCACCATAAGACTAACCAATACCTTAAAATACAGACTGAAATGTAACAAATTGGGAGTATTCTGATTAACATCAGTTCTTGGGGAATGTTTGGGGTTTTTTTTTGTTGGTTGTATTTTTTTGGTTGTTTGTTTGTTTTTTTTCATTTGGAGCTGGCAGCCTGATAAATCTGAGAGGGAAAGAGGGAAGTCTTTTGAGGAAATCCTTTAATTGCTTGCCTTTAAGAAGATGCTTTCATACAAAGAACTCATCACCATTCTAAAACCTGTAATTAATTGGCATCTCTCAAACAACCTACTGATAACCTTTGCTGTGGCCATAGGCCCTGCAATGCCAGAGCCCTACTGCAAAATCTTAAGGTTCAATGAAAAAACCTTAAACAGGAGTGGATTGCTGTGTGTATATCCTCAAGGCAGAGGGAGGGAGATATTAAAAGGCTGCCCGTGTAATTTTTAGCTGTATTAGCTGTCCAGCTAACTGGTTGTTTCTCACTGGATAGGTTCATAGCACTCTCCTGAGGTCTCTTCCTAGATACCTTTTTCCTTAAATACCCCTTCTTTAAGATTTCAAAGGCTCTATGGGCAGGGACAAGGCAGCCATTCATGGTCATACAACAGCACATGGACCTCCTCTTCCTAAAGCCCTGGTGGTGCTCAGCTTTGAAATCAATGAAAAAACCATCACTTACACAGCATTGTTCCCCTTGCAGGAACTGTCATCCATCAGTATGAAAACCAACATCCTGTGAATTTGTTTCAAGCTTTCTGCCTCGCCTCCTGCTTCAGATAAGCTGTGCCGCGAGCTCTCCTGGGGAGACATGGCCTTCCGTGGCTGGAAGCGGCTTCTCCTCTTGAGCAGGCAGAACACCTTACCCAAAGCTTGGAGGAGCAGGAGGGGAGGCCCCTGGCTGCGCTGGAAGCGCTGCTGCCATTGGAATGCCGGCAAGTCTCTGGACCCTGAGGTGAGAGCATTTTTGGAGGAGAACACAGAGGTCACCAGCAGCGGGCACCTCACACCAGAGATACGACTACGCCTCCTTAGCCCTCGCTGCAGGTTCTGGAGGGAAAAACCTGACCTGTGGCCTTATGGGGACCCGTTCTGGGCAATTTACTGGCCAGGAGGCCAAGCCCTCTCAAGGTAGGCAGTATGCATCACCAAAGTTGTAAGTCCAGTCTGCTACGGGCCAGAGGTCAGACATGGCTCTGTAGTAATTCCTAGCAACGTGTATTTGCCTTGTATGAGAGCGCATGATCCACGCGCCTCTCTGCTCATACAGAAGAGATGCAATCCCTGCTGGTTTGCAGTGAAGTTTCAGTACCTGCTGTATATAGAATAACTTACAGCTCTTCCGTGGAATTCTGTTGTCTTCAGTGGCAGTGCACGTGTTCACAACGGGGCTGAATTTGAATCTGTGGAAGGGCTGTGCAGTTGCCATCGAAACCTAGTGAGATGTTTAATACTGTCATTGATTGTTGCTCCGAACAGGAGTATTGCTATTTTGTCATAACACATAGGTTAGTTCTTTCTGTAGGAGACAGACAGGAGTGTGGAAGTCTGTCTGGTCTGTCAAGAAAAGTAGGTTTATGCTGGTGCACTGGGAGTGCTGGTTAGTCTGAATCACTCTCCTCATTTAGGATTTCGTCAGCCTTATTGTGGCTTTTAGTCACATCAGAAGCTCTATTTTTATTTTGGCTACTTAGCGTCAAAATGTCCTTAATGTTTCTGATTCCTAGGAACTAGTTAGAGTTCTTTTATTCTTTAAATTCAAATCTCTCACAGCAGAAAAAAAGTTTGTAATTGTTACAGCAAAGAACAAACTGTCAGACATTCTCCACACAGATGAAAGAGAAGGATCTGAGTTGGGGCTTGGCTGCTTTTCTGCAAGACAGCATAAATAAGAAGGGGGTTTTGACCAGGAAAAAGATGAGTCTTACAGTTAACTTGCAAGCTAATTAGCCTTCCATGTAGATGAACCAGAGTGCTCCTAAATGTTTTGTAATTAAATTAGTAAAGTAATCTCTACATTTTGTTATCATATGTATTGGAAACATCAGAAATTAGTTGCATAATCTGGAAAAGTAGAAAGAAAAAGGGAGCATGAAAATCTGCTGCTTTCCTAACTGTGCTCATCTCACAGTTGCCATTTCCACAACATCAGGAGTCTCCTGTTTCAAGCTATTTCTCTTGGTGTAACCTAAGATACCTCATTAACCCAGCACTGCAGACAGCAGTCTCCAACAGCAGCTTAATGCACTGTTGTCCCTGACAGGGGATACAGTCAGTTCCAGCTGTCCCAAGTCACCACAGTCATTAGCCGGAACTTGAGAACCTCTCAGCTGGAAACAGGGCACTTGCAGCATTAGGCCAGGTCATGCTCTACAGAAGTAACTGCTGGAAAGTCATTGCAAATCCAAACGTAGCCCCTAGAAAGGGGGGAAATGTCTAGAAAGAGCACTTTCAATGGAGGTCTTACCTCTGTCCTCCCCCCTGCAGTTGGTAAGCTAGGGGCTGTCCTCAGAGGAGTGATGGCCTCAGGGGGAGTGTTGCCAAACAGTGTAGTGGCTGAGCCTCTCTGCACAAAGGTCCTGCCTGGGTGCCCTCAGAAAAGAGACCATCTGTGGACCTTCAAAGTCAGAACTAATGCTGCAACATAATGGGAACAATGTAATAAAGCTGGATGCCAGACCTCATAAAAGGTGATTTTCATTAACACAGAGCCAGTTTTACTCATTGGATTCATAACCATATACAGAAAAGCACCAAGTTGTGCATGTCCATGCTGTCTGGTAGGGTTCCTTGTGATGACATGTAGGACATGTCTTCTGGGTTTCCAGTCTGGGTGTTTTGTATCTTCAGACCCGGTATTGACCTTCCTGCTATTGTCTCTTTATGTCTTTCATTGTTTAGTTTGAGGGTAAGTTGTCTTTTGTTGTCTCAGTCTGGGCTCCTGCAAATCTGTATAGAGATGTGCTGGGATGTTGGTGCCATCAACACTTGACACTCTTATTAGGCCTCCTGCCATTCCTGCTACTCATCATTTACACCCATCGTACTGGCACCCACCTGCAAAAGCTGTGCTTACCAGTTGCCCTGTGTTAAGAGTCAGCCATCAAACCTCCATGCCAGAAGGCAACACAAACATAGATTCCCTTCCTGTTTCTACTTTAACAGAAGTTATGACAATTTGCAGTAATTTATGTCACCTAGGGCTCTTCCCCCTGTCACTTAGGGCCTTCAGAAGGCTGAATTTCAAGGCAATTGTTAAAGTTCTGAACCCTCAGTAATGGCTACAGGATTTGTAGTGTTTAACAATAACGACTGCTTGCCTTCTGTCAGTTCTCCTCTGCTTCCAGCCTAGAGGTTTGTGCTTGCTGGTTCCTCTTGGCAGGTGTCAGTAACTAAACAAAGATACTCATTCTGCTCACCGCTGATCTATTCCCATTTTCTTGTTCCTGTACTACTCGGGAACAACATTAACCAGACTGCAAGGATTTGCTTCTCTGTCTGCATGGCCCAGGAAAAGAAAGAGGAGAAATTCCTCTTCTCCATGGCAGTTGCATAAGCAATGATTTAGGGCACTGGGTAGGCCTTGTCTTCTGAGGGGTGCAGTATTCAATGCAAATACATCTCCATGTTTCTTCAGATTGCCTTTAATGGCTACAAATCCTTACTAACAGTTGACTCTCCTATTTCTGATGCTAAGCATTTTACTCACCCTGCAGTTTGTGTCCATTATTAAGATATGCTCACCTGTGAGAGAAGGAGCCCACTGAAATAAAATGTTGCTTATTTGGCTGGATTTCTTTTTGTTTGGGGGGATGGGGGGAACAGTAAGGGAAAAAGATGGTGGTTCTTGATTTTTATATCAACAGAGATAAATAGGGAACTAAGTACTAGCCACACACGTGGAACAGCGTTTTTAAGATGCTGTGCTTTGTTCCATGTGTGACAACAACTCTTACACAATCTAAAGGGAAACTGAGAAATTCGCATAATTGTGTTCACTGCTTTAAGTCTTTTCTTTCCAGGTATATTTTGGATAATCCACGTGTCGTTAAAGGACGATCTGTTTTGGATCTCGGAAGTGGATGTGGAGCAACAGCAATAGCCGCTGCAATGAGCGGCGCATCACAAGTCCTTGCTAATGACATCGACCCTAGTAAGGCTTTCTTTTTACTCTCTGTGTAGAGATTTAGTATTTTTTAAAGCGCACTTTAACGTTGACTTTTCTTCGTTCCACTTGGGAGCAATTTAGCTTCCAAACAAGAGTTCTAAGAAGGCTAAAAAGAATGGATTTTGACAGTATTAGAAGCCGGGTTGTATCAACCTCTGAGTATATCTGAGTATATCTTCATAGCTCCTTGGAGTGAACAAACAGCAAAGTTTCTCTCAGGTTTGGCCTACAGACCATCGCGGCTGGTTTGGAAGAGAACTCCAAGCACAGGTGGCAAGTAGGACTGTAGCATTTTCCTGCACTTTAATGTGTTGGGGCCTAGATTTTGCCTTTTCCTCCATGACTTTGTTTTCCTGTAATTGACTTACAAATTCAATTTATTCATGATATAACTACTCATTGGTTAGGGAAGAAGTTTATCTGTAGATTAAGGCAGTTGGTTATTCTGTTTTGATTCCATGATTGGTTTCCATTTGTATCTATTCCAGGAAGAGTTCTTGCCTGTGTCAGACTGCAATGAGGATAAAGTTTTATGTCATATTTTGACCCATAATGAAAACTGTGGAAGTCCCTAGATAGGATAAACAAAAATATTTAAGAGACGAAACTGAAAGGTGTGTCAAGGAAATTTGTAAGGGGGCTGAATAGCAGAATCCTAAAATGCAACTTTCATTTTACTTTGACTTTTCTTCAGTTGCAGGAATGGCAATGATTTTGAACTGTGAACTGAACCACCTGAATCCCTTCCCCATCACCATTAAGAACATCATTAATTCAGAGGCTGGCAACTGGGACCTCATTGTTTTAGGAGATATGTTTTATGATGAACAACTTGCTGATGGTCTGCATCACTGGCTGAGGAAATGCATCAGGATACAGCAAACTGAAGTGCTGATTGGTGACCCTGGCAGGCATCAGTTTTTAAGCCACAGCATTCGCAGTCAATTGCACAAAGTTATAGAATATTCACTTCCTGAGTACACTAGACAAGAAAACTATGGCTTAACATCGAGTATTGTCTGGAGTTATCAGCCCTCGACTTAGAAAACTGCCGAAGCTGGCTTTCTAACTAATTCTGTCTCACTCGATTGGCATTTTTCCTAAGTGTGCAAAATGAAAATGGGAATTAAACATGGAACATGTTTGTTAATGCAAAGTAGCTTACTGTACCATCACTGTACTGATTTCAGTCACACTTCCTGAGGCTTTCGCTCCATTTGAGGGGAGGTAAAAACCACATGCAAACTGTATTCAAGGGGGGGCTGCATCCAAGTGCAAATCCAAAGACAAGTTACATGTGAGAGTTTGCATGCCTGATGTTTTTCCTGTGTAGTCATCTCTTGCTCTCTGACACTACTTGTGAAATGTTTTGGACATCCAGCAGATTGCTGCGGGGAAAAGGTGGTGGCTGAAAGATTACTGGACTGCTTTCACAGACTTTTGCAGCTTGCTTACAGAGAAAACTATCGCTGTTCTTCATAAAACTCTCCCCTAGATTATTAGCTCATACTATGCTCAAATTAAAGTGCCTTGCTCTTTTTCTGGATATCTCTTCCGAATATCAAAGTGACTAATTTGAATATCCCCCTTCCCCTCTATAATAAAGATTTACTCTTCCTTGAAGCTGCCAGAGCAATTATTTAGGAGTTGCACACAAATCTAAACTATGCTTCTTGAACTCTAACCAAAGTAAAAGATTTTCAGGAAGTGGAAAGTGACTAAAGTAGTAATAGTTATAAGGTAAATTTATCCCCTAAGCAGCAGGGTTAAATGATATACACTACCTAACTTTTCTTTTTTTCATGCCTGCAATCTATCACCACGGCAAGCTGGTGGGGGATGACGACACCTCTCCTTCTGTGTTGCTTCTAAACAGAAGGTAACTACATAAAAACAGGGAATAAAATTGGGATATAATTATTTTTCTCTTGAGGAGATGCTGGAAAAGGGCCAGGATCACTCATCTACATCTGTCAAGGAAGAACCCTCTTCAGGGTAACAAAACCAAACCAACCAAGAAACAAAAAAATAAAAAACAAAGTAAAAAGAAGAAAATTTGATCCACAGGTAAGAGGCTGTAAACACAGACATTTGAAGAAGAAACCAACTTTTTCAGAGCAGTCTTGCAGGAACTGTCACCTTTAGCAGTTAACTATTGAACAAGCAGTGATGGGGAACTAATAATTGCAGAACGGAACACAACGCACCTACAACTATCCAAGTACCAGATGATGTGGTGGAAGCTTATAAATATGAAAAATTATGGGGTACTCACTCAGAAAACCAAGGTGTTTATGAAGTAGGAGGTTTAGGAGCACGTTCAGAGGTACATGGTCATAAAATATAAATTAACAAGTTTTCAGAACTATCTAAACAGAAGACTTACAAACTTTAACCTTCATAACAACATGTAAATACTCTGCAGTGCTCACCCAACAATTTACAACAATAACAATATCCAAATGATACAGAATACGAGTTGATAAATGTATACATGATGTTCTTCTCCCACTTCATCCAGTGCTTGTAAACATTTGTTGACAATGACTGTGATATAACCCGAATCAAAAAATATTCCAGTAGAGTTTTGTGGCAGGTGCAGCCCGCCCAACAGACAAGACAAAGCAAACGGTGGGCTGGAGCAGTTTGGCACCTTGGACAGAGCAGTTTGATGCCTTGACCATTAAGCTGCACCTCCTGGTCTGGACCCTTTAGTAAACAGACTTGGGGTCTGCACTTGTCCATGTTCTGTCTGGGCTTGTGCCCTCAATCAGTCAGAATGGCCACAGTGCACTCTGGACTAGAGT
>WUAM01000359.1:33483474-33514944 GCA_024336885.1 Actenoides hombroni
CCCTTAGAACACAGGCTCGGGGTCTGGGCTGGTCTGTGTTTTGTTTGGGCTTGTCCTCTCAACCAATCAGAATGACCCCAATGCACCCTCGACTAGAGTATAAATGGGGTCCTGCCTAAGAGCCAGATAAGGTAGTTCTTCACAGAGCAGCAGACCTGGCCCTCAGACCCTCCTCTTGGACACGCCATCCAAGCACACTTCCATGGATTGAATGAGCCTCGCTCCCCCCTTTGGGTGAGTGGTATCTTGGGCACTCTGCTGGGGGAGGTTTCCCCTTTCTGAGCGAGTGCGTGCCCAGTTTGGTTCATCTTTCCCTAAGGTCTTAAGACTTAAGTTGTGCAGTAGTTGATTCCCAACAGACATCCGAACCTGTGCTTGGTCAGAAGAAGTGCTGGGCGACTTTGTTTGCAATAAACCCTCATTTTGGATAGTGGCTGCTGTTTGTTTTGTGGGTGCCTCTGTGACAGTTACACAGGAGAGAGCAGACTGAAACTCTTGACGGTGAAGGATTTAAGATGACTTATGTTAAACTTTCAACCCTGAAAATACAGTGTTAATTCACTGCAGTGTCATACAGATTGTTAAGCACAAGCTGAGGATATAGCACTAAGTTACACATTTAGAAGAGGCTGTAGAAGATGGTAAATTCCATGCACATTTAAGGACAGAGCGTAAGCTGCATTTGCCTTCGACACGACAAATCCAAGGTTACATTAGCAAAGGGAAAAGGACAACTTTGACAGTGAGGTTAGCAGTAGTGCTGTCCCATAGACAGATTTTTGTTGAAGTATCCTTTGCTGTTACAGATTATTGTGGTCTTTGCCTTTAGCTACTTTACATTATCTTAATTTATAATTTTTTTTCTGGATGTAGCACTTCTGAGTCTGGTGACCATCCCCACACTATGTTATAGTCACATGTCTTCCAAAAACAGACTGAGGGAACTGGCCTTGTTGAGCTTGGAAAAGAGAAGGCTTCAAGGGACCTGTAAACAGCCAGGCCATACATAGGAGGAGATTGTCAGAACGACAGCCAGGCTCTTCCAGTGTGAAAGGATGCAAGCTGATCAAAACAGGGTCAAACAGGATAGCGGGAAATCTTCTTTCCATCACGAATACAGTCAAGCAGTGAAAGAAGTTGCCTCAAAAGGTTGTGAAGGCTTTGTCATCTTCAGTTTTTCAAGGCTCAGCTGGATAAAGCCCTGACTAAGCTGGTCTGAGCTGGCCCTGCTTTGGGCAGGAGGTTAAGGCTAGAAACCTTTCGAGGCCCGTTCTCACCGGGGTTATCTTACAACTCTACTTAAGTCTTTTTGTGGCACCCTTCCTGAAAGCAGGGCTGGCAGCCTGATCCTTATCCTTTACTTATTTGACACAAGTACTTCTCCTGTTCACAGAAATGGTTTGTACTGGGCGGCTACACTTATAAGTATCATCAGAACACATTCAGCACTGGGCTGTGCCATGGTACTGCATGCAACAAGACTTGGGAATTTAGGCACTGGAGTTTGGAAATTATACTTTCAGTTACACTGGAACAAGTTTTCTAAATGGACTTGCTCCTCCATAAGCCATATAATCAACAGAAGAACCGAGATTATTGTCAGACATCATAATATCCTGTAGTATTACTGGATGCAACATATATTATATTATCTTCCATGCAATTTGACCTGAACTTCAAATAGATTAGTAGAAGACTGGTTTATTTTTGCAACACTTAAAATAAGTGTGGCTATGACAAGTGTTAAATCACAAAGTAAACATATGCCTTACGGTTGCCTAAACTCATGGGTTTCTAAGTGTCATCACATCCATGTAAGTCCACCCTAGCTAAGCCCTGCTACTTCCAGATGCAGAGTATGAACATAATGTGCCCCCTGCCCTGTATAATGCTAAAATTGTAAGCATTTAAAAAACTTTAAAGTAGGAATTGCAGAATTCTCACTAGAGGTTATGCTGTTACAAGAAAGCCAATGTTACTTCCAAGAAAGCCAGCATTACCTATAATTGTGATGAAACCACTGCTCTGTCATGTAATAAACTCATTCTACACAAATTTTCTTTTCTTTAATATTGCTACAATTGAACATACATATAATATATAATGGCTGTTATTTCCAGCTTCTGGGGGCTATGGAGATATAATAAACTGCATACAGCAGAACACATACTCTGCAGAACTCTACGATCCTGAGACTCATGTACTCAGACACTGAACTTGGTTCTATTTCACTCACAGGCTTATGAGAAACAGTGGTTTGTTCCCTAAAAGGATTTTCAAGCAGGAACACAGGGCAAAAGCCAGAGCAATTAATTATTTGCCCATATACAAGATACTACTCTGACAATTGTGAAGTCACCACAGCAAAGCAAGTTTATGTTTATTTGTTCATGGACTGTACTTTTGGATGTGTAAAAATCCAGCAAATATTTGATGGTAAATAAAACTAGAAACCTGCAGCATCAAAAGAAAGGTACCTATGTTTTTTCTTCCAGACCTAACACAAGTACATGGTGAAAGGGTTACCACTTAAAATACATTTGCACTGCTGTTCATGCCACCTCCATTCACCAGTTCTGTCTGTTTTGTCAGATTAAAGTCCCAATTTTACAGACACTTCTGCTTAAGTGTTATACTACATTTGGGCTTGGTACTTTTAGTTGCAACTACTTTCTCATTCAGAAGACAGACTTAGTTAAACAGAGTCTGCATATAGCAGACATAGCTAAGATACTAAAGATGCTAAGTACTAGCCAAATCTGATACTTCAGGGAGGATGAACAATGGCAGTGTAATATAAATTACAGCTTAACTTTCCTTTTAATGAAGTATGATCAGCAATGCAAAGACAGACAGGGCTCAAAGTAGAGACAATGGGGAAGCCCAGATGAACAGGCAAGGACTGGAATGGTGATGGAGACCTCTGGTGGGAACAAGGAGGGAAGCAGTCTGGTGGTACAAAAGTCACCAGCTATTTCTCCAAGATGCTTGTTTTCTGAAAGAGCTCTCCCATTTGTAAACCTTATACACTCATACATACACAATAAAAAATAAATAAATCAGTAAACAGTCCATGTTACTTGCTTGATTTTGTTTGATGTGACTAGCTGCTCTAAAACATCTCGGGAACGATCTGCAAAAATACCAAGGAATTTCTTGTCATTCATTCAGAAGTGGTTAAAAATGAATAAAGAGCAAAATAATCCAATTACATATACACATTTATGCTTATCTTGCTATTACAATATCACACTTCATATATTTCCGTCCTAACTGAAAACCACCCAGTTCTTTCTCCAGTTACATAACTGTAAAGTATCACCAACCAACCAAAACTAAAAAACCCAAGATAAATCATAATGTGCCTTAAGTTTGGGGTTGTTTTTTTTTGTCCTGTCTGACCAGCCCTACTCCATTCCACTGCTTCCTGAATGGATGTTGTTCCATACTTTTAGAAAAGAGTAGGGGTTTAAGACGCTAACATATTTTTCTGAAGTCTTCATCAGCACATGGCAGGGGCAAGGGGAAGGAAAGAAAAAAAAAAAAACCAACAACAACAACAAAAAAAATCCCTCTCTGAAGGTTGCCATGTTTCAAAGCAAAACTCTCACCTTGCTTTGAAAATGTCAGTGTATGATTACTATTTCGTCTAGTAAATTATTACTTGTTTGGGATTATTTACAAAGTATTGTCTGCTATTTCAAAAAACAAGAAGATACTATCAGGAAGCAGTTACTCTTCTTACTCCATGATTTGACCTACCTGTCATCAAAGGGCATCCATGGAACAGAAAAATGTGTATCTTTGGGCAAGAAGTAAGGACTGCTTCCACGGCCACATCGGTCAGATGCACACAGCGTACCATGTGGATCTCCTGTTAGGAAAATAGTAGTAAAGAAAGCCTGTCTGAGCACCCATAGTTCTGGAGGCAGAGCTTTCCTTTGCCCAACCACTTACAGAGATTCCCACACAGAGGAAATTATGACCTAGTATTCCTCTGTGCATTGACCCTGTATGTGATCCTGTCCAAACCAGAAAAACACTCTCAGGGAAAATTAGACAACTTCTCTATGAAGAGTCACAACTAAAAACACAAACCTGAGTTTCCCCAAAACACGTATCATTCAAGACAACTGAGAAAGCTCTTGAATGAAACTCTGCAGTGTTTGAGTCTCATCAGTTTTCCTATGACACGTTCTCCTAGTAATTTTTTTCCCAGAAGAACAGAACCCAAACTGCATTCTGGGGCTTCCCAAAACAGGACGGATTCATGAGTCTCTGCTGAAGTTCCTAATATCTGTCTGTCTATCTATCTATATGTGTATGGAGTTCATAAAAGTAGTCAAAGAACTTCTTCTAAGACTAGACTTAATACCTGCTCTCTTCTTCTTTTCTGTATAGTTATAAAACTAGTACCTGTTGCTAGAGAAAGAATAAATTCAGAATAAATTATCAGATTATTACAAACATTTTTTTTTCCTATAAACTGCCTCGCATATTAATAAATATAACATGAAAGAAAAAAATGCAGAAAAGAGACTATCAAATGTAATGAAAACAGGATTTGAGAACATATACTTTGGGGGTCTTGGGGTAAAAATAAAAAACCCCACAGTTTTATTGTGGTTTTCTAAATGATAGACTTCAAGGATCTTGAAAGATCACAGAAATTAAGAGGGACCTTTTATAATAAAAGCAATTTTGTACAAAATGACAACATAGGAAACAAGTGTATTCACAGAAGCAAGGTATACAAAAGTTGATACACGTATAGTTTTTAGTTCATTTGAGTAAGTAAGTGAAGTGTGGAAGTTGAAATGCCTCTGAATCATAGAATCACAGAATGGTAGGGGTTGGAAGGGACCTCTGGAGATCACTGAGTCCAACCCACCTGCCAGCACAGGAACACCTAGGGCAGGCCACACAGGAACACATCCAGGAGGGATATATATATTTATAAATCTGCCTGCTAGTTACAGTTTGAGAATTTTAAGACCCTATCTTTTTCACTGTATACCCAATAGTAGGTCACTGCCCATAAATGTGTACTTTGCTAAAATGAAACAGAAGTATGAGGATTGTGCCACTGACAAAGGTAAGTGTTACACTGCAGAAGAGACTAGCAAATATTCCACATTATCTAATTTATTTTTCTTACTGCTTGCTAATCAAGAGACCTCAACCATTCTAGCTGTTTATATTGATAGAACACATTTGTTTTTAAAAATAACATTTCACACAAACCCATTACATTTTGCAAAAACCATTCCCCCTGCCCCTCCTCCCCAAAATACATAAGCCTACCAAAAGAAAAAAACAAACCCAAACCAAATGCAAAACCATATAAATACATAGCTTTTACAAAAGTGCAAACAAGCACAGGACAACAAACTAACAAAATCTATACTACTGTTCAGTCTGGCAGGACTGAAATTTCTCATTAGTTCTTCTGGAATGAAAGCCCACCAACCACCCTGTTACCTTCCTGAACACTTAAAGATGAAGCAGGTTTCATGGAAGCTACCTAGCTTGTTATTCCTGATCTAGCACAGCTTCCACAGGCATCCATGCACAACACACAAGAAAACCTGCACACTTTCAGAGAAACAGTAACTACAACAGTGTGTCCAGGAAACACCAAAGGCTGTATTTTGTAAGCTGGAAATTTTTCTTTAAAATAAATGAAACTCTGTTTCTAGGATTTGCAGAAAAAAGGGCTTACACACAAGAATATAATTCTCTATGAGCTGTAGACAGTAATAATACAGAAGAGGGAAGATAATACTGATAGAGTCATTGTAGCAACATCACTGGAAAATTGTTCAAAACCCTCTAGACATTTTACAGAAATCCACTCTACTCAATAGCAAACCTAAAACTTATTGTGATAAGCTTTCCTAAATTTATTGTAATATTTGTGTTTTAAGACATATACATCAAAGACTTGTGAGAGTGATCTAGTTTGAATGACCTAATCTAAATCACAGTGATACACACTGCTTTACATTTGTAGGTTGCATATGAGAGGTGCAAATCTGGAATCAATGTTTTGCTACAGCTAAAAGTGTGACCAGCTAAATAGGAAGGATACTTTCAAGTCATTTTTAGTACATGGAAAAAAAAAGATCTCTCATTGCTACAGTCCGAAAAACAATAATTTCATCTTGTATCACAAGACTTACCAAGACTAAAAAGATTGTCCAAAATAGAGAAAATCAGATGGGAAAAAAAAGGTATCCAACAAACAAAATGAAATCTAACTATCCACCCTCCAAATAAAACACTAACAGTTCTGTTTTTTCCAGGTTATTAATACTGTCAGTTGAACCAGACTGGGTATTTTGTTTAGGGTTGGTTTTTTTATTAAACACTATAAACTAGCACAAGTATGACTTGTATCCCATCTTAGTTTCTAGATGAATAGCTTGGATTCAGAATCAGCCTTTAGGAAAGCAAAACACAGATAAGAAATGTACTACACAGAAAAGCAGAAAATTTACTGTAAGAAGATGTGATGCCTCTTGTCCATCATTTTAACACTGTCTCAGTGCCTACAGAATCTTTAAGCAAAGACAACTTCATTTTCAGTTGTTTTCACGAGTTCAAGATTTACTTATGCAGGGATGCTAACTGATTTCTTACATCCATGAAATTATCCACCTTACAAATTCTATCTCAGTGCTCAACAGAATCAAGAAATAACTCCAAAGAAATCAAGAGGAAAAGTTAAACATTCATTTGCATTTATTACACAGCTCTCTAAAACTATGTGAGTTAAAATAAGCACACTACATTTGTAAAGGAAAATAGGCCCTTAAGATGATTAGCTAAGTTAGAGAAGAATAGGACATTATAGAATAATGGATGATTAATAGAATGCAGGTGCTGTAGAATAATACCCTAATGCTTCTCATTGTCCCCTGTACAGCCCTTGCCATGGCTGGTTTCAAATGCAGTCCAGCTGAGTCAATAAAGGTTACAAATAGATTAGTTTTCCATTATATATATATATATATATGAGCTTTCTTAGAATCTTAAAGGTGAATGTCTGAAGATAAGAGATTGTGATAACCAGAATATCGCTGACCTATGACATCTGAAGAGGAACTGAAGCAAGATGGTGAGAATGGCTGAAGATTGATAATGGATTGGGAACTGAGAGTTTGTGGAAACACACATAGGACTTTTAAGAAGAGTACTGATTGTCTAATGTTTTATTAAGGGGATATATAGGAGTTGAATTTTGTAAGTCCTTTGCCACTCACTGAGGTGATGGCCCAACACTGAGTTGCTGAAGAAAAGTGAACCTAGAGTAACCCACTGACTGATGAAACCCTTTAAAAACATTGGATAGAAGAAAACTCGTTTTGAAAAGAGAGGTTCTCAAAAAGCTGGCATGGGGCTATAGAGAGAAAGAAAATACTTGATTCATAACCAAAATCAGGGCAAGCCTGTACACAAAGGCAAAAGTCAGTCAATAAAAACCATCCCTTACTGATTCTTGCTTTCCTTCGTGTCTTTGTTATGAAGTTAAGTAAGTTACCTTTAAATTCTTTGAGCATGTTCCACTGACTAGCGCCACAACGCCAACGTCTGTTACCTAGAGAAAAAAAACCACATTGCTGTTAACATAATGGCTTAAAGCTCAATTTTTTCAAACACAGCTATTGGGGGGCAGGAGTTACATTAATTTATTAACCCCCTGCAGTCACTGAATTCAGTTAATGTTGCAGTATTTTCTTCCCAACTAAGCTGGTAGAGAAAATAATCCAAGTATGCTTGTTTTCAGGCTATTAAACACAGTTGCATTTTAGTGCCATGGGAGCCAGCCCAGCTTTCTCCCAGGATGTTTCCAACAGTCTAACTGCTCCTTTGCAGCTTCTATGCCTCATTTAATAGTGGGTACACTATTACGGTCAGAGCATGTCACTTTTAATTTATAAGGTTTAAAGCACTTCTGCTCTGTCTAGACCAATTTTTTTCCTGTTTTCAAGACTGCTGGAGATGTTCCTGAAGGAAGTTTCTTGGGTTGGGGAAAAAAAAAAAATGTAATCACAGCAGTCCTTTATCTGCTGTCTTACTTTCACTTATCTTGAAGCAAGCCAGTTATATAAGACAAAAATCCCCCCAAAACAAACAGTTATGCAGTTCTACACATCCAAAACCCAGTTATGTAAGACAAAAATCCCTTAAATAAGCAGTCTTACAGCAGTCATCATACACTCACACGAAAAGGTTTATCAAAGTGATTGGCTACAAAGTAATAACTACCTGCAAGATAGGAGAAAGAGATTTCTGTCCTTAGAAAAGCAAGAAAGGCCAATTTGTGTGCTTCCATGAAGCAAATTCATTAAACTTCCTTTCCACTTCAAAAGCTGTATGGCATATCAGATCTGTCACACAGGCTTTTTCATGGAGCTTATATTAGATGTCAGGAACAGCAGTCATCCAATACAGACAGCAATCACAGAATCATAGAATAGTTTCAGCTGGAAGAGACCTCCAAGATCATCAAGTCCAACCTTATTCCTAGCCCCATCAAAAACCACTAAACCATGCCCCTAAGCACAGCATCCAACTGGCTCTTAGACACTTCCAGGGATGGTGACCCCACCACTTCCCTGGGCAGGCCATTCCAATGCCTGACAACCCTTTCTGTAAAGAAATGCTTCCCAATATCCAGCCTGAACCTCCCCTGGTTCAACTTTAGGCCATAAGTAAGACAGTAAGGCTCAGCCAAATTTGACAGCTAGAATCCAGAGACCACAAGCTCCACTTCTATTTAAAGATTTGATTATTACCATAGCACAAATTGTCTCATTGTCTTCTCTCCCTCTATTGCAAGTCTACTGCACAGAACTGTAACAGAACAGGTTAGATCAGTGTGAACATAGAATGGTCAGGAACATGCCAGTATGGAGGCATGTAAAAGCCTAGAAGAATGGCAAGTATTGTCAGTACCTAGATCAGCAGGTCATCAAATGACAGCACATTTAGCTCCTCAAGACACCCAGACCATGACACAAAGGACAGTAAAAGAATAAATTCTAATAACTCCCATAGATGGGACATAATGGAGAGAGTAATCACTGTCAGTTCCTAAAGGGCATAAACCAGCACATCCCAAACCAGTAAATGGTCACCAACCTAAGACCAACCTGAGTAAAGTGATGAAGATTTGACAGCCACTGCCCCTTATCCTCCACACCATCAAACCAAACCTGGACTGGATTGCCTGGTGGGTGCCTGAACTCTGGAGAAACCATCTGAATGCTACTGTCTTGATGCTTGTGAGTGTACAGTCACGACAGTATGAGAGCATGAAACCAGTTTGGCGTTAAAACAAATTCACATCCCTCTAAGACCTCCCAGTAACCACTGCTACACTATTACTACAGTGTTGCAGTATTCTTTCCTACTCCACTGAGTATCTCTGTGCATGGTCTGAACACATCTGCCCATCCTCAGCAAGGGATGTGCTGGGGATAAACCACCTTCCTACAACTATTTGCCACACGTCAAGTCAATGAACACTGAAGAGGAAACATACTATTTAACTAGTGTGGGGATTTGGACTCTTGAGCCTGTGTTTCTACCTGTTATCACTGCCGGGATTTAGAGCACACTGGAAGTAGAGCAGTAAGTACAGGGTTTATATATAAAGCCCATCTCCTCCAAATGGGAACATAAGCATACCATTAAGTAAACATCAGTGGATTTCTTATGTGGTCCTGGGCCAGTGTAGCAGAGTTCTTCAGGCCAAGCTTCCACTCACACTCTCTTTGTGCACACAAGGGACACAGATCTACAGCTCTTTCTAAGTTTAATCTTTCCCTTGCCTCACCAGCCCTATATCTTGTTATTTTGCACCACTTCTATACCTTCTACTTACCCTACTTCATCTCTGCAGTCATCAGGTGAGCCTGGTTTTAAAATGGCTGCATCACCTTGAGGCATTTGGCCCCTTTGGTGTCTAGCTCACATCTGCTTCCTTGTTGCTGCAAGTGAGCTGTGCTCTTCTTTGCATATTGGTGTATTTTCAACATTCTCACTGTTTACTCTTTCACACAGCTTTGCCAGTTCCACGTGGTATTTTTATTATGCATTCTGGCACTCAAATACAAGAATTTGGCCAGACCTTGCAATCTCTACAGTCATGAGCCATCCATAGTTTCTCTGATTATCTAGTATATGTTTCCATTCATTTTTAGACAAATGAAATTCAGATTTTTAGTGCAATATCACCATATGATTATCAGAAAGGAATTTTAAAAAATTACAAAAAATTAAAAAGGGAAAGAAAGGAAAGGAAAAAGGGAAAGAAAGGAAAGGAAAAAGGGAAAGAAAGAAAAGGAAAAAGGGAAAGAAAGAAAAAAGGGAAATTAAAAAAGAAAGGTTTAATTATGTGAGAATCACAGAATCATCAAGGTTGGAAAAGACCTTTAAGATCATCAAGTCCATCTCATTTAAAACATATACAGGGAAACTTAAGTTATTTCCTATAAAGGTAGTGAGAAGGAAGAAAAAAAGTAATGAAATAAGTTTGAAGAAATACAGTCAAACAGTAATAAAAATTACTAAAGAACATGGTTAGGCCTCGCAATCTCTATGAAAGGATTCTTCTCAAGGAAATGATTAAAATTACTTTTGATGCCATACTTTTGGAAAAACTGAAAGAATAGCATCAAAAGTAAAAACCTCCTACATGTTTTCCAGATCTGACACATCATTAGAAATGCTCTGTGCTTGACTCCCATACAATACAATCATTCATCATCACAGTCAACTGCACACTACACTTACTGCTAAAAATCCTTTCCCTCACTTCATTATCTTAGTGTAATTACAAAGTACGTTATAATATTGCTGTTGCAGATGATTTTCTCCTTATTATGCTAAATACTAACTGTTATTAAATTCTCTCACTGGCCCTTTCTGATATTTTAAATGTCATTCTTTCCATGATGACTCCATAACATAACTCTGACAAGCCATTCAGAAAGCACAGTCACTCTTGAACTAGAATTACTTCTCCTAGGGACTTCTATTGTTTGACATTCTATATTATTAATATTCAGGTCAGTTTGTCCTAACTGAAAGCAGACAATCATCTGTCCAACATTCTACTTTCTTTAAATGAAATATTTTGGATTACTTTAGAACTTGAAGAAAATTATTCCGCTAAATATACGGAAAAAACCCTCAACTATTAGGTGGATTCTAATAAAAGTTTATCTTTGGTCCACAACACATGCAGTGATACCAAAATGTGTATTCTTCTGGTTTCTGAGATGCACAACAGATCTTTCCTTTTCCTTGGGACCAGAAAATTAGAAGTGAACTGTGGTCCTGAGTCTCATCAGGAGCAGAGCGAGAAAGATCCCCTTTCAATTTTATCATTACAATCTTAAAAAAAAAAAAAAATAATCAAGAAACCCAAGTCAATCAGCCAACCGCCACCACAGTTACCTGAGTAGATGAAAAGTCCACACTGTGAAGAAATTTGCAGTTTTCTCCCAGTGCCTGCAGAGATGCGTCCATGATGCCCGGGCAGCCGCCCAAGCTCACTATTTGTAGGAACTGGCAGTTGAGAGCAAGAGCAAGAACTCCACTGTCGGTTATATCGCAGCACCTTTTGAAAGATGCTTCACGCAAGTAAGGACAGGATAAGGCCAGTGCTATCACACCTGTCAAAGGAAGAGGAAAAAATTAAAGAATTATTCTTTTTTAACATAACCACCACGCTGAATCCGATGCGCTGTCGCCTGGGCACCGACTGGAACTTTCCCTGCATGCTGTGGCAGCAAGATTCTCTACAAGGAAAACATTTTGTGGTTGGTTTCTTTTAATTCAAGGATGAGAAAAAGAAAACGACAATGAACAATGCTAGAGTTGATGTGGCAGCAAGATTCTCTACAAGGAAATCATTTTGTGGTTGGTTTCTTTTAATTCAAAGATGAGAAAAAGAAAATTACAATGAACAATGCTAGAGTTGATAAAAATTTCTAAATGCTGAATTCCCTTCCATACTAGAGAGAGATACCCAAGGGATGTTACATACGTGAGGTATCACCTCAGTTAGTGCATGGAAAAAAGCCAACAGCTTGAAAGCAGGCTGATGCTAGTGCTAGGTCCCATCAACGGTGCAGTGAGTATCGAGCAAAAAGCAAGGGAGCTCATGTCTGTGGTGAACTCAAGAAAGCACAACACTTCAGAAGCAAGCCAGGAACCAGATACACCTATGACACAACTCAAGCCAGGAGTGAAGGTCCATGGGCAGCTGATGTAGGTGGGCATGGCAGGAGAGCGCAGTCACTGCTATTAGAGTGTGTTGGTGCCCTCAGAGCCCTGATGTCACTGAAATTGGGAATAAACCTCTTAACACCAATGTAGCATTAAGAAGCAGTAATTCACTTTATTGCAGTGCTGGATGCACGGGGGATTGTTACACCTAACGTGCATACTGTATGTTGTACTGATTGAAGCTTATATCTCCCTGTTACATACATATGTATTAAATTGCCTGGAACGTTCATACATATTCATTCTACTTCCTAAGACTAATTATTATATTTGCACAGTCATTACACCTGCAGCCCGAGCCTCTGAGGGGCCTCCATGGAGATCTCCATCAGTCTCTGGCTGCCCCTGGTGACTGTTGAAAGGGATATCTCTTAGCATCTTTTCCATGAACTCTGTGTCCTTCTTCCATATATGGTCTTTATCTTGGCTCATCGCTCTGCTCATATAGTTCTCAAGTTCCTTATCTTGACTTCAACCAGCTCCTGCTGGCTTATCTGCACTCCTCCAGGATGAATCAGTCACACTTGCAAGGTTTATGTCCTGAAATGCATTCTTGTCTGAGGCCCCTTTACAAAATCCAGGATCTAACAGTCACACTTGCAAAAATTATGTCCTTGCCTGAAACCCCTTACAACACTGACAGCAATAACCAAAATATTTGCACAGAAGTTATTGGGAAGTAGTCCATAAAATAAAAGTACATGAACTACAAATGCAATACGTGAAAGGGATGTGTTTCAAGCATGATGGAAACATGATGTTTACAGTGGTACAGAAAATTACATCGCCTCTTAATAGATATAACAAGTTGAATGTCATTGAGATATGTTACTGTGTAAAAACTTCAAATAAACATGGATGAAACAGTACTTGCTTGGGTCAGAATCAGTTTGCAAAGAATGACAGGAGAGACAGTAGTGGTAGTTGAATTTGACAGAGAAGTAAGTACTACTGGATATTATATTGAAGGACACTAAATGTTTCACATGCAACCTAGAGAGCAAGTGCTTCCTAGTAATGACAGGACTAGGATGTTTCTGGATGGGGTAGCCAGCAGTTTCTTAAACAAAAAACCAACCAATCAACAAAACCCAACCCAACCCAAAAAACACCCACCCAAACAAACCAACTCAACCCCCCCCACCTGTTATTGAATTAGCAAAAGGTAACTGCTTTAAAATGAAGTGGGTTTGGCTCTTTTTTTTTTTCCCTGTATGTAATTGAGAAGAGTGATAAAGAATTGTTCCAGCTTAAATGAAAGACTGCGTGTTTCTCAGTTTAAAAAGGGCTCAGTTTATAAGTAGGAGAGTTAGTAAAGCTGGATGGACTAGGAACTTGCCAATAAACAACTATACTTTCTAGTTTTAATTGTGAAATAATCAGGAATCTCTATCTAAATAGATTAAAAGTATACATGAAGAGCTTTAGACTTTGCTGGTACCTTAAGAACCATACTAGAAATCAATGGACAGATGAAGGCATGGAAGGAAGACCATCACAAACTGTATCTCAAGGGTCAAAAAGCACAGCAATGAAGTGACATTGAAAATACATATTTTTTTTAAAGTTTATCCAATTACTGAAGTAAAAACGTAAGTGTATCACTATGCAGTGGTAAGAAAATACAAACCAAGACTGATGTAAAGTGTGGTAAACATTACCTCAATACTAAATTAACATTTTGTCTCAATTGCAATAAGGATGAGTAAATGACGGAGCAAAGCAGTTAAGTGTAATCAAAAGACAACACAAAATTTGTGGGAAATAAAACTCAGCCAGCTTAACTCTTTTAAGGTCATAGCTCCTTACACAACTTAAAACTGGAGGTTCAAAGTAACAACTGAAATCTTTGAAGTCCTAAAGCAAGTCAAGTATTTTAAGTCAGAGAAGATGCTATAAGCTTATTTAATAACAGATACATTTAATTAAAAGATTGGAAAAAAGCAATTTAGGAAACCACAAGTCTGAAACTTCAACCCCAGCAGTACTGGGGAATAGGAGTAATTAAGATGAAGTGGAAAACACGATCAAATGTAGCATAGTTTTCCCAGAAACCTTGCATGAGAGTAACCTGATAACTCTTTCTCATAGGATAATCAGCACCCTAGCCATATAAGTTACACCACTTACGGACTTTTAATTAGCACTGGTTTGGCACTGGGGATTATTTTAAGCAATATTTACCCTAGATATTTTTTACAATTTACTCCCGTCTAACAAGAAAAATAAACCAGAATTAAGATCCCAGTTATCCATGCATAGATAACATACCTTCTGAAGTGATTCCCAACCTGTTTCCTTTGCAGGAATTTAAGTTGATTTTTTTAAGCTGTTTGCAGTTATAGAGCTGCAGTAAAGCATTATCTGAAACATCACAGTCTCGGAGATCTAGAGACTCTACAGCTGGGTGCAATACCTGTAACAAAAACACACCATTTCAGGCAAACTCGGCCATATCACAGAACATGCATATTTTTATCTAAAATTCTTGTCATGTTAAGACATCACACACAACTTTTAAAAAAAATATTCTCTACAGGATGGGGTTACTGGTCCTAGGAACTAAAAACTCTCAAGAAAATACGGGCTATTTGCTGCAACAGTTCATCTCCTAGAGCATGGGCATGCAGTTTCTGTGCTCACATCTTGAACACTACTGTTTAAACAGTGGCAGTACTATTTTGATGGTCCAGTTGCTAACACTAGTGCTTCCTCCAGCACTGATCTGTTCACCAAGGATAATACACAACCTTACTAGCACAGCTCTGATGGCAGAAATCAGAAGTGTAAAAATAAAATACCGATGGTCATCAAAACTTAAATCTGCTGAATAGATAAGGAGAATAATTGATACATACTTTGCCCCTAAGTATTCTTCTCATCTACACACACACTCTCTCATAAACAAGCAGTCTCATTATCATACCATGAGGAGGTACCAAATCCTCATTACATAGTTTCTTTCACTCCCACAAGACCACAGGTTGGAGTTTTTTGTGACATCTTCCCCAAGAGGACATTATGAAATTTAGACTTAAAGCCTCAGATTTTAGTAACAAGAGCCATATATCTTACCTCCAGTTTAATTTTCAAGGATTCTCGCTACTTTTTAGGAAATACTGTTTAAAGCCCCTCTTGTGCAAACAATCTATACCTTTGCTGAGCTGTCCTTCAGACCAGCAGGCAAGCATTAGGTCAGATTTTAAAATCACCTTCCATTACTCCCTTCAGCATGCCATTCCCCTCCTTAACTCACAAGGATAAAAGGATATGATAAATTTCCATACACAAGCAAAGATAACAGCATAGCTGACAGGCTTGTTAAAGCCATTCTAACAGATACAATACAGGTATCACAAGGAAAGCTGTTTTTCTGTTTTCTAAATATCTAAGATGTTAAAATCTTTACTGACAAACTCAAATAAGCCTTTTCAAAATAGCAAAAATTTCTAGTGCATTATAACTGTAACCTTTCTGCACAATGAATGGCAGACTTCAGGCAGCTTTGACAGATTCTTCTCAAACGCTAAAAGCCTCAAATATGTCTCTTTATGCCAGAAAACCACCAACATATCCCACAATACACTTGTGAGTAGTTTTCACAACGTAACATTCAGCTCTTATTTCACTCATATTTCTGAATTCATATCGAAGGAACTAGAACAGCCAAACCCAGAGATGATGTCCTTAAAGCCAAAGGGAACATCAAAATTTACTCAAAATGCTTTCCCTGACTCTTGGCTTTCTTTAAGAATTCCAAATTGCCTAAGACACAACAAAACTGAACAAAATGCTCATTTTGAAGCCACGAGAGAAATCTTATGAGAAGAAGAGCCATTAGATCCAAAGAAGTCTAAATTAGAAGAAACAATACTATCAGATTACTGCCTATTTAAAGTAGCTAGAATATTAAACTTCCCTAGCCAGTGATTCTTCACACGCTCAGGTATTACTTAGAAGTTTGCTTTCTGTTGTCATTCACAGATTCATCTTCACTGAATGCACATACTAAAATCCAATCTGTCTCAAAGAAGATGGAATTTTAGATAGAGTGAGGATGTTTGGATGCAGAGTACAGGAGATTAAAGTACAGACTCATGTGCTGCGGACGCATGCTGAATGGCTTTACAGATCTCTACGGTAAAAGTGAGTTAGCATAAAGAGTTTAGCAAGTGTATTATGGAAGGCTGCTCCTAGAAAAAAGCAGAGTAAAGAAAAAAAACAAAACAAAACAAACAACAAATGCATGATAACACAAATCTGGGCAAGAACAGGGAGGCAAGAGATGAAACAGAAGTGTATACTGAGTGCAGGCTAACAGAATTTCAACTGGAAGAAATTTAGCTTTAAGCCAAATGCCTAAACAACACCAAAGAAAGGATATGCATATAAGCAAATGAGATAGCATAGCCTGGAAAATTCCAAGATAACAGATCTAGCTGCAATGGACTGTATAGACGAAAAGGGCAGGTCAGAAGCAATAGCAAAGAAAAAAAATAAATCCTTATCTATATGGAAGACTAATTGAGATGTTGCAAATACATCACATGTAGAATACTTCAAGTACACATGATGTGAGCAAGGAATATTAAGAAGACCTAAGCAACATAAGCTATTTTTGCTATGCCCAGCAAGAAGATCATCTAAGATGAAAGATGAGGAAAACTGAAGAGTGGGACAGGATGGGGAAACTACAAGTTCAGAATCCAAGAGGTGGCTAGCTTTTTTTTTTTTTTAAATGCACGGCAGATAAACCTGGAAACTGTTAGCAAAGAAAGCTGAGGTATAACACACCCAAGAAAAGCACTGACAGCTAAGGACAGAATTGCAGGAAATTGCAGGAACAGTGAAAATAAAACCACACAAGAAAAAGAACAAGAACAGAATATCCCAGTGTCAGATGGAAAACAGGCTCCAAGAGAAGGCACTAATAAACTGCTGAATGAAGACAAAGACAAATGAGATTTTACAAAGAGACAGAGGAAAAGATTGTAACTTGAACTGTGTAATTTATTTCCAGAGTAAAGACATCATAATAGGTTTTGTGCATTTATACACACGCAATCATGAGATTTTAATTATATACATCTCTTGGGATGCTCAGAAAGGATTCCTTCCTGAAAAGATAGCCTAAACCACATTTTGTCAACTCACATTTTCTACTACAGGATAAATGACTAAGACTCTTGTTTTTACCCAAAGCCTTATTTTGTACAATCAAAAAATGGTACATAGTAAAGATAAAATTTTTATTCGTAAGTTTTCCACAGTACTTCCAATTCTGCCTCTAGTCTTGCCTCACTATTCTGATTTTGAGAAACTAGTACAGTTTGCCTTTTCTGGGTTATAGATCAAAGCAGGAATGAACAGGGAGTCATCCACTTTCTGTTTCAGCAAGGTCAGCCTTTAGCTTACCTCAGTTCTAATGCCTTCCTTTGAGTCAAAACAAGCTAGCAGTAGATAGATAGAAAAACAGGCCCCTGAATTTACAGCTAAAGAAAATTCAGCAGATGGTTTCATTGGGGAACACTGACACATATCAGTGAGCAAGAGTGATAAGAGAATTTGAACTATCAATTTCTAGCCCTAGTATCATCAAATTTCAAAGAATCAAAGTTTAAATAAATTGAAATCATGTGCGTAATGTCAACAGAACATAACATAAATCTAACAAGTTACTGAAATCTTTTAATTGCTTAATTATGCACTAGCTTCTAGAAACATACCACATTCAGGAACAGAGATTGGTTTCCAAGAGGGTCTAGTTTCCTATACTGAAAAGGGATAATATATGTCAGCTGATTACAGAGAAGTCAATAATCACTGAAGGAAGAACCTTTTTTGTTTACTTGTCACTGAAAAAATAATCTTATTACTACTAATACCAGACTATGAACATTATGAAGCTTAAGAAAAAAACCTACATGGATAGAGTAAACACACCTGAATTTATCTGTTGTCTCATGTAAACAGTGTATTATCTACCACAGACAGAATAGTTTTGAATGGATTCTTACCTCACTGATATTTGAATCAGTTATTTGCCCTTGCCTACTCATTAATTTAATCAGTTTATCCTTTATGTTGGGTGGCAATGACTTAATATCTGCAGCATATCTGGAAAGGTTCTTTGTCAAACATTGAAGGCATCTGAAATAAAAGAAAGTTACAGTACAGGTCAAAACCAGGCATTACATGTTAGAACTAGAACAGTCTGTAGGCATTAACATCTTTAGTTGGGACAGCAAGTTCTAGAGAAGAGACATCTCTCTTATACCTCAGTTAAAAACATCAAGGAGATAGTTTTGAATGTAGTATTTTGTTCACTGTCTAGTTTGCAGTACTCTTTTAATACAAATTGTGATGTGTAACCCTGTGCTCAAACCTTTTGTTCTTAAAACTAGATCTGATCACAGAGTATTGTCACTTAAAGCAGAATTTTTTCTGTCTTAGGGGGGTCCAGAAAATCTCAGCTCAACAAGCTCATGGTCCTACAAAGTAGATTAGACAAATAAAGTGATAAGCAGACATATAAAAACATAACATATAGGGAAAAGTAAACCCACGTGCATTTTAGAAGTTATTCAAAAAGCCTCATCAACAATGGTTCTTCAAGAAACTAAGTTGCCCTGGGATGAAAAGGAAGATTCTTGCACAATAGGTTTAAATCCTATCAGTCAGACACTGATGGATTGGACTCAGTATAGTCATTCCTTTTTTTAAATAGCATTATTTCAGGCCTCCTTCCTCCCACATGTTTATTCATCAGCATGATACATCAACATGAAGGAAACAGCCTGATTATCACACCCCAGGCTACAGATTTTGAATTATTTTGAACTAACAGCAATGCCAATATATACTGCATTTGCTATACATCATAAACACCCTGCTCTCTGGACCCTTTGTATTAGGGTCAAAATTGTTTCCCTGTTCCAAGCAATGTGTTCCCTTAGCCAGATACTGAAACTTGACTTACACAGAGTTTTCATCCTGAGATACTGTGGCTAAAAGAGACTGGATTGCGAGGTTCAGGCAAATGATTTCTTTGAACTCCCAGGTTTAACTGTAAGGCCCAAGTAAACTATCTCTTTGAAGTCTAATATGCCACTAACAAAGGTTTTTATGGATGCAGTGGAAGAATGCACTATTACAACCTAAAAGCAAGAATACACTATAACATACTAGAAAGCATGTTATATATCATACATGTGTTAGTTAATCACCCACATTTTCAAACTTACAGCATGCTAAATATTCATTTACCACTCCAGGTAAGGGCTCTCAATCTTAGAAAAGTCACCTTGGCCAATGTTCTGACCAAGGGGGAAGGGTCTCCATATAGGTGAGCGTTGGAGAGGCGACTCCCAAAATCTAAGCTAAACCTTAGCACTTCTATCCCCTGGTTTACATGACTGATTATACAGTTTGAATACACAAGGTTGTGGCCAAAACCCTCCAGGTGGCTGTGGAAAAACTGTGCCCGATTGGATTATACCATCTGGAGACATAAATTTGTTGGCTGAAACCACCACTGAAGCCCTCCAGACTCTCTTTATCGTACTTTCTCAGGAAGCTGAATAGTGGCTTGAATTGAGACTCAGGACATACCATTTGTTGAGGAACTGCAAGTCTCAGCTCAGGTTTCGGTTCTTTGTGTGGTGCAGCGTTGCCCTGTTTGGCCTGGGAACTATGGATAACTCAAGGCTGAGCCACCTACACAGCTCCCCGTGTGTCTCTCTGCATAGACAGGGCCATAAACAGGCAAATCAAGGCTGAGTCACCTGCACACCCCACCGTGAGTTGCCTGCATGCACCAGATGATCCTGAAACTCACTTATGAACTATGAGCCAGAAAATGCATACAGATAGTGCATGAGAAATTGAAACAAATCTCAAAGACACGGGGGGCTTACGTATTCACCTGAAAAGGAAAGACTAAACAGAAATAAATATTAATAGGCCTACTAGAATCACAGAATGCTAGGTGATGCTTTAGGACAGGATTTAAAATCCTAAAAATTTTTTCCATGTCGACACAAGAAAGAGATCATTTTAGTCAGAATACGTTAAGCAAGTTCAGACGGAAGAGGTTTTTGGGAGAAATGAAGAACTTTATTTAACCAAACTAAACCAATGAGATCGCTATCACCCAGATATATGTGGAATAGTAGCCAGATGGAACACTTGAAATAATTCTCTTCACGTCAGCTATACAGAAGAGTATTCACTTGTGCAATACTGTGTACAATAGAGTGACATTAATCATGCAACCCTGTTTTTGAAAGATTCCTAAGGCACTGTAATGTATCTCATTAAACATGCCAACCTCTGAACTCTAAATTACAATCACAGGCTTACTGAAACACCAGAGGCAACTCTGGGAAGAGTTTATGAGTATCTTCTAAGCATACTGAGCATCCTGACCTCCAGAGCAATCACCTATCATTAATATGCTACAAGACAACTGCTGGTCCTTACAGAAGGAACTGCAACTCACTGAAGGGAGATTTTATTGTCAAAAAATTAAATCCCTAGGTAAATGAGGAACATAAACTAGAATAATGCTAACCAACATCCAGAGATAACTGAAAAGGTAACATTTTGGTGTCTAGGAAATACCAAGACTTTAAAAAGCATTACACTACAGCAAAACTAAAATGGAAGTTGAAATGGGGGAGGAAGGGTAATTCCTCACTATCCCCC
This sequence comes from Actenoides hombroni, assembly GCA_024336885.1. Classification (NCBI taxonomy): domain Eukaryota; kingdom Metazoa; phylum Chordata; class Aves; order Coraciiformes; family Alcedinidae; genus Actenoides; species Actenoides hombroni. The sequence goes on from WUAM01000359.1 coordinate 33,504,484, forward strand.
CTTGCTTAGAAACCTAACACAAGTCCACAGAAGTGATAAAGTGCTTTGAATTGGGGGTTCTGTTATCTATTGATCATAGCTACCTGCAATAGATTCCCTAGGCCAACTTTTCTTTTTAAATCTCATCCACGATGTGGAAAGAAAACACTACCATCCTAAAAGACATTGTGCTTTTTTAGAATCAATATTTTTCCATTAACTCACCCTACTAGTAAACTCAGAGCAGGTACTGTAACTGCACAGTAGCTCTCTCTGTTGTAGCTGGCATCTGTATTTCCACGTGATCTGGATACACAGGGCAATAACTCAGACTGGCAAGTAAAGACTATAATGCATTCACCTGGCAGACAGATTTTGTCCCAGTTTAACTTAATGAAAGAAATGAATCCTGCTTTTCATGGACTAGGAAAACTGAGCAGTGTTTTACTGCTGTAATAACCTGAAAAAAACCCCCATGCCTTCTCGTAAAAACCCCAACTGCTTTTTCCCTGCTCCACATTACCAGATCTCTTACACCAGCTGTTTCTAGTTCAGAGTTGTCAACAAACTGCTCAATGGCATACTCCTTTGTTCCAAATGTGGCAAGAGGTGCAGAGCAGAAAAGGCCTATGATCTTCAACCTTAAGTTTTATCATAGGGTGAAGGCCTCATGACAGGACAAATGTGTGCATTTCCAATACGTAACACAGAAATCAAATTTTTATGATGAATGTTTCTACAAATAGTCTATTTTACATGAAGGTGCAGCTTGTAAGTTACATCACGTGAAACAGAATAGCAGAACAGATGTTAGAAGTGGGACATGTAAGAAGAAATGAGCCAGAAGAAAGGATACTAAAATAGGTTTAATGACAAATAACAAAACAGAAACACCTTTCTGCATTCTTTAGGGCTGGATAATTTACATTCCTAGTAAGACCATGAAAGGAAGCTATGTTTTGAAACTGATGCTCTACTTAAGTCCTCAAGTTTTATTCATGCAGATGTAGCCATCTGCAAATGTTCTGATGCCTTTGTAAGACCTTAGTTTTCCAAGACACTGACTGGTCAGGTAATGCATTAGTCTGCAATATGCTAGCCCCTGTTAATGGTATCTGTCACACAGGAGCCATCTATCAATGACACACAGACCTACGCAACACTTGACTATATATTTGATTTACATGTGCATCACAATTTACACATGCAGCACACTTCTTTATCATGTAGTGACACTCTTAATTAAAACACATTTAAATTTGATGCTTCATTTGTGTTGCTCTGTCTCATTTTCTATGGTAAAAACTCTCTTGGTTCTGAGCTCGCGGCTGGGCACAAACAAGTCAGCTTAAAGCACCTGCCAAGACTCTGAGAGATTTCTAACAGCAGCCTCCTAAAAGTATGACAGCTAAAGCTGTTATCTGCCCAAGCAGCCTTCTCCACCTCTCCAGTAAGTGCTGTTGCTGCCAGGCACCCATTCTATTTGGCAGGCCCTGCAGCTCCTACACTCTCAGTTTTCAACCAAGCATAATTATGTAAAACAACTACAAACTGGGTGTACCTCAATATGCTGTCAGCTAGGAATGCATACATAACCTGGTCATTGTGACCTCTGGAGTGCTAACCTCTCTTTTGGGGCAGGGGGCAAAGGCAAACAAGTAGCAGACAAGCAGTAGATACCATCACGCAGCAGAAACACCTTAATAAATGCATTTTCTGTTAGGTTTGGAGGTCTTAAAAGTAATTACCTTATTAAAAGGACTACTCCACACACTAGTAGATTTGTTTCAGATTTTAGTTTTTGCTCTAAGTTCTGCTAGTTAAACAGTAAGCCTCAGGGTTAGCATGAGTAAGAAGCAGTCTGGCATAAATAGATGGCCAAGACTGGACTGGTGTAAGACAAGAAACAAGACACTAAAATGGCACATATTTGTTAAAAATTTGTGTAATTATTAGTTTCAAGTATTAGTCTTACTGCTATAATAATTATATTGTTCTATTAATACAGAAAATTGCTGCAGCAGTACTAATAGTGTAAAAAAAGATTATTGACCAATCAGAAGTAGATATTGTTTACAGTATCATGCACTACTGTACATGTAAAGAGAAATTACTGGGTCTAAGATCTAAGGTTAATCATGAGAACATAAGCATGCAGCATAATACACCTCCTAAATATAATTTTAACAGTCACACACAACAAAAGAAGTATGAGTACTGTTTTAGCTTCGTCAAAACGGAAAAGTTCTTCGATAGAATCCTTGTAATCAATTTGTTAGCAGTCTAAATGTCATTACACACCACTCTAACCAAATGTGAAGCCCAAAGGGATGTTGAAAAGGCTATTTCCACAACCCCCTTGTCTCCCCAATCATTTTTCTGTTGTGCCTTCCTCATGCCAGCTCTGAAATTCACAGTTGCAGTGTGAGCTGTTGGGCATCTGATGGGAATGAAAATTCCCTTGACTAAAACTGTAAACTCACAGGAAGAATACTGCCAGAACAAGTGGCTGAGAGCAGGGGGCAGCAGCAGAGTTAAACCAAACCGAATTTAGCATTTAACAACTCTGGAGTCCCTATAAACAGACCCTTGTCTGGCACCAAGATGCCCCCAGATCACAGCAAATTAAACTCATACCAATTAAAAACTCTAAAGAGGTCAAAATATTAGGGCTCTATAATCTGAAGCTTAGCACAGATTTAAGCAAGTAAAGAAGCAAGATGGAAGCACATAAAAAAAACCTCTCTGAAGCTAGCACAGTGTACTAAGGGCACCTGTAGCAGGTCACTGCACAAGACACTGCGATGAGGTGACAGTAATTTGAAGCAGAATCCAGGCAGAGTTGAACCACAGGCCGTGGTTGCAGAGACCCATAAATCAGCATGAGTGACCACTACATAACTTGAGCACAGCCCATGACTGCCTTTGACACGCTCCTCTGGAGATGCACAAGAATGCAGTGCCTTCACCTCGCCTTGCTGACTGATGAACTTGGCTAACTGCAACAGAGAAGCCTGTACACGGCTCCGACTCGGTGTATGTATGAGTAGATTACACCACCCACATTCTTTGTCTTGTCTTGAGATTAAACGGCGTATCTACATGGAACATTCCTTTCACCTTGACTGCAGAAATGAATAATAGCTGTTTACTACTTAATAAATAAATAAAAATCTTATCAAAGCTCTAAAGACCACAAGTGTGAACCTCATCATTAGTGGGATGCTGATCAATATGAAGGGGCTGGTCTCATGCTGCGATAGCTGGGGTCCTCAGCATCAGAAGGGACATAAGGTTACTATCACATTTTCTGTTACTCCTGTTTTGCAACAAACCAGTTAACTAGCCTTGAGGGCTAATGCCTTTCCCACTGAGATCTCGAATGAACCAGCAACTCCTTAATGCTCAACAGCACCCTGTCTCTGTCTAGGGTGAGTCAAATAGACTTTTTCAGTCTTTTGAGGGCACGATGGGTACCCCTACCATGGGACTATTCCCTCTACTGTGATGGATGCCTGATGAGTGGTGTGAAGCCCTTTGTCATACACAGGCATCCACTTCAGTTATGTGCTAAATATGTATTCATCATGACACATTCTGGCCACTGAGTAAATGAACTTTTCTGGCAATTCATCGTGAAGAAGGCAGACTGTCACCATATATTGTAGTACGTTAAAAAAAAAAAAAATTAAAAAATTAATGCAAACTTAAGAAAATTTTTTCTCTTGAAGATACCAGTGGCTAATGCAGCCATGCTTGAATAGGGACCTGCAAATCTCGACCGACTACTTAGTTCAAATTTACAGAAAATACTCCAAAAGCAGTGCAGATACATGGAAATCAATGTGAGCTATGCTAAATCTAGCTAAATTTAACTGTATCTTGTCACAGAATTTTAGGTTTAGCTTGAGAGAAAAGCTTATTAACTGCATTCTTATAAAAAAAGCTGGTTGATATTCTCAGAATACGTTACTGATCTGCAGTTTAAACAATTAATCATTTGCATTACAAATGTTTTCACTGTTATTGTACTTCAAACAATAAAACACTTATTGGCTACCCCAGGGCAACTATAAATTTAGCCTCAGTGCTTTAAAATAAGAATAAAAGCATAAGATTAACTATTGTTTGCTAGCTATTTTTCTTTTACCTGTCAAATAATTTTTTATTATGCTGTCTCTAACTCCCTCCTAAACACAAAGCAATTTCACATAATGAAAAACTTAAAGCAAAACACCATTCGGTGGATTCACTGGGGCCAGGTGAATCCAGCGATGTTCAACCAGCCCTCCACATCCAGACCTATCATCTACCTGCCAAACTCTGTTACCCCCACCAAATCCTGCCACCTGTTCTGAAACTCCTCTTAAACTGTCACCTCTACCACCTACCCTGCCAACCCATCAAATCCTGTCACCTCTGCCAAACCCTGTCACCTGTCCTGTAGCTGCTGCTGAACTCTGACAGACCCTGTCACCGACCCTGCCGCCGCTACCAAACGCTGTCCTCCACTCTACCACCCCGGCCAAAGTCCTGCCAAACCCTGTCCCCTGCCCTGTCATCCCGGCCTAACCCTTGCTCCGGGCCGTCACTCAGGCGGGCCCCCCAGGGACGTTGCTGCGGTTACTGGAGGCCGAGGCCCCGCAGCGAGGGGCGCGGTCTGACCCGCCCTGAACCCACCGGATTTCCCGTGGTGAAAGAGGGGCCGGCGAGAACGGGGGGAGGGTGGCGGGGCGGCACTCACAGGTCCAGGAGGAGCTGTGAAGGAGCGAGGAAATCCTTATCGGCGCCATCCCAACGCCCGCTCAGGCGGCTCATGGCGGCAGCGGGGAACGGCGAACGTGGCGGCGCCGCCACCCCGCCGCCTCGGCCCCGGGGGACGGTGCCGAAATGGCGGCGGCTCCCTGCGCTCGGCGGGCATGACGGGACATGTAGTCCCGCTCCCGGTCTGTTCTGGGATCGCCTCAGGGATTGATGGCGGGAAACAGCCAGAGCACCTCGTGAAGCGGCCTAAAATATCGTGACACCTCCTTCCCCCCTCACCCCTAAATCTCGCCCAGAGGGGCTGCCTCCACACTTCCAGCGCTTAGTAGTTAGGACAGAGTATCATCCCATATCTGAAAGAACAGGGGAGCTCTGGGAGGTTAGGAGAGGCAAGTGCCTGAAGTTGGTTTAACCCCTGTTCCTTGCATTGCTGCTATTGGTGACATTGCTCACAGTTTGGCTGGCATCGTTTACAGTAAGATAAGACTGACTCAGAAAGAGGAATGGATGATGGGTTGTTTAGGGTGACAGTGACACTATTCACCTTAAAGATAAGAATGAACTGAGATAATTAGTCCCAGAAGAACCATAAGGAAGGATAAAAGGCCAAAGTTTTCCTCAAAACACTGGACATGCACCCTTGAGCATTAGCAGTGTTTGGCAGAGGCAGCAAAGTCCCCAAACGGGTGCCCTGAGGTTGAACTGTCTCATTATAATATAAAAACCACACCTCCGATCTAGAAAATGCCCCTTATCCAAATAAACCCCTTACTGGCTGAGCCGTAAGTAGTGAATGTACAGGGAGCTGTATCTTTAAGATGAAACAAGAAAGAAAGTAGCCAATGGCAAGAACCAGTAGGTGTTGATATTAGGTGTAGCTAATACATTTAACTCTTTAATTACCTACTGTGATTTTAACTTGGTGTGCTAGTGTGGAGGTATCACCCAGCACCCTTTTCTGTGCAGAACCGGCGCAAAGCAAGTATCTTGACTCTTCGCACACCAGGCAAATGTTATGAATGAAGAATCTATTTGGTTTAAATAGATTTATTTATTATATGTGATTCAATAAAAGGCAAGTAAGCAGCGCTGGGTGCATGGGGAGTCTGTGCTCCACCAACACACATGCACACTACGGCGACAAATCCTTTTTTATGCTCACTTCCCTAATACATATTCATAACTATTCCAAGAAAAGGAGCAGTTATTATAATTAGTTCTTAGGAGGGGCTTTGGCGCATGAGCTCGCTGTCGTGGTGGTCTCTCTGGTGGTCGTCCACGATGAAGGTTATAGTCTTCCTCACCGGTTTCGCCCTCCACCCGACCTTCACTTCATCTTCTCTTCCTTATAAGGTTCGTTCTTAGCCACAAATGTTGCGGTTAAATGAGCGACAAGCATGATTAGCAAATATCTATCTACAGGTAAGTGGAAACTTCATTTAGTTCCTGTTGTGGTTAAATGAGCGACAAGCATGTTTAGCCCATCTCTATCTAAAGTTAAGTGGAAACTTTAATTCCTGTCTCTGTCTGTTCAGTACTTTTCCATGGCTCATCTACTTCAGTAACTCATCTGGCATACCTCACCACACCACTGCCACCAATTGTTACACCACATATCACATAAAGAACCCAGACTTGGGACAACGATACCAGGGGAGTCATATCACAGCTCTGGCTTTCCTAGTCTCCATTGAACTGCAGAGCTGAGAGCCTGCTGTCTGCCAGGTCTTTCTATCTACAATTCTTTTTTTTTTTTTTTCTTCACCCCCTTCTTTTTACATATCTGCCTGGACAGTGTGATGTAAGTTGAGATCATACAGTCCTTAGCAGATAAAATTATTAGCGTGAATTGCTGTATCATTATCTTCAGACCCAAGGTCCTACCTCAGACCCATGGTATCTTCAGACCACTCACCTACCTCTAGTAAAAAGAACAAGTGATTGACTAAGATAAGAAAACCTCTGTTTCTGCAAAATTTACTGAGTCATCTGTACCTAAGAGAAACATGGGTTGCTGATGATGCCTGATAATTTTGCTGGAGTCAATGACTAAAACATCTGGATTAACAGATAAACCACTAGGATGATGATGATGCAAGACCAACAAAATATACTTCATTATGACTGGATAATTAGAAATATGCCCTTAGAGTCTAAGCTATAAAAATCCCTAAAGAAAAATCACTTGGATGTGCCCAGTTTGGCTGGGACCCCTCATACACATGAATAAATATTTATCTTTGTAATTCTATTCAGTCAGCATAGGGCAGTTTGAAATTTTTGACATAAGCAGGAGGCACACAAAACCAACAGAGTGCACTTTTTTTTAACTTTCCCCTCGACAGCATAAGCGAGATGTCACCGTGGAGCACCAAGGAGGCTACAGGAGCAGGCCAGCCTCAACCACCATGGAGGGATATTTGTAACTAAGGAAATGCAGGAGAGAGTTGACTTTCCTTGAGTGGCTGGTGGCTTGGAGGGATAATTCCCTGGAAGGATATTACATGGCTGTAAACAAGAGAAATTGTGATCCTTGTGAAGAGGGTGACAGTGAGGAGAGGTTTCATAGAGCATGTATGCAGGCTGTGGCTCTTTATTCTATTATATCAAATTAATTCATAGGATTCTTGACAGTCTAGGAAAACATTTTTTCCAACAAAACACATTTTCAGATAAACACATTACAAAATATTCATTTTTGCACTGGAAAGGCAGAAACTGCCATACTGGTGGGAGGTGCTGTGTTGAGCAGGGAGTGCTAGCAGGCCTCCCTGAAGGTCTGGTCTCTCATTAAGCCCTACAGCCAGTAACGACAACGTGCAACGAGGATACAATCGTTCACAAAATATTAGAGGTCCCAATGAGCAAGATATTATTGCACCTATGCTGTATCCATGGTTGTGTGCAGCAGTTTTAACAACGTGCTAAACCTGCCAATTTAGCATCGTCCCTTGGAAACCGGTGTACAACGGATTGGTGTGGCAGATGGGGATGGCTCATGTGTTGATTAGGGGATCCAATCTGGACACGGAAGCAGTAATGAGAAGTATCAAAATGCAGCTTTGGAGAGGAGCACCTGCCTCAGTAAACTGGACACAGAAGCAGTAATGAGAAGTATCAAAATACAGCTTTGGAGAGGAGCACCTGCCTCAGTAAATCCCTTGATTATATTAGCAGTCACAAATGCCACTGGTAATGTAGGCACCCTGGCAAACACCTTGAGGGAAATTGAGGCTGTAACTTTGGAACCGTCTGTGCAGGTGATGGGTAAAGGAAAGCCAGCAAAACTGAATGGAGTTACATAATGGGTGATGAGGAAACACATGCAGATTGATCTTGTACAATCTGATGTCCCGTGATCCCAAATAAATGGAATCACCACATCAGAAATGTTTTGCTGATGGCAAAAGTTAACAGCTCTGCAAAAGAACCATCAAATAGAGTCAGGCCCACCTGTCACCTTAAGGCAAGGCACTACCTGGAAAACACCAAGACAGCAGAAATGAACGTTTGGCAGGTTCCCCAAAATTGCTGCCACTGTAGCTTCTTACAATAAGGGAGACTGACAATGCTGTGTTCCTTTAACTATGAAGTGGTGATCTGGGGGGATTTTACATGTGTTATCTCCAGTGGATACTGGAGCTGAAGTTACTGATATTACAAAGTAATATTAATAATAAAGAAGTGCCATCACAGATTTGTGGATCACAGGGAAATCCAACCTCTGGCCTCTGGGCTAAGATTACCTCAACAATGGGAAATGCCACTCCGTTTACCTGAATGGTGTTAATTGCCCCAGTTAAAGAATATAGCTTGAGTATTGGTGTGTTCACAGGATCTGCTTCTGGACTTCACAAGCAGAATTCATTAATCAATCTATAACCTGCGTGCATGGATTCCTGAAGTGGGAGCTTGTTGTGCTCCCTGTGCCTGTCAAGGTGGTGACTATAAAACATCATATTCCAGGAGGGAGGAAATTACTCAAACCATTCAGAACTTCAAGAAGTGGGAATCGTTAAGGCAACCATGACTACTTTTAATATTTGTGCCTGTTCTAAACCCAGGTGGCACTTGGAGAATGACTAGATTACAGAGAATTGAATAGTCAACCCTCACCTCCCACCACTTGCAGCTACAGTACCAGACATATTTACTCTCACAGAAAAAAGTAGCAAAAAATCACAGCCCTGGCAGGTGGTGATAGATCTTGCTAATGCTTTCTTTTTGATAGACGTTGCTTCAGAAAACCAAGACCAATTTTCCCTTTAGCTGGCAACAAAACCAATAGACTTCTCAACTATTGCCTCAGGGGTTAAAACACAGTCCCTCCATTTGGCACCAAATGATAGCAGCTGATGTAGCATTATGGTCAGGTACTGTTACTGTTTACCATTATATTGATGATCTATTGATTATGGAAGAGTTACAACAAGAAACTGAAGTAGCTGCCAAATTGCTGAAAGCAGAGGTACAAACCTGAGGTTTGTCAATTCCTCCAAAGCAAATACAGAGCCCTAGCACTTCTGCACAGTTTTGGGGAATAGTTTGGCATGGACAGATGAGAGAAATACCAAATAAGGTAGAGCAAAAAGCCCAGTGATTTCCTCTACCAATCACACTAAAACAACTACAGACCTTCTTGGGATTTTTAGGGTATCGGAGACTTTTATTTATGCATTTTTTTTATGCACCCTCTGCATAAATTAACTAGGAAGAAGGCTGGTTAGCAGCCAGGCAAGCAACCACAAGAACCCTTTGATGCCTCTAAAAATGCTTTGATTGAGCATGTGCAGTTATACACTCCTAGGCAAGGACATCTTTTAGAATTAAAAGTAAGGATTCTAGGTGATACTATCTTGTAGGGACTGTGGCAGATGATTGGGCTGAAAAATCAGAAAGAACCTGGAGGATTTTGGTCCAAGGCATTGCAAGGCTCCGCTATACATTATACCTCAATAGAAAAACAAATTTTAGCCATAGTTTGGACCCTACAAAAAAAATGGAACAATCACAGGCCACTATACTGTGACTGTACACACCACCATACCTGTTCATGGGCAAGTTACTGATGATTATGGTAGGGTCCATGCAGGGGTAGCTCAGCCAGCCATGCAGTGGAAGTGGAAACATTATTTACAGCAATGATTTCTACTAGGAAGACCACATGTAACCATTCCACATGCCACTCTTCTAGGAATTGTATAATTTAATCATATGCTGTTGCGTGAAAGGGTGAAGTAATTTGGCAGAAAACAAACCCCCTTGCGTTCCAGATGGTCCTCAGATAGCAGAGGGGCTGGGGGTGGCTAGGCTTAGATTCTGAGTGATGTCCAATTTGGCACTATCAGTCCGGTCGCGTTCAGTCTGGCTGAACTGCCATGGCTTGGGTTCACTAACAGGGCACTGCTGGTTTGGGCACTATCAGTCCGGTCACGTTCAGGGTACCTGAACTATCACAGCTCAGATCCCAGTCCAGTCACGTTCAGCATCTGAACTAACATGGCTCTGGATTCACTGATAGCTCCCTGCACCCCCCTGCCCAGTCACGCTCCACGGTACCACGCGGCCAGTAAAGATCTGACGGTGCCTGATGAGAGAACCACTGTGACTGGCTGTGTGAAAGAGGCAGTTTGTTGAGAGCAACAGGAATACAAGTTCTTTTAGATTGCTGGTGATAAATAAACTGTCTGAAAAGGAGATATACAAATACATACATAT
>WUAM01000359.1:33515044-33526648 GCA_024336885.1 Actenoides hombroni
AATCATAATAAAGGTATTTATGACTAGAGTCACTCAAGCTCCATCTTGAAGGTAAAAATTATTATAAAAATGGTTTAGGTAAGGGGGGATGGCAGGGAAGACACCATCGTGGACAAGTCAGAGTGAACATCATCTCTGACTCCTGGGATCAGTCGACGGGCTGCACCTTGCTTCCCCCCGTTAGGGAGGCCTTTGGGTAAGATCCGGACTTTAAACTTAGACACTTTTTAGAGCTGCTCTTTAACTCAACACAGCTGTGTATGTGTATATATATATGTGTGTGTGTACTTTTCAGACAGTGTATTTATCACTGGCAATCTAAAAGAACTTGTATTCCCGTTGCTCTCAACAAACTGCCCCTTTCACACAGCCAGTCACAGTGGTTCTCTCATCGGGCACCATCAGATCTTTACTGGCCACGTGGTACCGTGGAGCGTGACTGGGCAGGGGGATGCAGGGGGCTATTAGTGAATCCAGAGCCGTGTTAGTTCAGCCAGACTGAACGCGACTGGACTGGGATCTGAATTGTGATAGTTCAGGGGAGGTTTTGGTTGGATATCAGGAAGCACATCCTGGCAGAGAGAGCGATCAGACACTGGAATGGACTGCCCAGGGAGATGATAGAGTCACTGTCCCTGGGTGTCAAAGCCCTTGGGACATTAATAAGCCTTAACAGACCTGAGCAGCTTCAGCTGACACGTCCTCCACACAGCAGGGACTCAGGAGCTCTATTGAAGCTGAGTCCTGGGCCCTTACCTCTTGTTTGAGCTGTGTTGGAGGAGTGCTGATCTTCAGCTTAGCTACAGCCCTAGCTATGGAGCTCATTGATCTGGCTTTCAACCTATGGACTGGTTTCAACCCTGAACTTAGATCATTGCTATGATCTTGTCTCATGCTATGGACTCTTGGTTGGAAGTGGCTGTCAGCTCCAGGTCTGGCCTGCTTCCCTTGCTCAGGTACTGTGGGCCTAGGCCCTGGCTGGTGAGGGCTATGAACTGCTGGCTCTGGGATCCCCCTTGGCTCCTGGGTGTCTTTTCCCTACGGAGTAACCTTGCTCTTTCTGCTTCCTGCTATGCCACCTGGTAGCAGGAGGATAACAAGTTTACAGCATTGTACTCTTTCTCTTCCTTTTAGACCAACATGGAGACAAACCATAGCCTTGATGGTGTTCCTATTTTTGTTAGGATAGGCCTGACAAAATAGGAAAACAAAGATGAGAGACAGCAACTTTACTGAAGGCCTAAGGGAGCAATGTTCCAAGGCAATTTTTCTTCCTGGATTTACCGACTCCTACAGCATATGCCTGAAAAGTAACTAAAACTCCTGTCATAAACGTTGAAGAAGAGCCCGAGAATTGCAGAGAAGATTCACTAGCTGTTTTGTGTCCTCCAAGGTAACCTGCAGGTGAACTTGGTGAGTCTGCTGTGATACATACCTCTTTGGTGCTTAAGTATGAGAAAATGAGTAGAAATTAAATTACTTTTAAAGTAAAAGCATCTTCCTCTTCCATAATGTCTCACAGTGAGTTTAGTTACACTTATTTACTCTATTAATAGCTTACAACAGTTAGATAAGGTATCTAATAAAACATCTCAGTTATGTGTACCATGACTAATAAAGTAATTAATTCTTGAACATCTACTACTGGGTGAGCTCTGTTAGACTGGATTGCACTGACTCCCAGTTACTGATAGTTACAGGGTATGGCATGTGTATTATCTCTGATGCCAGAAGGTTTCTTTGCACAACAGTCACTAACTGTTCCTGCTTTCTGGTTTGTTAGCCTGTATGAATTACAAGATATCCTTTCCATGCTAACTGATGTAGTATTTCTCTTAGGATGCGGTATCTCATGTTGTTAGCCAGTGTAGTTTGTGCCTGATTGGTGGACTCTCACATTTTATTTACCCCGTTTCCTCCTGGCCTTGGCTTGTGGGTGTGTTGTTATATCTTCATAAAACAGAGATACTAACAACTTCAGCATGGGGATACTGGAGTCCCCCCCAGCCTGTTCCTGTCAGGTGTTTTCCATTATCAGAGCCCTGGTGATATCATGGCAAATGCTCCTTCCACAGAGCAGCCAGGTTACCTGTCCCCCATGGAAAGGCCCTGAGATGCTGAGGGTGATAACCTGATAAGTAAGGGCCTTGCTGACCAAGAACAACATATTAAACCTCTGCCTTTTGGAAAAAAAAAAAGTAAATAAAGGGTTAGGACAACCTTCTTTTACATTGCTATGTTTGGCTGTTTTCCTTGCAGTATTTGTTAATTCGTGTTGTCAACCAGATATCAGGCTTGTGCAGTAGTGGTAGCAGGATTATTGATGTATCTTTACAATGATTATTTCTGCATTTGTAAACAAAAAAAGAGGGAAGTGGCTTATACTTCTAATCTAAACACTGCTAAAATCTTGCTTAACCTTTCAGAAGATCACACTGGTACGCAGACTTACCACTTACACTTTTAAACTGTGAACTTTTAAACTTCTGCTTTGTTGGTATTAAGTCTTGAATTCTTGGTGTTGCATGTAGTGGTGGATAAATTTGCTAAGAGATGAATCCTGTTGCAATCTAGCTGGACTTCAGAGATTAGAGGGGCTAGAAGTGGCTGAACGTACCTCTTAATAGGTAGACCAACTATTACTGTGACTACAGGTCTGACACTAGATGCACAAATAGTACAGTTTATTTGTATGCAACATATACTAATTCTTTAAAATTGCCAGCAAGAAATGCACTAAGCTGCAGACAAGCTCTATAGCTCTGAAATACGATGGCAGTCACAAGCTTGATTTCCCAGGAAAGCACTTGGTGTAGCCAAAGTCCCAAATCTTACCAAAAAGCATTCCTTCTGAGAGGGTGAGGAGGACAAACCCGTTGATCTGTCCTTGTGATTTATTGTTGAACTCTCATTCTCAAGTTAGGTACAAAATCAGGGTAATATTTATACCTTGTTATCTACTATTGTGCAAAGCACTGGGGTGGGACTGTGGTCAAGCCATTGTTCCTTGTGGTAAGCCTTAGCAGTGGCACAAAACACTTGTGACTTCCTTGGTAACTTCTGCAAGAATCAGATAACTGCTGTGATAAACAGGAGAATGGGACTACATAGCCTCCACTCTGCTCCACATTCCTCCTTGGTGCCATTACAGCACAGAGCTTCGCCTGGCGTGTGTGCCTCTCTTAGTCACCAGATGTTTGTCAGCAATATCGAGCTCTAATTTTCCACTGTTTTATGTTTCCAACAACAGACGTCTATCTCATCAGTGGGCTGAATTTGTTGCAGCAACTCTTGACAGCATCGTGGAAGGGAAGGCACATTTCTTATACTCTGACAGTTGTAGTCTCACAATGTGGTTGCCCTGCTGGGCCCAAGAGGATTGGCATGCACAAAATTACCCTGTATGGTGATACCATACCAATACGGAGAAGAAAAACTCTCTAAGACTGGTTTTGGTGTTTTAGAAAGCAGACATTCTTCATTGCAACACCGGATGCACAAGACTTAGTTCCTCCTAACATGCCTACCATACGGCATTCTTCATGCTATATTTATACAGAAAATTGTCAGAGTTAGTAAGTCATTGAACCCACCCTCCTTATAGTGACTGGTTAGTGATTTACATCCAATTATAATAATGCTGACTACATACTTCCACTACTACGCATGCTTAGGGGAAGGGTCTTCACCTGGGCAGGGGTCTTTTTGATCTATAGGTGTGATTTTTAGTATTATAATGAGGGTAGTTAAGCTAAAGTTGACACAAAACTTAAATTTTCCTGCCGAGTTGGCAGTGTACAACTGATTAACATCTTCAAGGCTTAGTTGTTCTGGGATGTTCCTGCTAAAAGATAAAAAGTAGGAACATAACTCATTAAAAATGGCCATATAAGGCATAACAGAATGATTTTCTTATCAATTGTTGTCACAGGCCATGAGCATCAGCTGCTATCTTATAGGGATGTTGTGCAAGTTAGCCCGTCCTTTTGCTCCTTCCTTATTTTCAAGGCCCTGCTTGAATAATTGTTGTCTCTACCCCGTACTCTTCAATAATCTTAGTTCTGTATTGATATGGCATCAATGGGGGGCAGATACATGACAACAAATCTGGCAATATGTACAAAGGTATCCTTTGAAAGTAAGGCATGACTCAGGTCGTCAAAAAGACGATTCACTTCAGGCAGAAAATAACAGGGAAGTAGATGACATGACCTCTGTGGAAGTTCATGCTCAAGCTATAAAGGCACATGTATCTTGTGGACGTTGATCAGCTCATACTATGCGTGCATATGACATTACTCAGAATCAAACCCCTCTGCCATTACATGTTTATAAAGCATGTGCACTTAATTGTACTATTTATATGCAGCTACATTTAAGGGCATTATATAGGCCATGGGGAAAGATAAAATGGGGTCAGTGGGCCTTGAATGCCTGGCAGATCAATTACATGGGCCTTCTACCTCCATTGAGGAAGTGGTGACGTGTATTTACTTCTGTGGCTACAATGTCAGGACTGGTTTTTGCTAAACCCACCAAATATGCTAATCAATATAGCACAGTTGAAGCACCCACGAACATTTTGGTATACTTTCTCTCCCCTGTTGTTTTGCCAATGGATGGGGTCAGCACAAAGGACATAGAAACCAAGTTAACAAAGTGATTTTATCTTTACTTGCATTTACAGCAATAAAATAAGGAGTGAAATAATACAGCAAGAATAGAACAAAACAAGGTAATACACCTAATCATAGGTTAACTGTAGCAATTAAAAAAGATCTATCACCAATTGCCCTAATACTTTACCATCATCCAGATCTGCAATCACTGGAGAGTCCCGGTTGCAGCGAGGATTTGAAGAACCTTTCCTAGCAATCAGGAGCTCCTATGCGGTGCGTCCACTTGTAGATGAGGTCTCCAAAGTTGCTTCAAGAGGGCCCAGCTTTTATATAGTTGAATTAACAAGCTTACATAACTTCAAGTGCAGAAACATCTGTTTTCATCCTCCTTTAGGATTCCACCCAATGCCTGGCCAGGGCTCAAGGAGGAACCACGGAAGTTTCTCTGTCTATTTGGCTTTTGACCACATATTTCTCAATAAGGCCAGATGCCTGATTTCAAGGCCTTGCAACATGCCCCTAAATAAAGATATATTACTGGTTACTGTTACACAATAAGCGTTACAACACATCTTTCAAAATCAGCATCAAAATGTATATTCATGTTAAACTAGCAAAATATAGACAAATATTGTATTGCATGTGTGGTATAGTGTTTAGTTGTGAGGTTCATCTAGAGGTCAACTATGGTTCGGGGCCTATTGTTCAGGCCTTAGTACTTCACCTGTCCAGCTGAGGAGGGGAGTGATAGAGCAGCTTTGGTGAGCACCTGGCATCCAACCATGTTCAGTCCACCACAGTGACTAAGGAATACACTTTAGTGGACGTAGTCTCCAAGACTGAGCTCAAGGGCTAGGCATAGATTAGATATTCCACACTGCCTACCATCTCCAAGCCAATGGCTTGATTGAAAGAATAAATAGGGTGTTGAAAGAAAAAAAAAAATCTAACCAGTACTAAAAATTTATAACATTCTATGATTCTATGAACATTAGATTTCACATCTTACTAAAGCACTTTTTTTTTGTTAAACAGACAGAATATTCATAATCAAACACCCTGTGATTGTATTACAACACCTCCAGTACAAAACATGGTGAGAACTCAAATTCTTCCAGATGGTATCTCTCCCAAATATTAAGTACAGAGGAGACAGAATTGTTTAGGCTGACAGATTGTGTAGTGGAATCGTGAACTATTAGTCTAGACATGAAGATTCATGTAATGACCCCTGATAATGCTGTACCTCAACTTCTCCTCTAATTTTCCATCCTCTGTTGATACTAGATTCTCAAGTTCTTGTATTATATATTTGTATAAGTGATCCTGCTTTGGCAAGGGGGTTGGACTAGATGATCTTTCGAGGTCCCTTCCAGCCCCCGACATGCTGTGATTCTGTGATTGTGTTTCAGGTATCTTTGACAAATACCTGTGCTCTGACAATTACCTTCATATCTAGGGGTGATTGGTTTTGGGTTTTTTTTTTCAAAGCTATCTACTGGTGGTGCCTGGCTAGCAGAGAGGTTTAATTCCCAGAGAGAATGAGTGGTACAGTTGATTCAAAGCACACCTCTACAATTATGTTTATTTCTTTTCCTATCTATTTATTATATGCATCTAAATTACCCTGCCTTCACTCTGCAAGCCCAAATTGACACTTCCAGCTTTGCCAGTCCCAGCAGAAGTGGTCTGATGAGTGAAGGGGTGGAATGTAGGTTAATTCCAGAAGATCGATGAGGATTATAAACACACTCAAGTGACCTGCAGCTGGGGTGTAGGAAATGACATATATCATAGTAATTGTGGTTTATCCTTGTGTGCTTGACAGTAAAACATCTGTGTTTAGGTAACATCAGCATATGATAGACTTAAAGGCACCTTATCAGACATGCTTGAAATTCCAGCCCTGCTACAGAGAAGGTCAGAGCACAGGGGTAAACTATCCCTGCACAAATCCTTGATAAACAGGAGAAAACATCAGGGTCAGTGATTCTCCAGTTTGTGTATCCATGCCTGGGTGCTGCTTCAGGGATCCCCTGGTTGGTGAGGTAAGAAAAATACACTCCACATTCATCCATGCTTTTGTGGTTGTTCCTGTGTCCTGTCTGTGCTGACTCACACACATCTCCAGATGGGCTTGGCTTTCCTAACCCCATCCCTGCACACTTTGACAGCGTCTCTGTTCCTTCTGGGTCACCTGTCCTTGCTTTCACCTCTTGTATGCTTCCTTTTCACGCTTGAGTTCAGTCAGGATCTCCTTGTTGGCCCATGTGGGTCCTCCTGCCACCTTTTCCTGCACATCAGGATGGACAATTCTTGAGCTTATAGGAAGTGATTCCTCACAGGAAAAAAACCCCAAACCAACAAACCTAACAACAATTAGCTGTCCTTCCTGGACTTCTCTTCAGGATCGTATCAAATGGAGTCATCTAAGTTAATCCCTGAAGAGGCTCATGTCCATCCCCTTGACATCCAGGGCCATGATCCTGGTTTTTGCCTTCTTTCCTCCTTTCACGATCCAGAGCTCCATTTAAAGACTGCCTCAGTTTTTATATCCCCAACTGGGAGTCCACCTTGTGTGTAAGGATCACTGCGAGCAGAGCACCTCCCCTCATCAGTTCCTCCATCTCCTATGTTGTCATCCAAGCACTTAGAATTCTGTTGGATTGCTTGTGCCCTGCAACAGACACTGGGGTGGCTGAAATCTCCTGTTAAATCCAGGGCCTACAAATATGGGACTTCTAGTTGACCAAGGAAGGCTTCTTCTAAAACTTCATCCTGAAGAGGTTGTATTGAGCAGCACATTGCCTGTGTTGGTGTACTTATTAATTCTGAGCCATAAACTCTCATCTGGCTCATTTTCTGGCCCTAAGCAGGGCTCCATGCAATCCCCCTGCCCTCTCACATAAAAAGCAACTTCCCCTAGTCACCTTCTTCCTGGGTTCAGTTTGGGTTAATTATCACAAGCAGCTGTTGGCCCAAGTAGTTGGGAGGGGCCACAGGTGGGATAAACAACAGAGCCAGGCAATGGCATATTCAGTACCATACTGAATCATGCCCCTGTATAAGGGGAAGGCTTGCCCAGGGCAGGGGTGCCTATTTTCAACTCGTTTCAGCATATAGCTTCAGTGATGCTGGAGCAGAAAAAAATTGTCATCCCAGACACAGGTATCACTTGCTTTGTATGTCATTTCATTAGTGCTATCATTAGTACTATTGTTTTTCTTCTCCCTGTTGTTTTATTAAACTGTCCTTATCTCAACCTCTGGGTCTCATCATTTTTCTTTCTCACAGTTTTCCTTCCCATCCCACAGGAGAGTGGGCGTGTGTGGGGGGGAAATGGTGGATGAGCAGCTGCATGGTGTTTAGCTGTCAGCAGAAGCTAAACCATGACACCTTCCTAGCCTGTCCTTCCTAAAAAGCCTGTATCCATCTGTTGAAATACTCCAGTCACATGAGGTATCCCACCCTGTCTCCATGATCCCAGTGATACTGTAGTCCTATAACTGCACATTTCTCTCATCACTTCCTTTTGTTCCCCATGTTGGATCCATTAGTATACAGACACTTCAGAGAAGTACCCCATCATAATGACTTCCTAGAACAGGTACAAAACTGTTTGCTACTATACTGTTCTTTAGACACTTGTTTGTACACTTGCAGTTGGGTGACACCACTTCAGCCTTACTTAGTTGATGGTAAAGTCGGTTCTGTTCATATGAGCCCACACCTATTGCTTGATAACCTGATCCATTACTTGACTGCCATCTTCTCTTTCCCCTGTCATCCCTAGTTTTAAGCTTTTTTTGTGGGGCTGACCATCCTGTTGGTAAAGATGCTCCCCCCAAATTTAGTCCAGTGGATCCCAGCTCTTCCAGGCTGTATTCAGTCCTCAAACAGCACTCCATGCTCATGGAAACCAAAATCCCATCTTTGTTGACCAGCAGTGCTGAGGAGATACCAGGTGATCACTGAAGATACATTTATATAGTTCTGGTGTGATGGTGGTCAAGGGCATATTTGATACTTTCTCCCCAATAATATTATTGATGCCCACATGAAAAAGCAACAGGGAACAACCATCAGAGAGGCAGAGAAGCCTCTGTAGGTTCTCCATGATGTCATAAATCAGATTTCCTGGAAAGCAGCAAAGGTTCCCAGACAGTAGGTCAGCAGGCAGACCTATTCCCTACAGTAGAGATGTCACCATCTACTAGCACTTGGTGCTTCCTTCTCAATCTCCTGCATTGCTTAGGCTCAGACAGCTCTGATGTTTCACTTGACAGAGATCCCAGCCTCTTTTCTTCAACAATAGTACTAAATACATTTTGTAGTTACAAATCTGCAGGTAGTGCATGAGTCTTCCTCCTAGCACCAGGACTCAGAAGCTTCCAGCTTTCACTGTTCGGGGAATCTCTACTTCCTACCCTCATAGACTCAGCCCTCCTTTCCTTCTGTACACAGCTCCATGGTTTCTTGAAACGGCAGGGTCTCAGAGAGGATCCAGTCGGTCTCTTTCACAGCCTCTCACCATGTAGAGTGTGTTGACTTTCTCCTGCAGTTCCTTTGTGTAATGAAACTCCTAAAAACTGTATACCTCTTTTCAAGCTAAAGGAAGAGTGTTCTCTACTCCAGACCAGCACCTTCCTTTTGAAGCTCTGTCTGGATTGAGACCTCCAGCATTACAGGTGAAGTTTTACCAACAGCCGCTGAGAACAATACCATGTAGTACATGCCCACCACTGCTGAGGAAGTGTGTGCAGCTCTGAGATAAGGCACTAGTCCTTCCTACACCAACTGAACTCAAAGACTTATGCTTTAGGCCCAGCTGTTATACTGGCCTCTCCTGAGCACAGGCTGAAAGGCTGCCAGACCCTCCCTAATCGGTGTCCTCCAAGGGTCCTTCAATCAAGGACAGCTGACAGAGGTCTTTAGCCCTGCTAGACCTTGCTTGAAGTCAAGGCCTCCTGTAGTTATCTATTCTCAACAACAGCAGGCACCCTAAGGCTCCTCAAAGACTTCTGAAAAGGGTTCCCAGAGGTCCTGCGACAAAGATCCCAGAGGAAGGTCCGAGAAAATCTAGAAGCAAGAACTCAGAATCTGCTGTGCCAATTATTCACTGTCTCTTTTAGCTGCGTTTACCAAGGAAGATTTTTGTGACCTTTAGTTTTTATTAACAACTGCTATCGCTCAGTATTAATGTGACTGAAAATTTACTTGGCAAGGATCAAGGTACCAGAATGCATGTTGGAATAGTAATTTAAAAAAAGAAGCCAATCCCTGTTGAAGAGGAAGAGTGTGTCATAACAATCCATTCCAGCAGATACAATTGTTATTTTGAACTCTGTGTAAGAGTGCACCTAGCTTACCATGCCAGCTGCTACTGTGATAGTGGGAATGCCTGCAGTTTTTATGCTAGTGAGAGGACTACTATAGCCTAATCTTGGCCAAAAGTTAAGTACAAGGCAAAGAGTGGCCAAGAGTGGTAAGTTGTGACAAACAGGACCATGGAGCAAGAACTGAGCAGGAGCTGGGTTGACAACTGACAGGAGAACATGTAGCAGGAACAAAAGGTGTAATAGTGTATTGATAAAACTAACTGGTATCTGTTTCATGTCTTATGGCTTGACAGCTTTATAGGCCTTGGCTCGTCTTGTATGGCTTTGGTCCTTGTAGATAAGAGAAACTAACCCTAAACAAAGCAGGAACTCATTGTTAATAAAGAAAAGTTACCAGAGATAAGCTGGACCATACCAGTTCTGCAGTTAGCAGCCTGTGAAACGTCACCAGTTTGAACCAAAGGTGAAAAGTACACTGCAAGGAAGACTGGGGGCCTTCCTCTGGAAGACCCTGGCCCATGACTACCAGATGGCAGTGCGCAAGCATCAATGGGAGGAGACCTATGATAATGAGTTCCCGGAACTGATTATAATAATATATCCCCATCCTCAGAGATATAGTGAATATGTAAATAGCTCTGTTGAATATGTATGATTTAGTGTAATAAATACCTGCTCGCTCGACACTTTGGTGTGCAAGTTAGGAGGAGCGATCCTCGTTGCACCCGGCGCTGCAATAAACATACCTGCTTTATAACCCTTTGTGGGTTGTAAACTTTGTTTCTGCATGTCAGTATAGTGGGAACCATATCAGAAGACACTGTGTTGTCCCAGATCTGGGTTCTTTACCTGGTGTGCAGAAAACCAATCAACACACAGCATCCAGATATTTGTTGTATTCCAGTTCTGCACAGAAAAGGGTGCTAGGCAGTAATTCACAGAGCTAGCACACCCCAGGAATCACAGAGGGTCTTATATGCAAAAAGGTAACTAAAGAAAAACTGTGCCAGAATACTTGATTGGTTACCTACAATTATATTACAAAAGTTCATTCGTGCATATCTTGACTCCTATCCAGCTCATCGTACTGAAGTAGTCCCACCATGACATGCAAAGTCCCCTCCTAGAGGTGTGTTTTTTATTATTATTATATATTATAATTAGGTTAAGGTAACTGAAAGTTACATCTTGATTCTATCATCAAGCACTAAGTCTTTGATCAACCTTGCATTCTGTAACAGTTTCTACCCAAACCTTATAAAAGCAATGCTCAGACCTCATGTTAACAACAGTTAACTAGAAACTAATTGCAGTGTTCTGGTCTTGGGGACCTTTTGTTCTAGTTGCCATGGTCACCACACAGCCTCTTCATGGTTGCCTGACTTTGTAATTCCATGCTTGTCTGATTTTGGCCATTTTTAACTTTTTCTTGACATCATTTATAATGAGGTGTTAGTGATCCTGAGGTATACACAACTATGACTAGGCACCTGGTGCATATGTAGCACTGATTCCCGAAAAAGGATATTTAGCCAATTCTTCAGTAGCAAATATTCTTTATTTACGGCACCGGATGCATGGGGGATCACTCCTCCTAACATGCATGCCCTGTGGCAAAAACCCACGGCTATTTGTAAAAGGAAATC
>WUAM01000359.1:33540300-33560219 GCA_024336885.1 Actenoides hombroni
GTGCTGACAGGGGTGGGGGGAGCAATAGAAGGGCTTGGTGGGCACCTGGTGCCGTGCCAGGGTCAACCCACCACATAGAGCTACCGAGATACAAAGCAAGAAATGTGAAGAAGGACTATCAGGGTGTTAGAACTGATCAAACAGCAAATTCACAACCAGTTGAAGTAAAGCCCAGTTAGTGCAGATGGATGTCAGATGACTGGAAAAACAACTGTTATGTCATGAATGTCAAACAGTAAAACCAAACCTAAAAACTTTGCTTGAAATGCTAGGGGACTGCAAATAATATTGGGAGAACTGCACCCGTAGACAGAATACAATATACAGAAATAGCATGTCTGCTAACTGAAGAACTCTGTGTGGGCTGAAGAAATACACTTTACTAGCACAAACAATTTATTGTTTGCATAGCTGATGTCTTAGCAACAAAGCATTCTTACCAATCTGGTGACTGTGATGCCGACATTAATAGTCCAATTCAGATAATTGCTACAGAAAAAGCCACGTTAATTAGCAGTTGTAACAGTCGTACAGGAACTTCTTAGTACCTAATTCTGTTCTCTGGTGTTAGATTCACCCTTCCACTGCCCCTTTGGCCCCAAAGGTTGACGGTGACAACTCTTACTTGAAAAGGAGAGTTATGGTGATTCACTGGTGTCCCTTGTTCTTCACTGGGAGAAATCTGATGTTGATGGTCTGGACTTCTTCCTCACTCTAAGGTCTGTGCTTGTATTTAATTTTATATATTTTGTAACGTACACCACATCTTCCTCTTTCTTTATTGTTTCATAATTCCTCATTATAACAAAATTTACTATCTGTGCTTTAGTTTAAATTACATTGGATACTTGCTCTTTGTTCTCTTTGTTATCCTAAAAACCGGTTTTATCCAGCTCCCAAGGCTGCATTCCTTTAGTGACCAATAATTGATGACCGGTGATTTGTTTATAATCCTGGGGCCTCTGGTATCATCTGGTGCCTGTACTTTCAAGGCCTCTGTTATCATTCTGTGCTTGTACTCCTCTACACTTCTAGGTCACAGGCAGTTCCCACTACACAAGAATAATGACCTATTTTCATGAACTATAATTACAGAAATACATCAAAACTACTGTAACAATATAGCACACAATTGTACAAAGTTAACTGAAGTTGAAACAAATTAGGTAATATTATAAGTAATCTGATTGTTAGAGAGCTGTTGCAGGTAAATAAGATAAGTCAAAGCCCCAGGAAGGCCAAGACAAGCCCAGACAAAGCAACTGTTGACAAATCTCAGCTTCGAAGCAGTACAAAACTAAATCACAGCCTTGGGCCTCTGTACCAGCAATGTCAACACCACTTTACTTGGTCTACGAGACTACACTATCATGATATAATTTCCTGACAACATTTCCATTTGTTACTCCATGAGTTTTACATATATCAAGATATAACTTTTTGGTAGCCTAGCTCATGTTTTCTCTGATATAGCTTAACATACTTATCTTCATAGTGTTACCTGGATGTAGAATCCAAAGTCTCAGCACATTCCAATATAGTCCTCTTCTAGAGTTAATGACTAGATACTTTCCTGTTCCAGTAACCTTCAAAATTCACTTTATGCATTAATGGTGAAATAGTACATGCATACAACACTTTTTCCAACTTCTTGTCCTTAATATATATCTAATTATGACGGATTACTGGTATGAGTTTAAATGTGATTCTCTTCAGGTTATGACACCATGCCCTTAGTATGAAGGACAAAAACATGAACGCCCAATCACTGTAAAAGAACACCCTAGGGGTAGAAGGTTTTGAAAGATGACTATGTAATTTTGTCACAAGCAAAATTTGGTTCACTGTCAGAAGATCAATATTAAGTGGAAGATGGTTCATTGGGTGTGCAGCCTTGAGCATCCATAGCAATGAACTTCTGGGCATGTAATCCCAGCATGCAGGCCTGCAAGTGATTTTAGAGATCAGGAGGTGATAAAAGGGTGTGTGGTTTGAGATTCAGACTATTGTGCGCAGGCAATATGGTTCTGGATATTTGCTTGAGCCAAAAGGTGGTGGAAGTCAGGAGATGGGAAGATTATTTCAAAGAAGGATCCATGTAAGACATCGATAAATGGATGAGTCAGTCTGGGAACCATTTGTGGATCAGACATGCAAAAGATCATTGCAGGACCAGGATTAGGAAACTGAATGGAAGAATGGTGGATATGCCTATGAGAGAAATTGCCAGCCTGAGGCATGTAATACAGTCAGTAACAGCAAATATCAGTGCCCAACAGAAACATGAAGATCAAGAAAACAGGAAAGGGAAGACAGAGGAATAAACTGGAAACATACCCCACATGTGCAACTCTACAAGTCCTTTGCTTCAAGAGTTTAGTGACCATGACTAGCCTCCAAGGTCTGAGGAGGAAGCAAAGGACTACTGAGTCCCTTTTAGTCATCCTGACTGCACAAGTGGTATATGAAAACCAAAACATTACAGAGGCATTACGGAAGACAGTGAATAAGAGTGGGAAGGACTGAAATTACCACTTATCCGTGATTTTGACAGTTTTAAGAAGTTCCAGTTGACTGACATCTGGGATTTAGTTCTTCAAAACCCTTTTCTGGAATGGAGATGCCGTTCATTATGCCCTTAAATTCACTATAAATTCTTTCAGAGGGAGATATTTTAACTTGGATAACTGAAATGCATCAGGAATGGTCAGAGATACAAATGAAAATAAAGTAGAAGATTGAAAGAGTAGGAATGATAGAAGTGAAGGTGTCCTTTTGAATATGTGTATATGCAGAGGTTGGGGACACAGTTTTGTGTTTGAAATTGTTAACAGAACACAATTTGCAGGATAAAGGTGAAGGTCCATCTGTGACTATAAAAAGGGTGGTTCCTCCGTCATACCAAATCAGTGAAATACCATAATGAAAAATGAGTACGTGCATCACAGTTCAAACATATGGACTACTCAGAATATTCTGCTGGTTTATATCCCTTAGATGGTAATGTTATTCACTGCAAGGTGAGGACTCTGAAGGTTGGCAAGGAATCAAGGACATGGCTTGATGTGCTTGATCTAGCCTTAGTTCACAAAGAGAACATCCTGCCCCTGCTGATAATCATCAGTTCACAGTGATCCCAGCTTCTAATTACTGCAACATTGAATTGTTTGGTGTGCATCCATGTGAGGGTGATAATACATAATCTGCTGTGAAAAAGAAAAGAGTATCTAAGTGGAAGCAGGGGCACTCTTGAGCTGAGCCTGAGCTGGACACCTGCCTCGACCATCTGCTTTTCTCAGGGGCAGCAGAGCAGGGCTGGCAGCTGGGGCCGTCCCACCACCCCAGGTGGGGAGCTGGGCAGCCAGGGGTAGCCCTAGCTCCTGGAATCAGGCACTGCTGGAACATGATGGGGGGCAGGGTCAGGCACAGTGAGGGGAACCAGGGTCAGACACAGCCCCAGGATGGCTGGGCAGAGCCCTCAGGATGGGCTAAGGCTGAGACAGGATGTTGACCTGTTGGTTGGCACATCTCAGCTGGACAGGACAGGGCTGTGGGGAGCTGAAAACCAGCACTGCTGTGATGTCACCGGGGCAGGGACTGACAGCCCTGGGAGGGCTCTGCAATAGGGTCCTACCCGCATTGGTAGGGTATGGGGAGCTTCTGGGGACCTGGGCACTCAGTGCTGCTGGTGCTCTCATGTCCATGACATAGATCTAGGTAATAAGAAAAACAGGATCCAGTTTGACAGCATCTCCATCATTAGTGAAATCCTGTTTCTTTCAGTGAAAATAGATTTTCCACCTATTATTGGTGATGATCAAGGAAATAATGAATGTGTCTGCCTTCACTACTCTGAGAATTATGGAAAGTTAGTGCAATGGGTCAGTAATATTGTGTTTCAAGATGCTGGGAATAACACTGTTACTGATGTAGTCTTTGATCAGAATAAAATGAACTCTGTGTGAACTGAAAATTAATAGTAACCTGACCTGGACAGTTTATTCAGGCTCAATCTTGCTAAAAATCAACACAACGTAGAGAAATATAAGGGAATTTGTTGCACATCCAGATGACCTGAAACACATGACCAAAACGTGCCATGGACTGAGATTAAAATAAGTGTGAGACCTCAGGACAGAGTGGAAATGAAACCATAATGTGTTTAGTCCAGGGTATCTCCACTTCTGAATACCATCATTGATAAGTACTTGCAGTTCTAGTGCTAAAAGATCCCACCTTTCTTTGATCTTCACTTCATATCTAATAAAGCATTTTCTCTTTCCCTGAACAAATCTTTTCCCTGTTCATACATGCCGGCTTGTCTCTGCCCAGATTCCTCCCCAAAAAAAACAACACTCCCCATATTACCTCTGCCTCACTGGCCTTAATTCTGCTACTCCTGCTTCTCACCCTGGTGTTTCCAACACCATTACCTAGACAATTTTGGCCCAGTGTGGTGCAACTTATATAATTGCTGGATTGTATCAGCCTTCACGTAGGGCATGCTTGCATCCTGACACTACCTTCCAAGACTTAATTCATGGTGGTTATTTCTAATTTATGTTATATGCTTTCTAAACAGAATGATTTCACTTTATCCTTGACTCCCTTACTTTTTCAGACTGCTCTCCTGTCTGTAGTTCATCTATGGCACACACCAAGGCTCATTACAGCCAGTTCCTGTTTGCATCATCCTGATGGTCACACCTCATCATAGGCAGCTTCTGTTTGCATAATGTCCTCATCTCTTGACCAAGGAGAGGCCATGCCTGGCAGTGGAGGAAGGAGGCAAGGATGCCACACAAACAGCAGTACATTAGGGCATTAGGAAAAATTTGTTCACAGAAAGAGTTGTCAAGCACTGGACCAGGCTGCCCAGGGAAGTGATTGAGTCACAATCCCTGGAGGTATTTAAAAGATGTGCAGATGTGGTGCTGAAGGACATGGTTTAGCGGTGGACTTGGCAGTGCTAGGTCTACAATTGGACTCAATGATCTCAAAGGTCTTTTCCAACCTAAACAATTCTACGATTCTATTCTGCAATTCTATTATTCTAAACAAGTTTGAATTCCTCCTTTGCATTACATATGTTGGGCTCATAAAACATGCTTGGCACATTGAAGAGAAGGATATTCACCTCTGTAGCAATTTATTTTCAGATCACAGAATCATGGAATCACAGAATATCTCAAGTTGGAAGGGACTCATAAGAATCATCAGGTCCAACTCCCTGCTCCCTCCAGGACTACCTAAAATTAAATCATATGACTAAGAGCATCTGGACAACACTCCTTTAACTCTGACAGGCTTGCTTCTGTGACCAGTTCCCTGGGGAACCTGTTCCAGTGACTGACCACTCACTCAGTGAACAACCTTTTCCTAACACCCAATCTGAATTTCTCCTGATGCAGCTTCATTCCATTTCCTTGTGTCCTACAGATGGTTATCAGAGAGAGGAGATCAGCTCCTACACACCTATGCTATCCAAGACACAGTTGGCCCTTCTGGCTGCCAGAGCACACTACTGACTCATATTCAACTTGCCATCAACCCAAACAGCAGATCTCTTTCCACAGCGCTGTTCTCCAGCCTCTTGTCCCCCAATTCATATGTATAACCAGCTTTACCTTGTCCTGTGAGGAGAATCCCACACTTGTTCTTGGTAATTGTCATATGGTTTTCTATTGCCCAAGCTTTCTAGTCTACTAAGGTCTCTTTGTAAGGCCTCTCTGCCCTTGAGGGAGTCCACAGCTCCTCTTAATTTAGCATCAGTGGCAAACTTAAACTACATTCAATTCCTGTGTCCCCTGGCTGGTGGCTGGTATAGAATTGTGCCAGGACACGGCGACACACATTACGGAACAGCAAAATGTAACAGTAGGTGAGATATTCTGGATGGCAAAACCCATGATCTCTCGGTGGTCAGGGGTGCCTCCTGTGACTGCTCACTCAACTCTTGCTTAGATTTTGTCTTTTGCTAAGGCCTGATGTATTCTGGGCGCAGCACCAGGTCGGCAGGACACACTAGACAGGAAGAGACAAAGATCATTTATGCAGCCATTACCACCCACAGCTTGCTGTCTCCTGCAGCTGTAATGATTTCATATTGAATTTTGGCAGTCTCTTCAGAATCTACTACTTCAAGGAAGTGGTAAAGGCCACATTCCCAAGTCAAGAGATATAAAGAGACCAGTTTATACAACAGGATTTTGAAGCAGGTTTGACAGAAGCTGGACTGCTAAAGCATTCCTGTCTCTTGGTATGATGCAGGCACAGGGAATGCCTCACCGTTGACCTCCGCTGTCATTCCTCTGAGACTTGCGTGGGTGATTCGTGTACTTTGAAAAGTTAGAGTCCAGATGATTATTATTCTATCATGCATTGATTATTAAGAATTTGACCCAATATGCAGAAGGGGCTCAGGTGACTAAAAAGTCTAGTTAACTTAAATTTTAGGTGATAGGAAAGCTATGCCATTTGTTAGAAATACTGTCTAATGATAAGCTATGCTGATTGCTAAAGTCTTTATATAATAACAAGAATCTAATTGTAACTACAAACTTGTGGCCAGCTCTCACTCCACCGAGGATCCTTAAAAGAACCTACCGGTCACCATCGGGTTGGGTGACAACTGGCCGGGAGCCAGAAGTTAAGCAGAAACGGGAAACAAGAGCACAGCACTGACTCACGTGGAGGCGAAATATCACAGCAAGTGTCGACTCCAAAAGGTTATATGTATATATATATAAGGCCAATCCAAAACCAGTTTGTTCTCAGCAATGAAAAGGAACTTGGAATACAGAGAGAGGATTCAGGAGCTGCCATGTCCGCGTCACATGCCAGTCCCTTATCCTTCATGTCACACCAGTCTGCTTGGAAACATGAATCCCAATACTTATGTGAGTGAGCAGTCAGCTCATTTACAAAGCTTAATAAAAATTACTTCCCCTGACTATGAAGTTACAGAACGAGCTTTGTTCCCCTAACTGCTACTCAGGATACATAACTCAAGATTTATTCATTGTAGGTTCATCATCTGCTTAAAACTTAAATGTAGACCTTTTAAGCAGATCACAGCCTTCTGGTAATTTTGTGATGTGAAATGTATCTGTACGTGCTGTACTGTCTAGATGTATTTTCTTCACACGTTAAATAGATTCTTTTTTTGGTCTCCCTATTTATTTTTTTTTTTTACTACAGAGCTTTTATATTCATCAGTACCCAGTTCCTCCAATTACAGGCTCCCCTTGAAGCCCCCAGCTGGTTCTCAGCTCATGGTGGGGGGATGAAAGAATCACTGTATTTCTCTCACCAATTGCGATGTGCCGGCAGCAGGAAGCTGCAGGAGTTCCCCGGGAGGCCAGGCAGGGAGGCCAGGCAGGGAGGCGGGGCTCAGTCTGGAGCGATGCGAGAAGCCGAAAGCCAAATTAGCGGGCGCTGTACAGCTCCCTGTCAGCCGCCCGGTGAAACCACAGGCAAGCTCCTGCTCCCGCCTGCCACCCGGCCCTTCCAGGCAGCACCGCCCCACCGCAGCGCCTGCACTGCGCACCTCTGCCTTCCGACCGCTGCCCGCCTGGGCTGCCGCGGCCTGGCCGCCTCAGGCCCCAGGCCCCCAGCACCCCCACGGTCTCGGCTGAGCAGGGCAGTGGGGATCGCAGAGGCTCGAAGCCGGTGGCCGCGCTTCCCCTCCTCGCCCCGCCCCGCGGAGGGTCCCGCCCCGGGGTGGTCCTCGTCGCCCTCCCCGCTGCGCCTGCCCGCCGGCAGTAACTGCAGTGCCAGCGATTCGGTAGTTGTTGCGGACGCGGCCTCCTTCCGCCTCTCGCCGGAGCCAGCAGCCGCTGGCTCCGCCTCTGCGCGATTCGCCAGTCGGCCGCGCCGGTTTCGGTGAGGACGGGCGGCGGCGGGGCCGGGAAGGGAGAGGGGCGGGAGGCAGGGGGGCGCCCGCGGCGAGATCCGTGCCTTCCCCCGCCCGCGGCGATGGAACTCGGTGGCTGCGGAGAGCCGCTCCCTAGGCGGCCGGACGGCCGGGGACGGAAGCGGGGGGGGTGGGGGGGAAGCTGCCGAAGCGCCGGTGAGGGCTGCGCCGCTCCTCCGGCTGGGCTCGGGGTGGGCGGCCGAGTCCCTTCTTCGGGCTGGGCCGGTGAGGCCATTCCCGGCTTCTCCCCGGGGCAGCGGAGGAGGCCGCGGGCAGAGTCGCCCGGCGCTGCCGGCAGGGAAGGGCCCCGCGGGACCGCGGCGCTCTGCTGGGGCGGCCGGAGGTCCCGTCATGACGGTCGGGGGTGGCGGGTAGGCGATGTGGACCGGGTCAGACCCCGGGCGAGCCATGGCCGGCAAATAAACTGCCTGCTCGTCTTGCAGAACCATCAGTCTAGCGACCTGCCCGTGCCTGAGCAAACGCCATAAGATACGCAGGCTCCCTTTTTGTCTGAACTGTCTGGCTCCACAATCGTCCCCAGCCCCGAGCACCTTAAGCAGAAGCTTATTTACTGTCTTGCCGTAAGGTGTTGCAACCCAGGGAGACAGGACTGAAAGATGGATATTATTCAGAAGCAACAAAAAACTGGTAGTAGCTTTCAGGGTTGTGGGCTTGCAGTGTGGGGAAGACCAAGTGTTTTGAGTCCCCTTTGTTTTAGCTCTGTGATGGAAGTCCAGTGTTTTTGCCCGGGATTTTTTGCTCTAGCTTTTCAGGTAGGCATCACAAGGTATGTGGTGAGAAGCCAGTGCTCGGTCTGGTGTAAGAGGGACACCTGCAGTCGTGTGTTGTGGTTGAACTGACCTGTTCATATAACAAGAAAAAACCCAGAAATTAATGAGAGATATATGGTTGTTTCTGCGTTGGGTTATCTTAGTAGTGTAGTTGAAAGAATTGGTAATTAGCTTATTCTATCTGCAAAGGCAGTGAGGGAAAAAAAGGCAAGAGCTCCATCAACACATCCTTTATCAACTTGCATTGTATGCTTCTGGTATCAGTGAAAACTAGAGGCTTCAGGTAGAACATGGAGTAGGTTTTCCCTTGAAGAGCTGGATATGCTTCAGAAGCCCATAGGAATGCTAGATGCTGTTTTCCTAGAAGTTGTTACGAAGTTGACTCAACTCTTTCTAGGAGTTCTGTGGTAATGTTGGGCCTTTCCCAGCTCCTAACTAGTCTCCTGGGGCAACTTAAAAATAGAACAAAACAAACCCAGCTCATCAGGACTCCTGATAAATATTTTCTAGCTCTTGTGTCTGAGAATGATGGGAGTAAAACTTGTCACTAACATAAAAAGCTCCTAACTGGGCTGTTATTGCCAGATCTCACTGAATTAACCAGCCAGTGTCCCAAAACATTAAGATCGACATTCCCAGCAGAGAAAGCAGACTTGTGTTGATGATCGCTTTTATATTTCTGTCCACAAAATTAAATTCTTTACTTTCGATATTTATGCCAGTATAAAAGTTCCCCTGAGTCTGAAAGCAAAACATGAGCCAATGTTCTGAGTTAATTCTGAAGGTGCTTATCAGGAACCGTTAATTCGCAGTCTTCATGTGGCTCTCTGCAGTGAGTTGGGTGATGCCTCAAAGTTGAAGGATGAAATTCTCTTTGTAGTTAAAGCTTAAACTGTAATTTATTTTTTTTTTTCTTTTGGGAAATCGTATGTTGTCTGATGTTTTGGCAGGAAAAAAAAACCCAAACCAAAACATTACAACGTGCTTCATATCAAGTCTGTTATGGAGTGTTTTGGTTTTGTGCTTAATAGTAGCTGAAACCGTTTCTCCAGTTCATTGGTCTGCCAGATTTTTAGAAGAACTTTTATTTTGTCCTTTCGGTTCTGTTTTCTACTTAACCCACAGGTGCTTTATCACTCCTCCCCCTTCCTACCACTCTTAAAAAAAAATAAATTTGTAGATCAGTAAAATACTCTATGCAGGAGGCTGTCCTTCAAACACTGGCTTTTTAAAAACCAGCAAGTTATTGACTTGTGTGTTTTCTGCAGGCAAAAATGTTTTCATAGTGTAGTATTTTTATACCTGTTTCTAAAAATCACACAAAACAATGTTTCCTAACTTTTTTTGTGTGTGTGTGTGTGAGGAAAAACGATCAAAAGGGGCCTGTTGTATTTGCTTAGTTGCGTCTGATGAAGTAGAGGTGTGATGGTGCACTTGGCCAGATGAAGGTGTGTGCTCCTCAGGCAGGCCTTTTGCCTACAAAAGACCATCTGAGATGCTTACTGTGACCTTCTGGGCCACCACTTGGGTCTATTGACTTTTGGCTGTGGGTGCAAACAAGGGAAGTGGTTTCTTTAAATCCTGCATGTGCTGAGCTTGCTCAGTTTGATCTATTTCAACCATGAGCAACTTTTCAGTGCATTAGAAATACAGAACTGTGGTCTTACCTGGTCCTAATCAATGTGATAATCAACCTGTTAGTTTGATGTCGAGTATTTTCTTTGTTGATGACTAATAATCAGCAAGTGGGCACAGGAGAGAGATCAGTACTCCCCACCCCCTAATTTAGAAGGGGTCAGTCAACAGGGAAGACTGAAGATGGTAGAGGGAGCAAAAGGCCAAGAAGATACTATTCAGCTATCCAAATTGCTAAAGCAGTTCATGCTTTGCTAAGACAGACAATGAGGGCTTATGAGAAACTGTAGAGCCAGCTGGTGACTCTTAAGAAGGGGGGGGGGAAGGCAAAAATGGTGAAAACACATATTGTGGTTGTTAGCATTAGGTGATTCCTATATGTTGCCTTAGTGAACTGATGGCACTAATAAAAGGAAGCTTCACAGCAAATTGGACTTCCAAACCTGCCAGGAGATCTTCTGATGTATTGTTAGTAATCAGGGATGTAGGAGACTGTCCAGTGATAATGTTGGTACAGGCCATTGCTACTTGGGTCAAAAGAGTACTTGCAGCTAAAATGGCTGTTTTCTCTTCTAGGAGCAAAAACCAGTAAGGAGCTCCTGCTCTTCTAGTGAGTGCTACACATCTGTCTGAAGGGACACACTAACAATATTGCTGAAGTAAGTGGTCTTTCTTTTTTTTTTTTTTTTAAATAAATTGGAAATCTGGCAACTATTTTCCCATCTCTAGTCTGGTTCACCCTGAAGCACCACAAGTAGCAGTGTCAGTTCAACTGAAGGTGTAGAAATGGGGAAGAAAATGGGATTGTAGAAAATATAAACTGCTCAAACCTGTCTTTGCCTTTCAAAGTATTTCTAAGCTATTCTTAATACAGTTGCAGACACAGTTTTTTGAAGGGCTCTAGTACTTTCTCATTGCTGACAGGGAATGGAGTTTTGCTTTCTGCACGTTTGATTGCCAGACACTACAAGGATCTTTCTGACTATTATTTGTGGTTCTGATAAACATGACAGTTGTAAGTTCTCAACAGTTTTCAAACTGCAAAGGGCAGTGAAAAATCTAAACCAAAAAAAAAGCTGAGGGATTATATACTCAGAGGAGTTGCAAGGAAGATCATTTAATGAGTGGAAGTATTGATCATGTAACTTAAGTATACAGGAAACTTCACCAATAGGCAGAAAGGTGTTATCACTGCTAGGTTTTTTAAAAAAATACTCCTGCAATCTTGAAGGTAGTAACGTGTCTTATTGCTGGCTTAAATGGTCTCCATAAAATGCAGATGCACCAAGGAGCTCTTCTGCTATGTGCTTGTGAAAGATTATTGTTATTCTTCATGACTGAAATTAATTTAACTTCTTAATTTGCACTTCAGCCAGAATTCTGTACATAGATTGCAATTTTTTCTCCAATTAGTAGTCCTTAGGTGTTGAGGAATTAGAGAGCAATACTTTTAAAAGAAGATATCTACCACTACTGGAGATGTGAGATGCTTCTTTGAACGTGCCTTAAAACTTGAAGGGAACTTGTAAATTCTTCAGGAATGCATTTTATGGTTTCTCTGCAGTTCACTGTTGTTTCCATGAAGTGTGATAAGTTGACATCTGCAGCTGTAGCCCTGTCTGAAGTAGCTTTACTGAAACATAATTTCAGATTCACAACATAAATACTAAAATTCCTATGACTGATATATGAATGGAAATGTGTGAGAAAGCAACAGAAGAAATAGCAGACGAAGAGATAAAAGAATTAACTGTGTTGGCAGTGGAGCAAAATTTCCAGGATGCTCTTTCTAGCAATAAAATTGAGGAATGTGTTGAGTGGAAGGTGAGAGCATCTGCTTCATTAAGTTTATCTTCTCAAGGACCTTTTCAGTGCAAAAGGAGACAAGGGAGAAGGAATAAACCAAATGTTCAGAGACACAAATCTGATGGACAAACAATACTGGGATAATAACAAGAAGCAAACCTCCTCAGCTAGCTGATAAGAGTGTGTGGGTTCTGAGAGTATTTCATCAAGGTTATCTGACCGTGGACCTTCTCAAATGGGATTACAGGAAAAGAGGGAAGCAATCAAGAAAACTTAGAATTAAACTTGACAGGCAAACATGAAGGAAACAGAAGAAACAAACCTAATCGGTCTCGCTAACGTTGGGTCATTAAGAAACTGTAGGCAAACCCAGGCTTTTAAACTGGTGAGAGTGCAAACCAGGTGTGGGTGGAGGAAGAAGATGGTGGAACTGTGCAGAGGGGAACAAACAGAATAGAGTATATAAGTGGCCAAATGTGTGTAAACCAGGGCTGATCGGGAGATCTGTCTGAGCATCCCTGCAGCCAGTCCTGTCTTCTTAAATCCTTTCTTAACTATCTCTCTGCATAGTCTTATTCTCTGTCCTGTGTGTAAGTACTGCAAGTGTTAAAGGAACTCAGAATGACTGTGCTTAGGGTGATAATTGCTGGGCTGATAGACTGGCTCCTCGACAGACAGACCGACTGCATCCTTAGCCCTATGGATAACAACAGGTACAGCAGTGCCCCACATCAACATCAAATAAGGTATCACAAGAACAAGAAGAAGTGGAGGCCTGCTGGAGAACATTGCTTGGGGGGGCATGAAGTCAGTTTACAGCGAATCTTTCTCAAACAGGAAACCAAACCACCCGTGTTGATTTTGGCCCCAGGCCAATGAATACAATGTAACTTAAACTCAACATTCAGTGTTTAAATAAGCTCTGTCACTATCCTGCCTTAGTTTCCTTGGCATGCACCTGCATGAGATTGTAATGAACCTGGTACCATGTCTCTGGGTGTGAATTGGATTTTGCACACCGGGTAAAGAATCCGTTTTTGGGACAACACAAGGACTAGGTTCCAGCTACTACTGAGACTAGTGTGAGTTGATGACTGAGCCAGCAAGGGAAGTCGGACTGGAGATGTAGGCACCTGCAAGCCATGGTGCCAGCAACTGGAACAAGAGGGTGTCTCTGTGTCAGTAGTTGGAAGGACCATAGCTCTAGGGAGTGTCTGCACAGGTCCCACCGTTAGAAATGCCAAAGGTCCTAAGGACGGACTCGTGGTAGATGTACTAGTGAAGCAGCAATTAGGCATTCTTGCCAGAGCGGATGTCCTAGCAAAGTAGGCACACCTGTGGTCAGAGTGTTCAGTATTTTATCCCCTATTCCCATTTGCAGAAGTCCCTCCCTTGTTTCCCTATGAATTAGGTACTTCCAAGGTTTACAGGCTGAACCGAGGGGCCTTCTTCAGAACAGTCCATAATAGTTTGTAATTGCATGTCTGACAGGTTCCTGCTTCCCCTTGGAGAAACTAATATTCCTGAGCTTACTGAGCACAATGCAGCATCTTTCTAAGTTACTGTTGTTCATCTTAAAGAGCCCTTAACTATTGGCCCTTTATCTATTAACATATCTTGATTGGCAATTGTGCACTTTTGTCCTTTATCTTCCTTTTACCATAAGACTGAGCTTTAGGCCCCAGTTTCCCCTAAGCCCACTGAAGGCTTCTAGTCTTTGGTAAATGGTTCCTGATGAGGCAGCTTAAGTCTTCTATTCCTCAAGTTAATGTTAGAAAAAGAGATTATACTTACTCTACAGTTTGCAAAAGCAACATTCCTCAGCATTTTCTACACCACCCACAGTGTCTGGAGCTGGGGTGTAGATGTGAGTGGGCTTGGTGCTAGCAACTGGGGTCACACTGGGGGGGGGTGTGTGTGTAGGTACCCCTGGCCTGCAGTGCCAGTAACTGGAGTGAGTGAGGACCCTCACTGGGATGCTCAGTGCTGCTGGCTGGGGTGGGACTGTGGGTGCCTGATGCTGGTTGCTGGTGAGGGTGCGTGGGTGTTGTGAATTAAGATTTTTGGCTTTAAGATAAGATCTTATAAGATTACATGACTTTGGTTTAGCAGCAATTTAGGATTTAGTAATGTTTTTGAGATGGATAACAAGATAAGGTTGTGTAATTCTTAACAGCACTTAATGATCAACCAATTTAACAAAGCAATTTAGTGGAATTTGGTACAATCAAAATAGCAACTTAAGGATTTGAGAGTGGCAGGAGTCACCCAAAACTTACAGCAGGGTTGCACACACAGTTGGAAGTTAAATGGAATGCCATGTACAGACCAGGCATACAAACAATTCTGAATCAAATTCCACACATGTGCACAGACAGGCAAATAGTGCTGAAGGAAATTTCACACACACGTAGGTTAAACCTATTATTAAAATTCCCCTTTTTGTGAGTTTCATGAATTTTTCATTTCACCTGTTGGCATTCATCAACAGACAGTCAGAAAACCTCAGGAATCGGGCCTTGGAGTCCTTACGAAACTGCCAAGCGCAAAATCTTTCAATCCTTGTGAAATCTTTCCTGAGAGGTGTCCCGGCTCCGGGGGAGATACTGGGTCACACGGCCCACTCTGGTCCTGCAGAACTCAAAAGGTCTCACTTCTGGCTGTTCGTAGGATCTCCAGGTGATTGTCTTGGTATTCACCATTCTGGCCACAGTTGGTGCTGAGTCATTCTGGTGTACAATTCAGGCAGCAGGTAGCCAGGCAGTGCCTGGCCACCCCAGCTCCAGGCTACTGCACTCTCAGTACCTAAGATAACAGCAAAATGTTTTGGTTTTGGTTTGTTTGTTTTTGTTGGTTTTTTCCTTGTGTGGTTTTTTTTGTGTTGATTTTTTTGTTGTTGTTTGTTTTTTTGTTGTGGGGTTCTTTTTTTTTCCTCCCCCAAAAGAGTGCATGGCTTATCCTGATATACCATTCTGGCAGCACATGGCCCAGGTGTGGTCAGAGTGCTTGACACCCAAGTCACTGCACTTGTGACCAAGATAACAGCACAATGGGGCTTATCCTGAGATCTTGGAGTGGTTCCACCACAGTGGAGCCTATCTTCTCCAAACTGTGTGTGTGGGATTTGCCTGTATAGTTTGCTAGCAGACTTCAAAGTGGATTAGCAAGTGGGTAGGAGACCCTGGGTCCACGCAGGGGTATTGGAAGGGCAGAAGGTCCATGCTGGTATTTGGGACATGTGTGAGCATGGAGTGCTTATGAAACAACTGTGTGAATGCATGCATCTGTTTGGTAGTGAGCATCAAGCTGGACCAGCTGGCCAAGCAGGAGATCCTTCAAAGTGGGTAGGAAGGCTGTGCTGGTACCTGACAGGTTTGTGAATGTGCATGTGTATACTTGTGACTTTGGAGAGTGAGGTTTTAGAAGTGTGGGGTTTAGAGAGACTTTCAGTCCTGACCAGCCAAAGAGAAGGAAAGGGACTTGTTTGTCTATACTCCTCTTTTACATGTCATATATGCAGCTTGTCTGTGGCTATGTCAGTGTCCTGTGTGTGTCTTGGATGCATGCTCAGCCTTCCTACTGGTTGAATCTGCAAACAGGGAAGTAGTATCAGCTGTGTCCATGGACCTGCAATGGAGACAGATGAGTCTCCAGGCTGGGCTCTAGACTTGGGGCAAGAGGAACCACC
Source organism: Actenoides hombroni (assembly GCA_024336885.1). Taxonomy (NCBI): domain Eukaryota; kingdom Metazoa; phylum Chordata; class Aves; order Coraciiformes; family Alcedinidae; genus Actenoides; species Actenoides hombroni. The sequence goes on from WUAM01000359.1 coordinate 33,556,136, forward strand.
AGGCCACAGAGCTGCTGGAGGTGGTCACTTATAGCATCCCTTAACAAGCATGAGATAATTTGAAGAGGATAGTTTTGATGGGTTTTGTTGTAATGACTGTTGCCTGAACTGAAAAATCTCTTTCCTGTTCTGACAGCTCTTCCTGCTGTGCTAGATTTGGGCCCTGAGGACTCTGAGAATGAAGTGCATTCACTTAAAAAAATCCCCAAACAAACAAAAAAAACCTCACTAACAAACTGACTGAGAAATATTGTTGGATAATACTAAATAAAGTCACATTAAAAGTCTGATGTTTGGAGGAGGCAATGTTGAGAACACAAAGGAAGGTTGGGAGGAAAAGCTTTATTCAACATGAAGTTCATGGGTGTAAAACTAAAAGAGGCCTATCCAATAACCGTTTGTGTAATGCTCATCTGTAGCAGCAGATGGCATTAGGACAGCAAAGCCAATAGGTGAAAGTAGGAAGTACACTGTTGAAAATGATGGAATGAGAATCTGCAGAAAGGAGACTAGTCTTCCTATGCTTAAAGTCACTGTAACTAGTCTATGATGGACTGTCCATCTGAGACACAGGTAATTTCTAACAAGTTATTTCCTGCGTATCTTCTGAGAATCCTTGTGGCAGGAAAACGTCGGTGTGCTGGTGCTGCTGTGACATCTAAAATACAGTTATAAACTGAGGAAAATAAGAATTCTTTGCGTGTATTTACTCTTCTTCAGGCATATGTTTGGTTGATTTAGGCCACCTTGTACCACGGGTACAGGTCTGCCAAGCTGCTCTCATCTTTCTATTATAGTGTACGTCAAACATACTGAATTAACTTTAAATCCTTCTGGTTAACTGTCCCAGAAGTCCAGAAGCAGAAACAGGGGAGCAGAGTTGTGCTGGCCTGCAGATGAACTTTGGTCCTTTCAATTCTTGGAAGCTTGTTTGCTAAACTTGTGTTTGCTGGAGATGATCACAGTGGCTGGTGTTGAAATACGTATGTTTGGTGTTTAGAATTTTATTCCAGTTGAAGGAAGCTTTTAATAATGAGTAAGACTAGTTTATAACTATTGTTGAGTGCCTCAGTTACACTCTTGCAAGGATGTTTAGACTGCTGAAGGAACCACCACCAAAAGCAGAAGCAAAAGTGGTATTATTGAAGTATGATGTAAAAGTAAAGCTTAAGAATGTCCCATGGCAAGGTTCAATTTTACTGTACAGAGGATACAATAATAATTCATAAGGAGGATATAATAATTCAAAAGTACTGATAGCAGACCGTAATGCCCTGTGGTACAAAGTTGTGCATGATACGAGTCACTTACCAAATGTGCAGTTGGTAAGGGGGTCTCTCAACCTCGAGGAGTAACCCTAAGAGGCCTCCTGGCTCAAGGAGAGATCACCATACAGCCAGGCTGCTTAGCTGGGAGAGCTCATAAAAGGCTCACTCAGGCTGTCATATTTATGCAATAAAGTGGTTGGCTCATAGTCAAGTTATGTGCAGTAGAAGAGGTAAGCATGAGACTCCTTGTACCCACAACTTCATTTGTTCCTTGACAAATTAGTCTTGGAAGAGCCACCTGCTATTCATGTACGAATCACATGATTGGTATTTTGGTTTTCCAGTTTGTATACATCAAATCTCCCCATGTCACCCTGATCCTGTGTGGGTTGTCAAAGAACAGGTTGGAACCAGAGCAGTTCTTAACCCAGTCATGGCCTAGGCCTTTACTTCCATGGAAGCCTGAACCAAACTGTCACTAGTTTGGTCAAGGAGTTGCGTGCATCTGTCATGATCCATGCTGTGACTGCAATCAATCCAATTTATTGACTCATAGAGTGGTGGCAGGGTTACCTCTTGCCTCTGTGTAATAAATATGCACCTTATTGGGGATCAGTGAGATCTGAGCTGAAAAGTAAAATTGCTGAACAGAATTAGTTCTGTTCTCACTCAAACCAGGACAAGTGGTAAGGTACGGTTGGTTATTCGATGAGTTGCTTGGCTGAAGTCTTAACAATCAATGCTACTTATATATACCATTGCACATAGAAAATTGGTTGGGTTAACATAATTTGTTTAATTATTTGCCCAACTTGGATATACAGAACAATTATAACTAATAAACACCATAAAATCAAAACTAACGAAACCGCAACTAGATGTGACATCAAATTCAAAGTTCTGGGTGCTGTAGGTGACCGTTCAAGATCATAAACATGACACAGAGGAGTACTGTCTCAGTTTGTTTGTCAGAGTTTACTGAGAAATGTCAGACTCCCTCAGGGGACTTCCCTTCACACATGAGCCCCATCCTCAATCCGGGATGCAAGCTTCAATGTATACCTATCGCTGTCCTTTATTTCTCTGCCAGACCTGTTGCTATCCCATGGGATGGATCACAGATCTGCCTTAGTGTAAAACCAGAGGCATGATAGGGTAGATTCATTCAGTAGTAGCATCTCTTATGGTCAATACATAGGCAACAGCCAAGTTTGTGTTTGCGTTGCTATGTAAAGTTTACAAAGAGCTGCCTGGTTTGCAGGTGACGTTTGGTATCAGTGGCCTTGTTCTGGACAACTTTTATGAGTTTTGGCAGATGGGATTTTGCTGTCACCTTCTCTTAAGATTACAGATACTGCAGCTTCCTCCCTTAGTTGGACCTGAAGGCAACTCAGAGCTTAGGGAATGTTCACTTGGGTTACTTTAAAAGCTCTAGTGATAATGTGCAATTACTGTGTTTTGGACATTCTCCTAAAGGTGAAGTGTTTGTGGTTAACCTCTATCCTAGTCCCAGTGTAAGTAATGGTACCTGTGAGGGGAAAGTGAAGATTTTGCAGTGAGGTTGTCCTTATGTCTAGCTTATTGCCTGGGGCTTCTGCATCCGTTTTGCTGAGCACTCCAAGTAGCCTGTAAGGTCTTCATGTGTGTGTATGTTCTACTGAAGTAGGGCACACTGTGGAGCAAGTCTTAACTAACCTTCAGAAGTGGTAGACAAGAAGAGTGGCATACTGAGCCAACTCTAGATATGGTGCTCAGCAGTGTTCACTGCCTGTTTTAAAGACCAGTTAGGATCCCAAAGTAGCTGTTGCATATGAGTTTTCCAAATCACATAAGGACCTGTTTGTCCTCGGGTGGGCCATGATGATGATCAGGTGGCTGGAGCACCTCCTCTGTGATGACAGACTTGAGAGAGTTGGGGCTTTTTAGACTGGATAAGAGAAGGCTCCAGGGAGACCTTACAGTGGCCTACAGGAAAGGTGGGGAAAAGACTCTGTGTTAGGGGATATAGTGATAGGCTGAGGGGTAACAGTTCCAAAATGAGAGAGGGTAGAGTTAGATTAGATATTGGTTGTGGTTGCCCTTTCCCTGGAAGTGTTCAAGGCCAGGGTTGAGCAACCTGGTCTAGTGGAAGGTGTCCCTGCCCATTGCAGAGGAGTGTGAACTATATGATCTTTAGGGTTTCTTCTCCCCCAACCTATGATTCTAATCTGTACTTTGGTAATGATGGAGGGTTGGAGTAGAGGGTGAGTTAGGAAGAATAGTTGACTAAAGCTTTAGCAGCAGTGTGACCCCAACATTTGTGCAAACAGAGCGCCCATGGTGGTTCTGTGGTCCACGTTTTAGGCTTGGGTTAAAGTTTCCTCAGTTTCATATGCTACTGTTGGGGCTGTGGTTGGCTTTATCATAAATGTTAGTGTTTGCCATCACTGCCACCCTTCTGATTACAGCAGTGACATCTGCTTGGGCATTCTGTATGGCCTTGGCCATAGGATGAGCAGAATGGGAATCAACGTGGGTGACAGACAAAGCTATGAGTGGGCACAGTCCTGCATTTCTTTACAATGAAGTGTGGAATGATGATTGGGGATGATTTTAAAAACTAAAATCATATTAAAGTCGCAGCATTGTTCACATATAAGGAAAGGTATAACAGCTGAGAAACTTTCAGGGCTGAATGCAACTGGTATGCCAAGAATCCATTTCACAGCAGTTCCCTAGACAAAACTGTCCGCTAACAACGCGGGGAATGGAGTGGAATGAAGATTCCACGGCCAGGCCCTGCGAAGTTGCAAGAGAAATGGGAACTTGCTGTTCCT
>WUAM01000359.1:33560319-33572009 GCA_024336885.1 Actenoides hombroni
CCCTCTGATATCTGAGGACCAGCTGGAACGCAAGGGGGTTTATTTTCTGCCAAATTACTTTAACCCTTCACGCAACAATCTTTGAGCATATATTAGTGGTGCTTGAAAGATAGTCTGTATTTTCCACTGGAGTTGGATTCTAGACCCTAGAGGAAGGTCCAGGCCTCTGATCCCGAAATTCAGATGGTATCCCCCCATCATGTGACGTATTTGCAAGAATGGGTTAAATAACCCACAGTAACAGAATTGTGAGTGCTTGCTTGGTTTGGCCAGGTCTGTGCCTGTGAAAGAGCACAGAGAAAGCAGCTGCAATGCCTCTGTTAACATTATACTTAGTTGTAATAGTTGGTCTGATTCCTAACTCTGGGCAGGCTTCGAGAAAAAACGAAGTTGACATAAAATTGTGTGAAGTCAAACTGGACCGAAAATTTCTCTCTCAGTTCTTTTGATCAATATATAAAGCTTTGTGTATTTTTGTTTCAGAAACTCCCTTTTAGGCAGCTTCCTGTCAATTTTTTTCCTGGGCAGATAGGGCCATCATGGGGACCATGGGATCTTCTCATTTCTCCACTGTCACTGGAAGGCTTCTAACACAGTGGCAAGAGCCTTATCTATTCCAGCTCAAGTGCCCTGCTGGGCTTGAGATATTCCTTTCTGTAGGGAGACAGCTGGGGTTTCAGATGCATTTTGATGGTGCTAAGACAGTGAGCTAAGAGAAATAGGTTAAGTTTCCCTTCATGCTGTTATTTTTCTGACTTTCTCTAATCAAAGAAAGGAACAGATAGTTCCCTCCATAAGAGCATCTGGTGCCCACAGATAGGGCAAGGGGCAAGCTCCCAAAACACTCAGTTCAGGCACCTGCTGCAAGGCTGGGGGTAGTTGGAATGCTGCATACTGCATCCCTCTTGTTGATACTGGAGGGGCTGGTTGAGTTAGATTCAGGATATGGTAACAAACTGCGGAACAATTACCGTGGGTGACTTAAAAACTAAACTCATATTGAAGGTGTGGCATTGTTCACACATGAAGAAAAGGTGTGATATCAAAGAAGCTTCCAGGGGTGGAGTGCAGCTGCAGTGGGTATGCAAGGAATCTGCTTCTCCGTGGCTACTTGCAAAAGAGTTTTGTCTGCAAAACAGGAGGGAAGGTGGAGCTGAGTGAAAACTTAAGGCCAGGCTCTGAATTACTGCAGAAGATGGGAAATTCATGGGACTGTGGGACTGATAAGCTGCTTATTTGCAGACTACCTCTGCCTTCTAGGAGCAGTCCCCCCCATAGGGATGCCTTTGGGTAAAGTCTGGACTATCCTAAGTGCTTCCTTGGGAAAACTTAGAAATCTCTGTGGAGTTGTTTTTATAACTTAACATGTCTTTTTAGCCAGGCTGTATTATTCATAATCTTGATACTTGCAGACTGTATATTTATCACCATGAATCCATAAGAACCTGTACTCCTGTTGCTTCAATAAACTGCACTGTTCCTGTAGCCAGCCACAAACATCTCCCGTCGGGTACCTCCAAACTCTGAAGTCTGGCCGTGTGAATCCATAGAGGGTGACGAGATGGGAGGTGCAGCGTGCTGTCAAGTGCTTCTGTAGTACAGGACTTGGAGCACCGAGTTGGATATCACTCAATCTAAACCTAGCCACCTCTAGCTCCTGTGATATCCAAGGACAAGCTGGAACACAAGGGGGTTTCTTTTCTGCCGAGTTATGCTTTAACGTGACGAAGAAACCAGACCAACGGCTTTAGGGATCAACAGTGTATCTCAAAATAACAGTAGAGTAACAAATATCCATCAGTGTAGTACATTTATCTGGGTCAAAATGACAGTAGATCCAGTAATTCACTAATACTGGTCTAAACTTAATTTAGTAAACCCAGTTGAATCCAAAACTTAATAATTGGGTTCTGCAGAGATTTGTGTGAGCAGTTATCAGGCAGGCCAGCAGGCAGCAGGGCTTCTTCAGATGAGTGACTTGACCAGCTGATGGGCCTGGGGAATTAAAAAAATTCTGTTTGGACTGCCCTGCTTTTATTGTTGAGTCATGGAAATGCTGTCTGGACTCACTTACCAGGCATCACATCCTACCTCTGCTCCTGTGTGCCCCTTCTTTCCTTTGTGTGCTTGGAAATGCTGTGTAATACAGTACTAACCCCACATTTCCACCCCTTCCTTACCCGATTCAGTGAGGGAGAGTGTGGTTGTCATGCCCTGGCTGTGCAATGCCAGAATGGATGTCTGTGCCACACGTGCCCCTAAAGGGTCTTAGGTGCAGAGAAGACTTTGGTCATGAAGTCTCTTTGTCCACCATTTCTCATTGAAATGGAAATACTGTGTTCCTTTCAGAAGTTGTAAAGTCTCAAATGAATGAAACTGAAAAAGCAGAGGTGTGGAAGGAGAGTTTGTAGGGATAAAACTGGATGTTCCCCCAGAAAATTGATGTCTCTCCTGGCTGTGCTGCAGAGTTCTGGTGGGAAGATAGAAAAGTGATGCCATCAAGTGGATTGCAGGTATTGTTAGTCTTGTATAAACCTCTTTGTGTGAGGTTTTGTGTAGAGCTCCAGCTTGCTCCTGGGCAATCCACTGACTCACAGTCCTGAAGTCAGATCCAAAGCAGGAAGGGTTATGCGGTAGTGCCTGAGGGTGAGTGAACAGGAGTCTTTGACGATGAAGTAAATGGCCTGGATGGGCAATCAGGCTCAAGTGCTTCTGAATCAATTGGACCCTCTTCCCTGGCAGCTCAGGGATCCCAGCACCTGTGATGGACGTTGTCTGGGGATCCATCATGGTGTAGTTACCTTTCCAGGCATGGTACCACAGTCTTCTTTTGGGAACAGGTCCTTGGATCATGCTAGGAAGAGCTATTAGATGCTGATGCCCCTGCCCTGAGTGGCCTTTCCAAGATAATGGCTCTCTGATGTTTCCCTCTTGTTCCCAGGAGCAGCAACCACCTACCAGTCCCCAGTTCAGCCCAGGATGCACAGCAGCCTTAATTTCTTGCTGGTGCTGCCCGAAACACCACTGCCAAGTGAAGAGTCCCTTTCTTTTAATGCTTGTAAACCCAAAAAAGACTTTGTAAGAGTCTATGTAAATGGCACAAGGAAGGAGAGCATACAGATCCAGATCCCACACCAGGGACCCTGACTCCATTCACCACAAACTTAAGGACAGGTATCCATTGTCCTCACTTTACCCATTGGAGAAAATGAAGCTGGCCCACTCTTGCTCTCTAAGTTTCTTTACATTGGCATTGGGTAATCTTCAGGGTGCTGGGAGATCCCTGTGCCTGGGGAATTACTGAGGATACAGCCTCTATCTGATGTTAAGTTAGTGACTCCCAAATTCAAAGGGCTGACTGAAAATACGATTCTGTAGTAGTTTTAGTGTAACTCCTGATACACCACCACCAATTTTTAAGGAGCTGTGTAGCATGTTGTGTGTGCTTGTATGTTCATGTTCGTGTATTTTATCTTCTGTCAAATAAGAATCTGAATTTCTCTGTCATGATTTGTGTGTCTCACTGGGAATTTGGACCTTAAGCCTGTGTGCTTGCTACCCAGGACCTTGGAGATCCCAGATGTGTAGGCTTTTTTAGGGCAGTAATTCAGATCAAGTAGGGCCCTGGGCTTGCTCAGCAACAGTGAATTAACACTGCTTTGTGGTGACCACAGAAAGCAATGAGGAGAGAGATTGATAAACCACTCCCTTGGGAGCCTCCTGATAAGAGTGGGCTCCTGAGGAGCATCTGGCCTCTGCCTTAGTGATCTCCCCTTACTTGGGATGCCAGGTGAGGATACTTTCCTGGGAACTGAGTGATGCCTATTAGGTAGATTATAAGGAGTTTGGAATAGAAGTAGGATAATCCTCTCTCATTCCTACCCCAGGCTGCCTGGCAAGGCTGACCGACTCCAAGGCTACTTTGCAAAACCAGTACCACGCTGCTTAGCTTTGCAGTGTAGGAGGCTGGGAGACCTTGGTACGTTCTGACTCTGCAAGTCAATGTGAAACTAAGCAGACTCCCACACCACCTGGAGAGAGAGTCAGCGAGTTGAAAGAGTTAGGCACCCCCTAACTGTATCCATAACTCCTGAATACCTTGGGAAGATGCCAATGAGAAGCCGCAGCCCCATCTAGGAAGAGCCAAGCTAACCTGACAAGATTAATGGCCTCAGTGGAAAATTGCTAGCTGTAGTATTGACCAAAATCAATCATTTTGCAGTCCTATAAATACTGATCCTATAGGAGAGGCTCATTGGAGCTCTCTGGGATCTCAGTGGTCTGAGTCTTATCTCCCCTTGAGCTGGAACACCTCTCAGGCCAGGCTCTGACCATCTGCTGGTAAAGCCAACGAAGGGAAAAGACCACCTGCTTGTGATAAGCTGATGAAGGGAGAATCACCGTCTGTCTGCAAAGACTGGCAAACAGAAGATGTATTTCATAAAAACCTCTAGAGATCCTGGGGTACCCAAATCTACTATAATCTGCAGAAAGGCTACATCTTAAATATAAGTTAACTTCTATACCTGTATCTAACTCTGTGTGAATTTTTTTAATATATCTAAATATTTTTTTCTCTTGGTGAGCTTTGTTAATTTTAGGTGAATTACTGTATTTGCTGTAACTGATTATTGACTTTGATTAAGCGTTGCTATTTTATAAGTTACTGTATCAGTGTCAGTATACTTGAATTGCTGCTCTCACTTACCTCATGTTTACATAAGAAACAATATTGAACTAAGCACCACCCTAAAGTTCCAATATCCACGTTTTCTTAGACATAAACTGTTGACAAGGTCTGGGTAGATCCAACCTTATTCTCCAAAGAAGTTCAGAGGGTAAGGGGATCTATTCTGAACCTCTTGGACCAAACATGAGGGCACTCCTTACCCCTTTCACTTCTACAGAGTCATGGAATTGTTCTTGTTGGAAGAGACCCTTGAGATCAAGTCCAACCATTAGCCCAGTGCTGCTAGGTTACTACTAAACCATGTTCCTAAGTGCTATATCTACATGTCTTTTAAATACCTCCAGGGATGGTTGACATCACCACCTCCCTGAGCAGCCTGTTCCAGTGCTTGACAACCCTTCTGGGGAAGAAATTTTTCATAGTATCAAACCTAAACCTGCCCTGGTGCAACTTAAGGCCATTTCCTCTTGTCCTATCACTTGTTACTTAGGAGAACAGACTGACCTCCACCTCACTACAACCTCCTTTCAGATAGCTGTGGAGAGTGATAAGGTCTGTCTTGAGCCTCCTTTTCTCCAGGCTAAACAACCTCACTTCCCTCAGCTGCTCCTCGTAAGACTTGTTCTCTAGACCCTTCACCAGCCCTTCTTTGGACATGCTTCAGCACCTCAATCTCCTTCTTGTAGTGAGGGGACCAAAATTGAACATGGTATTTGAGGTGTGGTCTCAGTGCTGAGTACAGGGGGATGATCATGAGTCCTGTTGATCAGGTGTGGGTTGAGGGGTGGATCCAACCTTGCTCCCTGAAGGAGTTCATTCTGAACCACGTGACCAAATGGGAGGATTTCCTTTATCTCTAATATCCCCAATCTCTCTGATATTCTTAGTCATAAAATTAGACCAGGTCTGAGATTGGATCTAGCCACACTTAGGCTCCTCTGTGAGAAGGAGTTTAGAGAGCAAGGGGGTGCAGTCTGAAACCCTGGTAACTTAATGGGAGGGTCACCCTTGCCTCTTCCATTCCCAGTCCTCATGAAAATCACCCTAGCCCAACTCCAAGCCACTTTGACTGTGTTTATACATATCTCTATATTTTCACAAATATTGTAATCCAATTGCTGTTAGGTAATTTGCTTTATAGTAACTAATCTAGTGACCTTGCCATTGAACTGAACCTCGATTAGTCTTTGTTGGGTTTTGCTAAGTTTTATCAAAATGCTGAAGCTTTGTCAATGAGCTTTACGTGAGCTGTTTGCAGCCCTGTACTGGCTGTGGCTGGGATGGAGTTAGTTTTCTTCACAGCAGCTGCACGGTGCTGGGTTTTTGATCTGGAGCTAAAGCAGTGTTGGTAACTTGCCAGTATTATGGCAATTGCTGGCGAAATGGGATATTCCATACAGTATAACCTCATGCTCACCAATAAAAACAGCTGGAGGAGGAAGGGAGATTTGGCTTCCAGGGTGGCTGTTGCTCAGAGACTTGCTGGGCATCAGTCTGCTTGTGGGAGGTGGGAGTGATTTCCTTTGTGTTGCTTGTTTCCACCACTGCCTCTGCTTGCTTTATCTCGACTGTTGAGTTTCCTCGCTTTTTGTTCTTCCAGTTTTCTCACCTCTCCTGCTTGGGGGTGTGGTGAAAAGAGGCTGGACTACAAGGTTCAAGCAAACAATTTACTTGAGCTTCGCTGGTGGGTGTAATACACCACTACTGCAGGTTTTCACAGATACAATGAAAGGATGCACTGTTACAACGTGCCAGATTAGACTATAGTGACCTAAAAACCACGCTAAATGTCATACGTGTAATCACCCGTGGCTGCAAATGTACAGCATGCTAAATATTCATTTACCCCTCCATGTAAGGGCTCTTAATCCTGAAACAGTGACCTTGGCTGGTGCCCTCTTCAAGGGGGAAGGGTCTCCATAGAGGGAAGTGACTCCCGATTCCTAACCCAGATCTCAGGGGTTTTTATCCTCTCCATTCACGTGACTGTCAGCAAGACTATGCCCAGGTGGATTTTGCCATCTGGGATGTTTATCCTTGGTGATGTAATGGAGTTTCTGCTTATTTTTCTTTATTCATCCATGGGTGAGGTTGGCTTCTGTATGCTCTTCTTCTCTCTTGCTGATCTTGTGACACTGCAACCCTCCAGCTTCTCTTTGTCTCACTTTCTCAGGCAACTGAGTAGTAGTTTGTATTGAGACTTGGGGCATATTATTTATTGAGGGATTTAAAGGCTTAGCTCTGGTTTCGGTTCTTTGGATGATGCGACACTGCCCTGTTTGGTCTATGGCTTATGGACAACTTGGAGCTGAGCTGTCTACACAGATCCTCCCCATGGGTTGTCGCTGTGTAGATAGGGCTTCAAGACCATCCAAGGCTGCGTTGCTTTTACAACCCTCTTTGAGTCACTTGCACGCACTAGACATTACCAAGGCTTGTTTATGAACTGTGAGCCAGACTATCCATACACAGGGGAGTGAGTGGCTGTGTGAGTGCTTGGCTGCTGGCTGAGTAAACCTACCACAAGCCCTGCTACAGTTACACCAGAGGAGTCGAGATCCCATGGACGTACCCTGATAGGTAAGTGAGGGGAGGCCAGCCCTGTGTTGGCTCTCACATTGATAAATATGAGCTTTTGCTGACAGCAGTTCAAATCAAGGTAGTTCTTCCTTATCAGTGGACCTGGGTGAAGTAAACTTCAATGCTTTTGAAAAGGAGTGAGGTCTACTGGTGGCCACTTCTCCAGAGTGATTGAAGGATCTCGCACAGAGTTGGCTTCGATGTGCTGATTGTATTACTAGTCTCCTAGTCCCAGTGTTACATGGGTCACCAGATCAAATACTCCATATTTGTCAACATTCCCTTCATTCTCCTGTTGCTGGTTACTTCCTCATGGTACTACTGGAGTACTGATGTCACTGATATCCAAGTAAATATTGCTTACTTTCTTCCACTAATCATGCTTAAGGTTAGTCTGTTAGCAGGAGCATACGTACAGCAGTGTTACCTAGTAGAGGATAGAGACCATAACTATGCAAACATTAGTGCCTCTAATTATTTTTTTTTTAATAATAGCCCAAGCACTACATTGTACAATTGCAATTAAAAAAGAACTGCAGAAATACAATAAAGTACAGTTAAGGTAAACTGTGGTAAAGAATTATTCTGTTCATGTAGTTTATTCAAGATTGATTCAATTAAGGACACGTAATTAACTGGCAATCACTCGACTGTATCTTCAGAAGGAGAATTGGCAATATAACAAACCACAAAATGCAGTATTTAAAAATGTTAATCATCTACAGTTTCTTGAAGCACCCACTGGTTCTAAACACCCTTCTTTTATCTCAAACTTCTAATCTATCTTCCTGTGACATGCATCCCTTTCCATCTTGTAACTTCAGTGTATGGGTTACAAGCACAAACACTCTTCTTGCACACACCTTCTGTGGGAGATGGGTTTGCATTTAGTGTTCCCTATAACCTGCTGATCCCCATGCTGATGAGAAGGCATCCCATGAGTTTGTGTGCACACAGCTGAGGTGTGGGTCCCTACTTGTTGCACCCTGCACTGTAAATCCTCTGTTTAGATGCAGGCTGGTCTCTTTACAGCATCTGATGGAGAGGGTGCTCTCTCTGGCACAGGTAGAAGTTGTGATGTTTTGTGCAGTTGTGACTTTGGGCAGTCAACTGGGTCTTGAGTACTACCGTTTCCACTCCAGGCTGCTTTGCTCTTATTAGAAATTTCATATTTATTTTATACTTCTACTGAATCCCTTTTTGCTTCAAAAGTATCTTTGAATTTCTCCAGTTCCATTCACTACTTGCATTAAACAGTATTCCTCTTTAACACTATCAGTTGGTGGTTGATAACTATCTTGCCTTTTGACTTTATCAATGTAGGGCAGATGTCCTCCAGATGAACTAGTCTTTGGCACACATGCACACACAGAGTGTGCACTTGTGTTCTCATCTTACCAGCCTGTTTCTGAGGGGTTGACTGTAGGAGCAACCCCAGAACAGGTTTTCCCAGCCTGTTGTGGTCCTCATCCTTGTATTGGCCCTTAAAGAGACCATCTTTATGGCATGGCGTCTCCAGGAACATCTGTCTTTGAGTGTTGACATCGCATGGAGGAGGATGTTTGCCTCTAACTTGGTTTTTCAGGGCGTGGAGAATCTTCAGTCTTGTGATCATCTGCTGCTGGTCTTAGCCCACAGTTGGTGAGCTGTCTTTTTATACCATTTAATTTCAGCAACCTGTTGCCTTCTGTATTTTCTCACTCCATTCGAACTGATTGTCCATGTTCCCTGGTGAATCAGAGAACCCGACTGACAGGTGAGTAGTATTTCTGATGATCATCATGGGAGTGTCTTAGCTGCTGGCTTATTGCATTTGCCTTTTAACCAGAATGCTACTTACATTAATGCTAAATTAGTAGTTTGGTTACTGCCAAACTGCTCTCTGCAGAAATGGTAAATGTTTGCTTGGGATTGACCATTCAGTTACTGTCCACTCTCGTCCCAGTAGTTCCTACAGTATTGTTCTGTCTCTTCTTGCTGCATTTATGTTAACTTTCTCTTCCAGCAGTGTGCAGGACAAGGGATGTAATCTTGTGATAATGGGATGTAATCTGTACTCCATATCCTACTATCTTCTTGACTGGGGAGAGTGAACTGGTTTTAGGTGTGCTATCTATACCCTCTAGGAGGCAACTGTTACTGTGATCTTGGTTTGCCTCTCATGAGTCTGACAAAACATCGCTGAGTCTCGTACTCCCCCTCTGTTTTCTCCATTTTGGTGTTTTCTGGCTCTGGTGTGCAAGGTGTTTAGACTTTAATCTTAAATTATAGTGTTCAGTGAATGACATATTAAATCTTGGCTGGAATGTCTTACTCAATCCAGTAGATCAAAAGTCTGAAATATTTTTTTTCCCCTGTGTTTAGGCTTCATTTATTTTTCTTGGTATGTGTTTTCCTAGAGAGGGTCCTCTCAGAAGAAGGAATCAATAACAAACATTGCTAATAAAAACTGAGGTCTTTCCAGTCAGAAATTAGTTTAGATGTTTTGTGTAGATTAAAGCTATTAGAAAACTGAAGGAAAGATAGCTTTCCGTTGTTTGGATGTACTGTTACTTTTCCCCTAGAACAGGAGTTGAACTTGCTGATCTTTATAGATGGCCTCAATTCCCCTCAAATCTCTCTGTAAGGTGAATGTGAGATTTCTCTGCAAAGTGATTCAGTGACATTACATAAGACAGGAGCCAGAGACATGCCTAAAACTATCTGATAGAGAAGTCCAGATGTAGGAGTTTTTAGTCATGTTGTAGATTTGTTGAAGAGCTGTGCTGTTACTCCTGTGTTCAGTGGGGGGGGTGTCTCTGCATTCCCTTTCTATGGACTGCCACTGAAAAATGGGCAGTTGTCTGTGTAGCAGCTGCTGCTGATTTTTGAAGCTTGTGATGAAGATGAGAAAGTAGCAGGTGAAGGAGTGAAGCAAGGCATGTGTGAGGAATAGTATTCGTCTTAGGGAGTCTTGTACTGATAGTGAACTTCTTAGTCTTCCGAAGACAAGAGCTTTCTACCAAATACCATTTTTTAAAGTAGTACGTTTCGTTGTATTAAGGTTAGAAAAAAGTTTAGGCTGCAATCACAATTGCAGATTTTGTTTTCTTAATCCAGCTAATAATGAATATGAACTACTGTTGGACTCCTCATTTTCACAGACTTGACAGTAACAAGAATTGGATTTTACTCTTGGCTAAATTGTGTGTTGCATGCAGTCAGTTTCCCCTCTGTTTAGCAAGGATTTTACAATTACTACTAGTTAGCATCTTAGTCTTGTGTACATACCTCAGTTATGTTTCTGAAATGTATAAATGTCATAAATTTCTTCAGCAGTTACCTAATTCAAAGACGTGATTGTTTTATCCCCTGATTAATTTTCAGGAAATACTCAGTATAATATCAGCAGTCTGAAATCTTTAGCTTGGATGCAAAAGTCTGTTTTTTCATCTAAGATTCCTGCATCACTGTAAGTATTGCCTTAATACTGTTTTTTGATGTTTTTATGAGTTTCATATGTTCCTTTGTTTTCCTGTTTTGCTATTGATGTCCTTTGAGAGCAGAGAATGTAAAAGAGAGAGTGAAGGAAGATAGAGCTATCTTTGAATCTTGATAATAACACCTTGAAAATTACAACTTTGTGGCTCCTATAGGCTAGACTGAATGATGCTTCTAATTCCCAAGTTTGAAATCAGGAGAGTCTTAAAATCTAAAGGAGCCCATGGAAAAAAGTCAGGAGCCTTGGGTGATCTGGGAGAAATGACTTGAAACACTTTGTTGAGAAATTGTCTAACATGTCACACAAAGTGAGGTGTTCGTTCTGTCCTAGGTGGGTTTGACCATACTGAGATGGGAGGAACTTGCCAAGATGCAAACAACATTCATACTTGTAGTTGTTGTAATTTTTTTAGCGCTCTTCCACTTTTGAAGGCTGAAATAGTGTTTGGCTTTGAAGATGTTATCTGTAACTGCTTTCCAGAGGTCATTCAGAGCTAACGTGCTCATCCAGTTGGGCTTGTGGCGTATAACGCATGAAGAGTTAGAGATTTGTGACTGTCATCTCTTGGAGGTGTACTTATTGCAATAGCAGAGCTGATGACATCATCTCCATGCTTTCATGCCTTCTGCTGGCCCAATAAGTTAACACTACCAAACAGAATTAGGATTGATTTGCTCTTAGTTATATGTGCTATTAACTAGAGTCACAGACTCATATTTCTCAAAAATCAGTGGCCGTTCAGTGTCAGGGAAGAGTAAATGACATGTAAAATAAAAATAAGTGACCACATTATTATGAGGGATCTTTACTGAACTCAAATTAATTTTCTCCTTTCTTTTGTTGTATTTGAAGTCATAGAATTAGAGAATTGTCAGGGTTGGAAGGGACCTTAAAGATCATCTAGTTCCAACCCCCCTGCCATGGGCAGGGACACCTCCC
>WUAM01000359.1:33572109-33592033 GCA_024336885.1 Actenoides hombroni
AAGCCATTTCTATCTGCCTATGGAGGGCCTCATCCACTTGGCTCTGCTGGTCAGGTGGCCTGTAGCAGACCCCGACCATAACATCACCTTCCCCTGATTTCCCCTGAATCTTCACCCACACACTCTCAACTGGCTCAAGTTGAGTCTTCTTGTCTGAACACTCTAAGCTGTATTATTCTGTAGGTGCTTCTTATGCTCAGCTCTTAAGCATTGCTTATTGTATCATGTTATACAAATACAAAATGAGGGTTTTTCCATTGTTTTTGGATTAGAAGGTAAATATATCAATCTATTGTTAAATTAAAAATTTGAATGATACAGGATCAGTGGAATACTGTGAGGATTTTTTTGTTGTTGTTCAATAGACAGTCAATAGAATTGTTGCTGCTCTGTCTTTGTACCTTAACTGTGTTCTGGGAAATAATTTATGCAACTTGACATTGACAACGTTGATGTCCACGGGATGTGCCAATCCAGTTGCTCTTCTACCTAGCAATTTAAGCTCAACGATTCTGTTCATAATGCATTTGAAATCATTTCTTGGTAAGAGAAATAAGTTTTAATTGAAAGACTAAGGTTTGATTATTTTTAATATTTTTTTAGCAATTTGGGTTTTGGCTGAAGAAAAAGAAATCAAGAAAAGATGGACTGGAATGTCAGACCACTCCAGAATGCTGATGCAAAGAACCAGCAAAGTGAAGCAGCACGTTACTCTCAGTCACTTTCTAATGCTCATGCTTTTCCTCAGACAAATGCCTATTCCTCTGAAAATGCATGCACTTATGCTGGAAATACTCAAATGGTGTATCCACCAACTGGCAATGCTGCCTTCCCTCTTGTAAATGCTGAAGGATTCAAAACTTCAGATCAGGCCTTACCAGGAGCATCTGTAGCTGGTAATGATTTTTTAATCTCAAAATACCCCATCAATCGACACCCACTGTCCTACGCACCCACTGCTCCAAAACCTTCCAGTCAGGCATCACGTTTTCAGCCAGGGATTACTCAGACTTCTTGGCCAATCTCTAATGCCTACATTTATTCCCTTAGAAATGTACCTCCCCTGTCTTCTCAAATGAACGCTGGAAATAACATGAGGAATGTATTTCAGGAACCTCAGTATGTCACCGCCAACGGTTACGCTGTTCAGCCGCAAATACCGCAGCATCATTCTATGAGAACTACAATGGTATATCAAAGTAATATTCGTACCCAGAGTAATTCTGTGTCTTTTGGTACCTCTGGGCAACATGTCCAAAACCAAATATACCATTCCAACACTCAGTTTAAAGTTTCACACCCACTGAATCAAAATACCGAAGCAAATGTACAGCTGCCACAATATCGACCAAAGCAGGTGGGATCAGAAGTTCCTAGTGGATGTTCTGCGCTGTCTTTGTTTCCTGCCAGCTGTGATTCAAGAGCTGCAGCACAATCTTCAGTACATGTACCACAGGCAGTTCAAAATGTGCCTAACAGATATGCTGTTACCCAACAGAGGCACCCGTCAGATCCAAAAAATGCTTCTGGTTTTAATAGTGTTCAGAAACAGCAATCTGGAGAAGTCAGCCAATCAGTTAGGAGTATCTGTAATTCAAGTGGAAATGTGACTGCAAATCAGCCTTTTAATGAAATGTCTATGCCATCTCCTGGCATTTACAAAGAACTGTACGATATTGTGCAAGAAATAGAATCTCTCTCTTCGGTGTCTGCTGCAAAGCCATTGAGTGATGCTGCTTCAGTTAGAGAAAGCCAGACTAGTAGTTTAATGAATAGGCCTGTTAATTCTCAAATTTCTTCAGCAGTAGCAAGTGAAAGAAATAAAGCAAAGGACAGACTAGCTTGGGAAGCTCAAAAGCTGCTCACTATTAAAAAGAAATGTATGCTGCTTGAAAGGATGCATCATTATAAAAGAAAACTCTTAGCTTCAGAACATGGCAAAAGTACTGCCCCACCTCCTCCAAGTTATCCAGGTACTCTTGACAATAATCTTCTGTGTGTGCCCAATCAAAATGTACCACCTTCCCTATCTGAAACAACGAGGACAAAGAGTCCGGCATGTAACTCTTCACCTGAAGAAACAAAGGACAAAAACGTAGCCAATGATGATAACAGAGGATTAAAGGCGACTCAAAGTAACCCCCAGGTGGAGCAGGGAAGCCTTTTTTCAAGCCCCACTCCTACTACCTCTCAGAGTGAACTCCCAGCTCAACTAAATAATCCTACGATCGCTCCTGTCTCAGAACAAAGGGATGCATATGCCTTGGCCTCTTCTCAAAAAACTGAGAAATCCTTGAACAATGCCTCATGTTCTAGTCAAGTGAATAGCTCTACCAAAATTGCATCAAAGAATGTGCCAGTTTACCCTGAGAACTCATCGTTTCTTCAATTTGTATTGAGCAGCACCAATGTATTGAAAGAGAAGACAGCTGGTGCTACCGCTGATAAAATACTGACAAGTCTCCTGTGTAGTGAAAAACCACTGGTAGATACATCTGTCTTGGATGGAAGCTTACTAAAAGACACTAATGAGAAGAGTATAGAAAGTTTAAAAGGTGGGCAGGTTCACACAAACTCTCTTGTATCAGAAACAATCACGTCTGGTGAAGCTAAAATGCAGAGTGATGTAGCTCAGAAAAAAATAGGGTTTACTGAAAATACAGCTTTGAAACAGAGCAATTGCAGCGTGGAAGAGCTATCAGCGTGCCTGGGTTTGTGGAGAAAGGATCCGTCGGAATCTGTAAGTGTGCAAAATAGCCAGTCAAATGAAAGCCCCACAGCAAATGGTAAAAACACCAAAAATAGAGAACAAAATAATGTTTTGGTTAGTACAGGTGAAGCAGTTTTGCCTGTAACAGCTGCCTCTGTGGGACAGAAAGTTGATACACTGAATTGCAATTTGATAAAAGGTTTTGAACTTCAAGTTGCAGTTGTCTCTCCTTTAGTACTTTCTGAACAGAGAACACAGCATGAACAGGCAGGCAAATGTCCAACAACTGCAGGTAAAACCTATCCAGTGATTGATTCAGGAAGCACATGTAGCTTGCAAGAAGAGAAGAAAAATAGTTTAAGTATGGTGAATACTAATAAAGGAAGGACAGAAACTATTTGTTTGTTACCCAGTAATTGTTTTCTGGTACAGAAAGTGGACTCACATTTGCAGCAGACCAAATTAGCTAATGGAAACAGACTAGTAAAAAACAGTGTGAGTGCAAATGATTCATATGATGAAAACCAAAGGAAAATTAGTCAATCTGTACAAAATGCCAGAGAAAATCTGCAGCTTGCATTACAAAACAAGCCTTCTCTTCCTGAATTGGGCACAAATTTTTCTAGTCAAGTCTTTCAAGAAGGTACAAGAGACCATAAGGACAAGCAAGCTTTGTTAGAGACGGGAGATACATCCGAAGCTGTGTTGGAAGAACAGATGTTTTGTATTTCTAGTGTATGTTCTCTTGTTGAAGGTGATACATTTTATAATCCACAAATAGCAAGTATCTTCAGGTCAGCCTCTGAGGCATGTGCATTAAATGGTACCTCATCAGAAGGAAATGCATCTGATCCAAAGCAAAAAGAACAACGTCCGGACTTGTATAAAAATGATCTGAGCAGTAACACTCCACAGAGAGAGGCCTTGCTGCAAAAGGTGTTGGAAGACTCATCAAGCTGCCCGGGTGAAGCAAGTAAGATTTGGGATGGTGTCACAACTAGTCATTTGCAAAAAGAAAGCAGTGGCAATCCTCTTAAAACAAATTCTACCTCGGAACAAAATTTGTCATTCAATACACCGTTCAAGCATCCTGAAAATGACTTGGAAATTTTTGCTAGTATAAACCAGCAGTTAGCTCAAAATTCATTAGACTTCTCAATTGGCATAACTGCTGAAACAAATGTATCCACTGTTCCAAGAGACAGCAGCAAGCAAAATTACATGTCCGATAAAAATAGCACGGTAAAAGAAATGCCGCTTTTTGGATCAGAACCTATTAAATATCTAAACAATCAGTTATCTGAACTAGTGAAAGAGTTTCCATATGGCATTGAAGGTGCCGATACGTTGACAAAAGAGATAGTACAAAACGATTCTGTGGCTGAGCGAATGGAAAATCCACCTGAAACAGAGACTCAGATTTGTGACAGAAATTCTCATTTGAAAGACCCGGTAGATCAAATAAAAATTGCAATGTTAAGTGCTGATCAGATGCAAGAATTGTTTCCTGAACTCAACCAGTGTTCCTCTAGTGACAGCAAGACAGTAGTGAGTCAACAGCCAGAAAAGACTTCAGCTGAGAAGGGGGATCTTGAAGGCAGTATTCATCGTAGTATGAGTCTATGTGAGAAGCAAAAAACCCCACAAAACCCATCCAACCCCAGGAAAGAAAAAAAAAAAGACCAGTCTTTAATGGGTCAGCAATCTGTAGCATGTAAAATGCCACAGTGCAGCTGTAAATTTGGGACATGTGCCTCAAAGAAAAACGATGATCAACTTTCAAGAGCTGGAAGTGCTAGCTCTACAGAGAAACAAGAAAACGGTAAAGCTGATGCCGTCGTGAAGAGCAACTGTGCAGCAGGAAACTTGCCAGTTTCTGAAAAAATCCCAGACAGTGTTAGCACAAATTCAGAAGATTACGGCGAATACGCCGCCATCGTGAACAAGGCGGCTAGACTAAATGTGAATAACGAATGCAAACCGCATACAGCACAACAGGAAACAGTTGGACTGCTTCATTCCTCTGAGAAACAGGATGTTGATAAAGCTAAAAAAAGCAGCGGTAAGGAAGAGCTGCAAATTGCCAGAGGAACCCCATTGTTAGGCAAAGAATTTTGTTCTGACAAAAAAGAATGTCAGACAGCCTCAGAAGAATTGTCAGAGAAAGCTGGTCATACAGATGAAGACAAGGTAATAAAATCATCCAGAAAGGAAGAGGGAGTTTTCAGAAGGGAATCCCTTTCAAAAGCTAAAACCAAAACAGGTTTGGCAGTGAAATTCAAAACAGTTGTTAACAGATTTACACAGTCAGAAACAGTTGAAATTAAGCACACTGAAGTAAATCAAGGACAAAAAATTAAAACCTGTGAAGAGAACTCAGCTGAAGAACAGAACGGTAGGAAAAAAAAGGAGATACTTGGGCAAGATGTAGGAATTGCCATCAAAGAGAAAGCAAAATTATCATCAGAAATAAAACATAAAAAGATGAGTAGTTATCGTGCTGATTCTATGAAGTTCCCAAATTTTGGCACTGTAGACTTAAAGTCAAGAAACCCCAAATATTCTCAGCATAAATCTATGAAAGTTCATCCTTCACAGGAGCAGCCGTTCAAACGGAAAAGGAAGGAAAATATGATTGGCAAGAGAGAGCCTAAGAAAGTAAAGGTGGAAGAGGAAAGACTGAAAACATCTGAAGCAAGGAATTCCAAGCAACTTTCACATAATTGCATAATAAATATTGACAAAGCCAAAAAACTGAATGAAGAGAATGTCTGGAAACCAAAGAGTTCATTAGCGGATCGTTCTGTGCTTAAACTACAGAAAAGAAGGGCTCGCTCTTCTAACATCTCTAAAAACTACTTTTCTAACAAAGAGAGACGTCTTGACGGTCAGAACAAAGACAAATGTTCTGAGAAAACATTTTCTGATAAAAACTTGCTATACTTAAATAGAAGAAATAACAGATTAAAATTGCATCTGCAGAAGGAACCAAAAATACACTACCTGAACAGAGTTGCATTTAAGCGTACAGCACAGGAGCGCATATACCTGACAAAATTAGAGACCTCACCTGTCAGACCTGTCTGGCATCCAAAGCCCAAAGTGTCGCAAAACAGCCCAGATGTGAAAAGAGACCCTTCTGTCTCAGAAGTTGAGAAATCGTGCAAACTGGAAGTACTGGAATTTAAGCTGTATCCAGAGATACTGTTCAGAAATCCAACCGCGGATGAAGAAAACTTAGCTGCAAAGAATTCCCTGGAAAGGGAAAAAGCCATTGTAGCAGGTATGATGCTACCTTGATTACTAATTTGTAGGTAAATTAATTTGCAAGTAAAAAGTGTGTGCTCCTTCTAAAATGCATGTTACACAAAACTGTCTGTCAACGTTGGAAATGAGGGACTCTAGAAGCTGAAGGCTGAAATACCTGGCTTTGACAGGCTGTAGCTATGCATTAAGCTGAAAAAGAACATGAGACTTTTCCTTCAATTTAATCCTTTATTACTTTTCCTTAAGTTTTACGGAATAAAGTTAGTGTAGAGCGTGGCAGTTTCAAGTAACTTTGCAAGAAGGCTTTCTAACCTACTTGTAGAAGATAGCTTGACTTGTTCATAGACAGCAGATTGCTTTGGCATAGTTGCCAAAGGTGACATGGCTTATATTTGATGTTCACCTGGTTGTGTATAGCTCTGGCTGGCTAGACAGTGGCAGGAGAGATCTTTTGTGGCATTGAGGAGGAGAGCGGCCTTGGGCAAACATATCCTGCACACAGTCTCCATAACCTTTGCCATCTTTGCTTCAAGCTCCCTTTTTTCCTCCTCTTCTTCCCTATCCCTGACCTTTTGACATTTTACACAGTGCATTGCGAAGCATATTTGTGTCAAATGCTATATTTGAGTTTAAAGAAAACCAGACCTTAAGTTGTGCATACCAGCCCTTGGAGTCATTTTCACCCAAAGGAAATTGCCTTTTGCATGTGCTAGAGTCTGTGTTAAAACTTGATGCTGAACAGAGACCAGAACTTGTGATATAGGAACCTCAAAAAAAATTTTAAAACATTTTCTCTTTAGGTATCAAGAGTAAAAAAGAAGATTGGTTAAAATGTGATCCCGCAAAGCAAAAAAACCTGGAAGAAATCTCTACAGGTGAAATGACTTCTGATTATCCATTTTGAAATATATGTTAAATACTCTTTGCTTGGTTTTAAGTGTTCCTTTACAGTAGCAAACCTTAATAAAAGTATTTAAACTTACTCTTTACTAGGTGTGCTGCTGAAATGGAGACTGTAGAGTAGACATAAAAGTTTCAAAGATTTGTGGAGCTTTTTATTGTCTTAAGAATGTGTTGTTGGAGATTGTTGGAGTTTTCCTGCATACACGTGCAGTTGAATCAGAGGTAGTGCTAGTGATGAGATTCAAATACAGTTTTAAGTTGTAGGTAAAGACCAAGCTAGCTCTTCCCACTTTAAAATGTAGGAAGTGATGTAACAAAATCTAGTGTGAGACTATAAAACCAGAAAGTAATTTTTAAGTTGTATTTTGCTTTCACAGTAAGTTGATGCTGTCTGCACATACACCCGTGCTCACATGTACCAAGACCAGTGTGTCCCAGTAGTCTGGACAGGATTATTGGTATGACACACAGAGGAAAAGTGGTGCTGCTACTACATACTCCTTGTTTCTCTTGATTGGCAAATTTCTTCTGGATGGCCTTTTGTACCCTTTAGGAGTCAACAGTTAAAACAGTGGCATCTTTCATCTCAGGATCTTGGTTGTTCCATCCTGTTGTAAGTCTTGGGTGAGGTTGCTCCCCACTGTCTTTGTTTCTTTGCTTTAGGTTTCTTTCTAGATCTAGTCTTGTTTTCCTACTGATCTAACAGGATGCAAAATGGCATATTCATCACGCTGTAACCTTGTTGCCATCCTCTGCTTACCAGGGTGCAAGTCCTCTGCTGACAAGTTATCTGTGTTGTGGTCTTGATGCAAGCAACATTATTTTGTAATGTTTACATCTTCTGTCGTGGTGAATGTGTTCTTGGCTATTGGTGTTTGCCATTCCTTTAGCTTTTCCTCTTGTTTCTTCTCTTACTTTCAGAAACTCGCATTTTTCATTCACATCTGTCTTAGTATTCTTTATAAGTCTTTTTTATGAAGACACCCAAATGACCATTTGGCGCTTAAAGATGCACTGGAGATTGATTTAAGTCTGAGGTGCCTGGTGCTTTGAAGGAAGTTTGTGGCATCCTTTTAGACAGTGGGTGGCTTTAAGTACTACACGCATAAGGAGCAGAGTCATTTGAGACTCTCAGACTTTTGATTTAACCTGCTTCTCAATCTGTCTTTCAGCTGAGGACAGTATTCCACTCGACACAGCTATACAGATCCTGGATGGAGGTGGTGAGGCTCTTCACATTCCAGTCAAAGACTCAAAAGAGGTGTTTCAGACCTACAGGAAAATGTATCTGGAAAAAAAATGCAAAAGCCGTGATAGCACTCCTGTATCATAGGTCTTATTCAGTATCATTGGGGAAAAAAATGCCAACACTAAAATACTTTTTTTCTGTTTACTTCATATTTCCACATAATTGTTTAAAAAAAATATATTGGGGGGGGGGCTGTTGGCAATTTTTTCTCACATTTGTGAATGATTGAGAACTTTGTATTTCTTGCACAAATAAGCTTTGGTGCTGAAAATGCCATTTTCAAAATGTATTGTTTCTTCTTGACATATTTGAGTCTTTTTGTGGTTATTGGGGTTTTTGTTTTCTTCCCCTAAAGGTACAGGAGTTAGTTGAATCTTGACCAAAAAAAAAAAAAACAACAAAAAACCCACAAAACAACAAACTCATTTAAATTGTCATAGTCTGTTTTATTTTCTGATTCTGGAAAACTTTTATTTGTGATATTTTCCATTGCTGGCAGTGGAAAAATATTTCTACTGGAAAGGGATTGCCAAGCATTACACCTGTGTTTTCTACCTAGGCTAGTCTGATCGTTGTGCTTCTAACAAGGGTTTCTATTTTTGTAGAAACTTTTTTGTTGTTGTTTAAACTGGGAATACAAATATAAAACCCTCAAATGAAACATACAGATCAGGGGATGCCATGAAAGTATTTATGCTGCTACCCAGTTTTCTTACATTTCTTTTGTATTTTGTACATTTCTTTTTGTGGAACTTGTATGGATTGAATTCTGAGTTCTCCATCTGAACACAATGCTGTACACTGACATTTGACAGAAGCTGTCTGTTGTTTCTCTCTCTCTCTCTCTCTCTCTCTCTCTCTCTCTCTCTTTGCTTTCTTTACACTTGAAAGAAAAGTGTGATTGTTGAAGTGCAGGGAGTTTGAATTCATTCTTGTCCGGACTGTGTTGCTCA
Organism: Actenoides hombroni; assembly: GCA_024336885.1. Taxonomy (NCBI): domain Eukaryota; kingdom Metazoa; phylum Chordata; class Aves; order Coraciiformes; family Alcedinidae; genus Actenoides; species Actenoides hombroni. Next base: position 33,581,192 of record WUAM01000359.1, read on the forward strand.
CTTTAACCAGACTGTAATTTCTTTGTTTACAAAGTGTTAGATAATGTTTGACTACACATTCACTGTGACATAAGAGTTGTATTTGTTACTGGGTATCTTTTTGTTTAAGTGCCTTTTCATTGTTGTTCAGAATTTTGAATTGAATCCTATTTTTTCAGAAATTTGGTACTTGATTCTTTCTATCTGTCTAAACCTTTATACTGAAAGTAAAAACTGTAGATATTTCATTGAATGATTTTTATACTTGAAATAAACTTCTGAAGGGCATCCTGTCTTTTTGTTTCATTAGTTTAAAGGTATAAAGTTGTTTTTATTGCAGTTAGTTAAATAGACATTGGAGATACTCTTGTAGATGAAAAGCAGCTTTAACGTAAGTGCCAGGTCTTCCTTCCTAAAAGGTTTCGTACTTGCAAGTGAGAACTGGACTTGAGTCCAGACTTTTTCTGATGAACTCCTAACAGCATGTACTTATACTTCACAAAATGCATCGGGAATGGTTTTGTCTTCAGCATCTTCTGTTTGTGTTTTGGTCTCTTTTTTATTTATTTTTTTTTGCTCTGACTTTTGGAGTTGGGAGTTGGTTGACATGAGTACTTAAAAAGCCTTCAGTATTACTCCATTCCTGAAAATATATGCTTGCCCAATGAAGCATAACATTCTAATTTCATAGCTCTATCTGCATGCTGAATGACAAATCTGCTCTTTGGGGAGAAGGAAGTCCTCCCCTTCCATCACGTGTACCTTTCTTCTCCCAAACTAGGGAACTGTTCGGGAGGTTTTTAACTCCTTTCCCAACTGGCACAGCTGCTCTAACAACTTAGGGGGTTTTGGGGTTGATTTTTTTTGGTGTTCTGTTGTTGCTGTTGGCTTGGTTTTTATTTTTGTTTCTGGCTGGATGCCCACCTACTACTCTGTGGGGAATGTCACCACTGGAGAATTTTGCAATAGTGTTGGCAACTCTGAAAAGGTTTTCTTTTGAAACTTCTTGGGAGTTTAGCACCTGTATTCATGATAGTCTTAAGTGTACCCAGTACAAACACCACATAGTTCCTGTCAAGAATTTATTTTGGGGTTTGTTCTGTGTAATGATATATGAAGCTAACATAAATACTCGAGTGAATTCTTTTCAGTAGGAAATTATTCAATCATTGACCCATGATGGTTATATTCTAAATATTTGAAGGAAGCTTCTCACTGATCCTGTGCACCCAGTAAGTGAGAATGCCAGTTTTGAGTCACAGTGGATACAGCTACATCTTCTTTCTTATACCAAGAGGTGAATCTTGGCTCTGCGACCATGTTTATACAGTGATTTTGTGTCTACACTGCTTTTGTATGGCTAGGATCTTTGGGGTAGACAGTCTACATCCTTTCTGCTTAGAATCATAGAATCATTATGGTTGGAAAGGACCTCCAGGGTCATCAAGTCCAACCTTTGTCCTAGCATTTCTTGCTAGGTTCACTTGGTGGCTTAGTTGTTTTCCCCTAAGCCTTTGCACTCAAAGTACTTTGCACTTAAGGCTGGCTTCTAGCCTGTGCTACACTTGCTGCATAATTGCTGCATGCACCTGCACGCTAAGAGGACTGTGCCAGATGCTCTTACTCAGTTGCTATTTCTCCGTCTCTTTATTGTGCTGACTGAAGCCACAGTACTACATCAAGCCCTTCGACAGGCAAGATGCTGACATCCACCTAGATGTGGCTACTGTGAGAAAACTAGTACTGCAGTTTTTGAAGTGAACTGACAAATGTGAACGTGCCCATCATGGATGTCATGTGTGCCCATTGTCTTAGGTGTAGCCTGTACTTGGAAGGACTTGTGGTATCGATGTCACCAGTGGGGTTACTTTGTACAAATGGTGGGTCCTGTCACGGCTCTGAGAGCACTAATATGTCTTACTGGTCTGTTGCATGTAGTGGTAGATAAATTTGGTAAGAGATGAATCCCCTTGTGTTCTATCCCGGTTCATCCTGGTCCTCAGAGATTAGAGGGCTAGGAGCAGCTGGACTTACCTCTTAATAGATATGCTGATTTAAATGTTTGTGGCTATAGATCTGACACCAGATGTACAAACGAACAGCCTGTCTGCTGTGGGTCTGGTTGCACTCAGAAGAAGCAGTCAGATGCACGAATAACACTTTGTTTACATATGCAACAACATATACGAATTCTTTAAGATTGCTGGTGCTAAATTCATTAGGCTGCAGAATGGCTCTGTAGCTCCAAAACACACCATTGCCATCACAATGGGAATCTCCTGGCATAGTGGAGGCTGCAAATCTTACCAAAAGGCATCCCCTCTGAGGAGGATGAGCAGAACAAACCTGTCAATCAGTCCCTCTGACTTGCTGTTGAATTCTCATCCCGCAACTTAGGTCCGGAATAGGGATAATATTTATACCTTGTTCACATCTATTGAGCAAAGGGGTGGGGGGGGGGATGGGGATGCACACAACTGGCCAAGCCCTTGTTCCTGCTGGTCAGCTGTAGCAGTGGCACAAAACATTTATGACTTCCTTGGTAAAATCTGCAAGAAGCAGATAACTGCTGTAATTTGTGTGAGAATGGGATAAGCAGCCTTCCCTGCATTCCTCACTCCTCCTCAGTGCCATGAGAGCACAGACCACCAGATCTTCATCCAGCCTCTCCGTCTGTCCTAGTCACGAGATGTTTATCAGCAGTGTTGAGCTTTGCAGTTTTCAATCTTTTTCTGCTTCCAACAAACAGTATGGGAACGGAGCCAGGGAAGGACATAGGTGAGTCCAACATGGTCCCGATCTGCCCATATGTGGGATCTCCACCCACATGTTCTGCCTATGGGCCCAGGAATTCCATTTAAGGTCAAACCAGGGCTTCAGTCCCTGCCTGAGCAGGGACTTGCCTGGTTAAGGTCTATCTGTCTCTAGCTCTGTTATAGTTGTGCCTGTGTAGGGGTATGGAAATTGACTGTTGATCCAGACCCTGATCTGTGGATGGTCTTCTTGCCTGGACTTGCATGTGTGCTATTACTGTGAAGCTGCCTGTCAATCATGACTATGACTGACCCTGGTTACCATCACTGGATGTGATCCTGGCCTGCATGACTTCCCAGCTCCATGTGGTCCCTTCGTTGCTACAAGCTTGTGATTATCTGAACTCTGGCTTGACTGCTTAACATCCCTGTCCTGCTTGCCTTGCTTGGCTGTTGTGGGGATGGGGCCTTGCCTGGTGAGGCCACTGCCTTGCCAGTCATAGTATCTCCTTTGGCTTCTAGCCCCTGGCTCTTAGGGAGCCATGGGTCTTTGCTGAGCCCTGATGGATACAGAACTTTAGTAGGTGGGTGTGCAATATCCTACCCTGTTGATATCTGTCCTCTGTCATCCTCCCATTCCCTTCTAGGAAACTTCCTGTGTCAGTAGGAGGGGCTACCACTTCTATCATTCTTGCCTTTGTGCCCCAAGAAAGTCATAGATGAGGTTTCTGGTAAGTGTAAAAAGGTAAATGGTATTTGCTATCCACTTTTAAAGACAAGATTTGGATAAGTGACCTATACAGTGGCTGGAAAATTATCACCACCATCTGTGATCAGGGGTACAAAGACCAGCTGGCATCTAATTACTACTGCATTCTTCAGCAATTGATACTGGGGCTGTCATCTTTGACCATCTTCGTTAATGAACTGGAGAATGGGATGTAATGAGCCTTTGCTGGTTGTATGGAGAAATGGGGTCATCAAGATACTCAAGAGTGATTTTCTTTGGAAGTTCAGGGAAGTCAGAGAGAGTGTCTCTCCAAAACACTTGTTTCCTTTTGCTTCCTTCCAACAGATGAAACTAGAACTAGAGATACTCACAAGAGCCAGTTTCTAATGGTGTGATAAGGTCATGGCCACAAAGGATGGCCTGTCCAGCAGATGCCTATCTTTGTCATCAGGCGGTAATGTCTGTGTGGAAACTGGGCTCACATCTGCTTCAGGAAGTGATAGGGATCCCTTGCCCTAACCATCTAGTGAAGTGATGTTCAAGAAGGTCAATGTCTTGTTGTGTAACTTCAAATTAACAAATTTGACACATTTAACCACTACACTGTTATTTCCTTTGACCAGATATGACCATAGATGCCATAAATTCAGTGGCCATTTACTTCATATAATTGTCATGACATGTTGTAAACCACACCCACTGTTTCGCCATGTGCCCAGTTATACGGTGACCTGGTCTTTGTAAACCAAGAGTAGTGCCAGTCACCAAGACAAAAAAAAACCCAAAAAACCCCGCAAAAACCAGCAGGAAAATATGCATTACAAAGCTATGGGCTTGAGAGCCAACCTCCTTCCCTCTCCCTCTCCCTCTCTCTTTTTTTTCCTACTGATGCCTCATTAACTGAATGCTAGACATGTCTGTGCTCTGCTTCCCAGTCAAGGGTGTGATAGCAGACAGGTGGGCTGTAATCTAGAATACAGCCTTTATTCTAGAAACTTCATCCTCTTCCTTGAAATTTAGCTGGGGTAGCTACACTTACTATCTCCCTGTCTCAGTTCTTGTCTCTCTACCTTCCTGTCCCTAAGTATTTTCCATTCAGATGGTGCTTCAGATAAGGCAGTTAAAGTTTGGTAGTGTGTGGTGAGTTGACCCCAGCCAGCAACTATGTACACACCAGCCACTTGTTTGCTTCCCACCTCACCCCCAGTAGGATGGGGGAGAGAAAAGGAGGAACAAAAGCAAGAAATCTCATGGATTGAGATAAAAATGTCTTAATAATTGCAGAAAAGGAAAAAAAAAAAGATGTGAAGCCACTCATTCACCATCTCCTACCAGCAAACCAATGACCAGCCAGTCTTCAAGCAACAGCTACAGAAAGACTATCCTCCAGTTTTATTACTGAGCATGACATCATATGATGGGGAACATCCTTTTGGTGAGTTTGGGTCACCTGTGCTATCTGTGTCCTCTCCCAGCCTCTTGTCTGCCCTGAGCCTACATGCTGTGGAGGCAGAGTGGGAAACAGAGAAAGCCTTGAGGCTGTGGAAGCACCACTCAGCAATTTCCAAACCACTGGTGCGTTAACAAGACTGTTTTAGTCACGAATCTAAAACCTGGCACCATACGAAGAATATGAACTCCATCCCAACCAGGCACAGTACGTAGTCACGGATGGGCTGAAGTTTTCAGTACAAAACTATGGTGCTTGTCAGGAGAAAATGAAGATCCATGTGGCTCTCTACAAGCACCTCAGTCCCAGTGCTGAGGCTTTGTGAGGAGGACGCTCTGATCATTAAGGCTGTGATGGTGATAAGTGGTGTCTGTTGAGTTCAAATGAACGTGGGCCTTGCAGTCTTCAAAGTTAAAGGTAAAATTCACCTCAATGTTTTTGTTTAATGAACAATAGGAAGAGAAAGATTTCTATCTTTATAGTTATATCTTGGGATAAAGTGAAAGACATTCATACAGTGTAGTGGTGGACTTTGCCAAGGTCCCTGTTTTCTGTAATGTTCCTTTCTATTGCTACGTGCATAAGTTTTTTGAATTACTGATTGGTTCATATCACTCCTTGGTTTTCTCCATGCAGTGCTAACTGTTGAGCATTACTTGTTTGATCTTATAAAGATGGCTTAGGTTATTCATAAAATTATTTCACTCTTAAAATGTAAAATTTTACACCTCCGTGTAAAAGGATAGAGGTTTTCTGCTTCTCTTTCAGTTTTATGTTGCTATGGCACTAATAACTGAAGTGCATGGGAAACTAACCTGTGTCTGAAAAGGTGTTAGGACTGTAAAATGGAGCCTGCACCATTGTGCACCTTAAGCCTTCCTGTGTCCCCCAGGAGATTATCCTCTTTCCTCCAGTCATCGGTGCTATTAAAGAAAAGTTGTAAGTAGCATTATACTTAAAATTAAAAAATAAAGTCCTTCTGCCATAGCACCACTTGTGCAATAGACTACAAGCTGAAAGCCAGAAAACATAACCTTTATAAACGAATAATTCCACAGCAAATCACCACAGAAGATGGTCTTCATACCAAAATGTGGAGATATAGCTAATAAGGAATAAAAAGATACTTTGTATATTAATGGGCTTATAGTGGCTTTCCCTTACATCTCCTTAGATATGACCTTTAGAGATCCTTTCCAGCCCAAACTATTCCGTGTTTCTCTATTTTTCAGAGAGAAATTAGCTTGACACTGTGCTGTCACCCAGTAACTTTGGACTCTGTTGACAAATATCAAGCAACAACTGTAGAAGATAACATTGATGGCTGGTTTCAGATGAGGTAAATGATGAGTCCTTCCTTACCCCAACAGTGTGGTAAAGGCAAAGAGAACTCAGCCCTCAGGTTAGCCCACCAATTAACATACATGTGGTTCCCAGCTAGCCACAAGAGATGCTGACTTGTACCCTACCAGGAAATGATGTGGGAGGAAGCTAGGATACTGTATGTGGCCTCAGGAAAATAGGGGTCTGAACAGGGGATACTGTAGAGAGGTTGCTGATGGCAGTGATAGGGGAGCATCTCTTTGGGCCTGGTGGATACACTTTGTTATTCTCACTGCTTACAGTACTTCTCGGCACATCTGGTTCTTTAATGATTTAATTACATTGATTAAAGAAGATAAATGTCTCTTGTGCTTTAGAAGTACTAGTAAGTGTTGCTAGAAGCAATAGAAGAAGCCTAGACGAGGAGAATTTATTGCAGGATTCACCTTTAAACCGAACCAAAATTAAGTTTAGCATAGAGAGGTGCTAGTTCATGCTCAAAGACATAAGGAACTAGAAGGAGCAGTATCAACATAAACTTGGAATATGTTGCTTAGTCCATGGTGTTCGAGTGTTTGCTCAGGAGGACTTTGAGGACCAGGCAAAACAATATAGATTGAAAATAACAGGCTATAAAAACAATGGATGTGAATGAAGACTAAGATACTCTACCTGTGCATGCAATAACTGCAGATAACAAGAAAAGATCTCCTTCTTAGACCCCATCAGGACATAGGTTGTGGCCCACCATGCAATTTAATCTTCTAGGACATGTAATTAGAGCCCCCTTCCCCCCCCAAAAGTCAGAAGTATTAGACATAGCAGACATATTCTGTAGGTGGATGGAGGTCTTCATACTGCAAACCAGCGGGATCATGTCTACAGTTCATCAGCTGGTGGAACAGGCATTTTTCTTTGCAGAGTTACCTGCAGATTCCTACCTGGATCTGGCAATATGCTTGACAGGAAACCTCTGCAAAACTGTTCATTAATATAATGTGTAATATATTCATGTTCCTTGCTGTATACAATTCTTAGTGCAGGAGGAAAAAACAAATGCAATCATCACACCAATATTAAGAATTCCTGTGTCAGAAAATGAGCAAAGGTCATCTATTTCCAAGTGTGAGCGAGTATCAACATGCTAAGAAAAAGAAGACAGCAAAAATCGTATATAGAGGTAGAAAAAAAATGTATATTGGGGGTTGTTACACATTTGTAATTTGTCAAGCTCCATAAGCAAATACCCTTTAATGTAATTTGCAGTTTGGGTTCAGTGATGCCTTATTCAGCAGGGTCCTGTTATTTTAAACTACTCTATGCAGTTCCAGTCTCCAGTGTATTAAGTTCATAGCAATTTTGCCGATATTGATAAATTGCTATGACTGATAAATTGGCTACTGTCCGTCCAGACAGCTGCTCAGAGGAAAATACCTTCAAGGAGCCACGTTATAGCTCCATAGAATATTTAGTCTGGATATATGCATAAATGTCACGTTAACATCAAACTTCTGACTGTGATAATGCTGGCTTGACACAGACCTGCATAGCAGAGGAACCAAACACAACTGTTTCTGGTACTGCTGCTTCACCTGTAGGCACCTTCAACAAGTACAATATCAATGGGCAGCTTGGCAGAAGGGCCGACAAGAAAAGCTGTCTGTAGAGAAAGCTGATGTTGGTTCTCAGCCTTTCTGCTCTGCATCTCATGCAGCTGGCTGTGGTAGAACCTGTTCTGATGTACAAGTACATGCAAAGCAAATTTCTTCTCTGATAAGACCCTAAACAGGTACAGGCAAGACTTAAGTGTGCATGAATCCCTAAGACTTAAATTTTAAAATGTTTTTATGACAAAAAGATACTATTTGTAGAAAGAGTATGGGAATCGGAGCTCAAAGCTGTGACGTGCTGTAGTATTTGAAGGCCACCGTGTATGTATTAAGAAGGTTAGTTCGAGGGGTTTAATGGCTTTGTAGACTGTTGATTTTGTGGTACTAATGTTGAAAGACATCTTTATACCCTGCTGCAACAGTATGTACTCTGGGTAAGTCACTGCTGTCTCTCACATAGACATACTTGGAGAAAAGTTTCACCCTGATATGATGAGCAAGATGAAAGAGAACTTTAGTAATGACTGTATCCTGAGGATACATGTACTAGATTTATTTGTGAACCCTAGTCCCAGAATGCTTTTTGACTTGTATTAATTTGGCACTGAGATGCACAGTGTAAAGAAAGGCTCTCAGGGAAAAAATATGGAGTAAGATGAGAAGTCCCACAGCTGTCTGGCAGGGATGCATTGTGTGCTGGTAGCGCAAGTGGCTTTCAGCTTTTCTGTGCTCCTGGGATGTTTTGTTGCAAGGGAGATAAGAAACTGCAGAGAGTTGTTCTGCAATGTTTTGACGAGAACTTCTTGTACTCCATTGGTCTGTGTGCTGGGAACAGGAGAAGGGTCAAATGCATCATCAGTGATGACTAAGTGTATGGATGCTCTAGCTGCTAGTGCTCCATCCTATATGGAGCTGTTGTGGCTTAACCCATCAGGCAGCTGAACACCACACTGGTGCTGGTCAGTGGTTCTGGGACTTCAGCAGAAGAAATCCCTGCTGTCTTTCTGTAGCCTTGTCTGCTTTGTAACACTTTGTTGGTATACACATCCATGATTAATTCTGATGTGGATACAATTTGCAGAAAGCACAAAGTAGATTGAAAATGTGCTGATTTACTTCTTGAAGCTTTATTTTTTTTTGAAAGATCAGCAGTGACTGAGAGGTCAACTTCTTGATAAATGAACTCGAAATTAGCAAACAGGTATTTTTTGGGGAGCTCAATGGTTTAGTAAGGCTGAGATGCCCCTTTGGTTCTGATTCTAGGCAATGTCTTAACAAGAGTGAATCTGTGAAGAAATCCAGAAGGTAAAACATAACAACAGTATGCTAGTGGTTTCTTGTTTGCTTAATACTGTGCACATGTGATTTTTATTTATTTATTTTTTCCTGATAATAGGTATATAATTTTTTTATTGGCTATCAGTGGCAAGGTTTTAGCAGTGGGGAGGCTGCAGGAGTTGCCTGTGTGGAGATGTCCTGGCTACAGCTGGGTGCACAGTACACCGACTGCAGGACACAGGTGAGCCCACCACCCAAAATGGTTGTGCTTCTGGGAAAGCATTTTAAAAATGGTAGAAAACGCCAAAGAGAGAGAGCAGGAGGAAACAAAAGAATGAGGAACAGCAGAGGGAACACTAAAGTTGGAGGAGGAGGTGCTCCATACTGGTGCAGATATTCGCAAAGTAAGTACTGCCCATGGAGGACTAACATTGGAGCAGATATTTCCTCAGAGGGCCACAGGCCCTATGGATGAGCACATGTTGAAGCAGATACACCTCCAAAGAGACTGCAGCTCATGGAGGACCTATGCTGGAGCATAGGAAAGAGCATCAGAGAGAAACTGCCATGTCCCGAGTCCAACCCTCTGCACTACCTGTTGCTTTAGTGAAGGGACTGAGTGTACCCTGCAGTGGTAACAAGGTGGGAGGATAAGTGCCTGGAGTGATGGAGTGAAGCTCGGCCTGGGAATGGGGGAGAAAAATTGTTTCCCCTGTTTATAAATGTTTGGGATTTTTGGTTTTTTTTAAAGAAAAATCCAGATCACTACTCTCATATTTATAATAATGACAATGAATTAAGTTAAATTCCCTGAGGCAAGCCTGCTTTGCCCACTACAGTAATTGGTGAGTGATGTCACTGTCTTTATCTCAACCTTAGTTTCCCCTTTCTTTTTTTGCTAGTGCCAGCACCATCCTACTGTGAGATGAAAGAGCAGGCAGTGGTCCACCACAAATTTAAAGGAGAAAATCACTATGCCTTCAGGGAGCAGTTGTAGGATTTTTCCTGAAGGAAAACAGGCATGCCTGTTTTCTGCAAGACTGTGCAGGAATAAATTGGGCTGTGGACGACGACCTTGAGGTATGCTTGAGAGCGGCAAAGGAGGAAGCACAAAGCAGTGATCCAAGAAGATAAAGAAAGTAGAAGATAACCAGGATGAGAGGTGGTGATGGAGGCGGTGTAGGATAGCCAATGATTTATTAGGTTATGACGTGTGAACAGTGTGTGTTTAGAGTAGTTAACCAATAGCTATTAATGGCAGCATGTATATGGGAAAAGAAATAGTATATAACCCCGGTGAAAACATGAATAAAGTGCCCTCAACTTTGATCATAGTGGTCCGTGTTGAGTTCATTTCCCACAAGTGGTGCCCGAACAGGACCTTCTCGCTGCCATTCTTCAAAGGAGTACGAGCAGTTAGAACGAGAAGGGAGGAACCAGTGGCAGGGGGACCGACCGTCAGTTCAGCTGCCCCGGCCAGTGCGTCCACAGAGACGGAAAGACAGCTGTCGACTTGAAGCAGGGATCTCGCCCAAAAGAGGTGAGCAGTCAGGGGAGGAGATGGGGAATCTGCTCAGCAAAAAGGAAGAAGCGGTGTTAAAGCTCCTCCAGCATATTCTCTCTAAGAGAGGAATTAAATACAATGAACTTTCTCTCAAGCGCCTCCTGCAATGGAGTAAGGAGAGAAATTTATTAACAAGTGTGGGTACGGCCTTTGAG
>WUAM01000359.1:33592133-33605996 GCA_024336885.1 Actenoides hombroni
GTTGAGGTGTTGGGTATTGAAGCAGTTAGATATCACTTCAAAAATATTAACCAAGCTTTTAGTAGATGTAGACAGCATTGGGCATGCTAATTTGCTAAATAGAGCTGTGATTGATTTTTTGTTGTTGGCACATGGACACGGGTGTCGGGAATCTGGGGGTATGTGTTGTATGAATTTGTCTGACCATTCTGTATCTATCTATAAGCAGATCAAATGATTACAGGAAAACATGAAGTTATCCATTACAGATGGTGAACTATCTGGATGGTTGGCTAGCTGGGGAATTACAGGATGGATAAGGATCTGTTAACACAGGGGATGGTAATTTTAATAATAGTGTTAGTGATGTTAGCTGTAGTACCTTGTATATTGAGGATGGTAGGAAAGATGCTTGAAAAAGTTATTCAAGGGCTCTGGCTTCCACAAAAACAAAAAGGTGGAATTGTAGGATTTTTCCTGAAGGAAAACAGGAATGCCTGTTTTCTGCAAGACTGTGTGGGAATAAATTGGGCTGTGGACTCCTTTCCCATGGCCAGGATGTAACATTACCATGTAGTCCATGTCCTCCAATCCTAGGCATACTTTAGCTCCCAGCATGCCCCGAAGTAGAGAATTGGACCCTTATAACTCTATTATTATGATTTTTACCAATGATAATTTATAGAGGCAACACTTTTACTCAATTAAAACAAATCATACCAGTTGAAAATAGCACAGTGGGACAGAGTTCAGAAATGAGAAACACCAGAATTCAGAAATGAGCTAAACCATGAGTAACAAAGTAAACATACCTACTTGCTTTACTTCGGAGACTTGGTCTATGTGTTGACGATAAAATTATAGAAGGAGAAAATTCTGCTCTGAAATAATTTTTCTTCTGTCCTGAATTCTGTTAATCCAGTGGTCCTTTCAATAAGGATAATTTCTATTAAGAGCTTGGAGACCAGGCATGCTAGCTGTGGCCACCTCCCAGCAAGGTCTAACACAGATTTAATTTTCAGATGTTGTTTTATCTATTACATATATCAATTTCTGAATTCTTTATGTCCTTTGTGCGTCGTATCCTTCTTCATTTACTTATCATCACTGAAGTTGATCTAAATTCTTGAAAACTAATTGCTGAAGAAGCCAGGTTTCTCTAGAGCAAGTTACCTAAATTCTGCGCTGCCACCTTTGTTGGCCATGAATATGGGGTTCTTTCCCAGCTAGATCAATACCATAGCCTGTGGAGCAGGCTTTTTATTTTTCTTTTTTTTTTCTTTTCCTTTGACAGAGGGTCACAAAAATGGTTATTAAACTGGAGAGTTTTGTTAAACATAACCTCAAAATGCACTTATGCGAGAGTTTTTTTGATAGATCCTCTGATGTGAATGCAGAAGCACAGAAACAGAGAAGAAAAGCTGGTGTGGACTCTTAGCTTGTGGTTTGTAAACTGTTAGATTAAACAATGTTTACAGTCTTCCTTCTCCTTTCTGTTGCATGTCAATTCATCATATTCTTCCTTCACAACTTCATTCTCATATTCTTCCTTCACAACTTCTGACAAGTCATTTTCCCTTCTTTCAGTTTTGGTAAGAGAAAAGCTGGAGGTCGTGGGAGTTCACAGCCCCTTGCTATAGATCATTTTGCTTAGATAGGCCAGTGATAAAATTGCCAAACCAGCACAAATATGTTTAGCATTTCTTCTGATGGGACAGAGGGTGGCCAAATCACTGACTTAGTGTAACTGTAAAGCGGTAATAGAACACTGACCTGACATTAATATATTTAGCTAATTTCTGATTTAACATCTGGTAGACCATGATGTTGTAAGATCACTGTGGTTAAAACAGCTGCAGAGTGAGGGTAAAAGTGATCAGTTATCTCTGGGTGAGCCTGGGGAGGAACACCTCAGGTAGGCAGCTGTGGGGTACAGATGGAGTGGCAGGTTGCCTTTGGGATGGATTCAGAGCTGACACCCCAAGGATGATGCGTAATTTGACTGCATAAATGAGTAAGTACAGAATGTCACAGGTCACCAAAACTGAAGGGATAAAAGGGAAAATCAAAGACCAAGATAGGCTCAGAATAGAACCAGCATTGAAGATCCCACTGTCTGGGAAGCTACAGCTACAAAGACAAACATCTTCTCCAGGACACCTTGACACATGAGGTGGGACACCCCTCACAAGTGTGGACCCTAAGAACCAACAGCTGCATCTTGAAGACCTTCCTGAACTGGGAGAACTCAGGATTTGGGGAGTGCTTGTCATGCTAATAACACCATTTTGCTAATACTTATCATACCTGCATACTGCTAAGTGTATCATAGTTATGTACTTGTTGGGTTCAGGCAAACATAACTGGCATAATTGTATGTCACAATTCCCTTAGCCCAGTAGTACTTGAGTTTATTTGGCAATTTCTCAGAGCAGGAGACTGCGAACAGGGTGAGGCTGGAGCCTGGAGAGGCAGAGAGGGACACCGTGTGAAGAGACAGACACCCAGTGTGTTCAGCCTGTAGAGCTGTCTTTGTAGTCTGGAGGGGTATCAAAGGGCGCCTACACCATTTATAGTAAATCTAGAAGTGAATTTATTCACTTTCACAGGCAAGAAATTTATTTCTACCTTACCGTAAGGAAAAGATATACTTTGTTAAAAGAAAGGAAAAGACATTCTGCAGTCATTGGCTGTCAGTGAGGAACTAGCCTGGCTGGCAATTCCAGTAACCCAAAGAAAAGTGGATTATGTACAAAGACAATAAAATGAAGAGAATAAAATAATTGTAAAAAGGATTGCTCCTTTCTGAAGGAATTCCTTCAGAAAGGAGCAATCCCAAGAGAACCGGGTGAGAAAAGGCAGAAACAGCATAAGAAAAAAAAAAAAAAAAAGCATTTGAACTGCAGTATGTCCGGTGAAATTACAGTGTAGTAATAAACTGAGTTATGATTATCACTACTAAATCCACTAGATGACAGTGTGGAGACTGCATTCAGCTCAACAGCAATTTCTGTCTGTTCTTTATAGGCCTGGTGGCATTGTCTCACTGCTCTCTGCTATAAAATCAAAGTTTGCAGTGTGCCCCTGCTCATCTGCAGTGGCTTCACGTGTGTCCATGGAGAGAAGGTGGTCTCAGTCAGTACTAACAATAAGGGCAACACTGGCATGAAAGGATTGACTGTCACTTTTCCAGCACCACTTATTTTTTCATAAGCCTAGAGGCCTGGGGTCTTGGATTAAATTGGGGAATGATGATGGAAAGTAGGCTAAAGGATGAAGGGGCAAACACCATCTCTCTGCTGTGCCTTGCAGTCAGTCATGCAGGGGGACAGACTTTTTAGTACGGTCTGTTGTGACAGGACAAGGGGTAACGATTTTAAACCAAAAGAGGGTAGACTCAGACTAAATATAAGAAAGATATTTTTTACAATGAGAGTGGTGAGATACTGGCTCAGGTTGTCCAGAGAGGTGGTACATGTTCTGTCCGTGGAGACATTCCAGATCAGGTTGGACAGGACTCTGAGCAACCTGATCTTGAACATGTCTTTGCTCGCTGCAGGGGGGGTTGGACTAGATGACCTTTAAAGGTCTCTTCCAATGCAGACTATTCTATGATTCTATGCTTTTGTTTGCACACTATGTGCCTGTCATGCACCAGTCATAGACCAGAGTGAGGTTTTCATTGTATTCTCAGGAACAGAATTAAGACTCAAAATGGGGTCAAGTGCCAAGTAACTTTATTTGCCTGACAACAGGTTTGCAAAAGCGAAGAGAGAGAGACAGGAAGGAAAGAAAGGAAGAAAAGGGTTAGTTGTGATAGTTACCACCCGTCTCATCAGTCCGATTCATTTCCAAGTCCCTTGTGAAAACATTCTATCTGATGTTGGTTGTTTTAGCTCTTCCAGTGGGTTGTCTTACTGAGTATTCATTCTTCTTCGAAGAACTACTTAGCATGTTCCAGGAGCTGTTTTACTTAACCACACCTACCCCCCAGTGGTGGTACACATGCCCAACACCATCTCTAAGGGGTCTTAGGTGGTCTTCAGGGGTCTCCAGACCCCTCGATCTTCTAAGCCCTGGGTCTGGGTGCATGCACGGGGGTTGGGTTGCTGTTCTCAGAATCAGCTCCATATTCAAGTTTGTAAGAAAACCAGAACTTCTAGTCTTGTCTTCTAACCGTTGCTCAGTTTGTGGTTTGATGTTCACCCACACTGGTGCAGCAATGTTGAGATAAACACCCGACACAGCCTCTGACAGAGCCCTCCCCATTGCTGCCTCAGTGTGTGAGAACATGTGGTGCCTGGCTCAGCCATCACCCAGATTTTGCTGACTGATACAACAAAGACAAAGCTGGAAGGAGGGGAAGAGAAGAAGAAAGGAAGTTAACAAGGATTAGATGCATGGCACAGTTTTAGCTTCTGTGGCTTTTCCAGTTTTGTATGAGGTAATTGGTAAAGCAAGTTAATACCTAGGGAACGCAGCAGGTTTCCTTTTATAGCACTGGTTTCTCCATGCAACCTCTTCATGGGGTGACCCAGTGTACAGATATTATCCCTGTAGCTATAGCATGAAGGACCACTAAAAGTTATGACTAAATATTTAATGCCAAACCAAGATTAATAAAAATCAGTGCAAACGAGGTTAACTTAAATAAATCGCTATTCATAGGTAATGTAATTTTTATGACAACACTGTTTTGAAAATGTGCTGTCATTATAGATAGATAGGCAAGATAGAAGTTAATGAGTGGTTGCTGTGATTAACCTTGCTTTATGGTGAGAGATGTGATCTTTATGGCTTAGTCCTGTCAAATACCCTTAATTTTGTAGGACACCACTGTTTTCACTCCAATATTGTTTATATTTCTCACCAGTTCTGTGGGTTGCTCTTCATCCCTTTCTTGCAGCATTACTGACTTTTAGTCGTGCTCCTGCAGTCCAGCCCAGAGAGGTTACAGTGGTGTCTTCTTGCAGTGGCACTGCTGAGAGTACAAACTGTCCTGCTGGAGGGCAAAAACCATCCAATTGCTGGCTGTGGGGTTAAGGTGATCACCACCTTCCCTTCTGCTCCATCTGTCTCCTACTAAAAAATGCTTTAGTTTGAGGAATATGAAATATTAATCTGTTGTGCCATTAATTGTAGCTCTTCTTGCCATGCACTGGAATCCCAGAGTGCCTTGAATTTTGTCTTAGCCTGATACAAATGCTTTGAAAGTGGCACTTGCCAGTTGTCCTGGTGATTTTATAACACCCAAGGTTTTAGGATTTTTGATTCATGTGCTACAGAAACTTTTCCTTATGTGGGATAACATGAAATTCCATGAGTGAGAATGGATGGATTTTCTTTTGCTCTGCTTTTTCTTTTGTTCTGCTTTTTCTTTCCATGTAGGGGAAGATGTGTCTGTCTAATTTTCCCCATCACCGTTTCTGTAACTAGAAAGAGGAAACGAAATACCATGAGTGATCTCAATAATTACCAACATGTGAGTCGTTCATGGCCTTTGGATCAGGCAGCTGTGCAGAGAAGGATTGAAAATCAGGATGTCTGTGAATCTTCTTTTTCTTCTAAATTAACCATATATTGAAATTTCATAAACAATTATTTCAGTCTTCTTTACTTCTCAAACACAGTATTATTTATCATTAAAGGATACTTTGAACATAAAACTATTGGGATGCCCTTTATTAGAGTGGCTTACTGCAGCTCTCTTTCTAATGAATTTTTTGCTTTATGACTTGCTGGCCGAGTTTGGTCACTCACTTTAAATCACACAATTGATTCAGTGTTCAAAGTCAGTTTATCAGACCGTATCTTCTTGAGATTGCCTGCCAGCAGAGCCGCCTAGGCAATGAAAAATTAGGATGGAAAACAAAGTAACCTTGTTATTTGTTTAAATTGTCAAACATTTGAAGTCTGCTTCTGCAACCCTTAAACTGTAGAAGGGAGGGGAGCTTCTGATGCCAGCCCAACAAAGCCAAAAGCAAGCAATCCTCTGGAGTGAACACCACTTCCCTCTGGAGGGGGCAATGAACAGCCTGTTACTGTTGCAGCTCTCCTGATAGGTTTGCCAAGAGGCAGGCTTCCTATTCCTGTTATTCCAGCGAGATGTCTGCAAATGCCTATGTTGTAAATTCATTTTGTCAGTGGAGTACGCAGAGGATGTGGTGGGCCCCAGGAAAGCCATTGTTTGTGCTATGGATGATGTGTGGTGAGCTGCCATGCCTGTCTTATAAAACTACCTAGCAGTAAAAGACATTTTACAAGACACTGTAGTTGAAATGATGATGAGAGACATCTTTTGAGAGGATGAGGTTGTGGTAGATACTTAAGGAAAAACACTTGTCTTCTCTTAGCTAGCTTGGTCTTACTCATGGTGAAGCAGGCATCAAGGGACGCTAAGAGGGGGACATTTGAAACTATGCTAGACACAGAGCTGGAGGTGGTGTGTCTATGGGTTATCTGTGGTCCTACAGCCGATGGATAAAGCTCACTTGTCTCTGAATTAGGCAATGTAAGGCCTTATCACCTGGATAATCAAGTTTATATGCTTTTATTTTTTCAGTGCATTGGTCACAGCAGCTTGGCTGGTTTCATGTGAATCTCAGTGGCTTGTAGGCACGAACAGAATTTGACCTTTTAACAAATGAAAACGTCATGTTGTAAAACCTCTTGGTACTTCTGGATTAAGAGCTAATCATGCTAAGTACTTCCTTAATGTGCACATACTTAATTTTGCGTGCTTGGACATGGCAAGAAAAGCCTTATTGTACCGTGGTGTAGTCTAAACTTACAAATACTTGACCTCACAGTGCTGCCAAAAGAAAATTTAATTTGCCAGCAGAACAAAGAGTTAACTAGGTATCCAAAAAATCCTGTGTTTTGAAGAAATGTTGGATGGGGCCTTGAGCAACCCAGTCTAATGGGAGGTGTCCCTGCCATGGCAGGGGGGTTGGAACTAGATGATCTTTAAGGTCCCTTCCAACCCAAACCGTTCTGTGATTCTATGATTCTATGATTCTATGATTCTATGATGAGTTACTTTTAACTAGAACCTTAGATCTTTGAGTGTTGTTTTAAAATTTTCTGAAGAGTAAATAAAAAAAAGAGCTAGTTAAAGTAATAATTGTGGCTCCTATCTGAATAACCTATACAATTGTCTAATCTTGTAACAAAACATGGAAGTCCTTGAGGAAAGCCATCTGGTAGCAGAAGACAAGAATTTTTAAAATGGAGTTCTTTGATCATCCATTTCCAGAGAGAGTGAGAAGATGGAAATGTGGCCTGGAATAAGGTAGAGCAAAGCAGAAGGTGGCTGCCTGGAAGGATAAGCACAAGAAGCGTGGAATGTTGAAAAAGCCAAGGAAAGGAATTGCATGCAAGTCTTTCTGGTTTTCCTTAGCTTTGTGTAATTTCTTGATTAGTCTTTAGAGTAAAACTTGTGTTTAGATATTCCTCTGAAGGCTCTGTGAGTTTATTTGCTCTGTCACATCACCCATGAACAAGGGAAATAGACAGAGCCCGGGCTCACAGCCTGGAGTACTCCTGGGCTGTGCAGAAGCTGCAGGTAAGATATGAATGAGCCAATGATTGTTTTCTAGGTTAGATAGTTGCACTACATCGACTTGTTGGCTCCAGAGCATTGATTTGGCATAGGAGATAAGAACTCTGCATTTGAAGGACACAGTGCTGAGGAACAGCAAGGCCTATTTGCACAAGATACAGGAAAAACAAAGTTTGGGGTCAGCATTGTAGCTTCTGCAGATGAAGCTTATCCAGTTTGGGTGTTTACCAGTTGGACTAAAGTTTATTCATTCTGGTAAAAAAATCTGGGAGTGGATGATAAATGGAAGAAAAGACAGGATATGCCAAAGAACTATTACAATCTGAAAATCATTATTTGGGTGCTTGTTCTGGATTTAAATGTGGTAATATAAATTATTTATGAACTTCCAGTCAAAGTGAAAAGAAGGAATATTTATGGAAGGGCTACGAAGTGGTATAATCTAAAAATAAAGTAGTTTGGGCAGAATAAGAGGAAAAATGGGGCCAAAAAATTCCAGTGATCTATTCAGCTTCCATATTTTGATTATCATTTGACTGAGTTTGTTCTCCACTGCTGCAGAATATTATGAGATCAAATTTCTGACCCATATGGAAATTTCTGCTGGAAAAAAACCCACCTGATGCTGCTGCTTTTCTGACACCAGTGAGGTTTAGTAACAATGCAAATCACAGAAACAGAAAAATGCAGCTGAAAAAAAAACATTTGAGGAGAAGTTCTTCCTTTTCCAACACATCTTTCAAATATAGGTATACCCCTTCTGTCTGGGACCTGACACCAGGGGTACAGGTCTATGGGGGCAGGAAAACCCTTATGAAAAGAGGCAAATGGAATCTATTAGGATTCCCTCTAAAAATGTATAAACGACTCCCCTCTCAGGGAAATATGCTGAAACATTTCAGTTGAAATATGCTGAAAGCAACCCAAGTAAAATATCTACCACCTACTCGTAAGTTTTAGACTCTGAAAGGATTTAAAGAAACACAGACATTCAGTGGAAGCAAATCTTTCCTTTGTATCTACGCCAATTAAATGGACATTGTATTGTATCAAGAGACTACTTAGATCTTCATACATGGTAATGTGATTTAAGTTTCAGTAATTTACATAATAACAAAAATGATAAATCATCATTCGCTTCAAAGAACAACTTTCTGTAGCTGCAAGGCTCAGTGGGGATATAAATACTCTCAAGTATATACCTGAATAATCTGAAATAATTAAACCTAGGTGTCTTGTGAATGGATAAATATTAAAATCTTTCATAGGCATGTATTATTTGAATAATATTTACTCTAAATCTGTTATAGAGACACGGAAGTAAAATAGTTTATTATTTTAGCTGAGGAAAGAGATTTCTAGTCATACTAATTTGTTACAGTATCTATTTGTCAAGGTAGTTCTCATAATTATCATTCCTTATCATAATGGAAACCAGATCTCTTGTTGATCGATTTCCTAATACATCTTTGGCATTGGCTGGGATGTGAGATGAAAGGTAAGTGAAATACTGATGCATAAGGTAGTACTTTGCTTTAAGTCTGTCTTAAATTCCTAAGCATCACCCTTACAAACAGTGTGAAGAAAATGACTGAGTGTACATGGGAGCTCCAGTCTTTAATTCACCTTATCATTTCTGTGCATTTCCTCAGTTCATATGATTTATCTATCAAATTCTCAGTTCAGTCAGTTTTGAAAAAAAAACCCACAACAAAACAATCTAATTTTTTCCTCCTATCCCGGGTTAGGGAGAGAAATTACAGATCTGATATTGTCATCATTTTGCCATATCAACTCCTCACAAAATGTAATCCTCCACATGAAATCCTAGTCTTGCTGCAAACACTGGAAAAGTTTACGATTTCATTGGAGTATTGATTTTAGCCTCACAGAGGACATCTACTTCCTTGTGTTTTCTTCCCTTCCCCCCTCCCCCCCCCCCCCAATTCGTATAGATTTCTATTGTTATCATGTCTCCATTTCTCCAACTTTTTGAACTTCATTATTCATGATGTGTGGATTTTCTTTAAGGGAAAAGAAGTGTTCCTTCTACATGTTTGATAGTCTCATTGAAACAATCAACATAAATTATTCTAATATAATTTTCCCATTTCTGAGTATACACCATCTGTAAACAGTCATTCTGATCAAATGAACAGCTGTGTTATACCAGAACAAAGGTCCATATACTCTGATGTATTATATCTCTACCAAAGCCAATGGTATATAGTAAAAAAAAAGCCATAAAACCAGGGCAATCTTGGATTCTTTTTTTTTTTTCCAAGATACTCCTCCAGTTTCCAGCAATTTCTGATTTAGACATTTTCTGATCTGGGATTACATCTACATCATCTCGTCCAGCTGCCCTTTCTTCTATGAACCCATCTAGTAGGTTTTGGAATTTATTTATACTTTGAGCATCCAAACAAAACAGGATGTTATGTCCTGCAATGCAATTAGGCATGGCACGTGAAAATGCATTCTTTCATTTGTCTTTGACCTACTGCCTGATGATTTCATTTAGTGCCCTGTAGCTCTTTGTCTCATGAAAAATAATGACTAATCATTCCCTCGCCACCTGCTCCATGTAATTTATGTTTTTCTAGACCTCTATCATGTCTGCAGTAATCACTTTTCCAAACTGAGGAAACCAAATCACTCTCTTTTACAGTGGAAATTGTCTCCTACTTCTAACCAATCTCTCCCTCCTTGCCTATATACTTTGTAGTTATAAAATCTCACTGTTGAAGTCACCAGAGCGTCACACAAGATTGGTTACACCACAGCTTTACAGAGTACCAAATGATAGTTTCTATTCCCTTCCTGGTCTTTTTGCTGGTTGGGGAGTAAGAAGCTTCATCTTCCAAAGAATATCTGTAATGACGTAGGAAAATACTTGACTTGGTGATAACAGCTGATATGAGAAATCGCTACTGGGAACATAGAATTAGGGTCACTCTTCACCATGTGCACTGCTTTGCATTCATCAGTGCTGCATTTCTTCTGCCACTTCATTAGCCATGCAGTACTGGGAGATCTTTCAGTAACTCCTGGCTAGCAAGTTCAGTTCTGTCACTCTGAAGCGCTAGCCCTTTCAGAAAAAAAACCCAACCAAACCCGAAAATGATAGAGGCTTTTATGCCACATCTCACAGAAGGTTTTTTCCTTGTGTTTGCTTTCAGTTGTTTTAGCAACCTAG
Source organism: Actenoides hombroni (assembly GCA_024336885.1). NCBI lineage: Eukaryota > Metazoa > Chordata > Aves > Coraciiformes > Alcedinidae > Actenoides > Actenoides hombroni. The sequence continues at coordinate 33,602,873 of WUAM01000359.1, forward strand.
AGTAAAAGAAAGAAAAATAAATACAAAAATTATTTTTTCTCCATTTATTTTGGATCCCATTTTTTTCAGGCAAACCATTTCCTTCAGTTATAAACCCAAGGCACGGTCAATAGGTTCCCTGACTGTGGAGTCTCCATGAATGAAATGTTCAAGAACAGGCTGATGGACAGCTCTAAGGAGTGGCAGAACAACTACTGTCGTGAGGAGGAAATATATGAGAGGTCTGTCTGAGATCTCCTCTGGTGCTGCAACTAGAATAGCCTTAAATGTGGGCTCAATACATTCATAATGAGTCCTTGCTGGCTTTGGCATGCTTCATTGTATCAAGTTAAAAATAATTGGTCTCGGTGGTATATACTTCTTTTATATGTGTTTTTAAGGATGGGGATACATCACATGTATATTTTATTAGTGTCTTGTCAGTGCATAACAGCTGAATCCAGCAGTGATGACAGTATTATTTAGATTAGAGCCTATATATAGAAATGCTGTGAATATTCACTTTATTAACAGCTTTGCAGGAGACAAGTTTCTTGGCTTTTATGCAGTATAAATATGAAATTAAATTATCTGAAGAGAAGCATAGTTTTTGTAAGACAACTTAGTATAGTCAATGGTATGGTGGCAGGAGAATCCTGAGGAAAGCAAGGAGTATAAAGGGGAATAGAGAGAGGACAAAAAGAAGAGGAATATGCAGAACAGTGTGTTACATAGTGTCAAGGGGGGATTTAAGAAAAACAAAGATACTCAGAGATCAAACAAGCAGATTTTTTGTCTCTCAAGGTATGAAATGGAGTTGCTTGGGAACTATTGACATACAAACCCATGAGGAAGAACAGAGAGCAGAAATGTAAAGCATTGATGCCTATGGCAAATAATTCTTGCAGTAGGTATGAGCTGTCCCTGCCCGCTGCTACCTGCTGTTCAGAAATGTCTGCAAATGATGCAGTGAGAATTTCAGAAACCCAACTGGAATTTACCACAGTCATCATCTGAAAGACCAAACACCCTGGGCATTGTAGAATTCTGCTGTCCCTGTGTGTCAGCATGGAGCTGCTTTAGTGATTAAGATGACAAGATGACCTGTAGTCTGTGGAACAGGTAAATGCAATCTTTCACATGTATCGGCAGGTCTGCAACATTCAGCATGAAGTATTGTTTACAGAAGTACTGATTTATTTCAGACACCATTCCTAACTAAAGGAGGCATCCAGTGAAAACATCAGATCCGTGTGATATTGTCAAGGTTTAGGGTCAGGGCTGTGCCCTAGACCTATCACAGACACTCTCTGTTGACCACCCTCCCACCTCAAAGGAGAAGAGAAAAGGAACAAGGGAGAGACACTTATCAATTAGGAAAGAAAGCTAGAACAGATTTAATGAAAAAAAGAAAAAAAAAAAGAGGAATATACACAAATATATACAAAACCAGTATTGAACCCAGCCCCCTCTGATGGCAATAGCAACACCATCATCACTGATGCTGTGGAGCAGGCACTGGGGAAGTCCAAGAGTGGATTCAGCAGCAGATGGGAACCAGATTCAGGAGCTGGATTCTGGAACTGGATTCAGGAACACATGGATTGGGATGGAAGGCAGAATGGACAGAGTCCTTCTCAGTTGCCAGCCATTGAAGAAGAGATTGACCCTTGTGATCCCTCAGCTTTATACTGAATATGACATATATGGGATGGAATCCCTTGTTGGTCTGTTTAGGGCTACCTGTTCTGGATGTTTCTCCCCACAGGTGTGGCCATCTACTTTCTGCACCCTCAACATGATACACAAGATTTAGCAGTGACCTTGGTCTGCACACTAATTCTTGGTAGTAACTCTGAATGTTGGGCGTTATCACTTCTAGAAGCAGACACTGTTTGCAAAAATACGCTGTTCACTTCAGGCAGTGCAGTTTCATAGAAGAGACTGAGCTGAAAAGTAAAATCACTGAACAGAACTGATCTGTTTTAACTCAAACCAGGACAGGTGTGGAAAAAAATGAAATAAAAGGTGGCAGGGACTTTTATCTTTAAAGACTTTTCTAAGAGTCACACTGCCAGTCAGTACCTTGTGCTCCAAAGATTTAATTATTTAGTTGTGTTGAGGTTAGTTGCAGTCAGAGGAAGCAGTTTAGACACGTTAAACTAATCCTGAACTGGGACAGCCTGTCAGATTTAGGTGAGAGGGTGCTCAGGGAGGAGTACCTTGGGCAGTGCCTACTCCCAGAGTCCCAGTATCCCAATCCTCCCTGCTCCCTGAGACAGCCTGACAGCTTGTGATGCCATGCACTGAAACAGGGTCAAGGAAGTGATCACACCAGGAAATTTTGTCTACCTGTAATATTTTTTGCTTTTCTCTTTAAGGACATCACTGGTTAAAAAGAAAACTGTGAGTCTCAGGGTAGCTAGTGTAACGTCTACATACATTTATTGCATCTAATCATTAGAACCACAGCTGATTAATAGCATTAGTTTAAAAGAAACTTCACTTAACAGTGAGGTTTCTTTTACCCTTGGGTTGTCAACATCATTCCTGTATATAATCTCATTTCTCAATATCAAGTTTCATCTACCAGGCTGGCTATAATAGGCCTCTTACTTTTTTTTTTTAGTGGTTAGTCGCCTAAGGTAGTTTTCTCTTGATATTTTTATTCAAGTGTCTCTATTGAGACAGTAGAATCTGGATTGCATGAAGCCACAGACTAAAGAGAGAGCTGCATACTGTGGCAGGCATCTGGCTTGTCATCTCCAGCAGCTCCTTTCCTGACATCTCTTTCCCATGAACATGGGAGGTGCAATATACTGTTGGCAGTTTTTCCTGAAGGGCCAGGAAGGTAGGACCCATTTCACTCATATCCCTAGACACTGATTGCAAGGACCTGATGGCAGATTGCCATCCCTGAAGGCTGCATTGGGTGGATAAATCCCTATCACCCTCACTTCTATCTTTGATCCACTGGTGACTGCCTTCTCAGCCAGTCACTGAAGTCTCACACATTTCCCGTGCATTTTCTGGTTTGTTTTTTTTTTCTCAGTGTCATCTTGTCAAAGCTTTCCTTTCCTTTCCTTTCCTTTCCTTTCCTTTCCTTTCCTTTCCTTTCCTTTCCTTTCCTTTCCTTTCCTTTCCT
>WUAM01000359.1:33619835-33654091 GCA_024336885.1 Actenoides hombroni
TTGCTGTTATCCCATCATACTAGCATGCAGAAGAAGACTGATCAGAAACCAAGACAACACAGGGTGCACAAGGCCACAGATAGAAGGGACAGTGCAAAGAACTGAATTGAAATTGTTAAATTAGAGGGACTGGTCAACATGCTTAACTGAAATCAAAGATGGGCACAAATTCTCGTCCTGTTTACCTCCCCTTGAAGTCAATGGGATTGCAGGCTCTGCAGCCCAGAATGTCTCCCGTGGGACAGTGCCTTCATGCTGTGCCAACCACAGCATGGACACTGAGAGAGGAAGAGAAGAAATCCTGTAGCTTGCCTGATGCCAGGCAAGAGTGGAGCCTCTCCAGGTTCCAGTCCAGGCCTGGGCCTCTCAATTTCAGAGCTCCCTGTAGCTGTAGGTAGGGCATTTCTATCCCCCACCTAGGCTGCGAGAGATTTTTTTTCTTGCTTATAAATTTTATAGGAGAAACCACACTGATTCTTACTGCACATCCATCCCTTCAAAGGAGAATTTGCTCATATCCTTCAAAGGAGAATTTGCTCATATCCCTTCCTATTGCTCTCATCTGTTTTCTAGCTTTTCTGCTGCCACCTCCATTGTGACTGTTCCCTGGGTGTAGATCAGACCCATAACTGTGAGACATAAGCAAACAGCACCTCTGACAACACTAGTGAGGCAGAATTCAGGTGGTTTGGGCAGACTATCTTATGGAGACTCAGGTGCATAGATTTTGGGGCTGTAGTGCTCTGTTTGAGAGGGGCAAAAGAAGTCTGAAGACACTTTTTTTTTATTTAGGCTCTGTCCAGAATGTGTGGAGGAGTGTCTTTGTGTACCTTCTCCAGGAAATGCTGTGCTGGACAATGGCCTGGGTGTGGTCTTCATGGCTGGACATCAACATGCCATGACTGACTAATGGGAGCTGGGAGGAATCCCAGTATATCAGTGGGTATCTATACTTCTGCTCTTACCTCACTACATCTGCAGCCTTGAGTCCTACTGGAGTACAGAAACTAGGCCTCAGGTTTGTGCTGAAACAGTTTGTGGATATTCATGAGGAACAGTAGGTGCAAGAGTGTGGGCAGGATTATGCTTAGGACTATTACCTCTCCTGTGGACCTTCTCCGAACAGATTCAATTACTGGAGTTGAATTTTATTCAGGCAAGTTTTCATTTTTTTAACTTGTTATTAAATTTCAGTGCTCTGATGTTAGGAGCTCGTTGTATTTATTGCTCAGAAAACAGCTGCCTATCTTTAACTACTCTGTCATGACTTAGCAGTTTAGGGATCTGAAGTCTTCTCCCATGCTACTTGGCAACTGAAGACTCCAGTGAACTTCAGCGGGGTCTTTTCCATATAGATTGCAATACAGACCTTCAGCTATATGATAATTTCCATAGTTGGAGAGTGTGATGGGAAAGTAAGGCCATTATAGGATGTTGAAGTAAAAGCAAATTGCAATACTTTGCATTAAATATTAATACTTGTATACAGGATATGTGCTATCCACCATGCAGTATGAATTGTTTTACTAACCTCTGGTGTTTCTTGTGCTGTATTCAGAGGTCTCTGCTTTAGCCTAAGACTTTGGTATTTTGGGCCATGACACTGATTTACGTTACAAAAAGTGCAGTTTTAATCAGTGACCTAATAAGGACTTCTTCCAAGTTAGAGCAGTTATTGCACATGTAAGTTTTCCAGGAAAGATTTGAGACATCTATCAGTGACCAACCTTATGTTTTCAGAAATGAACTGAATGACAGGAATGTGAAAAGGTAAGCTGTGGTGTGTTGGCTCTAAGAGCTTTCACTGTTATGAGATGAAGTACTTGTGGTTCTGATGCTAGGCAAGATTGTAGTGTTAAACAAACATTATTTTATTATTTTACAAACTTTATTAAATTTCATATTTTTGTCTGTTTGTTTTGTCTTGGTTTTTTAAGCAGTCTGTAAATGATTTTTCTGTGCCTCACTCAACTGCATCTCAAACTAGTGGAATTTTGGGTCATTGGTAAAAACACTGTAAGTTTCAGACCCTTGTTCAGCAAGTTATTTTAGCAGATGTGCCTTTTATCCTGCAGTCCACAGGAATGCAGAGAATAAGACTCATTGCTATTAGTCATGAGATTGAAGGTAGCCTGTTTTCACTGTCCTGCAGAGTTGGGAGCTTAATTACCAGTGTATTTTATGGAAAACATTTTCCAGTGGTTTTAGTATCTGTGGTCCTACATGTCCACATAGTATTTGCTGTAAGGTTAACGTTCTTTGTTAGTTTTCATTCTTTTAATGAAGTGTAAAATGGCTTCCTATTGATCTTCTTGCCTGGGCTATCTGCTGTGGCTGTCCCTGTTTGTGAAGGGGGAATGCATGAGATGATCTCAATAGGTCCTTTCCAACCTCAACCATTCTGTGACTCTCTGATTAATTGCTATACATTGGTGGCCTGTAGTGTTTTTAAAGGGGGCAAAAGTCAGTCACATCCAGCCATGATAAAATGGGGATGGAAGGCAGCTTTGGTGTCCAGCTCTGCAAGGCATTTAGGCTTGGGAAATCCTAAGCAGAGGTTTCTTTGTGGGAATCAAATCATTAACATAGTAGCTGAGCAGATCCTCAAGTCCCTCTCCTTGATTCCTTCTTCAACTGACTAATTTAGGCAATATCTCACATTACTTCTTGGCTTTTATTTCATTCTGTGGAGACAAACTCTTGTACTGGATTACACATCTGATTTCCAGGTTGAAGGTGCAGTTTGATGTTTGCTTTACTTTAAATCCAATTATAATTTGTAAATTAGTGGAAACCAGGCTATTGGTGAGCAGCCCTATCCTTGGCAGGTCAAAAATTCTTGTATTCTTTACCTCACAGAGTTGTTGCATCAATGTGCTTAGTCAGTTTACTAACAGAGCTTCCACAAACAATTCTTGGTCTGACTTGGTGACTGAGGAGGATTTTTGAGGTATAGAGCTGAAGGTCTGGCAGCTTCTTTCCTGTTCTGCTTTTTCCTGAACTACTTCAATGCAGGTGACTCAAGCTCCAGCTCCCCTCTTTTCTGACACAGTGCACCTGCTCCAGCTCCCCAGCTGTTCCCGTAAGCCTCTCATATACCTGCTGCTGGAGTCACCTCTGCTTCTTCCAATTTTGATGTGTACAGTTGGTGGGACTTCTCTGAATCCAAAAAGGGTGGAAGAGGGGGAGACTGTTAAATGGGGATTGCTCTCCACACCTCTCTACATCACAGGACACTTAGAAAAGTGTGAAGGCTCATAAATTCCCAATGAGATCTTCTGAATTCCCCCCAAAGACAAATTTGTCCCAGATATATAACTTGGGAGCTGTGAACTGATGACATCTCAGTATATCTTAACACCTCCTTCCAGTGACAGCATATGTGGGCTTGTGCCAGATGAGGCTGAACATTTTCAGCATCTCATCCTGATGTCAACACTTTGTCCTTGGTGTCTGTTCACATTGTGTCACCCAGAAAGGCTGTACTGCCCAGCACACAGCTCAAAGATGAGGACAGGGCAAGGATGAGTGAGCTTCAGACCTGGAGGGACAATACTTGGATGCCCTCTGCATTGCTGCCTCCTCCAGAGCCCAGCCAACATGACCTCTGTCTCTAAGGCATACACTGGCAGAGCAGTTCATTTTGGGAGGTGTGCTAATAAGGATTGCCTTGGCAAAATCAAGCCGCAGCTTGCGAAGCTTTCACGCAATTATTACAGGCTGGGAACTGACTAGCTGGGGATCTGGTCTGTGGCAAAGGATTTGGGGATCCTGGAGGACAGCAAGCTGCATTTGGGCCATCAGTGTGCTAACTAACACTGAAAAGGCTAACAGCATCCTGGACTGTGTTAGCAGAAGCGTAGCTGGTAGGTTGAGAGAAGTGATTATTACTTTCAAATTGGCACTTGTTGGACACCATCTAGAAAACAGCATCCAGTTTTGGGATCCCCTAGTACAAGAAAGATGTGGATAAACCAGACTGGGTTTAGCAGAGCACCACTGCTGAAGCTGAAGCATTTGCCCTGTGAGGTGAGGCTGAGGGAGCTGAGCTTGTTCAGCCTGGTAAAGAGAAGGCTGTGGCGCACCCAGCAGCAGCATGACTATGCCTACAAGGAGGTTATTGAGAGGACAGCCAAGCTTTTCACAGCAGAAGTAGGAAGAGGTGGGAAGACAAGAGGCAGTGAGAGAAATAAATTGAAACTAGAGTTTCAGATAGAATTTAAGGTAGAACTGTTCTCCCATGAGGACAGGCAGTGCCACAGGTTGCCCTGCAAGGTTGTGCAGTCTTTTCCATGGGGCTTTTCAAGCCCCAGCTGGATACAGCCCTGAGGAATCCAGTCTGAGCTCAGAACTGACTCTGCTGTGAGGAGGAGGTTGAACTGGATAAGAAAGACAGTAAGGGACCTTGAACAATGCAAGGTCTCTGAGGATGCCCAGTGTGCTCAGTTAAATTCCAGTAGCAGCTTGCTGTGAGTTACCCAATACATGGCAGCACGCTGCCTGGAAACACTGACCATTAGCAATGCCTTAGCCTTGATTCATACTTGAATTTCATTTTCTCTTGCTTGTCATTAAGACTTCATTGACCTGGGGTTATGAAAGTTGTAGTCTGATGTGCTCATCTCTCAGCCAGACAGCCCTGCACCTCCCTTTGTCATTCCCGCCCCTTTTTTGGCTCTCAGTTGTGCAACTGTTTATAGTCACACCAGGGTAGAAAACTGACCTCAGTTACAAATAAACTGAGGAGGGGGTGTATGCTGTCTGTAACCCAGATAGGTTACATGATCTGGTTCACAATCCATTCCTATGCACTGTTTTACCTGCATGGCCAAAAAGTCAGCACAAGGATAGGAATGAATGTAGAAGAAAGAGAGGGACAGGATGAACTGCTTGGACAGGTACTGATGTTAAGAGCTGCTCATCAAAGTACATCAGGATTGCTTTCTCAAAGAGGAAACGAATCCTGTGCATTAGCTTACAGAAAACATAAGCAGCTGAAATTATCTTAGGGGAAATGAAGGCTATTGTTGCAGCTTTGGCAGCATGCAAAGAAAAATGTAGATGAACCTTATTTATTTTTTTTTTTCCCCAGGGATCTGTATCACCAGTTGCTCCCAGTAATTGTATTGTATCCTTATGAGCCAGTACAGATCAATATTTTTGTTTTAGTCCTCTTACAATAGCTGCCCTTAAACAATGATAGTCACCTTTAAACACGGGGGGCTCACATACCCCTAAAGTAAATCTAAAGGGAGTTTAATTTTTTTTCTACCAATAGTTAAATTATTTTCTTCTCTTTCATCTAAAGAATCTAAGAAAACCCTTCTTCATCTCAGGGATCCTGACTGAATCAGTTATCTGGGTTGAACTCAGGGATAACTGGAAGTTGCAACTGGATTTCATCATAGAAAAGTTAATTTTCCATAGATTTTCTAGAAAATATTGGATTATTATGAAATCTGAAATGACTGATTGAGGTGTAAACGGGTGAGCCAGGCATTATTATTGTGAAGTACTTCCTCTCTAAGGCTTGAGAATGTAAAATTAGGGCTCACAGAAGAGATTTTAATCTAAAGGTCTACATCTGTTTGCAATTAGGCCTTCTGTAATTGATGAAAAAAAATTTGCTATCATCTTTTCACCTTCCTTTAGCTGACATATTTTTCCTTCCCTTCTGTATCGTGTTGTGGATTTTTTTCCTAAGGGGTGAGTGTGCAGTCTGTATGCACAACAGCAGTCAGATTGAACACCTGGCTTTACTGAAAGTGCAGTTAGGGGCAAAACAATGGTGGAGAAAATAAGATTTAGCATAAAACAGTAATTGGTGAACATTCATCATGGTAAAATGAGGAACGTTCTCAAAGTCAGATGGATAGAGTCAATTTGCACCTGGGCCATTTTTATATACCCTGTGCAAGTGGAGGGAAAATACATGCAAGATTATATGTTTTTCTGGCTGTATTGAGGGCTTCTAGAAAAAGAGCTTTCTTCCTGAACAGCCCCTCAGTTTTTCATATAAGTTTGTTCTTCAGCACCTCTTCTTTTATGTTTTTGCAGTGGTATGTTGTTTAGCATATGGACAACGGGGATAAAATCGGATTCACCGCTTGTTCCTGCATCCCTCATGACTCTGCTACTTTTTAGGGCTTTGCTGCACAGTTGTCTTTGCAATGGATTTCCCTTCCATATTTGCCTGATACCTGAGGGGGTAATGTTTAATTCAATGCAGTTCTGTACTGTACATTTTTTCTTTGCTATTGTAAATGAAAATCATCTGGGGTTCTGACAGGCATGTATTCATGTCTGCTGAACTGCCTTATGTTTGTGGTGTGACTTTCATAGGTCTCTTCTTTCCTCATTTCCTTGTGAACTCAACAGCATCCTATTTTATGGGGGAGGAGAGAGGGTATTTTCGTAGTTTAGAGGAATTGCTATGGCATGTAGAGACATGAATCTACCCTTTGTCCCTTTACCCACTTGTATCACTAGCAGCAGATGATTATGAGGAGAAATGAGCAGTGAAAGCAGTCCATGAGTACAGACCAGGTACAGATGGAAGTAGTTAGGACTAGGCAGAAGGTGAAAAATGCATCTCAGCAAGGACAGGTGCCTAAAGCTGAAGTAAGCAGGAAGAAATTAAGCTAGGTTGCAGATTAGTGTTTTAATGGGAACTCTGCTTCTCTACTGAGACCAGTATTAAAAATAATTTCAGGATTATAGTATCTGTGTTTCTGAACTTCTTTCACTATCAATGTTTAATCAACATAAAAGAAAAAGAAGGCCACTGGCCTAGATCTGTGGTTTTGGGACACACCTATGAAAGCTATTAACACCAAAAGGCTTTCACTAAGACCAAAATTGATCCACTCCCATTTTCTGCATCTCTCTTGTGGTTCCTCCCGCTCTGTCTGCAGTCTGTCATTCTCTGCCTCTCATTCTTGTACAGCATTCGTCCATGATGGTCTATGTAGAATCATAGAATCATAGATTCATGTACTTTTTAATCTTCTTTTTTAAAGTGTTTGCCCTGCATCTTAATTTGTGTTGATTGCTCTGTAAGACATGAAGCCGAATTTTATTTTTTTTTATCAAAGACTATTTTTGTCATTATGCAAATGTAAGAAATCTGACCGTTTGTGGCAGACTGGAGGATTTGTCAGCTCTGCTTTGTAGCAGCCTCGCTACTAAAATGATGCTTGGAAAGATCGTTTTTAAGGCAGCTTTAAAATTGGGTTGTCTGTGCATCTGCTCAGGAAGAAGACACCTTTTCGTAAGGCTTTGCAGAAATCAGCCCTTCTTTTTAAATTATCGTATGGTTTCTGAGGTTGTTCATTTATTTAAGCCCAGACAGGAAAACTGATGCCCAGTGAGGTTAGATAATGCACTCAGTCCTTGTGATCAGTTCTGGGAGCGGGGCCCATTACCCACACAGTTGTGCTGTACCCTCTCCATCGTCCCTGCTCCCCTGAATCACGCCCATTTTGCCTCTGCGCTGTAAAGCTGTGTTAAATCCATCTAGTAATAAATACAACCCTATGCTTAACCAAGAAGCATGAAAGACATGCTCAGATACCAGAGTTAGTCACTGAACTTTCACTTCTTGGAGCATTTCAACTGAATTATATAAACATCTTTCTTTCCTGTTCTTTTTCATCTATGTTTGTTTATTTTAATATTGTGATCTCTCTGAGCTCATAGGTGACACCCAGCAAGGGCAATGCCATGCATTCAGCATGCACTCTGGGAAGTTTATCCACACCAGCTAGCCTTTTCTTGGTTCCCCTGCTCCCTCTGGATGGATTTAAATGCCAGTGTATTAAGACTGAACTGTGAAGTGCTGTTTGTCATCACGGACTAGTGGCTACATCCATGGAGGGAACCTGGAAGTTGTTAGTAGTTGCAGTTTAAATTTATGTTTTGGATACTTAAAAATCCAGCTCTTAGTAGTTGTAAACCTCAGATAGGAAAGTGGAAAAAGATCAGCAAGCCTCTAAGTATAAAAATAGGAATTTGAGTCAGTCAGAGGTAACAGGTGGCTTAGTGAAATAAGTCATTTATAAAAGCTTGGCTCTTGGCCAAATGTGAACACAGCATGATTTGGATTTAGTCTTGTTCAGGACTGGAGTCTTGTCTACTCACATCCACAAGGCAAGATGCAGGATGCCAAATTGCACTGAATCCTGGCCTCATATTTCTGGCAAGACAGAGCTCTTAACCTCTTGATGTTTTGAGTTTTAAGAGAGATAGAACATTTGGTATGGGGGTACATGGGGAGTTCATAATTGTGTTAGTCTGTGTAGACATAGACTCTGGTTCTGAATTTGATGACTAATCCAAGATACTTAACAACTATTGTCCAACTTGAATCTACAATTCCTCTTATTAAATATGTGCTATCAATAGCTTGTAGTTCATATAATTCATAGTATTAATTAAGACAAGTTGGTTTTTTTTATAGGTGGGTGGGAGAAGTTTTTCTCATACCTTGAATTGTTCACAGAGTTTTTACAAAGCATTAAAAGGTTGCAGTGTTCTGGATAATTCCAGGTGTCTGCACAGCAATGACAAACATGCAGAGCTTGTCTGAGTGTAGTTGAGGGGAACATTTGCATTCAGTCCTTTCTTTCTTTGATAACTGCATGTGAGTCCCACCTACAAACAGTTAGGAAAGGTTTTATATAAGCATTTCATGTGAAGAATGGTATCTCTAACAATATACCCTATATTTGTGCATCGTGGTCATTTATAGCAGTTATGACTTAAAGACCAGCACTGAAGTCCTGGCTACATGGGTATGTCAAAGATAGAATGGGACAACGATTTACTTGTTGAGTCTCTGCCCATTGCCTGCTGGCGAACAGGACTGACATCAAGAAATAAGCAATAAAATGTGTTACAAACTGATAATTCAGATTTCTTCCCCCCAAAGAAGGGAGAACTGGCATAACTATTTGGTCTCAAACATGTGATGTTATTCCTGCAGCTTCATGAATTATCTTAACTCTGCTGAGCTTCAGTAACTGATGATGTGTATGCAGTTGACTAGCCCCAAATGTGTAAGAGCAAGGTAAAAAAACCCACCCAAGCAAACACAAACCCCAGCAGAAACGTGAAGGAAAGAGTTTTCAGCTGGCCTGTATCTTCCATCTACAGTAAGCTAAGAAATGTGCACTAGATCAACTACTAATCCATAAAATCTCAGTCACAAATCTAGGTCCTTGTTGAAAAATTTCTAAGTAGATGTAAGGATATGGTAACAAGGACTTGTCTGTGAAATAAAGTATATGGTACATAACTATATATAAGAGATACAGTAGTTAGACAGAATGTAATTATCTGTGTATACCAATATGGGAGATGGAGGCATGTGATGTCTGTTAGGAGTGTAGTACTTTGGACATTAGGCAATTCCATTTCTTGGGCATTAGGTAAGCTTGTATTTTTTTCTTCCAGTTGAGGGCTGATGGTTGCCATCTGATAATAACAAAACTTTCACTTAAGATGCTGTAAGTCCAGCTGTGTAAAAATAGTGGCAAATCTGGAACAATGCAGTTGACTGATAACAGCTTTCTTTCCAAATGTGCTGAAGTTACAATGATGCTGTATATTTTTAAATGCTTACTATTCCTAAGATAAGATCCAGATTGAAGTGACAGAATGGAATTACCAGATTTAGATACCTGGAAATTTGGACTGTAAAGTCTGTATTTTAGTTTTCATGGAAAACATTAGGTTTGCTTTATTAAGCAGGCTGATCAACCTAGTATTGAAACCTGTATGACTTCTTTTTGCCCACATACTTTGAAATTGCAGATCACAGTTGTCTGGGCAACTAGATATAGATTTTGGGGTATACCTTTAGACTCCTGGCTGTAAGCATTTTTGCTCTAATCTGTTTAACACTGCTTCATGATTTGTGATTTCAAGCATTTCCAGGCTTCTTGCTTCTGGAGACATATTTATTCAAGAACAGAATATGCAGTGATGCCTTGAGTATAACTTTAGCACTTGGTGTTTTAAAAGTACTTTACTCACTGTTCTTTGGGCTGAGAGAGACATTCAGAGTCATACCTGTTTTATGGCTCTTGCCTTTCGTTTTGTAGCAGATTAGACTGATGAGAAGCCACTTCAAACTAAAATGAGCATATAAGCCTTGTTTGGGTATTAATATCCCTTTCCCTGGGTATAACAGGAAGATTTGCAGTTAAGACCATGCTGTGTACACTTTTTATTCTGTGAAGCTCTCTTATTTGCAAGATTCTTCTTTAATTGTGGTCCCTGGTTTCTTTACTGGTAAGAACTTGAGTTAGGTTAGTTAGTTAGCTGAAGCTGGGCTGGGTGCTGACAGCTGCTGCTTTCTTGCTGTTATGCGAGGATCTGCTTGTTAACTATTCCGTTCTGAAGAAGTGAGTTTGGAAAAGGGGATCCCAAATTCTGCCCCAAAACCCTGTGGCAGATCCTCTTCTCCTGACAGGTTCCTCAGCACAGCTGTTCCCTTAGGAAAGCTCTCTGGTTTAGAGTGAGAGGCCTCTATTTCAAGTCTTCTATCACTTATTTTTTAGTAGAAGGTAATCTACCACTTGAAAAGGAGTCCAAAATCTGATAATCAACATTTGTAGGAGCTTGCAATCCAATGCTTTGTGCTGTCTGTAGAGAAAGGATTTGGAGCTTTGTAAGTGACAGTGTTACGAATAGCCAAGAACTTACCCGACCGCTGGCACTGGATGGATGTGGGGGAAAAGCCAGAGGGAGTGAGTCAGCATGACCTTGGCTGCTGCCAGAGGGGTGGGTACTGCATCCAGCCTCAATTGTCATTGACACTGGTCAGGGTCTTTAGTGGGAAGAGCCTCCGGAGAAATAAAATTCACTACAGTAACCGCTGCTGGTATGCCTCTGATAGGTGTCACATGTACATAGTAGCAATGAAAGCATCAGCACAGAACAGTTTCGTAGTTAGTAAACAGGTCTAATTCTTTGTTACCCTGTGAAAGAATAGACCACACTCGGTTAAAGCAGAAACATTCTGAAAAATCAAAATACTTCTTGTTTCATGAGCTGCTGTTTCGCCCACTAGATCTCAGCAGGGTAGGATAAATTACTGCATGACAGTAGTACCTGGGGATTCTGTGATGCCTGGCACAATGAGTTTCAGGCATATATGTAAAAGGTTAGTGGGTTTACTGTGGAAATAGACAACCTTGTCAGGGATTTGCTGTTAATGAATAATAAGAGGAATTTACAGATGAGTAATGGAAGCCCAGAAGCTGTGGAGGAATAGGCTGTTCAACCATAATTTCATAGGAAATCTGTGGTTAAATGACAAAGAAAACACAGATTTTTCTCAGATCCAGTCCAATCATTTATCTTCCAAATAAGTCAACCAGAAAGCCAAAGCAATCATCTGCCCTGTACTCGCTGACCAGTGTGTGTGCTGGTAGTACTCCCACCGGTGCCAGTGTGACCGGTAAGACCATTTAGGAATGGTGTTACTGGTAGTTTTGCTACTGTAACACAATAAAAACTTAAGGGAAAATGAGGATTAAAAACTTAGAGAAACCTCTTTGGTTTCTTAATTCATTAATTTGCCAGTGTTTCTGTGACACAGCCCTTTACATCAGAGGCCATCAGTAGCTCTTTGCCTGCATCCTGCCCCCCGTGGTACTGCCCCCTTGTCCTGACCATCCTTTTGTGGTCCCTCTCTTACGTACTTTGGTGATCCTAGAGCATGTGGAAAGTACCTGGGATCCCAGAGTATAACATCACCTCCCACTCTAGCTGCCCTGTCTGCTTTGCCCTCTCCTCCTCTGGAAGCTGCCCACTCCTGGCTTACATCCCTCTTCCTACTCCTTCCCACTTGCGCCTTTCCGAACCATGATTCTTCTCTGCTGTGACTGAGATTTTCACATTAGCATTTACTAATTCCTATATCTGGTTGAAACACTTCATTTTTCTTGGCTTTTCCCCACATCTCATAGTTCGTTGTGAGGGTAGACCAAATTCCATCCACCTCTTCTTGCAAAGAATGCATCTCATCTCTTCTCATCCTCCATCTCTGGGTAGCCTCACCCCACAGAGTATTAACTTAAAGCAAGTTGAAAGACTTGGTTGCTCTTTGTAATGAGAATATGTGGGAAATCTTCATTTCAATCTGTGAAGTGTGACTTCTGCAGTCCTTTGAGAGCTTGGGCTGGCTAAAAATCACACAGGATGTGTTGAGCACTAAATCAGGTTTCTTGTAGAGCTGGCAATGGTTAATATCAGGCTTGGACTGGGAGTTTGTAGAGTGAGCTCTGTGGGGCAAGGCTTGCCCTTGCTCGCCTGTTTGTATTGAATGTAGCACAGTGAGCCTCTATTCTTGGCTGGGACAATTAGATTCTATGGCAATATGAGTAATTAATAATAATAATGGGGCCTCTTCTGTGGATGGGCTGTTAGAAATGATTTCCTTCTGCCAGTTGCTTCTCTAGAATGTGGTTTTGAACTTTGAGATCCTGAAAGAGATAATCAAAAAACAAGCAGCTGTCACAAACCTTTAGCTTTGTTTGTGTAGGCAGCGGTGGAAATTCCCAAAACTAAATCATCAGATGGCTCACTGGTTTGTGCATCTTTTGTTGCAGCATCGAGCTCTTATGCAATGGACCCTTGCTTTATTATTAAAGACTCTTCTCACCAAGAGTGGGTTTCAGCTGTCACTATTTTTAATAAGGAGAAAGAAGCAAAATGGTGCAATGCAAACCATGCACTGATCCCCTGTTGCTCTGCACCCACTTCACGTACGAAGCACATGCAATTAGCTGTTCTGTGCACTGCCAAGGCACTGCAGTCGGGGTGACCCGGCTGCTGCAGCTGCAAGAGGTAGGCTCTTGTTTCCAGATGTGGTTTATAAGGTTGTAATGACTCTGAATCCTGCTTTCACTTCCATGGCAGCTTGAGCCTAAAGACAGGATGAATCACTTGGTTGCTTTGGCATGTTACAGTCCTTCAACAGCTGTTCTTCATCCCCTTTGCAAGAGGGACAGTATATGGCCTGTAGGTTACCAGTTAGATAAGACTAATGAGCGGTGGTACTACAATGTAAGGAACAATATAACATGAGTCCTCCTGTCCACACGGTTCATTGAGGTTTGAAGGCTCCTTCTGTCCATCTTCTTCCCTATATATAAGGGAAGCTGAACTGTAGAGGCCTTCAGAGACCTCTTCCACAACCTTCTTTGTAGCCTTTGTCAGAACTCTGCCAGAAAAGGCATTAATGACTCTTAAATTTAAAGTTAGGCATGCAAAAGATACTTTATTTCTTCAAAACTTATACTACTAATAAAAACTTTATTCCTTCAGTGAACGCAAACCTGACTTTTTCGAGGAAGCTGACAGCTGGTGACATGATGGTGAAGATGAGTATGACTGAGAATGTCACGTTGTAATTCAGGGATTTAGAGTACTGGACTCCTAGTAAGAAGTACAAGAATGCAAGTGCCCTCAGTGATTGTTGCTAATGAGGAGGATGGTAATTTCTGAAATAATTTTTTTCAATCCCTGCTCCATTTCTACTGAGGTAACCGTAGTAATTACACTACAGTTTTGTTGTTTTAACTTGTCCATAACGAAAACATCTTCTGGTGACCTGTTTCTTATTATAAAGATCATGCTGTGGCCTGCAGCCAAAGGCACTGATACTAATACCGAATGTGGTTTTTATCTGTTCTCATAAGGTTTGCAGGGCTAAGTACACCAAGTATTGTTTTCATAATTTTTGAAAAATAAAAATATTGGGCTCCATGACAGCACTGTGAATTATGATCTGAACTCTGCTGTTGCATCTCTCCTGAAATCAACAAAATCATGCTAGCAAAGAATTTGGCCCTTTGTACTGTTAAGTCACACAACTCTAATAGCAACTGTCATGATGACGTTCCCAGAACTGTAAGATGTTTTGATGGGAGGACTTGGCAGCAAACTGGAAGCACTGGTGGCTCAGTGCACAGTGCTCTGTCTTCTGAGCCAGAAATGAACTGGTGCCCCAGCAGTACAGTTTGTAGTTAGGTTTTTGTTTTGTTCTTACGAGATGTAAACCCATCTGTTTTCATAACATTATTGCATATTACTTTTTCAAAAGGAAAATTAGTATTCTTGCTACTTTTTCGTAGATTTAATATCAAAATAGTTACCCCTGGTTATCTGTTTTTACAGAACTGGTAGGAGAGATTTATCACCTTTGCAGTCTTTATCCTTCAGTCAGATTTGTTTGTAATTAATCAAAATGGGTTATTAGAAAAGCTGAGACTTTAAGAGCCCACAGGAAATAGGCTAAGACTTGCTGCTTGTTGTTTGCCCTGGATAGTGAGGTCTAAACTTGTGTTACCAAACTTTGGTCATCTTCTATGCTGAAATGCATCCTAATGAGGCTTGAAGCCAAATTCCTTTCTCATTTTC
Source organism: Actenoides hombroni (assembly GCA_024336885.1). Taxonomy (NCBI): domain Eukaryota; kingdom Metazoa; phylum Chordata; class Aves; order Coraciiformes; family Alcedinidae; genus Actenoides; species Actenoides hombroni. The sequence continues at coordinate 33,634,266 of WUAM01000359.1, forward strand.
AGGTTTGGAATCTGTTTGCAGAAAAGAGATTTTCTCCTATGATAGCTGTGAGAAGGCTTTTGCCTCAGTGCAGCGTGGCATGAAAAGGGCAGCAGTACAAGCATCAGCTTTGACAAACCAGGCATCTTCTTACACTGGAACACGCAAGAGCGGAATCTAGTCCTGGTGGCTAATCTAGAAGTAGTGCCTTTTTGCAAATATTAGCTGAAATATTTAGGTAATATATTTTAAAACTCCCTCCAAGTGAACAAATGGTCTGCCAGCCAAATTTCTACATCTGAGATAAGAATGAAATGTAGGCACTTTAGTCCCCAAGTTAATCACTTGTTGGTATGTCCCAGTACAGCTTTCAGAATCTGTTCAACATAACTTGAACTAAGGGACTGCCATGATCATTGCATAGCTAGTCTTTTTCTCCAATACCTATATTGAGAGTTATTATGAAAATATTAAAGATGTCTAATTTTAGGCTTTGCAAGTGGGGAACTGTGAGCTAAGGGACTTCTTTGTTATGTAGTTCATCAGAAATTATTTTAAGGTTTATGTCTGAAATCCACTGACTGTAGAAGCAAGCAGGGATAAAATGTGCACTTCAGAGAGCCCCTTTACCCACAAAAGTTGCAAATAGGTAAGGTTCCTTTAAGAGTTTTTTAGAAGCAAGGCCTTTTAAAGCAACATTAGGTTTGCAAAAAAGTGTATGGTTTTGGGCAAAGAGCTTTAGGTGGCCATACTTAAGCAGGGGGTTGGACCAGGTGGCCTCCAGAGGTCACTTCCCCTTAATCAAGTTGTGAATCTAAGTAAAGCAGTTCTTAAAACTGGCTTCGGAACTGCAGGTGTACATGTGACATCCATGATGGATCTTTGGTTCTTCAGTTGGATTCCCTTATCACTTTCATAAAGATGTAGTAAAGGAAAGTAAAGCAAGAGATAGATTCGTATAAGGAGCATCTCACCAGCGAAGGTTGCACACTGGGTTGTCCCCAGCAGAATTAGCTTTAAAAACCTGTGGATGACCTCCTGAACTATCTGGAACTGCAATATAGGTGTTAGATAAGCACAGCACATGAACTTGGTTTTGTTTATATGATCTCATCGCTAAAGATTTGTTTAACCATATCTTTGATGAAGTGTGCAGGGCTTGTTATTTTTCCTCTTAACTTTATCTGGTAATAAGTGTAATCTAAATATGAAACTTCTATGTGTACAGGCCTCTGATCCCACAGGAACAGACAACATTAAGAGGGTATATAGATACACATGGAACAGCAGGACCCCTAAAATGTACATCCTCTCCACTGAGCTACACAGGGTTGTATCTGCCATATCTGTAAACTAAGATCTTCTGCAGGGTCTGTGAGCCACGACTGCCAGGAGCAAAGGGAGAGAAAATGAAAAGTGTTGGTTCTGTTTCCCTCAAATGCAAACAAAAACAAATGAACAGCAACTCCTCTGTTTTCTCTGTCTCCATGTACAGTGATTTATTTAAGTACATAAATGTTGGCAAATATTGGCATGAAATGGTATCTTGAATGTAAAAATCCTACTGTTTGCAGCAATCACTGCTATATTTGTGGTCACAATAATTTTGGCTGTAATGTAAAAGTTAAACTTTCATGTAGAGCTGACTGAAATGGAACAGTTTCTAAATTAAGGTTAAAATAAAATAAGTTGCAGTATTTCCTTTAAATTCCAATGGAGGCTTATTTTTATTTCTTAGTCTGTCTCATTTTTGTCTACATATCTGTGTCATTCAGAGTTGGCAGTTTTTTACCTGCTTTGTAACAGAGGTACAAAGTAGTTTGAGAAAGCATAGCAGGGAAGAAAAGTTGCAGTAATTGTTCATTTCAAATTAAAATATGATCTGTATCTTCTGCAACAGCTTTTTGTTTGCTTTGGCCATAATTTCCTGATTTTGGCCATAATCACATAAAATATTTCTAAAATACTGGTGTCTGTAAATACTTTTAGTGACTTGTGAATGAAAGTGAACTGCATTGCAAGATTTAATTTTTTATGATAGTCTTCGTACGGTGGAGAGGTAATAATCATGCTCTGTAATGTATGCAGCACAGGATGAGAAAGCTGTAATTTACAGTTGGTAAATTGGACAGCCTCTGTCAACATCAAAAAAAAAAGCTGTGTTGTTTTGTATCTACTGAAGTTCTCGGCCAAAATAAACTGATCAGTTATTGTAGGCTTTATAATATTGACATTTTAGTAAGGCATTTCTATGTAAATACTACATTTCTGCATAGAAATGCAGAATCTGTATACCTGTAGTCATTACCCTGGCTTAAAGAAGTCTTGTTCATAATTTATGAATGACACACGCATTCTCACAAGTTCTGAATGTTAAAGTCTTTGATCATAGGTATACACAGTCACGAAGAAGCTCATTTTAAATTCATATGGATTCGGTTTTGCATAAAGTGACAGTTTTTAGTGCCAAACATGCAACGAGATGATCAGGGGAATATGGCTATGTGCATACATGAAATCTGATGGTGGCTACTAGCGTGACATAAAGTCGTTCATGTGCTGTGAGGACTGGGTCTCCCATCTGCTGGAGGAAGCAGTATCTAAAGAGCCTTCAAATTTTGACAGTGTTTTTTCTAGAGAGAGCACCTTGGGGTAAGAGGCTGGTTTGATGCATTTGAAGAAAACCAGGCTGACCCAGTTTTTCTGCACGATTGGGGTTTACAGGAATGAATTTACAGAAGACCAAAGAGACCAGGTATTCTCACTCTCCCTGAAATCCCCATCATGAGAGCACAGGGATAACTAAGCCTGCAGTCATACACATTATTCCTGCTGTTGTTTTACCAGAATAAGGGATTATTGTCTTTATCTATTGGTCTTCCCTTCCTCATATCTCACTGCCCACTACTGATTGCCTGATTGCTCCTTAATGTAGTTCTGGAAATAAAATGTGAAAACGCAAGTCTGCTGTCCTTAATCAATGAGTTTTAGTAATATTTTATGGAAAAAGAGAAATGTAGGTTATTCCTTTTTTTTAATGGGCTTGGCATCACAACAGGATCAGGTGAGAAATAAAATAGATTGTAAAGGAGAAGGGAAAGGTGGTAGGTCTTCAAGGGGTAGGGAAGTCCTGTGGTTACAACAGAGAAACCATGTGGATCTTCATTAAAAAGGTATAGACTGATCCTAAGCAATACTCTATTTCCCTTGCCTTAGCTTTCACACCAGAATTGGTAACTGCTGCTTTGATCTGTATGTTTCCAGTGCTATGCAAAGTAAAGAGCAGCTGGTTTTGAAAGCTTCAGGCAGTCTATCTGTCTCAGCTGTGTGTCCCTCAAGGCTGAGCCAGCTCAATACAGGCCAGCTGATGGCACAGGAGCTGTGATTAAGGGTGTGCTTTGGCTCAGGGTCTGTTGTGTTTATTCTGGAGGTATTTAATGCTTCAGGGAGGTTAAAACAAACAAACAATCCTGCCATGTTTGCAGTAAAGAAATGTGATAGACTAACTCCCAGCTGTCTGCTCTTCTGGACTTTAACCTCTCCATGCTGAAGTGATGCTGCAGTGGCAGGGAGCGTTACCTTCTATTGCAGGTGAAAATGGGTTTACACTACTGCAGTAGGTTGTAAATTTTGCTGTCCCTTACAAAGAAGGCTGTGGGGGCTGTCTGCTTTTTAGTGCTGGGCTTCTGGAGCCTTTAAGAAGGTTGTGCTCCATTATTATGTGGAACTAGGAAGACACATTTTCCTGTGAGAGAAGAAGTGCGGGTACCCATGGAGAGTGGTGGGCTTGGACTTTGCTTGCAGATGGGTAAGTGATAAAGCCATAGGGGTTAGCTGGGTGGGATGGCTGTAGAGTATTTTCAGGGCTATGGCTACTGCTCACCTTGGGATAAAATTTTGCATTTTTATCAGTATGTATTTACCTGGCTTTGTATCATTTCCCACATGGTCATAAATACTACATGTGCAGGCTGCAGGACTGTGGGAACTGTTTACTTGTGAATAGCACTTCTCTTTGCTGTGTGTCTTTGTCTTGGTTGTATAAAATGTGTTGCTTCTGCTGATATGTCCTGAAAAACATCAAAATCTCAGGTGTCTTTGAGTAAATAAGGTCTTAAGTAATGCCTTTTCTTCAATTCTACAAGTTTTGTAGCTGAACTGTGGAAATAAAACTGAGATGGTAACAGCTTCTGGAATCCTTTTTTTCTGAGGGTGTGTGGGAAGCAGTGAACCCAGTGTGACTTTCATGTCTCTGTTGGCAAGGACATGTAGAAAAGTTTTACTTTTTTTTTCTTTTAAACTGGTAGCTCTACCATGAAATGTTGAGTACAGAATCCTAAAATGTCACTTATTTTATTGTCTTTTCTAAGAGGAAGAACAGTGGCAATGGAAGAGAAGAGTTGGTAATTCAGCACAAAACTGCACCTTTATTTTGGCTGCAGTCTTGGTAGATCCCAAGGGATTTACCAAGTGTCAGACATGTGGTAGAGCTAGAGAGAGACTGGCTTTCCTGCTTGTTAATTGGTAATTTAGTGATGTTTCTGTGTCATATGATGCTGTAATTTGAACTTTGATAGCCCATTCCACAAGAGTGAATGTATGCAACTAAGCATCTTAGTGGATCAGTGTTTTCTCCCTTAGCCTGATAGATGAGACTTCTATATTCTGTAAGTTGCTGGATGAGTTTGCGAAAGAGACTTGAGTTTAACGTTTGGTGTTAGGGGTTTAGGATTATGTACCTGTCCTTGACTGAAGAATGAGCTGGATGCAGCTTTCAGTCCATCATGAATGGTCTTCAAAAAGACTTCAGCTGATAGTGCAGGACAAAGTCTCTTGCATCCACAAAATAGTCTTGTTTCTAGGCTTCAGCTTTTTATATCATGTGTGGCATTATTTCATTTGTTTTTGCCTACCTGTATGCATTGCATATGTAAGGCTTGCGTTAAGGGCAGCAAAAGCTATTAGATTCATGGTGGTTTCTATGAAAGAAAACAGTTGTGAATGCTTACAAATATTTAAAGTTATTACCCTTCTGCAAACCTCTGTGCTAGTGGGTCTGATTAAATGGAAAATATGGTGAAAAACTGTTTTCTGCAACCATATCAACACCTATTTTTAGTAAAAAAAACAATTGTTAAGACAGGGTATTCTTCATAGAAATGAAATTACCAGGTTATGGCTTTGTCTCATATTCCATTAATTAACCCTGTGTTTTACACTAGTCTATAGCAAAGCTCAAAACTTTGGTCCTGTCCTTATTACTTCACCCACAGAACATAAAATGCAATTGTTCTTCTAATTTACTGTTTAGATTAAAATGTCAGTGGGCACTATGAAGACCTGTAATACTGGACGTGCGAATTAAATACAGATTCATCTTGTTACCATGTTTATTATAGCAGGTTTTGCTAAACATCAGTTAGAAGGTAATTTTTCTTAGTGTTTCAACATTATTTAACATATTGTCTGATATAAATAAAATGCTTTTGGTTCATTTTTCCTGCTGTGTTACTTAAGTCTCTTAATTTCTTGTTCTTCAGTGGCTCTGTCCAATTTTTTCCAATTACTAGGCTTTTCTCTCTCAAGTGTTTGGAGTAGATTTCTGGAAAACTGCATCATGCACAGCTGTCTGGACTTTCCAAAATAGTGCTTTGGCTTGTGTCCAGAGACTTGAATTAGATGTCTGTCTGGAAATCTGGGTTCTGGTGACAGTCTATCAGAAAATGAGCTGTCACCTTGCAACATTACTATAGGCTACTGCTGCGAATCTTCTTTGTGAGGAAGCACTTCAGTTCAACTGTACTCTCCTACACATGCTAAATATTTAAATTTGTCATTGAAAACAAAATTCAAATTACATGATGAGGTATATTTTTGCTTTAATGGGTAATTCTTTGTAAGGTGAATTTCCCTTTGCATGGTTGGGAGCAATGCTCTTTTTACTTCTGTGAGGAATCTCATTGTCTTCCATTCATTTTTTTTTCACAGAGCATGTCTTTGGAGTAACTCTGGTGCTGTTTGATGAATACTGTGTCTAACACATAAGCAATCAGTTCTGACAAATGCTATCTGGTTGTTTGCCTTTGCTCCCCAACACTCCCACGTAGCTCTCTGCTAGTTCTTGTTTTGGACTCTGATCACCCTGGAGCAGGGGTCTGCTTTTCCATTCCAAGGAACACCCAGCCCTGTTGGATCCTGGCCATTGACTAAAGACTAGTAGGTGTGACTGTCATACATGTAGTTCATAGTAGGGACATAAGTCCTGGAGTCACTGAGGTCAAAGTCAGACCTCCTCTTGTCTTAAGCCAGGCTGAGATTTCATTCCCAGCATCTTAGGAACCAAGTTGTGCTTTTGTCTTTTTTAACAGTGTTACAAACTGTCACAAAAATTTGGATTCATCTTGTTGACCTTCTGCCACCAAAATGTTAAATGTGTAGCTTTTGGGGCTCCCTCCTTAACTAATCGAGAGAGAGGGACGGACAGACTAATAGTTGGATTGCAAGAAGTGGCTTCTGGAAGTGCCTCTGCTGTGAGGGGCTAGTGGCTTGTTTAGCGTGGACAGCAAACTTTTGGATGACTTGATGTTGAGGAATGTAAATCCCATCTGAAGTGCTTACAGTTACACCGTGCAGATTCGGTCTTGGCTGGATGAACAAAATCATAGAGTTTAAGGGTAAAAAGTGCTGTGCTTATGGTTTGACCTGGGCAGTAAGAGCTGTAATGTAACCCTCCTATTAGCCCTGTGCTGAACCCCATGGTTTGCATTTGACTTGTGGGCGCCTTCTGAAAAGGCATCCAGTCTGGACGTGAAGCCGATAAACAGTGAGCTTCTTGTCCTCACTGCTGAGTTTTCATATAACCTTGAGACAGTATTTTAATTCTGGGCATCATCTCTTAAGTTTTTGGTGTCCTTTAAAAGAAACTGGTTATTTGCACTCTCAGTTAATCCTGCATCTGTGTAGCTAATACCTTACTTGGGGAGAAAAAAATGTATTCTCGCTTCCTAATTCCTTTCTGTACATCTGAGGATTGCATTTGCTCTTTTCTTACATAGAATCATATTGAGATTTGTGCTGAATTGCTCATCCTGTACCACATCTCATTTCTCTTCAGAGCTTTTGTAGCTGCCAGCATTATTCAAAAAAATAATGAATAGTGTCAGACCTGGACTTTGTTAATTAGAAATAGTTGCTGTAGTCTCTGCTCTTCAATAGAAAATGGTGGCAAAAGTTTAATGAAAAAGCATATTTGACCCTGTGTTTTATCTCTTGTATATCATCTCTGTGTGCAGTTATGCAATTTTATCTGGATAATACTGTAAAATTAAGAAAATGTAATTTTTAATTGCCCTTCAAAAGAATGAATTTTGAAAAAATTAAGTGCTGCTTATCTTTGAGATATAATGGAATGAATCTGGTAGTGAAACCTTCAAATAGCAGCATGAAAAATACCGATTTTTATCTTCCTTCTGCCTTACTGCATAGCTGCAGATAGTGTTTTTTCTTTTTTTTTTTTAATTTTGCAAAAGAGCAGTATGTTGTAGAGAATTCCAACGTTGCAGAGCTTCTTTTATAAAGGTACACAATAAGTATTTAAAAAAAACAAACCTAAATCTACAAACCAGTAGTATATTTATTTTCACAATCATGTCAGTGAAGCTCTAAGTCTCTTAACTAAGCTAGGAGGGAAATGGCTTCTTTGGCACTAACGTACTTCTTAACAAAATCTGCTTTAAAATGGTGGTGATGGTATGTCTCTATGTGCAAGTCTGTGTTTTGTGTAATGTATTTGGATGTCAATCAGAAATATTCAGCAGCATTTAAATAGGTCTCTTTGAAGGAAAACATCTGTTTTGTGAATATTCTATCTTGAATGGGAGCAAATCTGAGTTTCTGAGCAATTAAGTTTATTTAGGGGGGGGGAAGAGAGAATTGTTGTGCTAATACTGTAATGGTTACAGTACTCCCTGGTGATCTGAAATGTCTGGAGTCAAATACTTCAAAATTAAGCAAAGTGCCAGCCTAAAAAAAGGTCTCCACAAGCATGTGAGCGGCTTGGCTGGGTAACTGCTTCAGGGTGAGCCCTCTGCTCTTTTCCTTTTTGAGTGGGAATCATTGTTTTCTGGGGTGAATGTCAAAAAAAGTTCTGAAAGCTCTTAAATGAGCAAATTTGTCCACAACAGACGTCCATCAGTACTCATAAGATGCAAAATAATTTTTTTGTTGGAACTGTATCTGTTTCAACCCAAGTCTGCCAAAGTTGAAAATTATGGTAATTGAATGTGCAATGTCTTAAGCAGGCATTTTCTGTTCTTCTGAGAAGAAAGGAGTAGGAGCAGGATTTGCATTATAGTTGCACTGAAATCAGCATGAAGCGTCAGCATTTGTCTCTTAGCATTTTAGAGAGCTGCTCTGTGGCCTTTCCTCTTCCTGAAGGACCTCAATCTGACCAAACTGGGGTAAAAAGCTTGTGGCCATCACTAGCCAAGGCATAAGTGTACATAGGCAAGTGGACAACAAGCTTGCTCAGGCTTTAGGACATTCTCTTTTGGATATATGGAAGGGATAAAGAGCTGCATTGTGCTTTCTGTCAAGAGACTGCACAGGAGGAAAGAAATATTAGCGCAGCCACTGTTTGGCTTGAGGGGAGTTTGCCTGTAAGAGGCCTGGGATAGAACAATTAATTGGGATGTGCTAAGAGTCCTTTGGGAAGATCTTTTCTAAGTGACTGTTTGCATGGGAGCAATTGCTTCCCTGCCTGAGCTGCAGAATGGGGTGGAAGCAGAAATAAATGTGTAGTTTATGAACCTATGATTGTTATTTATCCCTTTGTATACTGGTAGTTATATAATGGGATAGTTCAGGGTAGGAGTCTGGCTGGCAGCTGGCTAAGTTTTGCCACATTGCATCTTTCATTTGCAAGGCAATGTACTAGATGTAATGGTCTGTGGTGTCCTACCAATCCATTGGGCATTAGAATCATCTAAAAGCAAGTGCTTTTGGTGTGTGTAGGGATGGCTACCACTGTGCTTCACTCAGTGAATGGCAAGGCATGCATCATTCTCCCTGAAGCTCAACCTGCCTTTATTGAGTTGATCTGACTAGACTCCAGAGTGGCTAACCTTGCTGTTAAAACACTGAATTTTATTCCAGTATCACTTCTCTTGCTGGTGTTTTGCTGTTTGGTTGGCTGGTTTGGGATTTTTTTGTGTGTGTGGTGATGGTTTTTTTTTGTTTGTTTGTTTCTTTTTTTTTTCTTTTTTTAAAAAACAAAACAAAACCAAAGTCATTAAAGATGCTATGCACTGGGTTTGTAAGTGGTTGCAATTTAGCTTAGGAGAATTGCCTGATTTGTTACTAACATTTCCATGTTGTATATTATGTTTTGACCTCTGTAGCTAATGAGGTTTGTGATCAGACCATAGCAGTTTAAATTACACATATATGATGCCTTGTGGATATTTTCTTTGGTTGTATTTTTTTTTTGTAATCTGACATTCAAATCTGTCACTGGATTTCACAGAATCACAGAACTACAATGTCTCTTAGAACATGTTCTTAATGGTTATTTCTGCTAAAACAAGATAAACTATTACAGTCATTTTGCTTCAGAAAGGATGTAAACAGTTTAATTGGAATCTAATTAGCTGTTAGTTTCTAGCGTCATGTGCCACTGATCAGTTAGAAATCTAAGTGCTGCTGTTTCTCTGCATTTCAGTTTGTTAATTCCTTGATGTTTAGGGTAGGTGACCCAGAATACACATTTTCACACTAGTAATTCTGTCCCTTTTCCCCAGAATGCTCCACCATTTTCAAAATGTTCTTTACAGATGACCACTGCATGCATGTAATTATATTTTAGAAAATTTTAATATTGAATGAAAAAATACTCTCTTCCTGTGAGTACATGTTTGTGAAGCAGTTTGATGTATAACAGTGCTTCAAAGGGTCTCACTGGCAATACAAACAGAGGAGACCTATTGATATGGGTGTAACTCTTTCCTTGGGACAAACAGGATGTGTGTGCTAATTTCATAATTTAAGATTTATCTCAGATGGAAGTAGCACCCTTCCTCTTCCAGTCTGGTTCACCTGCGGTGAAAGTTGATTTCATCTTGGCTGGTTCTAAATTTCAGAATATACTAACAAGAACCTTTCTGTAGTGGTGTTAATAACATGGTTATATCAATGATTAATAGCTTTGCACAGTGGATTAGAGTGATAACACAGGGCAGTGTGATTTTTATTTTTTTTTCCTCTGCAGTTTCAATGTATTTCTTTTGAAATCCTTTTTTACTCAAATGATACTTTTGTTGCTAAGAATTCAATTGTGCTGATTATAGAATTCTTTTTGAAAGAATGTTTCTTAAAAATCCTTGTGTAAATGCAGGAGTAATCTGTGTCTGATCTGCATAAATGTTCACTATGTTTCACCTATATCATGAAGTGATCGGCTGCATGGGTAAGATGCACACCATCCGAGACTCCTCCAGAACAACTGTTACTTTCTTACCAAAAACAACCCAAAAACCAAACAATAATAAAAGAATACATACACACACACACACACAGACTCCCCCTCAAAAAAAACCCCAACAAACCGAAAGGGCAACAAAATCATCCAGACAACGAACAAAAATAAACCAAAGAAACCACATCCACACAAAACAGCTGTTCTCTGTAGCTAAGTAAATTTAGGACATCCAGTTTTTGTGGTCTAGAAGAGAGTGGGAAACAAAGGCTACCCAGGGGAAAAAATTAATTCTAAAGACCTGTTTAGAGATACCAAGATGGAGGGAGGAAACCTATATGAGCATTTTGTGAAGGTTTTCCTCTCCTGAGCACAAACTTTCTCTCATGACGAGGAACAAATAACAGATTGGTACCCTGAAGACATAATGCTGCTACTGAAAAACCCAGCTGTGCAAGGTTCAGTGCCCCTTCTGAATTTGGCTTGTTGACTATAGTGACCGTTCATCTCTGATGTAGTCACTGTGATGCTCCTGGAAACTGTCATTATCAATTGTGTGGCCCATGTATTTTTTTTTTCTTGGAAGTGTTACATGTATAAGCATGTTATTATTTTCATTGGTGTTGGCAGCCTTTCCTTTGGTTGAGGTAAAGCTCCCTACTCAGGACAACACAAACTAGCAGAAAACTTGTATTTTGAACAGGTTGGAGTCCTGGTGGGTAAGATCATAGCTACCAGTCCATCCTCTCTACCTTGCTCTGATGGCTGGCCCTCGAGGTTACTACTCCTAGGCTGTTCTAAGTAATGTTAAGGTCTAACTTGAATGGAGAATGAAGTAGTCAAACCAGTTGGTTTTAATGTGCCAATGTCCTGTTCCCAATAACAATTAGTAGGCAGAGCAACCAGGGCTCGGACGGACTTAAGGAGCATGAATCAAACAGCCCAGGCTGTGCTGAGATGCTTGGCTAGCAGGCTGACCAAGAACAAAATGGAAGTAGGCACCTGAAAATACAGCTGCAAACATGCTTGCTTGAAGAGGGAATGTTTTTCTCTAGGCCTTACTTTCTGAATTAAGATGTACTTGGTTATGTATTGCAAGTGGAATTAGTGTAAATAATATCATCAATATTTTAGTTATTGCCTCAGACATGTCAGTGCTGCAGCTATGATCGTAATAGATTCTTTATAGTTTGGGAATAGTGATTTGACTGGATCTTTATACCTGAATTTCTAGATTGTCAGTGCAGCTGAAGACAAAGGATGTACAAAGCATACTGCTTCCACAAGCAATAATGAATTCCTTTCCAGTGGTTCTTGGATATTTATTCCATACGATGTGCAGTCATTGATTTTCTGCATTTACTGTCCCATCAGTTTAATGATTGAAGCCAGGGAAAGACAGGTTACAACAAAAAATGTTATTACTTCATAAAGTGAGTCTAATTATTTTTTCTTTTATGGAAACATATTTTGCTTATTAATTGATCCAATATGCTATTAAGTACAGAGCTTGGTTATTTACCAATTTTTCATCACCATGGCTGATGTTACTAATACTTATTAAACAAAATTACTGTGAGCTTACTCTTGCTACCCTGCTGTGACAAAATGCATTGCCAAAATGTCCATGTAGAACTGCAAGCTGTTGTGGTAAATTCTGTTGGGACTATTTATCTGCTTAATGCTTAGGTGTTTATTTAAATTGGCAGTGAATATACTTGGGCCAGAATATAAACAGCTATGGAAATAAAGCATTAAAGCAACTGCATGCAAAAGTGTATACTATAAATTATTATGAGGAGACTGCAGGGCAAATGGAGACTTTCCTATAGTGCAACGATGAATCGCAAAAGGGACCATATGTAGGTGTGGTGGTGATGGCAGGATCTGTATTAGTAGGTTTGTATGTAGCTCCAGACCTTTCTCCTTCAGGCTTCAGTCAAAACCAACCTTTTTAGCCCTTAAGGACTGTGTGCTGTTGTCATCATCACTCAGGTGAGAGAAGTTGTCAGTATTAGGAAAGACTCTGCTCTGTGAGGCTGGGCAGTGAGTCCATTTTGAATGGTGGTAAGAATCAAGTCAAGTGGGAGATAACAGGAGTGAATGGTTAATACTTTAACTAGTTTACATTTTTGTCCTTAATCAGGGTAGATCATAAAGATGTTAATTTTCCTTTTTTGGTGATAATGGATCATTCCAGGGATTGAAGTTCACGTACATCTGTGCAGAGGAAATGGCTTGTAATGTGTACATCTCCAGTCAGACACTGGTTTAATGGGATATAACAGGAATCTGAGCGCTTCAGAGTCGTTGTAGAGAAGGCAGAATCTGTAACAGCTATTCTTTGAAATACAACTTCTCCTTCCACCAAGATATGAAAAAGATAGAGGAAAAAAGTATGTGGAAGTATAAACCCTGCCAGTTAAATCCTATCTGTTCTCACAGCTTATTCTACATTGAGCACCTTTGAAAATGTGGATGCTTTATTTCTCCAGATAAGCTGAACAGGACAATTCCTCTTCGATCACACTGTGCAGTTTTAGTTAACTGGTGAGGTGATAATTGCTCTGCCTGCAGAAATCCCTCTCCTAAGAGGTGGAACATGACACTGTCAGGGGTCCTGTTCCTGGTTGAGGGTGGAGGGATTTAATTTCCCTTTCAGATGAACGGTTTGCTGTGCTTCTAGTGATGGAGCTGAGCAAACTTTCTGGTTCTGCCCAGCTTCATGTTTGCCTGGGGAGACCCCAACACTTCTGATGGCTATGTGCTTGGGCATTGAGGAGGAGGTGGTTCCTCTCCCTCGAAGCAGTACTGCACACCTCAGTGCTGGCTCCAAATCCACACCTGGGTATAGTGTGATATTTGCCAGACCCTGAGGTTCTGCAATGTGCTTCCACTGGTGGTGCCTCTCAATTCAGAGGTCCTGCTTTCCCTATGCTCCTCTAAAAGGTTGCTGCTTCCACCAGCAGGTCTGTTCAACTGTTTGCATGGCTGTGCTTTCAGGTAGGGTTTGCACAAAGATCTGTTTTCAGAAATGCTTCTCAGGAAGGTGTTTTTTCTGAGCTGGGTTAAGACAGGTCACTGAACAGCCAAAACAATGCTGGTAGTGGTAAAGAGGTGGGCTGGAGGGGCACAGCTGCAAGCTCATCTCCACTTTTTCCGTTTGCTCCCCAAGACTGTTTCTCACTCCATCAGGAGGAACCCTGTCTGCTAGGTGAAGTCCACACTTGATCCGTCAGTTCCATGGAAGTGTACCCATTTCTATCTATGGCTGTGCAGATGATACTGGAGGGATAAATTAGAAGAAAAGCCTGAATCCATGAGAAATGGGAACAAATCTGCTTACAGCTCTCTCCATGAAGCTGCATACAGTTGTGCTGATGCCTGAGCTAGTGGTTTTGTGTATTTGCATGGGGCTACGGAAATGGAGGAAGGTAAAGCAATCATGGCAGCCTACCCTGTCTGTAGGCTTTCTATTTCTGTATTTCCTGGATCATTGCCTAGCCCTGCCTGGATCTCTTTGCTCATCAACCAAACAGCTGATTTCCTGAAAATGGTTCCTGTTTGACTCCAACCACCTCCATCTCTCTGGCTTGGGTGTTTCTGGAGAGGAGACCTGCCCTCAGTAAGCACTTAAGGATTAACCAAAGTGATGGTGGCTTCCTGCTGTCACTGGAGCCTTGAGCGATGACTCCTCTCTTCCCACATCTTCATGCAAGGTTTTGCTTATTTTTACCAGACAAAGGGCTGGCTCTAACACAATGCAAACCAGATCCAAGCCTTCAGTCTGGAATAGCCCAGTTACTCTTGTCTTGTTATGCCACCTGAGAGTGGTCACGGGATTATATGCAGAAATAAGGCAGCTTCTGTTTCATAGCAACAGCTTGTTTCATGAAGTGTGTGCCTCCCCTTTCTTTTGTAGGCTGGCTTTGTGGAAAGGAGAATTCAGTGATAACCTTCTTGTTTCTAGCATTAACGAAGTATTCATGTATCCAGTTATTTAAGCCATTTAGGAACAATCTGGTGAGTGAACTGTTTAAAGGAGGATGATTAATGTATGTTAACCACATTGTTCAGCTTATATTTGTATACCACACTAAAATGTCAATATTATTATCTGTTATTATCTTGAAGTGGTAGTATTTCAGTCTTCAGACAATGCAGCATTGCTCGAATACCGGCGAGGCAGACACAGCGAGGAGGCAGAGGACTTCTGAAGCTCATAACTCCTTATATAAATCCACATGTAAGAATTACCTCATAGCTATTATTTTTGTGAGATAATGAATGAGGTTTTGGTGCATGTTTCTCTACATACTTGACTTCACTATTTCAAGTGTCTTTATTCACATAAGCAGGAATAGAAAACCATGGAAGTTGAAAATAGTTCTTATGTCATAGATACTAAGATGTGATCTACATGTGGGAAAAGAATCTATTTGCTTAAAATTATGGACAATACTTTAAACAAACAAACAAAAAACCCCCAATCCCAAAACAAACAAAACTAAAAAAAACCCAAACAACAAACCAACAAAAAGCCACACCACTTTAGACCATAAATACTTGATTATTTTTAAATTCAGTCTTTACCTTGGTTTTATTGACAAAGTGCTACCCTGATTCTAAAGCCTAAGCCATGAAGTCAGGAAAACAGCTGGCCAAATACTTGTTTGCAGTAGTGAAGTGGGTACTTGTAGATATCTTAAGGGCTCAGTTATTATGTTGAACATTTGATCAAGAAGGATGACACTGAAATCCCATTATGCGTCAAGGCAGCTGCTGCAGTTGTGACAAACCTGTCTGTCTTTGTGGAAGCAGGAGGAGGCAGAGGGAGGCAAGACAGACTCTCAATTGGGATCAGCCAACTCATCCTGGGAGGAGATGTGCAGGCTGAGAGAGACTCCTCACAAGCCCAGAGGACGGGGGTGGCTCTGAGCAAAGTCTGTGTGCTGCTTCATAGCCCGGGTCTCTGCACTAATGTTGGCAAGAAATTTGCCTGAAAAAGTCGGGGTTTTTTGACTTGCCAGTTTTTACTTGGAAAAAAAAAAACACAACCCTGTGAAGATGTATTTGTGGAGGATGGGTGCTTGCTGACTGAGCACTGCTCATCACTGAATGACATAGGCCAAGAGGCAAATATGCAGAGTCTTTATTGGACTGATCCTTTGTGTCCTCATGTTGTCTATGAGCACCTTGAACTTGTTTGAAATAGTATTTCTGGAGATCAGTGGGTTTTGGGTAGATTGAATGGGAAGGGGAGGGTAGAGAAGAGGAAGTGTCTTTATTAGTTTGGGGTTTTTTGTTGCTTTCTGTTCAGTAGCTTTGCCTGTTCCACAGTGCTGGATAATTTTCCAAGACCATATAATAAGGGGTTCTGTACTGCGTAGTATTTTAGGAGACTTTTAAACAATACTGGAAATTAATGGGATATATAAAGGGCTCATCATCATTGCTGATTTATATTATCTATAAAAGCCTCTCATACTAGATATTTGGAATCCTGGCCACCCTCTAATATGTTTTATTGCGTATAATTTGGAGGATAGATAACCACAGGCACAAATAACTGATATTATTACATATATATCTCCCAGCCTGATCTGGAGGTGAGAATAAAAGTTGTTTGGATGTAACACCTGGTTGCTGTGGGAGCTTTGTGGCAACAAATTTTGCAAAAGAAAACCAAATTTAATATCTGAAGGTTGAGCTGAGAATTTGCAGCCAGCCTTATCTGAAAGTGTAATTTTAAACCTTCTGAGACTTGTTTACCAGAATTGCTAGCTCTGTTGCAAAAGGCTGTGCAGAGCTTTTGGGTGTTGATCTTCCACTTCCATGTCCCGTACTAGGTCTGTGAGTGTGAACCCTCTGCCAGCTGGTAATAGCAAACATCTGCAAATGAAGAGAATGTTAAAGAAAATGCCAACCCTCAAAACCCCACAGTGTGGCTCCTGAACTGTGTGGAAACCTCTAGATGTTTCTATGGCGTGATCTCATCCTGAACTGGGGTTTCTTTCTTTGTGTGCAGTGCGTGAGATGAGACTGCTGCTGGGGAGGAGATGCTTGAGTGCAACCAAGATGTTGAAGTGTGGTTTGAATTGCACAGCTGCTCCTGCAGCCCTCTTCAGTTCAGCGTGCTCCTTAGCAATCACTCTGAGGTGCTGAAATACACTCTGCAGCCTCTGCTGAATCACTTGCAGCCAAATTCTGCGGTTTTAAAGCCTCCAAGAGTCTCTTGTAATGCTTGATAGATGTAGGGGTGTGGGGTGGGTGTTGATTGCTTACTGCTTTAGTTCCTTTGTGTTGTTATCCCACAAACTTAACTGAAATGACAGAGAAGGGACAATGAGACCTTATCGCTCTCTACAACTACATGAAAGCATGTTGTAGAGAGGTAAGTGCTGGTCTCTTCGCACAAGTAACTAGTGACAGAACAAGGGGGAATGGCCTCAAGCTGTGCCAGGGGAGGTTTAAACTGGACATTAGGAAATTTTTTTTTAACTGAAATGGTTGTCAGGCATTGGAACAGGCTGCCCAGGGAGGTGGTTGAGTGACCATGCCTGGATGTGTTTATAAGCCATATAGATGTGGTGCTTGGGGATATGGCTTAGTGGTGGACTTGGTAGAGTAGGGTTAATGGTTGGACTTGATCTTAAAAGTCTTTTCCAACCTAGATGATTCTATGATAAAGAGGATCTGCAGATAGAGGAATGTGAGTGTGCTTCTCATCTTAGTGCTGAATATTTCCATATTTTGTACGAGAACAAACTCTATTTGCACCTTTTTCTGTCTCCATCCTTTTTGTCTTTCTTTTCTCTCTACACACCAAGGGCATGGACAAACTCTACAGGGACAAAAGTAAATCCTCCATGGTACATGGGGTCATTACAGGCTCATGAAGTCACAAGGGAAGTAATTTTGGCTGTAATCTGCAGTCTGTGTGTACTCCTATAGCTCCACTGAATCCCATGGAATGACGCTAGGTTCTGTGCTTGCTGAAGGCCACAGCTCTTTTATTATCATATTCTTACCTGCTATTTGCTTTATTCTGCACACAGGGCATTAAACCCAACCACCAGAGTAGGTGTGGAAAAATAATTTCAATCTTGTGAAGCATCCTTATGAATCATCTTTTCCCAGAGCCTAGTTAACACTGAGATCAAGACCACTAGTTACAAAATGGTAGGGAGAAGCAAACAAAAACAATCCAGAGATTTCTTGAGCATATGCTGCAGTCACACTGTAATGTCAGCTACCAGAGATCTCTAGGAAACCTGAACCTCAAAATGCACTACAGAAGTAGCACTGGAACATTTTGTCTAATATCTGAGGCAAAAGAATTGCACTTGAAAGCAACAATGAAATGCAGTGAGGAATTTTCAGCTGCTCTTTTTCTCTTGCATTTTTCCATGGTGACAAGCACATCTCTTGGTCTCTGAGGCACAATGGAAATTGAAAACCTGCTGGACTGGAACAAGTGCAGTCAGCTTCCCAGGATGAAATAATACCTTAATTGGTCTGTCTGCATGGATGAAAAAGGGCCAAGTCTTATCATCCCAGTCTGAGAGATAGGATGAGAAAAGCATCCTAGATCTGATATTAGCAAATCTTCCTTGAACTATTTGCATCTTTTGTTGGAGAGACCTGATAATATAATTCACAGAACAAGGATACTGCAGGACTTATGGATCAAACCATTATTTTGAGCATGTAATGGACTTCCTATATAACCAGCTTAAAGGAAACCCTGAAAAATTATTTTTCTTTCTCTTGTATTTCACTTTTGTCATCAAACTTCTTTTTCCCTGAGTCACAGAAGCAAGACTAACAAGGACCCTGAGAAGTCGCCTAATCCACCCCTTTGCTCCAAGGCAGAATGGACTTTTTCTGACCTTTCCCTGTGCACTATTTCCATTTTTAAAAGCCTCTGGTAATAGAAATTCCAAACCCAAAGACTAATGGCAAATGTTAATCCCAACGAGCAGAGAAAGTTAATGAGTGGAAGAAATAATAGTGGTATACTCAATGACACTTTGATATTACATTATCTTTCAGATTTTGCTGTAGGAGAGCAAGAACCTGGAAGATTCAAAGACTCAGCTCACCATGTCAGGAGCTTCCATCATGCCCTCAGAATAGTTGTACAGTTTATATCCCTTTATGTTGCATAAGGAATACATTTTTTGCTCAAATCCCTGAACTGGAAGTTGATAGTAGGAAATAGAATAAGTATGCTTTTGATTTTTTATTGTGATAGAGGAGAAAACCTTCAATTTATAGTTTTGAACAGGTTAATGTATCAAAAATCTCCAAAACATAAGTATCAAACCCCTCCAAAACATAAAGCCATTTTAAAAATCATATGACAGGGAATCATATTTAGCTGTCACTAGGTTCCCACTGTAAAGAAAGTTGTCACACAGTCTAAAGGACTCAAAATTACTACAAATATAAAATGAATGCTCTAAGTTAGTATTCTGAATGACTGAATGAAACATCCTAAAGGCTGCTATACATTGTTGTACTTTGGGCAAAGGTAGACTGAGAAATGATCAACTTGTATTACTACAAAACAGTTTTACTTTTCGAAGAACTTAAGTTCTCTCTATATTATAGTTAATTAAATAAAAAGAAAAAAAAAAAGAGAAGAATTTCTGCCCAGTTCTGAGAACCACAGTTGATGTATTTCTTCTCAAAAGATGCAGCAAAAATGTGGGTTTAATTCTTCTTCTTGTATTGCCATAGGTAAAAATGTGCTAGAACAAAAAGATTACTTAGGAGTTTCTGTTATGGAAGTGACTGTGCTCTGACAGGTTGAGATATTGATACTGCCAGAGTGAAGGAGAAGTTCAAGAAACCCAAGTGACTGAGTCCATCTAAAATGTAGAAAGACTCCATCAGTAGACATGGCAGGCCTGTGGAGCCCCTGAATATCAAGGGTCCTGACAGCTGCCTTCAGTTACTCTGGGAGAGAGTATTATGGTTTCAAAAGTGCAGCTGAAAGGCTGCACTCACTTTTCTGGAAAATTATTTAGTGATATAATACACCAGTCTTTCTGAGCATAATATAGATTCTAGAAACTAGGGCTCAGAACACTTTTGTTTCACTTTTGGAGTGAAGAATGTGTCTTTCTCTTTCTCTGGTGCTTCTATATGTTCTGTGACATCTGATGTTGAAAATGTCACCATTTCCAGACCTTCATCTTACCACCTGTATAATCATTGGTAAGGATCACACTTGGACCTGGATCTCCATGCTCTTTTAAATGCAACTGGAAAAAGAATAAGCTGTAACATCACCCCCTCCTTCCAGCCCCACACCCCACCCTCCACTCTGCCCACCCCCCCACCCCCCAAAAATAATAAAAAAAAATAG
>WUAM01000359.1:33654191-33702502 GCA_024336885.1 Actenoides hombroni
ACCCCAACTCTCTCAGTCTGTCCCCATAGGAGAGGTGCTCCAGCCCTCTGATCATCCTCGTGGCCCTTCTCTGGACATGTTCCAGCATGTCCATATCCTTCTTTTAATAGGGGCTCCAGAACTGGATGCAGTACTCCAGGTGAGGCCTTAGGAGAGTGAAGTAGAGGGGGAGAATCACCTCCCTCGACCTGCTGGCCACGCTTCTCTTGATGCAGCCCAGGATACGACTGGCCCTCTGGGCTGCCAGAGCACACTGATGGCTCATGTTGAGCTTCTCATCCACCAGTACTCCCAGGTCCTTTTCTTCAGGGCTGCTCTCAAGACAGTCACTGCCCAGCCTATATTGGTGCTTGGGATTGCTCCGACCCAGATGGAGGACCTTGCATTTGGCCTTCTGAAAATCGAAGTGGATGTTAGTTTTCCACCTGTTATCTGTGAAATAGCTGTTTAATAAAGATACTAATCTGTGATGTAGAATTAAGATAACTTCCTGCCTCTTGTTATTTGGTGTGTCATTATCTTTATGGGGATCTTTCACTGTGTATAGGATTAAAATACAGCTAAATAAATGTATGTGGTTTATAGGCAGGTGAGGTATCTAAGCTCCTGTTTAAACTCAGCTCAGTTGTTGGAGCCCAGAGAACGATTTGTTTTCTGTGTTTAGTGCCATGTGAGCTGCCTGATTGAGTAACTGCCCTCAGGAGCCTGGAAGAGGGTCTAGGCCCTATGTGAGATGTGAGCCCCTCAGAAGAGGCAGTTGGAGGCCAGGTGTAATAATCTATGGTATCTGAGATTGCACCATGCATTTATTTTTAGGCAACTGAATTGAGTTGCAGTAATGTTCTGATAAATGCTCCCCCAGATTTCCAGCTGAGTTGGGAACACTGTGATACTGATGATTCCTGAAAATTTTTATTCTGCATTTCTCAGCTGAGAGCAGCAGATTTGTGCTTTTAAGTCATATTTTCCCATAAAATGACTAAGATAAAGCACTGTAAACCTTTGGAGCAGTAATACCACTTCTGCATTCTTCCGACAGTGCCTAATTGCACTGAGATCATTAGTAAATCTTATGCTGGTTTTAGGGGAATAAGCTTAGAACACAGAACAGGGCATAGAACTTTTAAATATGGTCATGTTTTCTGCCATACACTTGCTCCAGAGAACTGGGAATTTTGAAACTTCAGTGCAGCCCAAGAGTTCTACACTAACATTGTATTTAATGTGCTGACAAGTTCAATGTAAAATGCCACAATCTTAGTAACACAGCCTAAACCTGTGACTATCACTTGTTATGCTGAATTGGAAATGAAGACTTTTGAGTGAGGTATATTAATTTCTAGCACAATAAAGTTTGTTTTCTGTGTGTTTTCTTGTGGGGGGTTTGTTGTTGTTGTTGTTTTGCATGGTTTTGTTTTGTTTGTTGTTTTGGGGTTTTTTGTGTTTTTGTGTTGGGGCTTTGGGAAGGGGCTTGTTTGGTTAGTTTTTCTTTTTTATTTTGGGGTTGGGGGGGGTTGTGTGTTTTGTTGTTTGGTTTGTTTGTCTTTTTTTCCCAAGGAAAACTTAGAGGACAGATAATATATTAGTATTTTATTATAGATCTGTGTTACATGGTTGTTGTATAGTTTCTCATTTTACTGGAATCAGTGGCAAAGCCCTGGTTTAAGCCAGCAGAAACAAACCCATGGAGTGAGCCTACAATCTCATGTTGTAAATTTGTAATACTTTACACTGTGTTTACTGAAAGGAAAGAGAAATAGTGATCTCAGCATGCCATCTGCCAACTCTCCAGCTGAATGGAACGGACTGTGTCAGTCAAAGTGTGAGATAGGTCTTTAAATGACTTTTGTATTTTGCAGGGAGTGGGGGGTGTGTTGGTTCTGGCTTTTTGGGTTGCTTAGTAACAATATTCTGTGTGCAACTTGGTAGCATCTGTGCAGAATGTGAGGTGTTAACATGTTTGTAAAAATTAAGACTCCAATTAGTGTTTCCTCTGTGGAGCATTAAAATTAAATGGCTCCTTCCTCTCTCCCCCCTGAATTATGTGCTTCTAGAAAAAAATAAAGACAGGTTTGTGTTCTAGAGCAGTGAAAAATCATAAATCTGCATTTCAGTACTTCTCAAGTAAGTAAGTAGTGTTACTAGTTGGAGAATGTAGCAGAATTAAGTAAATTGCAAAACATAAGTGGCTTTCAAAGGTCATATAATTCGGTCGCTGTGGTTAGTAGCTGCATGCAGGGTAATATCTGTGAACAATTATATATTTTCCAATTAAACCACTGAACAACTCACTCAGTGTCAGGCATTTTATTTGACAACTTGCAGGACTGTTAGATTTAAAACAAAGAACCAGATACACTTTAACAGACTTCACACTCCATCCTTTTGGCTCTCTATAGCAGAAAGTCTACTGGACCTACTATTCAAAATGTGTTAAAAAATAGAAAAAGCTAATACAGGATGAGTTGGATCAAGCCAGCTTCAGTAAGGAGACATACCTACCCCTGTTTAGTCACTGAATAGCTGGTGGTGAGAAATAGGCTCTCTCAGACAGTAAGTCATCTGCTGTCTTTTGGATGTGTGTCTTAGGGTGAGATGAATCACCTCTTTCTGCAGTGACTGAGCCAAATGTGGCTAGACAGCCTCTCACTTTTAAGGCAGTAAAAGTTTGGTATGATTAATCCTACTGCCTAAGATTTTTTATTTCTTTTCTGATGATACAGTATATTTTGCCTCTGATCTATTGTGGCAAATAAAACATTTTTAGAAAGAGGCATCTGTAGAAGCCCAGACTCAGACAAAGTTCACATTGACTCCAGTGGGAGAATAGGGTGAGAAAACACTGCTGGACACTTCTTTTCCAGTAAGTGAAGTATTTTACTGTTCCTTTTCCTCATTAGAGACATTTTGTTCTAGCCTTTCCATTCCCTTTAATCACTGGCTAGAGATGATGCCAGCAGACAGTTAGGTATTATCCCCAGGGCCCATGGATTGTCACAGTAAATTCTGTGAAAAGACATAGTTTGATTAATGCCTACTACAGGAGCTGAAACCATAGCGCCAGAACTGAAAATTACTAACAATCAACTCTTGCACTCTGTTCCTTTTATTTGGCAATGTAATAATTTCATCATTTTATCTGTAACACAAGCAGCTGAGCTGGTGCCCAGCAAAGTTGCAGCGGAGAAGACGGGACCTGCCCAGTCGCTGCTGCTGCCCCACAGCTGCTTTTCCTCGGCCCCTTCAAAAGCAGCAGGAGCAACAGGACTGAGCACAAGCCTTGGAAAGCTGCTGGGAGTCTTTTGGACTTCTGCCGGGAGCTGAAGGAGTGGAGCGACCCCATCCCTCCTCCATGACTATTTGTGAAATCCATTCCATTTCTCTCAGCATCCTCTGTAGCTTATATTTTAACTTGGCAGCTGTGAAGACTCTTGGTGAAATCAGTTTAGCTGTTTACTAGTACACCCTCCCACCACAGGCAAGAATCTTGACAGCTCAAAAAAGCTTTATAGAATTGTCCCTAGCTTTGAGTGGCAGGATGGATTTTTGTGGATCCAAGTGCTTGTCTGGTGTGAAGACTGTGCGAGGGGTTTTGCTGCCCATGGCCTTCACAGTGTCTACCAGTAGCACCAGGCTGCTGGCATGGGCTCCGAACATCCAGAAGTCCACATGTCCATTGACTTCATGAAGCTGTCTAACATGAACACAAGTCTGATACCTTCCCAAAACTGTTGGACTTGCTACCGATGTGCACAGTGTTAGTCCAGTGTGCATGTAAATAGCCCTGGTGTGGTGGGGAATCATCACATACCCTCCGGGCTGTGAACAGCCCGTGTATTCAGCACCTCCCTGGAAATCCCGGGCTGGCTTCCTAAGCCTGTACAAGCACAGACCACAATATCCCGTGGCTCAGAGGGTGTTTGTCTCACTAAAATGAGAGACAACATACAGACTGTTAGCGGACTAGAGGGAAGCATTAAAAAAACCCCAGCAGTCAGTCAATCAGCTGTTAGCACAGTGGCAGCTCTAACTTTGATGCGATTCTTTGATCTTATGTGAGCTTTTAGGAGGGTAATGAAGTAGCTTGCAGCTGTCAGGGACCAAGGAGAGGAAATATCTACTTCATTTGTGAATCGAAGAACTGGGTGATGGGGATTGCTGTGCTGGGTTGATCAGAGGTAGAAGTTAACATCTTTGTGCCAGATGACAAATGTTGATGGGGGTATGTACTCAAAAGCATTTTGACGAAGGAAGAATACGGATGTCCAGTGTGACTGCATACACCAGCAGTTTTAAGTCTGGTATATTCTTGTTTGGACAAACATGCTGTTTCACTGTGGACCTCACCAATCCCAGTGAAGGTCAGGGATGAAACTTTTCTTCCTTTGGCTTCTGCTTTATCTATATGGTTATTCATTTGCATGATCCCTGTCTGTGGTATGAGCATCCACTCAGCATGGACTGGTGGCAGAATGAGGCCTTCAGTATCTATGCTAGACATAGATATTCAGGCTGCTTCCTCTCCAGAAATTACATGGGATGGATGTTTCCTGGTTTTCCCGTCTTTAAAGAAAATTAACGTGAATTCTTGCGAACATGGTCTCCTTTCTTCAGCAGAGCAGTACTTAACAATCCCACTGCTATCACACTCAGCACATTCTGCATAAAAGCAGGATTTAATACTCTTTTTAATGGTGATTTCTCACGCCGCTTGCCTCATTGTATCAGTAAACACGTTGAGGAGAGCGCAGCTGTCTCTCGCAAATTAGCAAGTTCACCCGTGTGAAAAGCCAGCTCTACCGAGGCGTAGCACAGCCGTGGTGAATAGTGGTGAGCTGGGCTTCTGCAAATGATTTGACGTTGCTTCTTAGAGCACTACAGCCAGATTTTCTCATTTTGACATAATAGCCCCGTGTAATTCTCCTTTCCTAGCTCTGAGTTACCTTTTTGACAGCCACTGCGTGAGGCACTAGATTGGCTTCCGACTGATTGAGGCCAAGTAAATCGCAAATCACGCTGTCACATCTGGGAATTCAGGAGTTTTCAGCTCTGTAAAAGTACTTTTCCTCTGTGAACTGACAGACTAAACCATATGTCTGTTGGAAAGAAGATCAAGGTTTGACGATATCGGATTTTCTATTTATTGGTTTTATTTGATTTAATAATTTTAAAGTAGAAAATGTCTTCTCTGAGTATAATGAAAACACTTAAACTAACCAGTTACATTTCCAGCAGAGTTTAGTAATATATGTTACATCTTGCACTTTCGTGTAAGGCATATCAGCTTAATTAGAAAAACAAAGCACAAAGTAAGACTTGTCACACTGTAGAGCTTCAGTCCTTTAAAAAGCCCAGAAATGGTCCTTTGCTTTAAAATTATTGTTTTATATAAGCAAAGGATTTAGCTGTATATTTGGGGTTGGCTTCTCCTTGTTGCTGTTATTCTTCATGAAGCAGCCCAGCTCTCTTCCAGTCCTCAGCCTGTCACTTCTTTTGTGCATCAAGTTTTCCACTGTCAGAATGTGTCACCTCTCACCCAGTCAGTTGTCCTGGTTTGTTCTGGGTTGGTCTTCTGTGGCTGCAGTTGTACATCTGAGCTGAATAATACAGCCCTGGAAGTCATACATCCCTCTTGATAGCATGTATAGCTACTACTTCCCTTTGTTCTAGGGGAAGTTTTTATCACATCTGTATCTTTTAGTCAGAGGCTGAACGGAAAACTTTTGTTGAGGCAACTGTCTGATGTATATGTATTGAGCAGATCATCTCCCATCTTTCAGGGGAGATATAACATGCTACTTGTCTAGTATTCACTTCCTTATCCAGGATATTTAACATGTATTTATATATAATAAACTGTGTTTTATATATATATCACCAATATCCAGGAATAGGAGGGTTGTATGGGACTTTGTTAAAGTATTCTTGTAACGTTCCTGTGGCATGACACAGTAACAGCTATTTTTTTCTATGACATCCTGCAGGCAGTGTCTGTGTGACAAGAAAGCCACATAACAATGAAAAAATTCACACTGTTTGATTTTGTGAATGATAATTCACTGCAAATTGGAGAGACTTCATGGATACAGGATCTCCCTAGTGATGACAATGAACTGGAAAGACTTCTGAAATCAAATGAGCATGTGCTAGTAAATTGGCCTGTGGGAGAAAGAAAGACAGAAAAGCACTTGGTGAAAGTTGTGTACATGAGTGGTGAGTGCAGTTCCACAGCATTTGTCTGACATGAAATTTTAACCTAGTTGTAAGGTACTGCTACCTGATTTTCTGTGCTTTGGCCTTTTTTTTTCCCCATCACTTCAGATGACCCCCAAGAGCTGGTGGAAATGATGCAAAAGATATTACAAGCAGATGAAATTACAAAAATACAAGTCCTTGGAAAGGAGAAGAGGAAGAGGATAGAAATGATGTTCTCAGAAAGTGAGGACAGTGACCTGGATAAAGAACAGGCGAGTTTCTGTCTTCATGTGCCTGGTATTGGTAGGCCCATAATGGAATGAAATAGACTGTAACTATTGATTCTTCACAATAAAATACACAAAGTATGTATAGTAAAGGTGGGAATACAGGTGGTCTTCACATGGAACCTCAGCACATTAAGCTGTCAGAGTAATTAGATAGGCAAATTCATTTTGTCCTTTGGTATTTAAAGAGAAAAGTGTTATTCAAGACTTGGATGCTCTGTAGCTCCATTATATTTTCTGTCGTAAGACACAAACCTGGCTACTGCGTACAAAAGGGAAGGGACCAGGTTTTCTGAGCTTTTCATTGTGCTGAGATCTGCAGTGACAAAATGTAGGGAAAGAAAACATAAAACTTTATGATAAGTTACAAACATTTTTTCACAAATACTAACCAAGAATGTGAAGTACACAGTGAATAAAAGTTTATGGTATACTATGAGATACTGTAGTGAGAAGCTGTTTAGGAATGCAAAGGCACTACTATGCTCTTGTTTACAGGGGAAAATGATGAAGCATATAAAAAGAAAGAAATCACTGCAGGCATCTGCTCCCGCCAACATCCTGAGTCAGCTTGAAACATCTTTAATTAACAAACAGGTAAACATCTCATCCTGAGCGATTTTAATATATTAACCAAAAGCAAACTGAAATGGATTTGTTTAGGGGGGAGAAAGACTTCTGCTTTAGTGAAGTTAATCGTTCTAAAAGATTCTACCTTAGAAAACTGGTGAGTGGAGAACAGAGAGAAAAGTACCTAACAGCTGCATGTTACACTGACATTGCATTTTTAATTTTAACAAGAATGGTAACAGTTATGTGCAGTAACAGCTAGTACTGAAATGCACTGAGGCTGTTTATACGCTCTGTGTACAAAGAAAATATTCTGATGAAGACATGTATTTAATGTTAGTTTTAATGCTTTAACTTTATGCTGTTATTGCTCTAGATAGCACAGGTTTTTGTTTTGGGTTGTTTTTTTTTTCAGAGAGAACCATATTCAGGAAGCAACTTTCTGTACAGTGAAAGTAGCAGTGATGATGAAGAGCCTTTATTTCAACTGTCCAAGGTAGAACTGTGTGCCAAAATAAAAAGTCTGAAGAGGAAGCTGACAGACACCATGAGAGAAAACTGCCGCTTAAGGCAGTCCCTGGTGATGCTTCAAGGTGAAGTCCGGGGAGGTATTTTGATGAAGGGGAAGGCCTGGAGGTCACAAAAAGCTTGATTTATAAGAGGCCATTTGGATGGGAATTATGGATGCTCAAGCACGTGACATGATCAAGGCCTACCATGAGCAGCAAAGGCTTTGATACATGGCAACATTTAATTCCAGCAGCACTTAGAAAAAACTGCCTTCTGTGGATGCCATGCAATCATAGGGTTAGAAATGGAAAAAAATCTGTCTAAATCCTGTCAGTTGTTCCCCAGAGAACGTTTCCGTATGCAGCGTATAACCATCACCTAAGCTCAAACCCTCCACCAACCAGTCCAACTAAACTTATTCTGAAATTATTTAATTCCTAATTACTTTGGTAGTTCCTCAGTATTGATAATCTGAGTTAGGTCCAGGTACAACAAATTCAGTCACAGAATCACAGAGTTTCTGTGTGACTAAGAAATTCAGTCCTTTCCCAGAAGTGAACCATTTTGTTCTTTTAAAAATGAATCCTTCGTCACTTAGTGATCATTTTAAAGCCCCTCTGACTTGTCCCTGTCCCTTACTCTGGAGCAGCCAAGCCTGAATCCAACATTTCAAAACACTAGTGAATGAATATGGTTTCAAGAAAATTTGCTCTTTCCCTTTTTCAGCTACATCATACTATCCCTAGACATCCTATCTCTTGTCTTTTTTTGTCATATGATTTTGCAAGTGCTTATCAGTTTAATTGCCCACCTGATTCCATCCCATATGTTATTCATCTTGGTTTGAATCATTCACCTCCACCTTTTTGAATATTATTTTAAGATATTTTGTTAGTTATCTGGCAAGTTTTCCTACACCTTTAGGACCATTTGCCTTGCATCTTAAGCACTTGTATTAGTCTTTTACAGTATTTTCAGTGATTCTGTATCTTGACGATTCTTCATCTCTTGCATCCTTTTCACTCTGAATTGATTCTTTCTAATGGACTCATGAAAGTTTATATTTGAAAATAAATATTACTTGGGGAAAATTTTATCTTAAAGATACTCTCTATAGATAAAAGAGGAAAGAAGTGTATGCAGTCTGTATAAATTCTTTGAAGTGATAAAGAAAAATCAGACATAACATTACTTAGACAATATTCTGTAGCTTTACAGACTTGTAGAGATGTTGAGGTAGCAAAAAGAAAAAAGAGAAATAGCTTGCTTAGGGCCATGATGGACGTAAGCTAATGATTCCTCTTAGCCTTGCAGACAACTGATCTATCCTATTCTAGAAACAGAGGCCAGATCTTCATGGGAGGGGACAGCAGAATGGCAGGAAAACATTTGACAGGTTAGGATAAAAGTATGTTGAAGCATCTTTGCTGACTACTTTGACTCTTGCATTATGACAGGAATCTAACTGCAAAAATATACGTGCTTATGTGATTACAGTCTGAAAGCTTAAATTACTATTTTACCCCTCGCTTTGCATTTGATTTCAGTGTTGCCACAGGCAGTCACCCATTTTGAGGAACTGGTAGGGATGGCTGAAGCACTGCTCAAAGGGGGAGTGACATCATCTACGTCCAGTCTGCATTCACATGCTGTTTGGAAAGCATCTAACAATCCGTTAGCAGACTCATATGCAGCTATGCACAGTAACTCCAGCTCACCAATAACTTTGAATATAGAAGATGAGGAGCAACAGACTGAAAAACAGGTCAGTTAAAAAGCAATTTCAGACATAAAAATTACAACTTTACACAGTACAAACGTTACTGTTATAGTTTGATAAATACAGAAAATAAGCATCAGGTAAAAATAATTTTCTCATCATTCAGCTGATGACATGATTAATGAGCTGCTTTTGTGCAGAGGGCTCTTTCCATGAGAAACCTGAGGCTTTAACTCAGTGTTCTGGTACACTCTCAAACTTGCTTTGATTTCGGTGACCTTGCACATCTGTGACTAAGGGCAGAAAGTGGATGCATGAAGAAAATGCTGTTAGCCAGGGATAACTTCCAGCCTAATGTTTTGGATGCCAAAGGGGAATGGTAATGTTTCAGATCTAATCTACGAATAATACCAGCAGTCTGTTTAAACTGTTAATAAGTAGATAGAGAATGGTATGGCTCTGCTCTTGTTCCAGACACAGGCCAGCAGTAAAGTAGAAATACTTCTATAGAGAGACACAGAGTAAAGCTGTTCCACAATTCTCTGATTATAACAGAACATAACGGAGAAATTTGAGGCGCAGAGGCTGTACATGAAAAATAGAAAGATGCAACCAGAAGAATAATTCTATCTTCTGCATTCACAATTTACATAAACATTCTTACGCAGTGAATCATACCAGTCAGTGGACTCGTGTGTCAGCGCACGTTCTTGTGTGTTGCCATGGGGTCCTGAAAAATGAAGAAATCTATTAAGAATTTTCAAGGTATGATGTTTTGACTGAGTATTGCAATACAAAAAAATGTGATCTAACATCTCCAAAGGAATAACAAAAAGCTAATTTTCTAAGCAACCTAGCCGTAGTTAATAGAAGCAGATCAAAACTGCCCATTAGGAGAGTTCAACTGCTTCAGCTGGACAACTGCTGCGTGCGGAAGTCTCTCTCAAAACCCAGGACCAGATGTCACAGTTCTTAGGGTGTATCTGCTTGAAGGCAGGAATATTAGCTTGGGCATAGTGCCATGCTCCCGAGGCTGTACAGAATCCCTGCCAGAACTGGACCACAGCCAGCCTGCGTGGAGCGCAAGCAGAAGGATTTAGCTATGTCTGAACATGTCCTGTCTCCACTAGTGAGTCATGAGGATCGCTTGGTGAAGTGTTTGCTAGGATGAATGGGGTCCTTAGTCTGCCCCACACTTGCTTCTGAAAAAAAATCAACCTGTGTGTATAGTTCCAAATGTTGAGTGGTATGCAAGTTTAGTGTTGATCTCAAGCACACGGTTCGCAGGGAGTTCTTTTGAAATTGTGGTTTAAAAAAAAAAGAAAATAAAAAAAATATCTCGGAGGTAATACTAGATAATATTTCTAAAGAACTGCAATAGTTATGCCTATGACCAATTTTGTTTTCCAGTTCAAGATCGAAAAGTGGCAGATTGCACTTTGTAACAAGAGCAAACCTCAAAAGTTTATCAATGACTTGATGCAAGCACTTTATACACACGAATATATGGCTACACACAGCCTGACAGGTGCAAAGTCCTCCTCTTCAAAGGACAAAGCGGCAAAACCGGCTATGAATCAGAATGAAGTTCAGGAAATCATAGGTGATGGCTCGTTAACATTACTCCATGTGGCACTGGCTTGACAGAGGGCTTTCTCTGAGGGAGGGGCTGTAATGCTTAACAGCTGGTCTACTCAGGTGATGTGCTGTTTCCTATTTCCTTCTTCAGCTACATACTTTTTTAAACCATCTGTTACAAATACCGTCCGTGAAATGCTGATTTCTATTGTGGGAATTTTGTGGGGTTTATTTGAGTGGCTGCTCAGGCACAGTGATACTGTAATTTTTTTTTAGCCTTGGAAAGGTTAGTCTACAACAAATTTGGAGCATGAGGAATAACGGATAAAGGAAGGCAAAGAGAGGACACACTTGGATCAAGCTTAAAATTATGTCTGCTGTATTCTGAAGCTAGTGAATGTTATGAATTTTGACATTTTAAATAGTGCTGAAGGCAAAAGGAGATAATAAGTATAGAAGGTAGTGATCAGAGAAGCAAGCAAAATTTGTTTTATGTTGAGGTTTAAGGCAAAAAATGTTCGGTGCATAGGAAAGAGAAGCATTTCAGATGGAAGTAGCAGTTTTAAAGAAAATAGTATTCTGTGAGCTCATGAAGCCTGATTTTTTTTTTATTGGTTTTGCACCTATACCTTAACACTTGAACAACATAGCCTAAATTCCTGTACTGGAATCCCTCCTCCATTGCCATTCCCTTGAACTTCCCCAGTTCTCTCAGTTCCTTTCCCGGCTTAGCACCAGTTCCTGTGCCTTGGTCCAGTTATGTTGAAGTTGGCCAGCAGTTTCAAATTTATCAGTTTCAGAAGACTCTTTTCCTTAAGAACCTCTCTAGGGCATTGAACAGGATGCTGCAGAGAATTCCGTGACAAAGAGGAGCCTACAGAGAAGTAAAAGAAGTCTGTTAAGGGAAATGAGAAGACTCCTGAATTCAAATAGAAAAGTATCAGCATTATGCAAGAGGAAAATAAAAATAAGAAGGAAGCCTGGGACTTCTGGGGCTGTAGAAAAGAAGTTAGTAGATCAGATTATTTAAAGAAGATGGAAACTATAAGACTTCAAAATGAAATGAAAGGGTGAAAAAAACTGAGGGAAGGGAAGATGATGGAGAAGAGGGGCACAGGAATCGCATTCCTAATGTTGAGTCCTGATAGTATTGCATTCAAAAATGTTATCCAAGTTAGAGAAAGAGACATCACCTACACATTAAAATTAATGAACAAAACCTGCAAGATTCAGAGGCATGAGGACTGACAAGAATAGGAAGAGGATTCTCTAGTCAAGAACAGAGCAAAGGGAGAGGGGATGAGCAAACACAAATCCCTGATTCCACGAAGCCCTTGTGGCACTGGAGTTCCCTTTGAATCTGCCAAGAGCAGGCACAGAGAAAAGCAAGACCTGGTGCGTGCAGAATCTCTGAAGTAGTGTGTGAAGACAGAGAAGTAACTAGAGCTGAAGCTGAAGTAGCTGGAAATTTTCAAAGATGCAAGAAGTGCATTTTAGATCACATATCAGTTGTTTCCATGATTTGGAGGCCTCATACATACCATCTCTTTATTTTGCAGGAATCACAAAACAGTTGTTTCCAAACACAGATGATGCTTTAATTAGGCGAATGATGGGACAAAAATTGAACAATTGCACCAAGAAGCCAATTTTAAGTAAAGATCTTAACTCAGGTGCTTTTCAGAAGCATAGCTTTTGGTAAGTCTTAAAAAAAAAAAAAAAAAAAAAAAAAGTGTCCTGCAATGTATAATTCCATATATGTGGTAACAAAATCTAAAGGCAAGAAGAGTCTAAATTATTGGGGCAGAAGAATTATTAAATAACAGCTTGCTTATTATGGGCATTCTTACCTTATGAGCAAGACCAGTCTAAAAACAGTGATGATATGTTCAGCAAAGAGTCAGCAAAGTCAGCTATTTGTGTAGTACTGTTTTCACATATACCAAATGTACATATCTCAGAGTAGTTGAGGTTAGGATGGACTTCTGTAGTAACTGGCTAGTTCAACCCCCCCTGCTCAAAGGACGGTCACCTAGACCAGGCTGCTCAGAGCCACGGGCAGTTCCACTGAGTATCTCCAAGCATGAAGGCTCCCCAGCCCCTCTGGGCAACCTGTGCTAGTGCTTGGTCAGATTTGTCCTTTCCATATGGAAGTAGTATTTTACTTCTTCCTAGTTCGGTTGTCTTGTGCATGTTTTAGAATCTATATTTGCAGCTCTAAGACATAACAACAAAACAAAACAAACAACAAAAACCACCCCAAGATATTTGACTATGTTACAACACAGTTGTTCGAAAAGCAGCAATACTTTGCTACTAAAATTCCTCTCTAAGCCACCTGATAGTACTCCGTGGACCACCAGGGGTCTATGAATTACTACTTGAGAAATACTCAGATAATATCTACTGGAAAAATCCATATACACAAGTTTTCCCATCTGGAAACAACAAACAAATGCACCAGCCTGCTAAAATACAGTTTACTATGTTGATGCTTTTCTCCTAGAGATGAGAAGGTTTCAGAAAACAAAGGTCCTCTGTATTTGTAACATACAGTGTGCATTGATTCACTGTAGTATTTTTCCCTGTCCTTGACACAGGTGGTAAAAATAACAGCAGAGAAACACAAACCCTAAAGTATTAAGTCGGAAATATTGTATATTTTAAATCCTTATCTTCATCAAAGACAACCATAAAGTTTGCTAATTCCTGAGTCTTCTGTACAGACACAGTATTCCTGAAGGATCTTGAGATAGCGCTATCACAGTTCCAGGTTGTTTTTTAATACTGCTTAGAGAGGTTTCAGTTTAAACTTGAGATCTTAAAAAGGTCTTTATTTCTGTTACTGATAAGTGCTTATGTAAAATCCAGTCCGTCAGCTGAAAACAATGCAGATATTTTCAGCATAGTCTTTCTTGAAATGGATGCCTTTTAGAATGCATTTCTAATGGATTCATTTTACATGTGTTCAGAATTTCCTCACTGTAAAAGCATTTAAGCACTTTGTAAGTAATCAAGATAATGGTGATGATTCCTTTAACTCAGATGACACAAGTTTTCACTGTAAAAAAATTAGGAGAATTGAAAGTCCTCATAATTTCACTGTTACTTCTTCAGTTCCCCTTCCAGCAATGAAGTACAAAGAGGGGTGAAGTGGAGATACTGTTGTGGAGTACCTTTAGTGACAAGTTACAGACAAGTTACTTTCAAAACTGGTGATACTGGTTAGATCTCCTCCCTTGCTGCTGCTCCTTCTTTGCCCACCTCCTCGGCCTTTCCCCAGAATACAGTTAGGATTCAAGAGGAGGAATTTGGAGTCAAATCCAATGAGACAGGCTGCCATGAAACAAGGGAAAATGGAATGTGTCATTGAAGAAAACTAGTTAACTAGCTAATAGACTTTGCTGCTCAGAAACTAACAACAGCAGTAATTGTACATTTAATGTTAGTGTCTCAAGCTTAGTTATAAATTGTCTCAACAGTGGTTCAACAGCTGCTCCTCAGGGCATCATCTCTTCGGCTGTTCCTCCCAGTACACAAGACCAGCAGGATGATGACTCATCAGCTGCTAATGCAGAAACTCAGCAAAGTGACAGCCGCCTGACTCCTCCACCTCCCACCCCACCAGGTCAGCAGGAGTGTTTCAAGCCCACTTCTAAATTGGAGTCTCAACTCGCCAGAAGCTCACCAGCGCCCTCTCCCAACCACGGTTGCGGACAAGATCTCAGGAATTCAGACAAGGAATAACAGAAGGTATTTCACACCAGTTCAAGTTCTCAACGGAGGTTAAGGAGTAGTATAAAATAAAAAAAAATAAAATCTAAATGGGCCGAAAAACAGTGGACAGAGATACATACTGCAAGCAGAATAGAAGCCTGGAAACCATTTTCTCAAACAAATGAAAATCCCACAGCCTAGAAAAAAAAAAAAAAGAAAGTGTATTAATATCTTTGGCTTTAAGATATTATTAAATATATGCATGTTATCCGGTAATTAAAAAAATATCAACTTGTTCTGAAGAATATAAGTATCGTTCCCCTTAGCTAGAAAAAACCCCACATTATTTAAGGTAATATCAAAAGAATGTATAAGAGGCACCTTAATCCCCTTGCTTTCACCTTGACAGCTAATGGAAAACCGTGTTGCCGATTGGAGAAAGCTAGTGCATATTAATACAAAAAAGATACAGAGGTATGAAAAGAGAATAGAGAAATTTCTGAGTGAAAAAAAGCCCTACTGTGGCCCGCCCAGGGTTAGAAAGCACAGGGCCCCATGAGCAGAGAAGAAGAAATAAAATAGATATTTAAGCATGCTGTTAACTTGGAAAGAAGAAAACTTTCTTAGGGCAATGAAACTGCAGCTCTCAAAAAAATCTGCAGGAAAGAAACAGCTCATTTTTAACCTTTGAATGTTGGAAAGGCAATGAAAGAAGCCGTGGGCCCTCTTAGCTCAGGGAAGAGTCCTCCAGGATAGCTTGTTTGGTTGTGGAGGCCGTTGCTTCTCTCACAGGCCTTCTGCTGCTGGTACTCTGCTGGTTTGGCAGCTCTCATTCTTCTTCCCTGAACATTAGGTCCACAGGATAAGTGTGCCTGATCTCTCTGGTCGGGAAATGGGGGATGATCTCTTAGAAGTGACTGGTAAAGGGCACAGTTACCAGTCTCTGCTCCCCGTTTTGATTTTAGTATGCTACTTCTTGCTTAAAGAGAAGGCAGGCAGGTAGAGCATTCTTCATAGTACTGGGACATTAAAAATCCCAGTAACTGAGCAGTTCCCCTTGAGATCTGACACCACTTGTCTCGGGGAGCAGCTGGCAGTCACACACTCTGCAATTGCCTGAGGAGGAGGAGGAAAGGTATGGGGTTTTTTCCTTGCTGACTGATTCCAGGTTTACAGTGTGCTGGTAGCATGGGAAGGAGAGAACATTTGGATCATAGCTTTTGTGCTTGTGTGTACTTCTCCCAGAACAGAGAGTACTAGCAGCTAAATCTATTTTATGTGTGGCAAAGAAGCAACTAAGGAATCAAGATGAAAAAAAAAAGAACTAAAAAAAAACCCCACCAGCATAAAGATGAAGAAATGTAGCTTGATCTGAGGAGGATTTCTGTAACTCAGGAGATCTGAGTTACAGAAATAAATTAGAAACAGTATTGGGGTGAATGCCAGGAAAAAAAAATCTGAAGATAAGGGTGGCAGCCAAATACCTCTAAAGGGAAGTGCTGCAAACCTGACTGTACCAGAACAACATACTAATAAAATGCACCATGAAGAAGACTTCTTTGGGGCTGGGGTATGAATGAAGTCATCTGCTAGCCTTTTTTATCTCTCCTCTCTCTCAGTTCCTTGTAGATAGGATCAGGATGAAAGCAGGTATGAAATATGATGAAAGTTCTATCTCATGTTATTAACTACCATCTATAAAATGCAACGGAAGGATGTTTGCTATCATGTACATTTTGTATATGGAATTGTATGTACAGCATATAAAAATATATATAGTTAAGCATATTTTTGAAGTGACTTTCTATCAAATAAAATGAAACATTACTATGTCTTAGTTCTATTTTATTGTCCTTACTGTCTTCTGGGTGTTTTCTTACATCAGCCTCTGTTGTACACTCTAACATAAGGTTGTTTGTTTTTTTCCTGGATCGGTTGGTTTTTTTTCTCTTTAATAACTGTTCTGAAGCCAGAAGAGGGAAGAAGCTGGGGAAGACGTAGGCCCACCTTAGAAAGACTCTCTAACCTTGAAGTTGTCACAGCCGCAGCTGTTTTGCTGTTTGGGGGATGTAGGAGCACTTGGGCAGGTACGCAGAGCCAAACACGAGCAGCTTCTCTCCCCATCACTGGTGTAGATCTCCCTATCACTGGTGTAGATCTCCCCACCACTGCAGCCTGCAGATCATGCTGTACCATGTGCTTTTCTTTTCTGCTGACCTGGTAAGTTGTCAAAGAAAAAACAGTGGGGCTGGAAGCTCATCAAAAAGTGTAAAGGAGGATTTTTGTGGTATGGTGAAGGGCCTCCGCCTACGCATGGGCCAGGGAGAGAGGGGTGTTCTGGACAAAAAGAACAACATAGATAAGAGACATTTTAATGTTGGACCAAAGCGTAAAGAGGGAACAAACTGCAAAGAGAAAGCTGCTTCCTCTCTCCTGAAGTACAGGACTAATGTTATCCCACTGGATAAAAGAAGAGAAATAGTTTTTACCCAGCTAAACAGTTAACAGAAAAGCCAAACTCCTTGCAGTATAACCCAAAAGAAGGAAAATAAAACTGGATTTCCAAAATGACTCTGACAAAACTCTGAGAATACAAAATTGAAGTCTAGATAATCACAGATTAGAAACTTCAAAAGTAACAGAAAAGGAGAGGAGAGCAGAACAGTCTACTGGTTCTTCTCCCCAAATCTGCACTAAAATAAAAATTAATTGGTGAGATCTAAATGTGTCCTGTCACAAAGTGTAAAATTCTTCTGGTATGAGTGACAGAGGACATATTTGCATCATTCAGAGCTGGAAAAGGCTAATGCCTACTGCAGAAAAACCTAACAGCAATATGACTGTACAGCACTTAGTAACTGGGGATTTAGTATTGCAAAGGAACACAATACTAAAACTCATAATTTGAGCTATTTGTTTTGATTACTGCATTTAAACTGAATTTTAAGATTACATTGGAAAAGAATTTGGTCATTGTTTATTATGAACTGCTCAGTAAGAACTTGCTTTCTAAAGAGGGAAGAATATTGAGATATGTGAAGAATGGGATAAACTTACTAAAAAAGTATATTAGTGAATAAATTAGGAGTTTTAATGCATGCAAATTCATGTCCCTTCTTATTATGATATCTAGATAAGGGTCAAAAAGCCCCAAAGCACCAGACATCTAAATTCTTTAGATCAAGAGTAAGTGGCAGTATGCAATGTTGACACAAGAGTTAAAAAGGCAGCGTTTCACTCACTTTAAGGAGCAAGGGGAGAAACAAGGATATTAAAATATGTTTAAATTCCATAAAAGAAAATAATTAAAGGCACAGAATGACTATGTGGAATTAGTTGTTAGAGAGCATTACTGAGTTTATAAAGACAATCAGCTCAGAAACAGCTTCCACATCCTATGGGATACCCAGACTTTGTTTGAGGGTTTGGACTTGGAGGTCTTAGCTCATGAAAAGCAGACCGTGAGTACCTCCTGCTCTCCCAAGTTTTTCTGCTCCTACCTTCAGCAATCTACTGCCTGTGTTTAACAGAATTTACTTACTCTCACCAAGTCAGGCAGTGAAGGTGCCTTGCAGGTGGCCCATGAGCAAAGAAGTCCAGCAGGCTGCATCTTCTCTCTTCTCTATGAAACACATAAGAACTTTCCAAAGCCTACCCAAGCTTGTGCTTTTTCAGGAATTAGCTGAAATACACAAAATTTGAAATTCAGACTTTTGTTAGCCTATTGGAAATGATGACATGATTGCGTGGCATTCCCTTACTACTTTTTTTCCCCTTAACTGTATTGTTTAAATAGGAGGAAGATGGTTGGGCAGGCCATTGCAAGAGTAAACATGAATTACTGCTGAAAAATATATATTGAAATGAGTGTCATTTTTCATCAGGTATCAAGGTTTGCAAAAATAATGCCACCTTGCTCTTCTAGTAACTTCTTCCTGTTGTACTTCGTATTATCTATTCTCAAGAACCACAGAATCACAGAATGTTAAGGGTTGGAAGGGACCTCATGCAAATGCAAGCTACAAACAGAGTGGCTGCTATCAACGTTCTGTTAGCAAACTTAAGTTAAAAAGGCAAAAATATGAAAGTTTAGGCAGCAACAATTACTTTAATTTTCCAAGTGGCAGTCAGGTTTCCATTATTTTAATAGTGAAATAAAACTGTTCAAGTCAGTGTTGTTTATACAGCCCAATAATGGTGATTAAGTTTTACAAATTTGCTGAGGAGTATATAACTAGTATATATAACTAGCATCTCAGCACATCTATCTTCTATCATAAAGCTATTTTTCATTCACATATGGGAGGATGCTTAAAATTAACAGTAACAGTAGCTCTGTGTTTACGAGAAAAATAAGTGCACTAAATGCTGACATTAACTACCACATAGCAGATTATTTC
Source organism: Actenoides hombroni (assembly GCA_024336885.1). Lineage (NCBI taxonomy): Eukaryota > Metazoa > Chordata > Aves > Coraciiformes > Alcedinidae > Actenoides > Actenoides hombroni. Next base: position 33,673,169 of record WUAM01000359.1, read on the forward strand.
TGATAGCTGTTTAATGATAAAGCTCCCATATCTTCAAACTTTAACATGCAACCCTGAATTCTTTCCCTTCTGCATATACAGGACTTGCTAAGCACACACCAGGGCAGTTCTTTGTTTGTGTGCAAGCAGCTCTTTTACACACACGACTCAAAGGTGACATTACACCGTTCAGCTTACTCTTACTCAAGGCCAATGGACTGAATAAAGATGATTCATATCAGCTTTTACTTTGGGTTTCTCAAAGGATGAGACAGGACAACAGTAGCAAATAGCAAAAATCATGGTTATGGGGGCCCAGGGGATGTTTCCTCAACCCTGCCAGTGAGGGGAAATGTGGAGAAGGTCACTAATAAGACAAGCCAATAATTGGTTTCAGAACAGATGCTGGCAACAAGGTTTTAAGTTGTATGGCTATGGGACACAGCCTGCAGATCACTGTCTGCTTGAGAGAGATAAGATCCACCTCACTAAGCAGGGCAAAGCTATTTTTACCAGTCGGATGGCTGGCTGCATAATGAGGGCTTTAAATTGAGAATGAAGGGGGAGGGAGTGAGTAACCATCATCCCTGTGAGGGAACGATGGACGTGGTCAAAGAGCAAAGGGCATGGGGTGGTGTGACTGGAACAGAACACAAAATCAACAAAATGAGGTTTAAGCAGGGTCACCTCCAGCACTTGCATGTAAGCAGAGAAATGCCAACAAGGCACCGTGATGGATAAATCCCTCAACCCCTTTCTAAGGAGTCAAAATGCTGGGGTGTCTCTCTGAAGTGCCTGGAGCCTACTGTGTACGGTATGGGGAACAAATACGATGAGTCACTCTGTGTGCAGCTGCAGGGCTGCGATCTTTTGGAGCTCACAGAGCTGTGGTGGGATGGCTCCCATGACTGGAGTGTTACAAGGAAGGGACACAGGCTCTTTAGGAAGGATGGGCTAGGAAAACAAGGAGGGGAAGTTGCCCTTTATGTGAAAGACCAATTGGAGTGCATGGAGCTCTGCCTGTGGGTGGATGAGGAACGGAATGAGAGTTTATGGATGAGGATTAAAGAGAGGATAGGTAAAGGTGACATGATAGTGGGGATCTGCCAATAGGCTGCCTGACCAGGAAGAACAAGCAGATGAGGTAGACAGATAGGAGCAGTCTCATGTGCACAAGCCCTGGTCCTCATGGGGACGTTCAACCATCCAGATATTTGCTGGAGGGACAACACAGCAGGGCATAAGCTATCCAGGAGTGCACTAGTAACTTCCACTTCAAATTCATAAATGAACAACCAAGGACCAATGAAAAGCAATGATTTGCTCTGTCAGTGCTCTTCAATATTTTCATCAATGGTATAGACAGAGGGATCAAGTGCACCCTCAGCAAGTTTGCAGACATCACTGAGCTGAGTGGTGTGGTTGATACACCAGAGGGATGGGACGTCGTCCAGAGAGACCTGGACAAGCTGGAGAAGTGGGCCCAGGTGAACTTCATGAGGTGTAACAAGACAAGTGCAGGGTCCTGGATCTGGGTTGGTACAATACACGTATCAATACAGGCTGGGGGATGAGGTGATCGAGAGCAGCCCTGTGGAAAAGAACTTGGGGGTTCTGGTGGATGAGAAGTTGGACTAACTTGGGAGGGAAGAGTGTAAAAAGCAGGCTCACAGTCCTGGACTTCAGCAGAGTGAACTTTGGCCTCTTCAAAGATCTGCTTGGAAGAGTCCCATGGGATAAGGTCCTGGAGGGAAGAAGAGCCCAAGGAAGTTGGTTAATATTCAAGGATCACATCCTCCAAGCTCAAGAGCAGTTCATCTCTGCAAACAGGCAGTCCGACAAAAATGCCAGGAGACCTGTGGAGATGAACAAGGAGCTTCAGGTCAAACTCAAACATAAAAAGGAAGCATACAAACAGTGGAAGCAAGGATGGGTAACCTGGGAGGAATGCACAAACATTGTTAAAGCATATAGGGATGAAGTTAAGAAAGCTAAAGCCTCACTGGAATTGAATCTAGCCTGGGATGTCAAAGACGACAAGAATGGTTTCTGTAAGTACATAGGTGACAAAAGGAAGACTAGGGAGAATGTGACCTCATTGCTAAATGAGATGAGTGACCTGGTGCCACAGGACATTGAAAAGGCCAAGTTACTGAATGTCATCTTTGCCTCAGTCATAGAATCATAGAATAGTTTTGGCTGGAAGAGACCTTCAGGATCATTAAGTCCAACCTTAATCCTAGCCATATCAAAAACCACTAAACCATGTCCCTAAGCACACCATCTAACTGCCTCTTAAACACCTCCAGGGATGGTGACTCCACCACCTCGCTGGGCAGCACATTCCAATGCCTGACAACCCTTTCTATAAAGTAATGCTTCCTAATATCCAGCCTGAACCTCCTCTAGTTCAACTTCAGTCCATGTCCTCTTGTTCTGTCACTTGTCACCAGGGAGAACAGAACAACTCCCGCCTCGCTACAGCTTCCCTTCAGGTAGTCGTAGAGAGCAATACAGCCCCCTCACCCTTCTTTTCTCAAGGCTAAACAGCCCCACATCCTTCAGCCTTTCCTCATAAGACACATGCTCCAAACCCTTTCCTAGCTTTGTAGCCCACCTCTGCACCCTCTCCAGCACCTCAACATCCTTCTTGTAGAGAGGGGCCCAAAACTGGACACAGTATTTTAGGTGCAGCACAGTATTCGAGCTGTGGCGTGAAGTACTGTTGTTGCTTTACTCTGTCTGCCTGTGTCTACCTTTCAATAATTTATGATGAAACATGGAACTGATGCAGTGAAAAACTCAATAACCAAAGTTATTAAGCAGGGATTCTTTATTTTGCGTTGCTGGATGCACAGGGGATCACTCCTTCAAATTTGCGTACCGATGCAAGCTAGGTACCTAGTTTATATGCAGGCTAAGCATGCATATTCATTATATTTCTTAGAAAGGGCTGTCTTATACTAATGAGTTCCTAGAATTCATTTACATAGTCTGAGCATGCATAATAAAATTACGATTAGGGTCTTTTCTCCCCTCGGTGGTCTTCCATAACCTCTGGTGGACGTTTACTTCATCTTGTCTTCTTCATCACCATGTTCTTTTAGTGACCAAAAGCCTAAAATCCTTATTCTTGCCAGTTCTTGTCTGTTCAGCATGCTCGGGTGCCTTGAGATGTCATCTTGTCCTGTTCCTGGAGACAAACACTATCTACAAGGTTTTGAATTTCACAGTATGTCCCTACTATACAACTACCCATCTATTGTTGTTGCTTATTCAAAGATTAGTGAAACTCCACCAGACATCCCGTCTCCTGCCTTCAGAACAATTTGTAGTTTTTTATTTCTAAATGGCATCCAGTGATGTGCAAAAACAAAATTTACAGCCCATGAAAGGTTATAAACCAGGTGTATTTGTTGCGGTGACTGGTGCAACGGGAATCACTCCTCCTAGCTTGCACACTGAAGTGTCAAGCAAGCAGGTATTTATTACACTAAATCATACATATTCAACAAAGTTAACTACATATTCATTATATGGGGCTGGATTATTATAATCAGTTCTGGGAACTCATTATCATAGGTCTCCTCCCATTGACGCTTGTGCACTGCGTCTGGTGGTCATGGGTCAGGGTCTTCTGGAGGAAGGCCCCCAGTCTTCCTCACAGTGTACTTTTCACCTTTGGTTCAAACTGCTGACATTTCACAGGCTGCTAACCCCAGAACTGGTATGGTCTGGCTTATCTCTGATAGCCCTTCTTTGTTAACAATGAGTTCCTGCTTTGTTTAGGGTTAGTTTCTCTTATCTACAAGGACCAAGGCCATACAAGACAAGCCAAGGCCTATAAAGCTGTCAAGCCATAAGACATGAAACAGATACCAGTTAGTTTTATCATTCACTAGCACCTAGTAAGGGTTTCTTTCTGTTATAATGGTCCAGCTAGCAGCAATTAATATCTTAATCTTTCTTTCTGCTCCCTCCTCCAAATGCCCTGAGATGTTGAGCCTTTTAAAAACTAGCATTTATGTATCTTCCTTCCATTATTATTCATATAATATACCTTTGCAGCTAGTAGTTTATTTTTGTTGTTGGGGCCATAGAATAAGATATTAAAACTTTTTTTTGGTAGTCTGCTTTGTATGATCTGCATTTTACTCTTCTTGGGTAAGAGATTGCTTTGGTGAACTGAAATATGTAATACCTGCCCATAAAAAAAGCAAGCAACCAAAAAAACCAGAAGCCTTAGCAATAGTGACACCATGGGATTTAGTTTGCTGTCTGCAACATTTGGGAGTTTGGATTTTTAAGGTTTGAGATGTACTGGTATTTTAAACTAAAAGACAGAAAATGTTATAGGGAATTAAGAGGGAAGAATCTAATTAGATGTTAAATCTGAAGCATACTGGTGTGACTAATCCATCTGAGATGTTCATGTTTGGATTAGTGCAGTGTGACCTTTTGGGCATTCAAAGGGCAATGAATATTGGAAAAAATAAAGCTTTATATTGTAATTTGACACACCTGATATACTTGTAGCTGTGCATTGACTATTCCATTAGTCCCTTCTGTGTCATAAACCAAAACCCCCACCCCTTTCATTGTAAAATTTTCTCTACTTGATCTTCCATGTTACCTTGCAGATTTTTTTTGAATTAGACTTGTATTGGGTAATTCTGTGTCAATGGTTAAGGGTGTTGTCCTAAGTACTTAAGGTCTGATGGTTTTCATTTAATGCAACTGGGTGTGGTAAACCCAATTGCTTGTTTGGTGGGTGTATGGTAACTTAACAGCAGGGGATGTGGTCTCTTTGTGCGTGCATTCAGTTATTTCTTTAAGAGTTGTAATAAGCCGAATGAAACTTTTTTAAATTCCTGTGATTTTCAGGAAGTGTTGCAAAGAAATTGCTACTATGAAACTAAAATGTATAAGCAGTCTCAGGGGTAGAGGCGGGAGGGAGGGAGGGTGGTGGTGGAATCCCACAAAAAGTAATGCTTGTGCTTCTGGAATTAGCCAGGTATGCGTTTTCTTCAAGTGTGGAAAAGTGTAGGTTCAGCTACAGTATGATTGTTTCATGGGTGCAGACTGTGCTCTCACGTTTTAGTGGGTTGAGCAGAAGACCCTTGGAAAATGTGGTTCAATCCTTTTATAGTCTTTGTGTTTAACACATAATGTTAAACGTGCTTGTGACCGTCTGTGTGGCAGTGACAAACAGCTTATTAGATCAGAGTTCTGGGATAAATTGGTAAGGAAACTTCTCCTGCAGTATCCATGTATCTACTGATACCCAGAGGGACATTACTGGATATCAGAGATGAAGGAAAGAACCCTCTAACAACTGGAAAGCTGCTGTTTTTATCAGATAGGCTGACAAGAATCTTGGAGAAATTAAAAAAAAATAAAATACAATTTCTAAGAAACTTAGATATGAAATAGATTAGTAATCAATTCATGTAGTATCTAGCAAAGAGTAAGACCTCTTGCATATTTCTAAAGGCAGAAGTTTGGTGCAGCTAGTGGAAAGATTCTTAACCAAGCTTTTACCTGTGACAGCATCATCTTCTGCTCTCAGTAAAAGGAATAATGTAGTTCTTTGGTAACGTCAGTAAGAACTGTTTTAAAAACTTTGTTAACTTTCTGGGCTTTGTATATGAGCTTTCCCTTGCATCCCAATTTTACATACATAGAGCTGAAATCCTTCCTTAATGATGGCATCGTTGCAGAGAAAGAAGCACAGTGGTGGTAAAATGAAGTCCAGCTCCCATAACCATTCTCTGAAATGATGATGCTAGTGGAGGGGCTATGGCTTCTCTCATAGCAGCTCAGCTTTTTCTGTACACTGCCACTCTGCGTTGCTTGTGAAAGATGTGTTGCTGTATATTTTTAGTGTGGTTTTACATTGTTCACAGTGATGGGACACCATTATAATTTTTGCGAAAGGTTCAGCATATAGGGTGTCATTGGGGGTTTAGGACTATCAGCTGCCAGGCAAAAGTAGGGATATTTAATTTCTTTCATGTTCGTGCTTTCTAGCTTAGCTGAAACAGTGAGAAATCTTCCCTAAGTATACTTATCAGGGCAGAACACTGTTGTCACGTGTCTTGGTTCAGGAAGGGGAGAGGAGGAGGCGTGGGGGGAAGAGGAGCTTAGTATTGAGGGATGAGAAGCTTGTTCAAGTTTGAGTCAGTGGATATTGCTTAAGGGAACAAACATGGTGGCAATCAATCTTTCCATGGTCCCAAGCCTTTATATAAACTACCTACAGCTGGAAAATTACAATGTAGATATATAATGTGCTGCCTGTCTCTAGCAGGGTTGTTTTATTAAGCAAACCTAAGGAACCTGTGGACATGCTGTCAGTTCAGCTGTGTTCGATATCCTCCTTCCCAGTGTATGAGGTTCAGGTAATTCTGCATCTCGGAGACATAACCCAACTAGAAAGCCAGTTGAATCCAGATATGTTACATGGTTGGGGGCTGGGAAGTTCTCACTCCCCAGCATTGGCAACAAAACACAAAAAATGCACTTAAAAGGATCATGTAGATGCTAACTGAACTAAATAAAATGCAGGCAGAAGGCCATCAAGGAAGAAATAGGTTCTTGATTTCCTGCTCTGAGCTTTCAAGACATGGTTTATCTTTGCCTCTGATAACATTTTAGGGCTCTCGGAGCCAAAGCTCTTCTGAGTCAAGGGTGGCTAAAGAGAAGGAAAGTGGGAGAATGGAGGGGTTTGCTGACACCACTGTTACAGGGCAGGTTCACTTTTAGCTGAGAAATGCTGATGCTGCTGAGGGAAGGGGAAATGAGGCAGAGAAGCAAATTGCAGAGAATGTCAGGGCTTAAGGATGTCAGTCCCACCTCTAAAGTAGCAGCCTCAGCCTAATAGCAGGAGGGCAGTGATATGATGGTGAGAAAACTGAGTGTAATAATAAATCCTTCTCCTTGTAACATGTCCTGTTGCACTGCAAATATTGTCCCAGGCCTTTTGAAATAAGAGGAAATGTTAAATATATTAGATATATTAAAACCAGGTTCTGCTATTCAAGGAAGGACTACTTGGTAACTTGCTTGTTGGAGGGGATGGAGGGCATCACAAGGTGTTTGGACAGATTACTAGGAAGGGGAGGAGACACTCAGTAGTCAAGGTCTATTGCCCATGTCCTCGGCACAGTGAATCCAGAGGTTCGGGAAGCAAAACTTAGTCAGGAACTCCTGCCATGCTCACTGGACATCCTCTTTTGTCCCTTAGCAGTAATTAGGTAGGAAATATAAGAGAAGAGTGGAACCAAATGGAGTTCTACTTAATTGCAGAGAGGCAAATAAATGCAGAACGTGGTATATGCATTTCTGCACTAATACCAGAAACCCAAGTAGTAAAATGCAGAACTAAAGCCTTGCTTTCAAAAGAGGATATTGACATAATATGCACCTTAAATGTGGTAGGAGGATGATAAATGATGGGACGAAGTACAGAGAAAGACAGAGTAAGCTGATCTGACAAAGGAACTGTGTTGTATACTAAAGGTTAAAGTCAAGTCAAATCAACAGCCTGCCATAAGTAACATAAAATCCCAGTGAGTTTAGGCATAGAAAAGAAAAATATGGTGGTAAGACTGTATTATTGTCTTCAGTGTGGTTACATCAATAGTCCTACAGAGGAAGATGGGAGAGACCATAGAGGAATGAGGTCCAACAGCTATGTTGTACTTCATCCTGTGTACCTTTAATGTCTGTCTGGACTGGGGGTACCAGTCATACGGGGATGGGATACTGACACTAAGCCTTAAAACACTGTCCATGGTAGCTATGAAGCCAACTAGTGAGGGAATCCGTAAGTGGACAAGCAACATCTGGTTCCTGAATATGCAGAGCAGTTTCAAAAGGTCACAGTCCAAAAGCTACCCTATGGAATTAACTAAAGCATTTGTAAATTTAGCATCTCTGCAGGGGTGACAAAAACCAGTAGACTCCCTCTCAGAAGCGCAAGAAAAAGCTACTTGAGAGAGCAGGAAAGGAGGGTGTTTGCTGTGTGGTTTTGTTTGGGTTTGTGTTGGTGGTGGTTTGTTTTGGTTTTAATCTTACCTGTTTGTTTTGTTGCTTTGTTTTTTCTTTTAACAGTGAAAGGTGTAGTTAATGGTCAAACTTTTATAGCTGTTTAAAGACATTGTATTGGAAACTCCAGGGAAAAGAGTATATTCTGCTAGGAAATAAAGCAAAAATGAAAACATGGTGGTTATATAGCAAGAAAAAAGAGTATGGTAACAAAAAACCCCTCAGATGGCACCTCACGCTTACAAAAGAATAAAACTAACCCCAAAGACTCTTTTGAAAAGTGGAGGTTGGATACAAATGAGGAATATAACAAGTAACAGAAGCCTAGCAGGTTAGTTGTAAACTTGCAAAAAGTATAAATAAATACACAATGTTTTCTTTGCAAATACATTGGAAGGAGGAATACTGTCGCTGACTCCCCTGCTTCCCTTGCCAAGGCAAACAGACCACTGTGGAGTGTTTGTTTGTGTCTTCTTTTTTCTTCTTTAAAAGAAATATATAAGAGAAGATGGTCGCATCAGTACAATGAAGTTTGTTGTTTGTTTTTGTTTTGTTTGTTTTACTTTTGTCTTCCTAGTGGAGAATGTTGGAGATTTATGTGCCACAATCCTCCTCTAGAAGGGAGGGAGGTACCAAAGGATTTGTCTTGCTGTCTGTAAATGTGACTGGAGGTACGAATAAGTAAAATAGATAACAAGTCATCTCTATGATATGATATTCATCGAAGAATGGAAGAGCTGCTTGTGATCAGTTACTGCTCACTTCTAACTTAATTCTGCACCAGAACACTGAAAGGATGGTAAGAGGCAGGGAGGAGGCAGTTTCCAGGGACGACCAGAAAGTCCACTGTCTGTATCCCGGAGATTAATTGAAGTTACTTTCAAGAATACCATTAACCTTGAGCTTAACATGATGTATAGCAGAACAGTTAGTATGGCTTCTGCAACAACAGGTTTTGACTCATTTATTTGTTGGAGTTCTTTGAAGCACACAGTGGAAATATAAACAAAGATGATTCCCAGATGATGTGATGTGCTTGGATTTTTCCATAGGTATCTGTCAAAATCCTTCACCACTCTTCATTTAAACAATTAAAAAATAAAAAAAAATTCCACACTGCAATGGACCAGAAAGGTAAGTCTTCATATGGATTAATAATGGATGAAAAATTATGAAGTGCAGTATCAGTAAAATAGGAAAATTTCATGGTGAGGATGAAGCACCAGTTAACTATTGCAGAAGTCTCTGCTGGAGCCTTTGCTGCTCAATATATTGATGAATAACTTGGAAAAGACAGTGAACAGTGAAGTGATCAAGTTGCTGATGATACTTAGATATTCAGGGTAGTCAATCTGAGACCTAACTGAAAAATTGCAGCTAGGTTTTATGAGTTTGAGCAGCTGGGCAATAGAAGGGCAAATGAAAATCCACGTATTGATCTGAGCTGCCAGCTTCCCTTCAGAAGTGATGTCTTCAGGTTATAAAGGACATTCTTATGAAAACAGTCTCTCAGTAATCATCAAGAAAACTCCACCTCAAAACGCAAATCAAATGGTAAGAGTTATTAGGGAAAGAATGGAGAACCACCAGAAAACTTCAGTGGTCCTATGTAGGGCAGTGATGAGCTCTTGTCTTGAATACTGTGTGTGGTTCTTGTCTCCCTTTCCCGTGTTCTGCCGTTTCTAAAATGATACAGTCTTACTGGAGTAGATACGGACAAGGGTGATTAGAGGTGCAGAATGATTTCTGAAAGTGGAATGATGGACTACAATATGATTCTTCAGGCTGGAAAAGAGCTGCAGTGGCTGGGATGGAGGTCTGATAACTGGTGAGCTACAGGTTGAAAGCACATGAAAGAAATCCTTTTCTGCACTTTTTAGGTGGGCTGTGGAGCTTGTCACGTGGCACTTTGCATTGGTTCACAAAATGACAGAACAGGTTTCAGAAATATATCTACTGAAGGCAGTTAGATAGAAAGATCATATTTCTGGCTCAGGAAGTCCCAGATGCACAGTGTATATTGTGAGGATGTCTTGGTGCATGCTTTGTTTCCTTATGAGCAGCTTCCCTAGGTGTCTGCTATCACTGGCTATTGGAGAGTATAGACAGGCTGTTGTCTGGCTTGTGAAGCCCTTCATACCTTGCTGAAAATAGGAAACAAATGTATATATGGGCAAATACCTGTAAATGACACTAATATTCTGTACACTTGGGGGTTTTTAATAGCATTTATAAATAAATCCTCTCTTCTTCATCCCTTACATTTCTAGGGCTGCTTTTATGGCTGCTGACTTGAAAGAAGCAGGTGAAGGGTCTGCTTTGCTGTAGGTAAAGCAGGTGGGACTCTATCATGCCTGTTGACCTAGAAAAAGCTTGCTAAAGAGCAAATGGGATCATTGTTGAGTGAAAAGGTGAATTAAATGCTGTTTCATTTGGGGTTTGTTCTGGAGTTGTTTTGGCTTTTTTGTATCCCTGTTCTGGCAATCAGCGGAGTTGTGTACATCCGTGTGCTGATGGGATTGTGAAAGTGGGAATGTGTGGTCAGGAGGAGGACCAGGGAAGGATGTTCACGGAAGCAGACTGTGCTTGGCTTAGAGCGTCGAGCTGTGCACCTTGGTCTGCTCATGGAAGGCATGTGCACTAATCTTTCTGTGAAAGTTGCATTTATTCAATTAAAATCGCTTTGCTTTTGGGAACAGGTATAAAGCCACAGGTAGATTTTCATATGTGGTTCTGTTACCCAATAGATTAGCCTACATTAGTAAATAATATCTTTAGTTATGATTAGCAATATTTTAACTTATAATTAATGCCATAAATTTCGAAGCAGTTTTACAATAGGAATTTTAAAAAAAAAAGTAATGTGTAGGTTAGGCTGCAGATATTTTGTTGTGTCTGTATTGCCACAGGGCTCAAACCTCAGGAAGGCTTCTTTGGAAATCATTCATGTTTTTCCATTGAGAATGTGACCCAGCAACCATTTAAAGAGCTGAACTCTTTAAATGATTTCTATTTTGGGTATTTTCAGAGCAGAACAGAAGAATAAGGCTGACATCAGGAAATATAGGAAGAGACAGGCCATTCACTCCCTACAAAATAGGTCAACGTTCCCCACCGCCCAGGGTAAGCTCTCGGGCCCCTCCAGCATTCACATCAGCTGCAGATAGGATGGGGGGTGTAGGCTGTGCACGGCCCTCTTGGCCAAAGAAGTGAAGTGACTGAGAAGCAGAGAGCCTTGTCCAAGGGTGAGTAGTGGATGGTGGGAATTTACTCATTGCCTTCAAGAAAAGTTGTGTGACTTGCTGAATCTTAACTCAGCACAGACTTTCTTTAACCGCTATAACAGATACTTCGTGTGAGAAGCCGCTTTAAATAATGAAAATATTGCCAGCAGCTAATTAGGGATGGCGGCCTATGAAGTTGTGTGTTTTATAGCAAAGTATTTCCCAGTACAGCCTTGAAAAGCACACTGTCTTCCTTCAAATGTGTGATAAAAGTCTCTTCCTGTTGGTAGATCTTCCTCTTTCTTTTCTGATCTGTATGAATGCTTTTGATTTCTCCTGATCTCTTCATGTGGCACATGGGAGTTGGTGTTTGCAGTCCCTAATGATTTGACCTGTACAGAGTATGTATGTTCAAAATTGGCAACTTAATCCTATTTTTGAGCATACCTAATCACCATAATATCTTTTCAAAGGAAAATAATTTAAAATAATACGTCTTAAAAAAGCAAAAGTAATTTAAAGTATTGTTAAAAATGCTGACAATTTTTACTTAAAGGTGATACTTAATGATGAAGACCTACAGAATAAAATATTAATTGTCCAGATTTAAAACAAGAATTATAGTAATTAACAACTTGAATATTCTTAGTAGCTGATGCTTAACGTATAATCAGCTTTGTAGTGTTTTTTCACTGTCTCCTAGTCTAATTTTGTGTATATTTAATTGAGCTAGCATGACTAATTCAAGTTCTCTTATCAACTCTACCCATGGCAAAGCTTTGTGAAGCTATTTACATAGTTGAGCTGGAATTTGAGGGAGACCCTTTCTTCTCCATAAACCAATCGGTTCCTTTAATGCTGCAGGGTGCCCTGAAACACTTTACTTGTGTCACAAGTACATCTTGATTGAATTATGATACATCCATTTCTGTCTATGCAAGCTCTTTTGTTCCCTTTCAGCTGTCCTATGAAATGACTAGAAAAGTTTTCAGGTTTTGCTTTTTGTTTCCCTTTCAATCTGTCTTTTTGTTTAAAATCTTTTTTATTTTTTTTTATTTATTTTTTTTTTAAGTTGTAAAAGAGGGTGGGGGGGAAGTTAATCTAAGACTCTGTAGCGGGAGCTGCCCGATTCCTGTTAAGCTCCTTCACACGACGGATGGAAATATTCCTCATTTGTTCTGGACATGACCACAGTTTGGTGAAGCTCACCGTCCATGTAGCACCTGGATGTTAGCACTGAAATCCTTGGTCCCTGGACTGTACTCCCTGGGCTTTAGAGTTTCCTGCCTGCTTGCTTAGGTTCTGTAGCATCATTACAATTCATGGAGAGGATAGGAGGGATTTGTTTCTTTTTCTGTGTAATGTAAGCTTGAAAGGTGCCAGGAAGGCTGGATATGATGAAAGCTCTGATGAATTAGAGCAAGAGTAAAGACTCGTACTGCATTAGATGGATTTTTATTTTTTTAATTACATTTAAACTTCCTTTACTATAGAAACACTCTGACTTAGATTCATAAATCATGAAGGATAGAACTTTAGAGAATCTTCTTGAATTAAAGATTCTTGTTTTATGATGAGTGAATTCATTTCCCTAAAGGTGTTCTGGCTCAGTGATGACACAGACTAAATACTTCAATTATTCTTCTTTTCCTCATTTCAGTGAAAAAGGAATGGACTCTTTGAAACACTTGAGTTGTGATACAAAACAGGAAAAAAATCTGACCTAACTGAAATGCAGAGGTAGACAGCATCTGAGGATTCCCTTCTAGTATCTCCTATGTAGGTGTGGGAAAAAACCCAACTCAAACTAAAGCACTAAATTGTTTTAAGATCACCTCAGATTTTAAGTACTTGGAAGTAGAGATGGCACTTTATGAGTTTTAGTGTGTGCTTTTGATATGTTTTTTTTCTGAGAGAAATAATTGCACATAAACTAATGAGAAAAATGGTTCAATAATTTATTTTTTTCTTCTTTTTCTAAACATCACAACAAGATCTGTGGTTGTCATACATAGGATTGCAAGTCTTATGCTTGAAGCATGAACCTTTATTATATGAATTTTTCCTATAGTATTGTCAGTTCAGTGATAACAGCAATCTGGAGAGTGCTTAAACAGCAAAGCAGATTATTTTTTTTTTTAGCTCTTTCCTAAAGTGTGAAGTATCAATAGTTATTATTTCTACAGCAGAAATTCCTGGAATCAGCGAAGACCTGATGTCCACAAGGCTTTCTTTGTTTGAGAGCATTTGCCATCTTTAAAAATAACAATAATAATAAAAATAATCAAACCTGCTCCTCCAAAAAACTTCCCTGTGATAACACAAGATCCATGTTCTATATTACAGAATGTGAATGTTCTCTATGTGAATATATATGTTGAAGCTTAACTGCATGTGACTAGTAAATTATTTTTCAGCATGAATATTTCTGAATAGGACAGCTTATGAATGACATAGTTTATATACATATAATTTTTCGTAGAGCTACATTGGCACAGTTAACTTCCCTCAGAGGTGAAATGTATTTAACCCACGGCATTCTTCATTTTGGCCATCTGGCAGAGGTTTCTTTACCAACAAATAATGATTACTGCTGCCCCTAGTCTTTTTTTACCTGTTTGAAGCTGGATAAAGTGCAAATTAAACAAAGCAATCCTTATTTATAGTGGGGCATCATCCAAAAATAGAGCATTCTGAGCCAGAGAACAAGGCAGGTTACTATTTTAGAAAAGATACAGGTTTGAAATGAGAGTTTTTATCTGAAGGGGAGTTGTATGGTTTCTATATAAAATCCCTGGCTTTGAGAATCTGACAGATGGGGGGGGTGTACATTTTCAGGATTCTGACTCATGTCGTGTATTCTAACTGTATGAAATGCCTCTCAAAAAGTGTTATAACTAATGTATTCACTGGCAGGAGTTTTCATAGCTATGTCTGCAGGTTGAAGATTTTCCCTGCACTTGCAGGGGCAACGTCTTCTTTAAGTGGGATCCAGCCACTTAAAAGCCCAGCTCTGGATTTGAGGGGGGAGAAGAAAAGGGGGGGCAGGGGGACGCACGGACAAGGACACACAGGTGGGGAACCAAATGTGCATTGTTATAGCTTTTCTCATAGTGTTAGTAGTGTTAGCTTTCCAAACCTGCCAGGACCCCTGCTGTTTACAAAGGAAGTCAAGGAGAGGGGTAGCATGTTTCAAGCACTAGGGAAGAAAAGGGGGAATAGCCTCAAGGTGTATGAGGTGTATGAGATTATTCACTATGTTTTCTTCTTAATGATGTCATCTGCCCTCAGTTATGGTATAAATGGCAAACATGATGAATAGCCACAAATGTTGCAATTTTCTCAACCTGGGCAAAAGACAGTTCAAAGATGCTTCCTGGGGTTGTATGCCCAGAAAAATGAAAGTGCTTGTTACTGCTCATTTCCGTATCAGAAATGTGATTTTATTAGTCATGATGATACAAGAAAGTGTGAGATGGCAGATGAGAGCTGGCTGTGATTTGAGGGAGGGAAGGAGTGGGACTAGAGTTTACCATTGTTCTACAGGGAATGGGGGAGAAGAAAAGAGCAAGAAGAAGTTTGGAGTTTGGTGAAGGCATGTAATATAAAATCAAATGAGTAGTAAATGTTTATTTAGTGCTGCAGCACCTTGTTCTGTGACTCTTGCAGCTCTGCTAGCCTTGCCTGCTTGCGTAGGGCATACCTGTTACACTGAAGTGTCTTTTCCCTGGAAAATACAATAGGCAATGTTTGGAATTTGGCCTGACCTCTTTTCCTGTTAGTGCTAATAATGTGAGTGACTGCATTTGAATTCAGAATTTTAAATATCTTTTGTTGCTTAAAAAACAAAACTAAAACAAAAACAGCCTCACATGATACTTGATATTGTACTGCATGACCCTGAGCATAGCTTACTGTATAACAAAGAGGTATTTTGCTTCCAGATGACAGCATGGAGGAACATTAGCGCAATCAATATCACATTAAAGATTCAGGCTCCATTAGGTTGATTGACAGATTATTTTCTCTGAGTGCTGACATCATGCTTGGTTATGTCCATTCCTGGATCTTCATGAGGTAGCAATAGCACTGACTCAGCCTTGCTGAGAACTTCAGTCTCTCAGGAGATCCTCCACTGAGCCTTCTCCTGTGGTTCCACTCCTGCTGGTGTGGTCACCCAGTTACTGTACTTTATAGAGGGTGCAGCCAGTGCTGCAGCTGTCGGTATGTCCTACCACTGCAGCCTACCCTGGGCTTGGTGCTGGCTGGAATGCTCAAGGCAGCCCTTTCAGGCCTTGCCAGGTGGCAGAGTTACCTGAAAGGGGAAGGTAGGTTGGAAGTGATCTGTAGAAAGCCAGTAAAGGAAGGGTGATGTTCAGGAGGTCAACAGGAGGGTGGATTTCTTCACTGTTGTTTCTGTAATGGTCTGCATGATGAGGCATGTTGCAATAGCAGAGTATTGCAGTGGGACTGAAGAGCCTCAGCTTTGCTCCTTAGTTATGTCTCTGGCTCACTTTGTGGCCTTGAGCACTTTGCTTTCAACTTTCCCCGGGGGCAAATCAAGAAACAATGCTTATTTATCTTCCTGTAGTACTCGGAGATGCCCAACGGAAAGGTGGTAAGTATTATTATTCATAGATTTGCTTCTTTCCCCCCAGTTCTCTAATAAATATTTGCCCATTAAAGTTAAATATTTTCATCTTTTATTCTGGAAAGATTTAATTTCTCATTTAAAGATGATGATGTTTCATGCTTGCCAAATTACTGCTTTAATGACAATTATGCCAGTGTGCTGCTGGAGAGGCTACATCAAAGGGAAATGACAAAATGGTTTGCATTTCAAAGGCACAATGTTTACTGCGTTGTGCACAGTGCCTGGTAGGAAGGGACTTCCCTGATTGAGTATTCAACTATGTTTCTAGGAAACTGTTGGCCTCCATTAACACAGTTCCTTCAAAGTAAAAATTTGCAAAGTCATTTATGCAGTTAAAGAGTTTTGATAGTTATGCTGGCAGGTCACATAAAGCTTTATCAAGTAGGGAAGGTAATACGACAGATTGTACAATCAGCTGCATGACTTGTTCATCTACAGATAAGATCAGTAATTTAAATCTATAACTATAGATTTAGATTTTTTTTTTTAAATACTTGGTATTTAATTTGGGGTATGTCTTCAGAAAACTTCACTTTAAAATGTGATTTTTAAAATGTCTAATCAGCTAT
The DNA here is from genome assembly GCA_024336885.1 of Actenoides hombroni. NCBI lineage: Eukaryota > Metazoa > Chordata > Aves > Coraciiformes > Alcedinidae > Actenoides > Actenoides hombroni. The sequence continues at coordinate 33,689,644 of WUAM01000359.1, forward strand.
TCCTCTTTCAATTTGATGCTCCATCAATGTGGAATTATATCTTCCCCTTGATAATGAAGTAGATAAATCAGTGCAAATGACTTGCAGTCATAAATGAGTCTAATGAGTTATAAGTTTATGCAATGCCATGAAGTCCACAAATGCATCTTTAGTGTCTCAACTCTAGTTTATGAAGCAGCAAGTTGGTAGGGGAGGTGATAAGGCTGCAGGAACACCACCAAGGCAAAATTTCCCTACTGGAATGGTCTGTTTTGGACTCTTTGTTTGGAACATGCTTTATGAGCTTCCCAGCCTCTCCCATCTTCCTCCATCAGGAAGCGCATGAACTGAGGCTCTCAGGTCACGTGGTGGTATCTGTGAGGACTTTCCTGTGCTTCAGGCCTCTGCTCCTGCTGCTCATGTCCTGAAATGTTGGCACTGATGGGAAGTGGGGTCAGTATCGTTGTTTCTTTCCTCTTCTTCTTTTGGACTCTTCCATCACTTTCTACTTCTGGTACCCTCAGTGTTTTTTCCTTTTGAAAAAGGATTGCTTCTTTAGAGAAGTGAATTTAACAGGTGTGATGAAGTAGGTGGCCAGTCACCTTGACATACTATAAAATAAATATGTATATATGTGAATTTTATGTTATAATCTCTAATTGCATAAATATTGTATCGTATATGTGTAAAACATGAGTATGGAGTGTGTATATATATACGTGTATTTATATGTCTATATACACCCATAAATACATGCACCATATGTATGTATGTAAATAAATAAAAGGTTTCAATCCTGTACAGAAGAGGTTTAAAAACAGTTCAGATAAAGATGTGTTCTGAATTTGATATAACTTGTCACTTTATTAGTACTGATGTGTTTATTTTTTGTTGGAGCCTAGAGGCTCTATGGAAGAGTATGGCATTGTATAAAATACATAGTAATATCTTAGTGACAGGAACTGAATAGACAAGGTCAACTGAAGGTAGAAGACAAGCAGGCATGGAAGAGATACCTGGACTCTGCCAGTCTTTGCTTTTACTTACACACTTGTGTAATTAAAAGCATTAGCTTCCCAAAATCAAGATATAACATAATTATATGTTGTTATGACATAACAGGTGATGTTGTGATCTTTAGTTGATCGTTTTTACTTTTGTTGCATTTTTTTAGCTTTATTAAAATTTAACAACTTTTTTAAAATTATATTTTTTAAAATTCATATTGTCAGTAAAGGAAAAACTGATGTTGCAGTTTTGGAGAGCAGTATGTTGCTTTATTGAGACTTCTGGCTTTAAGTATTAAATCAATAGGAGTTCTACAGTACCTTGGGGAACTTATAGGTAGCAGTGAACAAACAAAGACTTAAAACATCCCCAAGCAGTTGAACACCTGCATAAGCTGGAGCTCAGTAGCATGGCTGTGGAAGTACATACTTGGTCAGCTAATTGTTCATCATCTGATGGATTTCAACTTATCTCTAGGTTGGATCAGCAGCAGATCTGTCAAGGAAACTGAATTTTCAATCTCATTGAAGCTTCAGCTTGATGAATAATAGGAATCGTTGGGAGCTCAGTTTGTCTCAATGTGTTATGGTTCAAAAAATTGTTTGATAGACCTGTCTGAAGGAAATTTCTCATTGCATTTAGTATGAAGTGTGCCTAGCAGAGCTTTTGCTGTGATTGCTGAGCTGCAGCAGCCCTATTCAGTCTGTCTGCCCATAAGATGATGCCTCCTGTAATTTAAATTACAGATTTTGTTTCCTAAAATGGATGTTCCCTGAATTTCTACCGTGTGGCTCTATTTTTGAAGGAGCTGGTAAGAGATGCTTATGTTTGACTGCCCTTTGAGGTTCTTTCACAGTGCAACCCAGTTTGCAATACAGACAGTTGTTTCCATGGCCTTTTATACCCTGCCAGGAAAAACAAATCAAAATACAAATTGGAAAGAAAAGCTGATTTACTGAACCTTGAACAGAAAGGGGAAGACAAGTAAGTGACATAAAGGCAATCACTCGACCACCTCCCACCAGGAGATCAATGGCAAGCAATGGCAACCTTAGGCATACTGATGATCAGACTCCCGTCTGATGTTATGGGGTCTAGGATATCCCTTTGGCCAGTTGGGGTCACCTATGCCCACTGTGGTCCCACCCCACTTGCTGTGAAGGGTCAGAATGGGAAATAGGAGGCCTTGGCACTGTGTAAGCACTGCTCAGCAATTCCTAAAATGTGGGTGAGTTACCAACGCTAGTTTAGCCCTGAATCCAAAACCCAGCACGATACGGGCTGCTGTGAGGAAAGTTAACCCTGTCCCAGATGCACCCAGTGCATCATGATATGGTGAATTTCAAGACATAAATTACTTCAGCATCTGTAGGGTAATACTTAATTGAAGGCAATTTTTTGCATTATCAAACTTTCATTTAACTTACTGTAACTGTAGTAGGCAGAAAATAAATACTTGGTTTCTTTTCTACTTCTCTCTTAAAAAGAGAATTGGGACAGATTGAATGTAAGGAATATAAAGAAGAAATGGTTCCTTTTAGTAAGAGCAAGCTTTCTCCTTTTCTTTTGCTGACCATCCAACGTTAATAGCTGGAACATTTTTCCATTCATGCTATCTTAGATACAAGCTGTTCATTGCTACAACTGAAATGACCATATAAAATGTATCTAACAGACAGATGTAATTCAGATGGCTTTGTAAATGAATTTTACGTGGAAATGTTCAGATGAAAGATCCACATAACATCTTCTTTAACACCATATTAACTTACCGGGATGTGATTGTGCCACGCCTGCGCATGTGTAAAATGAAACTCTCTTTCTTGAGGTACGCTCCAATGATGGTAACACCTAATATATTGTGTTTCAGTGACAGCTTTAGAGGGACTCTGTTTCCACTCTTCAGTTCTCTGGCTGTGGATATTGCAGCTCTCTGCGTGCTTTAATCAGGAAGTTACACTGCCGTGGTCTTGATCTGCTTCACTGGTTAGACAGTGAATAAGGATTAAATTGGTGTTTACTGATGCAGAGAATATACTGCTGTGTTCAGCAGCTGGATAAGCATCTATTTGGAGAATTGGAAGACAATATTTTCTGCAAGATGCCAATATCTTTTTCTTACTTCTGTTGTCCTCGCTTCTATTGTGGTAGTAAAGGGAATTCGCATAAGGTTTAAAAAAATATGACAGTTCAGCACTCATAAGGTGAAAGCAGAGGGTAAAGTTTACTGGCTTTTGCAGATTTAATGTTGTTTTCAATCTGTCCTTCTATAGAAATTCTTAAATGCATCAAGTGCTGTGTCAAAGGAAACATACGACATCTGCTCCTTCTCTTATTCATGCATTCTTTTGTTTCTGTTTAGACATATCTTAGGCTGCACTAAGGTGAATGGATAATTTTATCTCAGGAGAAGAAGAAAACCAACAAACTTGTATTTTCTTTTAAGCATTTCAAGAGAAGGATCTTACCTGGGGAAACAAGAGGAGGTAGTTGAAAGGAAAAAGGAGGAGGTGTATTTGACTTTTCTCCCAGGAATTCACAGAGCAGGCTGGATGTGTGAGAACCTGTTCTCCACATCTATTTCTGCCTCACCCTCCCTGTGTTATTCCTCTTACATGGATTTCTCTTTAGACAGTGGGGAGGCCTTCACATGACTCCATCTCTTCTTGGGAAGATAATTTGGATGATATAACAACTGTCTTGGGCACTGCAGGGTCCTCAAGAAGAGTTCTGGGGGGGTTCTTCAATATAAATTTTGGGAAATTTGTACATTAGTGGCTGACCCCACAGGTGACTGAGGCAGAGAATCTATAGTTGATATATCATTTAGCAGACTTTCTACCACTTCCCCTGTTGAAATAGTACAGAATAGAAATTACATGGGAAATAAAACATTAATCTAATAATTTTAATCAACAGAAGTAGTAACATATTGCAAGATGAAGAGAAACAGATGCAGGGCTGCTGGAGATCTGGCTTACCATTCTAATGTCTTGGGAACGTACACTGTGTATGCTTGCATTTTTCTAGATGGTACTGCAAATCATTTAAGAAATATTGGTCAACTTTTTTTTTTTTTTTACTATGTCTGTAATTAGTTCAGTATAAGGATGCAAGAGATCTGTTCAAACAGGGACTAGTCCTGCATCTACTAAAGCAAATGGAGAAAGAATCTCATAACCAAAATCTCCCCTTATTTGCATCTTCTTCACTTTCATTGGTAATTGATTTTGACAAGTATATGCAAGAAGCAATTAATGATAAAAATCAATGCCTTGACATATTGTCAAACTGTCTGTGATACAGCCAGGTTTCTTAAACTAGCATATGAGTCCTATGGAAAGATGGGAAAATATACTCACACAATTCATGGGTGAGGTAGAATGAGAAATTTAACCTGTTTAAGTATTTGTATAAATCTCACTGGTGAGATGCAACTTCTTGTTTCTCTGCCATCTATGTGATAATTACTTCACTTTACCGTGTGGTTGGTGGAAGTCTGTTTTCTATTTTGATTCCATGAAGAGGTTCCATGTTACCTCAGATCTGGTATCATCCGTTAAACATGAGGAGCTGTTCTTCCTGCAATTGCAAACTTTTATAATGTTATTCTTTCATCTTTTTTTCTTCTTTCTTCTCTGGTCAAGTTCATTGCAATGAATTTTTGGCAACAGTATTATTAGCAAGCTCAATGTATATCATTAAATCAAGGGCTGTTTCTGCTTGGAATTAAAGCTACAGCGGTAAATAATAAATTGGAAGTAATACCTTCTAAATGAAGATGTATGGTAGACTTGCTTGGATTTATATCAAGTGTGGAATGATTTATCTTTTGGGACAGACAATATTTCATTTTATCCCATGCCTTCATGTAAATTTGAGGTGGTCAAGCAAGGAAATATAAAGAAAAATCCTGCCTGCCTTCCTTTCTGAAAGCCATGGGAATAGTAGAGTGGACTTGAGTAACCTACCATCCTTCCACCCCCTTAGTGGCTGTACCTCTGAGGACCACTTCAAATGACATGACAGAGATAAAGTCTGCCTTTCTGTCTTTTGTAGTTTGGCATTTATTTTAGTCTTAAAATGCAAATTTGGCTCTTGACTTTTTTTTTCTTATGTATGTGAAAATGTTTTCATGCTGAAAAGACATAAGCCAGTCTTTGATCTTGGACGTTAAGACAGATGGAAATTATTCCTTCAGGGGAAGCTGGAAAATAAAGGAGACTAACGTTAGGTGAGTGTGTATATTACAGGTGGTTATTCTTTAAACATAGTAAATTCCTCTAGAGAGATCAATTTTCAATGTATTTTGAAGAGAGATTATATTTATTTATTTAATTTCCCCCCCCCCCTTTTAAAAAAAAGTCATGTGATATCCAGAACTCTCTACTTCATGTTCCCCTAGTGGCTGGGACCAGCAAGTGGGGACATTCACAAACAAGGACAGTATGGAGGCCTGAGTCAAGATCCTTTGTGGATGCCCTTTGATGGATTTCAATGTCTTGATCAAGGGGTATGCAAGTGGTGGTGATACACGATGTACTCCAGACTTAGGTGAAAACAATGTTTTTGGTGAGTTAGGTGGCATTCTGGACTATATCTTATTCTGGATGGCTGAAGTTTGGTTTTTGGTGTATCTGTGTATACACGTACACAGACACTGCTGCACATCTCAATACCATTTAAATTGAGCTATCTGTGACTAGTTAAAATGTTTTTAAGTTGAATGGGCAAGTTCTATAGCTCAGCCTCTAATTCAGACTTCAGTAGCGGTTTCCAAATGGTTAAAATGAAGAGGAAATGTTGTCATTGCTGTGGCCTTGAAGGGAAAAAAGTGAATCTCTTAATCAAAAGCAAACAGATTATCATCAAAATCCTGGTATTCAGCTGAAGTAGACTTGAGTGAGCACAAAGAGCTGATTTTCATCTTTCCTGCTTTTTCTAATCAAAATTATTTTTGCGTGAGTTGTCACAGACACGTCTACAAAGGGCAGGACAAAGTGTCAGGCTGAGACTACTGTAGGAAGCAATAGCTGAAACAAAAGAAGCACTTGAGGTGTCCTTGTGACAAGAGAGAAGTCCCGAGGGTTGATAAGCATGAAGGGCAGGGTTTAAACCCAGGCACAAACTAAATGCAGATTTGCAGACAGTGCAAACAAGAAAATTGGCAGCTGCAGGAAGGGTAAAGGTGAGGAAAGCCCTGAGTAGTGTGTGACTAGAAGGACCCAAGGGATGCTTGTGTCCTCTCCAGGGTTGTTTGGAGCAGCAGAGCTAACATTACCCAGGGCTGCCAGCTCAGATTTATAAATGTACAATGCCTTGAAAACATACCATGCCTGGATTACCTTGTCAGAAGCCATCACTGCAGAGCATCAGGAACTAAAATTGGATTGGCATTTTGTCTTTAGTGATATTGTAAGGTTGCATTGGTCATGGATGTGTGGATGTCTGGTGTTTCAGGTGTAGAGAATGGTCCAGAGGACTGTTGCTCTAGGGAAAAAAAAAACCCAACAAACCAAACAAAAAGCAAACAAACAAAAGCAAACCAAAACAAAAGAAACCAACAACACACACACACAAAAACAATAACAAACCCCAAAATCAAAGTCCACTCCTTAAATGATGAAATGGCTGAATTTTAGGCTGGGCTTCAAGATGGTTTTCCATGATAATGTTAGCAGCTAATTAACCTTGTTAGCTGAGGGATCAGCAAAGAGCCAGGTGGAAGCCTGCCCACGTCATTGAACAAGGCATTTTGACTTTCCTTAGACTGAATTTTTTTTGTTGTTGTTGTTTTGGGGTTTTTTTGTTGTTTTTTTTTTAATATGCTGCTGAGGGAAGGATTGCCAGGCCAGTAAGAATTCAAAAGAAGGGAGAAGTGATTTAAAAAAACAAACAGTCCTTTAAGTGCCAAGTCTTTCATCTATTTTATTAGTATGTCATTTGCTGTGTTTACTGAAAACTCCAGTCATGGTGGGAGCTATCCATCCGATATGATGCATGTGCTGTGACTGTTTCTCCTACAAATTTTATTTTATCTCTGTTTACTATATGGAAAATTGTGTAACTTATGCTAAAGCCTTTGCTTAGAAAGAATGTCACAGTGAAGGTATACACTGGAAACATAAGTTCTGAGAAGATCTTAAGGATGAAAATGAAATAGAAATTTTGTTCTCTGAGTGAGAGGAAAACCAAATCATGGAGATGCAGCTAGTATAAGTCCATGCATTTCTGTCAGATAAAGTAACAGAGAGAGAAGACATAAGAGGGCAACAGTAAGGGCTTCATCTTCAAAGACAAACTGGAAACACATTAATAGCACAGTGGAAAGGATTAGTTTAAGAAAGCAACAAGTTAGGGGTAAGTTCAGGTATACTCCATTGCCATGAGCCCCTGAAACACGTAGCAGAAGAAGGGAGAATGAAATACCCAGCTCCTCAGCCTTAAATTAACTGAAATAAAAGAGGAATTTGGGAAGGATTTTTGTGCAAGAAAGTCCAAGCATTATGTTTGGAAGTTTTTTTGTTTTGCTTTTTTTCCATCTATGTTACTCCAAGCTTAAGTATTCAAGTACAGTCTTTCAACTGCAAGACAAATTTGTCTGCAACCTACTTAGGGCAAAAGTTTATTCAAGACAGTATGTGTAAGATTAGCCTGTCAGCGCTATAATTGCAGAAATGAATTGCCTATTGATTGCCAACCCACCAGCCACTGCAGATCCGTCCCCTGGACAGACACTGCAGGGCTTCTTCCTTGTGCACTCAGTATTATGCTAGTTCAGGCTAACCCAAGGATCTTCACTTGTGCTGTATAACCCTCACTGCCCTGCTTCCCTCTTGTTCAGTATCCGTGGGTTTTGTTGGGAGTATTTACGTTTGTTAGACTAGGCAATAGCTGTAGCAATCTAACCTTCAAAACCTAGATAATAGAAATATTCAGTGTTTTATCTCCTCTTCCAGACAGAACAACTTCCTATGAGTTCCTCACTTTGCGTTTTTGTACTTTTCCTGTTGGATCTTTAAATCTTCCTCTTATACCAACTAAGTCAAGGTTTATGCCTATGTCTGTTAACAGGGGTTTGGATTTTGTCAACAAAAACTTTTTCTTTGTGAGAGTTAATTGTATTTTCATCCTTATTTACATTAGTGCTCAAACTCATCACAGGAAAAGAAACCTGACAGGTAAAGGGCGTTTGGTTTGGTTTGGTTTTGGTGTTTTTTTTCCTTCTCCAGGGGACCAGCAAAGTTAATTAAAGAAGTTAGCTGATGCTGCTAACTTCTGGATGTGCACCATCCAGCACAAGTTTTGTTTCGCATAGGATTTATAGCATGCTTCCATGACATGCTTTTTCCTGCAAGCTTTGAGGACCAGTTTAGATACTAGTACTGGGTCAGTAGCAAGAAATCTCCCTTCAGAGCTGTAAATAAGAGTCTGATTAGTGTCAGCTAGTTGAAACATTTATTCTCATAGGTGCACCCACGAAGCTAGTGCTGTGGACTGTCAGAGATGCCATTGTTTTAGCCACTAATTTCTTTCAATATTTTAACCCGCTCAAATCCTTTTGTTTTGTTTTGAGTTTCTTTAGTTGTCCTGGATCATCAAGGTGATTGCCAAGCAAAGTGTTCTTTGAGAGATGTTTTCAGGTTAGCCGGGGATTCACACATCTGAAGAAACTCTCTGGTGACAGAAGTCGCATTTCTTGGCTTTGTCGACCAAAACACCATCTGGAAAGGGCCATCACCTGTACAGTGCTGCATCTGAACAGTCTTGTAGGGCATGAATCCAACCAGATGCAGGTTATGAAGCCACTTGCAGTTACACCGAACATTTAAGTAGCCTTGCAAATTCTTAAAATTAGTTCAGTAAAATGGACTTCCGACTGACTTTTCTGTTTTGGCAAGCTAAATGATAGGACAAGTGGAAGGTCTGATATTTGCACAGCTAGCATGTGTATTGGGACCAAAGCAGCCTCAGGGTACTTTGGGAGTATTCCTGTTTCTTAGCAAAGCGAGAAGTCTTCATGGCTTGGGACAGCTACAAAGTATCTGATGGTTCAGCAGCCACAGCAGATCTGTTGAGTATGTCCTGTCACAAATTTGTGCCTCTTCAAGTAACTCAGTGTTAACTTCATCACATCTCTCAACCTGAATACAGTGACACTTAAGTATGTATGAATACTTTGGCAATGTTGGAAGAATCTTTTCAGGCTTTAAGATTAGCAGGATGATTATATGATCAGTTGAAAGATGCAGAAATTCTGTAGTCTCCTCGGTTCAGCTGAGTAGGTATTTTGGTGTGGATAGTAATCTGAAGATTTTTTTTCCCCCACAGCATTTTGCTGGAGAAGCTGGTGGCTCATGGCTTAGACAGATGGACTCTTCATTGGGTTAAAAATTGGTTGGATGGCCGAGCCCAGAGAATTGTGGTGAATGGGGTTAAATCTGGTTGGCAGCCAGTCACAGGCGGTGTCCTTCAAGGCTCAGTTTTGGGACCAGTCTTGTTTAATATCTTTATCAATGACCTGGATGAGGGGATTGAATGCACCCTCAGTAAATTTTCAGATGACACAAAATTCAGTGGGAGTGTTGATCTGCTTGAGGGTAGGAAGGCTCTGCAGAGGGATTTGGACAGGTTGGAACGATGGGCTGAGGTAAACTGTATGAGGTTAAACAAGACCAAGTGCTGGGTCATGCGCTTTAGTCACAACAACCCCATGCACTGCTACAGGCTTGGAGAAGAGTGGCTGGAAAGCTGCTTGGTGGAAAAGGACCTGGGGATGTTGCTTGACAGCTGACTGAACATGAGCCAGCAGTGTGCCCAGGTGGCCAAGAAGGCCAATGGCATCCTGGCCCGTATCAAAAATGGTGTGACCAGCAGGAGTAGGGGGGTGATCGTGCCCCTATACTCGGCACTTGTGAGACCGCACCTTGAGTACTGTGTCCAGTTTTGGGCACCACAGAATGAGAAGGACATTGAGGTGCTGGAGCAGGTCCAGAGAAGGGCAATGAGGCTAGTGAGAGGTCTGGAAGACATGTCTTATGAAGAGCGGCTGAGGGAACTGGGGTTGTTTAGTCTAGAGAAGAGGAAACTGAGAGGAGGCCTTATTGGTCTCTACAACTACCTAAAAGGAGGTTGTAGTGAGGCTGGTGTCAGTCTCTTCTCCCGAACTGCTAATGATAGAACAAAAGGAAATGGCCTCAAGTTGCATCAGGGGAGGTTTAGACTGGATATTAGAAATTCTTTACTGAGACAGTGGTTGGGCAATGGAACTGGCTGCCCAGGGAGGTGGTGTAGTCACCATCCCTGGAGGTGTTTAAAAACCCGAGTAGATGTAGCACTTGAGGCTACGGTCTAGTGATTAGGGATATGTTGGGATGAAGGTTGGACTTGATGATCCTAGAGGTCCTTTCCAACCATAATAATTCTATGATTACTACTACTTTTTTTGTGTGTGTGTTTTTAATTTATTTTTATTTTTTCCTTATTTTGGAGTATTATATTGCTTTGTAACTGTAGAAAAAATATTCTGACAGAGGACAGTATAAGTAGCAAGGATGAATGTTTCTTGCTTAATGTTCTTGGTAGTTCCATTTTTTTCAGTTATAGGATCCAATAGGTTAGAAGTTGTTCCGAAAGCTTTTGTTCAGGGAAACTGAAGGAAATGCAGTATAAGTTTGTGCTCGTGTATGGCTACTATGTTTTTGGTAAATGTTTTTATGTTGTTAATTCCTACTTCAGTTCTCTCTTCCCAAGTGTTTACTGCTGTTGTTTATGGCTGTAATTGAATTCTATCACTATAAAGTAACTGTGATGGAAAAGGGGAATCTCTGTTCCTTGTGATTAACAGGGGCCATACTGAGTACATCTCATACATGGTATTTTCACAAACAGAATGTAGTTACTGTTGGTGTGAGTGTGTGTGGGTGGCTGGGTTTTGTTTTGTTGTTTTTGTTGTTTTTTTAATAATACGTTAATAGCATCTGACACAAAGTTAATCTTTGAAGTAAGTTTCTTTTGCTCCTTAAACTGACTGTTTTTACAGACATGGGTCACTTCACGTACACAAGATTTTAGTTCTGTAATAGTGCATAAGACATTCGAGTTAATAAAAAAAAAAAAACCCCAAAAAACCCCAACCTTCTTTACCCCTTCCCCTGGCACCCCCACCCCAAAACACCAAACCCGATCAATGCTACTGCAAACCAAAACAACAAACAAGCCAGTTCAATTGTATTTAGTAGTAAAAGATAGGATCTCAGTTACTCACATGTTCTCAAGAATGTCATCCTACAGTTTTTAGTTGTCAGTCCTGGGGGCTAACCCAATGATTTTGATGGAGCTGATTGACTGTAACCTTAGGTCAGAATTCAAAAAATGGGCTAAAAATAATCCAGTATAGATTTTTATTCCTTTCTGCAAGCCATAGCAGCAATGCTAGATGAATATTTGTTATATTAATAATATTGAAAAAAAATTTGAAACAGCAATTCATCTGATTTCTGTGAAATGAAGTGGTGAAGCATATGACAGTATTTGAAATATAAGAGAATACACTTAGAGTATGTTACATCTAAATGGGTGGAATATAATCATAGACAGCAACTACAACTCTAGACTTCTTAATTAAAGATGCAAAGTAATATGCACATGCCTCTTTGGAAATATTAAGGGAAAATGATTCATTAAGTGGTTTCTGAAGAGAAAGCTTTTCAGATTAGGCTACTGTCAAATTCACTAATTATCTCTTCAAGGAATTTGCAAGAATTTGCTTTCACTTGTATGTTTTATTGCATTTTTAATAAAGGAGGGACAAGTAGATATGCAGACATGCACTGAAAGCATGCAAGTTGAGTGAGACATCCTGCCAGATGACCAAAGGCTTTCTCTGATCCAGCTGAATGTGTATTAGTAAAATCAATGCAAATATTTCTCATGCAATTCTATCTCCTAGCCTCAAGTTCTGTAATTTAGCTGACTCGTAACACAAGAGAAACTGCAGTGAAATAAATTGGAAAAAAACCCTCTCATTACAAGTAGGTGTTAGATGACTGAGAGATGCAGTAGGAAGAATCCTTGGACTGTGATCTCCAGGCAGTGGCTGTCCTTTATCCCCTCTCTGCACTTTTAATACCCATTATTGATTCATAGAGCTATTACATTTTCCACATTGCTCACTTTGAATCTGCTGTAGTTTGGCCTCTGTGAGAGGTAAATGGATGATTGTACCGAAATGAAGAGATAGATACTGTTTGGTATCTTATTACAGGAGAAGTGAAATTGCCCTTTCAGGATACGTACAGAAAACAGGAAGTTTCACTGAGATAAACAAACTTGGATTACGTTAGAAATATAAAATATTCATCAGCCGTGTTGATGCAGCTCTTATTCTAGGGGTTTATTCTACATCTGCTCAGTAAAGATGTAATGCACATATTAAGTGCTTTTCTTTTTAAAGATAGTAAGTTTGGAATTATTTCTGTCAAATACAGCGATTCAAAAATTTTTTTTGCTTTATTAATCCATTTTATGAAACTATTTTCATATTTGGTTTGTTCTTGTCACTGGAGGAAACTAAAAAGGAACTCTTAAGCTGTTCTCTCAACTACTGAGAGCAAAGTATAAAGTAACCTTTTATGTGTTTGAAGAGGCGAGCTGTTCTAGACCTTGATTAAAATCCAACACTCTTCAGGAAAAAAAAGATGCACTGTGAAGTTATTTTCCTGGATCAACAGTGAAAGAATGATGACGACCTGGAATCAGACCTAAGCAATGTATAGTTACGAGTTTTTCAGTGGAAGAGGGTGTGGCAACCCACCACACACAGCCAGCCCCAGCTCCTAATTTGAGGTGCTTTTGCCCGCCCTAATGCATC
>WUAM01000359.1:33702602-33719178 GCA_024336885.1 Actenoides hombroni
CAGCCCCAGTTTGTGATTTGAGGTGCTTTTGCCCGGCCTAATGCATCTGAATGCAATGTGTCAGATAAGAGGGATGGTCTGTTGTGGGTGTCAGTCTGTTTCACTCTTATTTCCATTGTGCTTATCTACTTTTGGGTAGTTTGTGGAATAGGATTGCTGAGGACAGCTCTTTGGGACTTCTTAGAAGACTGAGGACCTCAAAATAGTACTTGCCTTTGGCTATGATGGCATGGTAGGATAGATTGGGTAGAAATGTGAGTACATGTTTTTCTCCGGGTTAAATGTTTTCTAAATTTGCTGCTGTTGCTGAAGGAAAACAAGTTGTTTTGTTTTGAATGCTTATGTTTACATAACCTTAGCTTTTTCTTTCAGTTGAGATTTTTCTTTCAATTATGCTTTTGATATTGCTGCAGATGGTAAATAAAAATCAATTAGCCAAAAAATGTGCTGAAATCTTTTGAGATCATCTGTCGTTTCAATAACGATATTAAGCTTGATTCTAATGAACATTGCTGTAGCAGAACCACAAAAACCAGCTGAGGTTATCTGGCAAATATGCACTTCTGAATATGTTGCTGTGTGATGCCAACCATTTGGCACATCTTTAAGGAGGGTTGTGTTACTGGTAGAAGAGGGTTGGGGAGGGGTTAAAAATCAGCCTTGGCAATGGATATGTGGCTGACTGGGATAGATTCCAGTGTTTGTGAGAAATAAATCTGTGGAGCAGAGGTAGAGTTGTGATTCAGATTCCCATCAAAATGGGCAGGGCTGCCCACTTGGAAGGGTATTAATTTCCTTTCCCTGATTTACAAATAGCATGGAGTTTTGTTAAAAACAATGGTGTGCATTAATCTTTCTGTATTAAACCAAACACTAGCCCTCTGTGGGGTAAACAGACCAGGAACCTACTTCTTCTGTGAAATATTCAGTATGGTGTATTACTGTATCTAGAAGACGAAAGATTGGCTCTTTTGAAAGAAGTCAAACAATTATCCAATCCTTCCAAAATACTGTTGAGAGGAGAGTAAATATAATAAAGGAAACAGGAATTGTTACATCACCTTTTATTTAATCATAGAATGCCCTGGGTTGGAAGGAACCCCCAAAGGTCATCTAGTCCAACTCTCCTACATTGAGCAGGGACATCCTCAACAAGATCAGGTTGCTCAGAGCCTCATCAAGCTTGACCTGGAATGTGTCCAGGGATGGGGCCTGCACCACCTCCCTGGGCAACCAGTGTTCCACCACCCTCATAGAAAAGGACTTCTTCCTAATGTCCAATCTAAATCTAACCTTCTTTAGTTTAAAACCATTGCCCCTTGTCCTATTGCTGCATGCCCTTGTAAACAGTCCCTCCCCAGCTTTCTTGTAGGGCCCCTTCAGGTACTACAAGATCTCCCTGGAGCCTTCTCTTCTCCAGGCTGAAGAGCCCCAACTCCTTCAGTCTGTTCTCGGTGACTTTGAATGACTTTTTGAAAGGCTGGTTTTGGATGATACTGTATTACTTGCATTGCATATTTAGAGTTTGTCTCAGTTATTCAATTTTCAAGGAAACTTGCGTATTTTCAAGTTTAGGATTGTGAAATACACACAGGATAATATATTTGTTGATATATCTGGTAATTATTTCAGGTAATATTGAATGTGTGTGTGAATATCCTAGACCTTATTCAGCCTGGAACAATTACCTGAGTAGCTGCAAGGAGGAGAATAAGGAGTTCTGTTCTAATCCAATAAGACGTCTTCTTTGTTATTAGTGCCGTGGAAACCTGGAGGCCTATTTACATGCTAAGGTTATCACGTGTTTAAGTGCTTTCCTGGCTTGAGACCTCTTTTACATCTTTATTGAAAATCCACTTGAACAACCAGATCAATCTTGTCTCCTAAACCAGGTTTTGTAGTGCTGCTGTTTTTCCTCTACTAATGCCGAGTCTCTCTTGCACCACTTTTCTTCTTCTTTATGACTTGGAGTGAACTTGCTTCCTTTCTTTTGCCCCTTTTGGGGTGAAATGCCTCCTTTCTATGTAAAGAGCAATGATTTTAATGGTAGTGACTGTGCAGGGAGCTTGGTAACTGTTTTGTTTCTTAATGTTTACATTCATCTTGTACGCTGCATAAAGAGTAAATTACCAGAACTTCATATGACCACTAAGTTGGTATATTTTATAAGCTAGAAGAACAAATTTGCATCTTAAAACATCTGCTGAGATGTATCGAACTTCCATTTGAGTTTGATAGAGCTGAATCTTCTAAAATCTGGCTTAATCCTGAGGATGAGATGCTTCAGTGTAGTTGACGTTCTCCAAGCCCAGATTAAGATAAGTCATGTTTGATAGAAACATAAGCTATATTTAGGGTGGGAGAAGAAGGGAAGCAGGTGAAAAGGAAGAATGCTTAGGTTTTCTAAGATGCAAAGCAGTGTCCTGAAGAGGCAAGATTAATGCATACATACTTATTTTTACATCTTGAGCCACTAGAGACTTGAGCACTAGGGACATTCAAAGCATAAGCAGAGTTACCAGTCAAGATTTCTGAAAGTGTGTACGTCCTTGCCTGTGATTAGTGCTATGCCTAAGCCAGTGGCATGAATCCAGCTCCGCTTAAAGACGCTGATTACTGTGTTTATTTGAGTATAGTAAGTGCTACATCTAACTTTCTTTTCAAATGAAGTCTTTGTATCCATAAAGAAGCTTTATCTGCATATCATATCTCTAAAGTGGGGTGGAGTAGCTGTTTCTGTAGTAGAAGAGGAACATCTTTATGGAAAGTTATCTCTTGGGAGGGTGTTTTTTGTTTGTGGTTGTGTTTTTTGGAGGGGGGGAGGGAGGAGTGTGAGTGTTCCCCCACTAGTAGATCATACCTCTGGAAAAGAATTAATCATGCCTTAAATTATGTCACCTGATCTTAGCAACTCCTCATAGTCAAACTTTATTTCATGACCTAAAAGAAAACAGCAAGATAAAATCTGTGCAGCCAAGTAACTTTTAAAAATCTGTGTAAGAAAGTTTCATGTAATCCAGCTCCCTAAATGAGAGCTTGTGAGTGGTTTTCAGTGCATGATCTGATGATGTCTAGCAGCTCTGAAGTGACGTCTCTTAAGAGGTGAATGAGTAACTAACCTAAATGTGGACTTGATGTCAGTAGACGTTACAGCAAAGTTCTTTGGAGGGAGGTAAAGGTGGGAAATTGCTTACCTAGACTGATTCTTGGGAATGTCCAAACCCTATTGATATATCTCCTGTTCCAAGTCAGCAATATATGGGAGGGGGTGGGGTGGGGTGTAAAAATAGTTTTGAATAAACAAGGAAGATATTTAAAACATAAGCAGAAATTCTATTTTCTTGTGTTATATAAAGTTCATATGACTTAGAAATCCATATTTTGACAGCAATATTTTTTCATATAGGGGCAGTTGCTTGGTTTAATTCTCAACTATCCTGCCTTTCTGCAAGCAGTTGGGAAAGATATGTTTGAAATACCATTAGGAATTACCTTTTCTTTCATTGCCACTACATTCAGCTGCTCTGTAGCACCAATTATTTCAGGTGGGCAGCTGCATTTCCTTTTCTGAGGTTAACCGTCTCACAGTCTGTATATCTCTTACCCTGAGCCCTGTAAGAATGCAGGCAGTAGGTAGCAAAAATTGTAAAACTTATCATTCACTTGATGATGACGGATGCGCTTTTGAACACCCTTGGGGGTTGCTTTCCCACCTCAGTTGGAAGAGTTTGTCCATGCGGAACATCAGGTGCATCTGCCCAGTGAAGTGACACGTAGAGATATCCACATTGACTGAAAGACTATTATGGTTCCTGAAAGCAGCATAGCACACTGGTGTGGCACTCCACCAAGCAGCTAACGTATAGTGGGCTCTGAATTGACTGACCCAAGCTGTGCAGCATGCCAGCACTCTCACACATATCCTGGTGCCTGAGCTAGCTCATTCACGGCTGACTGGGTGCATCTATATGTCACTGGATGGTGTTTTATTTCTCACTTTGTTGTGTGTTATCAGTGATGTTCCCATGAACTGCATCCTGCTGGTGGAGGCTGATACGAGTATATTCTGCCTCTTTCAGCTATAAGAAAGGCTTTCGTGCCATTCACAATATACCTTCTGAGGATCTGGTTTTGTTTGGGATAATCTAAAAAATAAAAACCCCAAATCACCAAACAAACAGTAAACCCTAATCAAACCAGAAAATACAAGCCTTATTTGCCCAGACTTCTTAGCAGAGATCCATACTTTGAGCCTATTTGTGTCACGTGCCAGATTTTTATCTGTGGGTGGTAGTTCATGCATATTCTTTTCTTGGAACCTGAAGGATATTCCTGGTGCCTGTAGCTTTTCCCAGTGCATTAGGGTCATTCAGTTCCTTGGACCATGGGTCTCCTGTCAGCACCTGAGGAGGTACCTTGCTTAGCTACTTGTGGTTCACTGACTTTTTTATAAACACTTCTTTTCTTGCTTGAGACCTGAACAGCTGAGCTAGTACCCTCTCATCTATCTATGTGCTTCTTAGTTCCTCCATGGTCAAAGCACCAGCTGGGAAGCTGGGGTCTGGCAGATAGCATAAGCTGGCCTTCTTCCCACAGCAGAGATAAGGCTGTGCCCTGTCTTCCTTTAGCAGGCTACTTTTCATATCTTTGTGCAATTAGTTACTTGTAGCCTATTTGATTTCTTAAGCCCTGCAGAGCTCCATTTTATTGAACTACCTCATTCGTTGAAGTATGAGGTTGTCTTTTCCTCCTTATTTCTTTCCTGCAATGTAGTAGGTTGGGCATTCAGTCAGATTTTGCAGCTTCTTTTTTTTTTTTTCTGTTTTTTTCTTTTTCTTTCCCCCCCTCTCCTTGTTTCCCTGGAGATGGTCTGTGTTACTGAACAGAAGGCTGATAATTCCCTGCTGAATTTCCAGGACTGCTGAATGAATAAATTATGTAGGGGAGTGAGTGGGAGGGGAAACACTTCTCTGTGGTAGCTTTTTATTTTTTTCTTCTGTAATGAAAAAATATATTCTCTAAAATAGCAAAGCAAATCAATTATAAAAGTGAGTAGCACCAACTATAAAACTAGCCTGAAATGTGCAGGGTATAACTTCTGAGTATGGTTCTTCTATAGATAAGCCATATGATTTTATTTTTTTTGTTTGTTTCAAAAGAAGTTGAAAGCAATCCATCCTTAATATATGCATGGAAAATAATCTTTAGTATTTCATTAGGCTACTTTGTAACATAGCCTGTCAACCTGGAAAAAATCCAAGCAAGTGGGGAGTTCTTATAAGCAGTCCTTCCCCCTACTCCCCATCTCACTCTCCTAGCTTGGAATACAAGATCTGACTACCTAAATGTGTTTGCACCCTCTCATTGCAGTAAATATTCCTGTTCTTTATAATTACTACATATACGTACATACTCACACGTATTAGTATTTAGAAATACTGAAAAATATTCCTTTACCCTTGTCATAAAGCAACCACTTGTGCTATCACTACTTGGTTTTTCTAGGATGATGCTGATGTACACAAGGGGGGGAAAAAACCAAAACAATAAATCTCCAAACTGCAGAATTTGATGCTGTCAATTTTATGCTTTGAAAATACAGGCTGTACAGGCATGAAACCTCCATGGAATAATAGGACAGACCTTCTGAAGTAATATACAGAAAAGACAGGTGATGGATAACAGCTTGTTTTAGTCAGGGAAGATGCATTCAGTTCTGGACCTTTATAGAAGATATTGTAAATAAAACCAGAAGGTATCTGCAAAAAGAAATTAAATGTTTTCTGGCTGATAGAGTAAGGTAGAGTAACTAGGTGTGGAAGTACACTTATCACAAAGCAGCTTGAAAATACAATTGATGGGTCTCTCTAATTCTTTCATAGAAAGGAAAGATGGTACAGTAATGGAAAGCAAAATAATGGAAAGATTTTTTTGGTGGAGTTTTTTTTTTTAAGTTGTTGTTGTTTTAGTGTTCAAAAGACATATTACAGGCTCACTTGTCCACCATGCAGACACTGTGGACATATGTTCTGTGTAATGATTTTTCAGCTGACCCAGATATCAGATGAAGTTTTTAATGTAGGAGAATGATCATCTTTGTAGGAGGCTTTCATTTTACATAGCATGCTGTGAGACTCCATATGTAAGTTTTAGCTACATATGAAGTGCATGACATGCAGGAGCTAATGGCTTTTCATAATCAAAAGAAAATTAGTCTTCAGTTGTTAGAAATGCACTTAGAATTTTTGAGTGGTTTTCTGGTTATTTTTCCTCTCATATGTTTTCAGAAATGTGGTTCTTTCATTTTAGCCTATTGAGAGGAACTAAAGTTGAAACCTAACCAGCCTTGAAACTGAATTTCCTTTTAGCTGTCTGTCAGTGCCTTAGGTGCTTATAAGAAGCTGCCTAGCTCCTCAGCTTTCTGAAGAGGCAAGGATTCTTTTGTGGATGAAGAAATGTGACTTATGAAATGTTTGAGCTTCACTCCTTATTCCACTTCAAAGTGATCAGAAATCTATGGCAAAGAAGGTTCTGGCATACTCAGCATTGGTTGAACTTATTTAAAAGAAGCAGTTTAGGATATTTTTTACAGATACAGGTTTGGAATGGACAGCAGCTTTGTTCAATAAAATTGATCAAGGTGTTAAGATGCACAAATTCGCTGCTGTCTCTGTCAGTAGATGAATTGCTGTTGTAGTGTAATGGTCTGTGGATTCCGTGTAAGCAGTTTGCTCTTACTGAAAAATGGATGTTAGGTTATGCTATCAGTGAGAAAATGGGGGATGCAAATATATGGCCTTTGTAAATTCAGTGAACCTTTTCTTCTGAAGTCAAAGCTTATTTGGGGTTTTTGCAGCGCCATATGTCTCGCAAACTCCAAATTTAATACTAGTCTTGCTCAGAGAAGCTGTCACAACAGCAGGAAGGTTAAGGACCCTTAAGGTGTCTGTCTTGTGTTACTAAAGTTCTTAATTTCTTCTCTTCCCTCCCATCTCCCATAGCATTTCCCACTTGCTTCTCTGTTGTCCTTCCTGCTGCTTGATATTACAACCAATGCAGCTAGAACATTTCCAAGGGATCAGGAGATCAGGATTTTGTTGCCTTGGACACACAAGCTGGAAAGAAATTTTGGCCAATGTTACTGATCCTTGGCTACAAAGAGATAGAAACCAACAGTAAAAATCTGTCTACTTAGATGGGTAGCCTGTTCTTAAAAGAAATCATTTATCCACAATCCTAGTGAAGAGAGAGGGAAATCTATAACTGGCACACCTGGAACTCTGTTCTGCTAATGGGTTCAAGCTTTTGGCATTAACCTCTTTTTTTTTTTCTATAGTTTCTGCTTCTATAAAAATACTTGTGTATGTGTGTGTGTATATATATATGCATATGTTGCAGTAGAACTGTCTAGTTTTTAAACAAGTAAGAATTTTTAGGCTCTAATTTTGTGACTACTGAAATTATGGTAATGGCTTGCAATATAATAAGTATAAAATAGAATTTGGTTGGGGCTTTCCTCATGGCTACCACTTATTTCTGAGTGAACCACTTGAAATGAAAATAAAGCAAGCTAATCCTAGAGAAACTTGGTGTCAAAAAGTCCGTATGTTACTTTACAGAATAATGCCCAGGGATAAGTGATGGAAGCTCCGCTAACTGGTAAGTGAAGAACTTCCCTAAAAACAAACAAACAAAACAAACATCAACAAACATCAACAAACAAAATGCAAAACAAACCACAAAAACAAACAAAACCACAAAACAACAACAAAAAAACCTAAACTATAAAAAAAAACACCTACATGGAGCATAAAGCTCCTTGTACATTTTAATTTTAGCTAAATTTAGTCTTCCTTATATGCTTTCTGCATTAAAGACCTCCCCGTGAATAATAGTTGAGTAAAAGCAGTTGAAACCACACTGAAAAAGCAGAAATAACATCTTTTTCTTTGTGGCCCCTTCCAACTCACGTTTGTTTTGGATTTCTACTTTTGCATCAGTTACCGATTGTGCTTGGACATATCTTTATACAAGTTATGTAAGAGTTTTTTTGTGAAGCCTTGTAACTTCAGCACTGTCCTTCACAGTAAAGCCCAGCTTGAATGTCACCAGTACTGGCTTTCAGTGCACCATTGTCTGCTGATCTTTCAGTGGCCACTGTAAAGTGCTTTCAGATTGCACTAATGCATCTTCTTTATTACAGGTAGTGTCTTATCTTAAAATGCTTCTAGTAATGTACTGTTATTAACATAACAGTTTCTTTCTGGTTCAACAGAAAGAGTAGGGCAAGCAGCCAGGCCATCACTCACTGTCAGTGTTTTAACAGCTTAAAATCTAATTAATCTCAAAACTGCTGTCTATAATAGGGATTTGCCAATTTAAATTCTCTGTACAGAAATGCACTAACCCCTATGATTTGAGTAATAGTCACAGTTGACATCCGCAGTACTTCAGGTGTAAAACGTGGCTATTTTATGCGAATTGGGAGACAATTTCAGCAGCATTAAAATTGGCTGTGTAATTTTACTGTTATGATTCTTGCCTACTTGGAACACAATTGTTTCAGTAGAGAATTGTGGTAGCATTTCTATCCTTCCTGATATGTGATTTACCTTAAAATATTTATGTAGATTTTCTGAAGCATACTGACAAGTCAGAAAAAATACACAACTGCAGCATCAACTGATGATTTCTACACACACAAACTACTTACAAAGTAAATTTATTTATTTTTTTTAAATTGGAGAGAAAAATGGAATGTGAAGTTTCTGGCTTTTTTTTTTTTTCTTAGCTAAATGTTTTCTATCACCTTGCTTATAAAGAGCATATAACTGTTCTTTTACAGTGTAAACATTTGTAATTTCCTGCCATTGCCATTAATAAAGCTTAGAGCATGTGTCTATTTAAAAACAGAATGAAAACTTCTGTTCATTTCGAGACTGACCTTAACTAAAGTTCCATAGAAAATTAAAGCAACTGGACTGAAAACAGTAACACCATCAAATCCAATTTGATACATTAAACAACAAAATCAAAATATGATAGAGTATCCCCTATTTTTGGAAATAAGGAAATCTTCACACAGCCCTGGATTGTCAAGATGAGTGTAGAGGAGGGATTTTGATTCTTGCCCTTTATCAGATCCCAGACTCCTTTCTCTTGAAGAGGAAAGGTTAGTATGTTTATCACACTTAAAAATTTGAAGTGTCCTATATATAGAGAAGGCTTTCTGCTCCATTTTTTGAAGGGAAATACTAACTAGAATTAATCTTTCCAGGAAGCTTCCAAAATAACAGTAATAAATTGCTTATGAGTGCCCTGTTTGAAACTAGGTTACAAGGGACTTGATACTTAGAAAGCACTGACCTCCTGCCTTTTTAAGATTTGAAGGCCTTTGAGGTCCATAAATATAGATCCTCGATACTCTTTGAAAAATGTCATATAGCGTCTTCACTTCGGTATTGAAAAATGTTATCAAAATGATGTGATGATGTTTAAAGCCATCATCATTGTGGTATCTTAGTGTATAAATGAGCATTGATCTAGCTCCGTCATCCTCCTGACCAAATGAATACCATATTCTTGTCAATATGCTATTATTTATTTATATTGAAGCGGTATCTATAAGCTCCACCTATCCAGGAGGAAAAATAATCTTTATTTGTTAATGAATAATTAACTTAGTCAAGAAGTGGAGAAGTGGGCTAATCCACACAGAGCGATAATGTGAAATGAGTGTGGTTACATAGGAAGTTTGCCTGGGTTTATGATATAGTTTCATAGTTGTTGGTTTTTTTGTTTGTTTTATATTGTGTGTTTTGGTTTGTTTTTTGGTTTTTTTTGTTTGTTTTTAATTTGTAACTCCTGTCTAACTTTTTAACTCTCTTTGGTGCGATCTGTTGATGTTATCTGATTTCTGCTCAAGAAGTATTCTTTGCTTATGAGTTATGTTAGTATCTAAGCTAAAAGATAGGCTTTTAATGATAACAACAGTCTCAGTATAATTATGATATTAAACCACTGCATTCAGTTAAGTGGAGTCAGCTCAGTAGTTACCAGTACAAGGTTTTCAATGTTAAATTTCTGAAAAGAGAAATTATAATAAGCTTCTTTCAGATGTGTTTTAAAAAGGCCAAAAGTGTAAATCTGAAGGCCAGAAAAGACTATTATATTAACTATCTTAACTTGCTCTTAAATGCTGGCTATAAAATATCATAGTCATTTTTCTGTTAAGCCAAACAGTTTATGTTGGGATGAAACAAATGCATTAGTTAAACTTTAACAGCAGTCTTCAAAGGCCTGGTGAACAGACTGACCAGGCAAACTTAGCCCCAATACTAGAGATATGTATCCCTTTCAATGGAAATAGAACTACACATACATATGCAGCATCAGAGAACTAGGATATCAGAGTAATGACCACGTATGCAGTTCTGATGAAAAGAGGAGACTGAAGAGTGTTTCTGTAGTCTCAGATAGAAAATCTAGAGGTAGCTCTGCTGCTTCTGTCAAAGTGACCAAGATATGATTTCTTGCTTGCTTTTTCTGGATTTTCAAGATAGTCATAATACCTTATTGATCATGTGTTCATTTTGGGTTTCCAGATTTTTTTTTAGTGTAGCTGGAAATTCATGTTACAGGAAAATGTACTTTATAATGTTGATCGAATCATGTGCCCCTGGCCTCCATAGACTGGTTATTGTCACTGGCCTCTTGATAGGGCGTTCAGTTTTGAATGCTATGGGCTTGCTGCAGAGAATATAGATCGACTGATTTTTCAATGATGGGTTGCAAGTAGCTTGCTAAAATATACAAAAGTTTCCAAAAGCACCAAAACATTTATAGGAGAGGAAGTTGACATTTACTTGGAACCAATTTTAACTTTACTCACTCACAGATTCCTGCCCCCTTTTCCACACGCACCAAGACAGATGTGTGTTCAACTGCTCTGTGAAGCTTTCTTGATCACTCCAATAGCTCAAAGGACAAGGGATGCCCACCCTCAAGTTCTCATTATGTCCTTAGGTTGGTAATGTGCTGAGTTCTGATATGCATTTTGTATCTCTAAGGAGCTGTAGCTGTGAACTCCAGTCTATAAAATGTTAGGATTTCCATGCTGTGCTTTACATCACTATTTGTGTGTCCTGAGTTGTTGGCTCTACCTTTATCAAGCCATTAGGCTCAAGTCCCTTGTCTTCCTGTGCTATAAGCCTAGAGAAGTGGCACTGAGAGATACTAGGACTTTGATGACCTGCTGTCAGCACATGTCTTTCTATTGCCTACCTTCATCTTGTGTCTCTCCTACACACAGACATTACCATTTGTTCTCCTTTTGCACCAACCTTATAATTTACATTACAGTTTTCTACAGGTATAGTTTATCAAGGTGGACATTTCTATATTTAATTGACTTAGTTTTGCTGTTTATGATGTCAAAATACTTTATACTGTAAAATACTTTTCCTATCAGCACAACATACAGACTAGGTGATTTCCAAAGCATTTTTCTTGCTGTTTGAAGCTAGTGAGTACCTAGCCCCTTCAAGGAGTAGCAGTTCTGCTTAGTTACATATTAAGGCTTGAAACTTTTTTCCCTGACCTTGTAAGAGAGCTTTCAGCATGTGAAAACCTTTTCAGCTCAGTGTTGATCACTTACTCCAAATGGAATTGAGATCTATGCTAGTTAATGGCCTGCTCACAACTCTCAAGCCTCCTGATGAAGAATATAGGTCTCTTCCTCTCCATTCCTTTTCCTCTCCTTCCACTCCATCCAGTGATACTGGAGTTGATTTGTATGAAACGTAACTTCATACTCCAAATGTGAGACACTTCTTAACTCTCCATGGTGTTTTTGAGTATCTGTGTTCTTCCAGAAATGTATTCATCCTGCTAGAGGATTTAATTCTTATAACTTCATTGGACACTTGAGGGCTTGCGGCTACCATGTAGTTTCACCCCAGCTATTGCTACCCTTTATGTACAAGGAAATAAAAGGTGTTCTGGGACTTACTTGTTTTAGTACTCTGTCTTCAGTCTACTTGGAAGGCTTTTGCCATGTAACACCATAATTTCTGGTTTATGCCACAAACAGTGAACTCTGTTCCCCATTTGAGTCTTGATTTTTAAATCAGAACTTACAAGGTACTTTTATCAGTTCTTATGGTCCAGTTATCCTTTTGATCTTTATTTTTAGCCACCTATGAATATTGTGATCTGATATGCTGGGTGGATATCACATTACAGCAGAGGGCTGCCATACAGTAATACACTCCACTTGTTGATCTAAACTATCGTTGATGAACTGCAATCCCTCTTCAGCCTCTGTTTCTTATGTGTACAAGCACTATGGAATTAGGGCTGGACTAGTAATGAGTACTTTTATACGATTATTCCCATGTCTGTTTTTCTTCTGGGCTGGGCACTATTATTGCCTGATATGGTGAACCATGAAAATCCAATTCTCACCTCATTCGTAGACATCCGTTCGCTAAATCAGCACCAAATTATTGTCCCTTAACAATAAGCTGCCTAGTATGGTCTGTTGTGCTCCTTTGGATCTGTCTTCGGTTCTTTTCCTTGCTGATTACCTTTGTTTTTTGGTTGTTTTTTTTCCCTCAGCAGCTGTAACACAAGGCACTTCACATGTGCTCATAGTCTGCTTATGAACTACATCTCCTGTCTAGTTAGTGTCCTCTGATTTGTTTTTGGTACTCAACATGAAGGGGTGGTTCTGGCTAGTGTTTGTTTAGTTTTCCTGCCTTCCCAAAATAACAATTACTGCTATTTTAATCTGATCATAAAGGGTTGTGGGCTTTTTTGCTGTAACTGTAAGCTGGGGCACTTCATTATTTATTTATTTATCATTTTATTTGTTGTTATTAACTGAGCCACTTAGTTAAAGCACTGGTTTCTTATCTCAGCTATATCTTCTCCCCATCCCAGTTCAGTTCCTTGGTTTTTGCACCACCCGCTGTTCCTTGTATCCTTTAAAGGACATGGTCAGTCTTTTAATGCAGGTTACAAGCCATCCACTTCTTTTTACTTTAGTTTCTTTCTCATCCATTAATTTTGCTTGACTCTCAAGGCCTTCATTGTAACAGATTTCCACTTAAATACACTCTTCTTCATCCTTATTAAAAAAGCATGTGAAAATTCATCTTAGTCTTCCTGTAAAATGTTTCAATCTTTCAGACATTGTCTACAAGCTATCTCAAGCTAGCTGCTGCTACTTGGTGGGGCAGTAATTGCCTTTAAGAGGTCAATTAATCCTTCATATACTGTGTGAAACTATCTTCACCATACTTATGTTCCCTCTTGTTCTTGAGCACAAATGCAGCTGCAGCTCCCACTAGTTTCTTTGTGATGAGAAGCAAGCAATTGAGAGATGTGAGGGATGTATAACATTAAGGCAATCTTGATAATATAGCAAAGCCTTTAAAGCACTGCAAGATTCATCAAGTCCATCTTATTAGCTCATTTTTAGTTACTGGATTAGCTTGCATCTCTGAATTGAGCACAACTGTCATCTACTATTCTGGCTGCTTGAGAAATTTGATTTTGATCTATATTTTACCCTTCCATTGCAAATCACTCATGTCTCCCTGTTTAAATGGCTAATATAATTTGGTACGGTTCTAACTTGACTGGCATCTAATTTCATTTCAGTAATAATTTGCTCATTTCTGCTTTGCTCATAATCCTTGGCTCTGTGTTTAATAATGTGCTCTGTCAGAAAATGTTTGCATTGGGTTTATTTCTTTTTCTAATGGTGTGTGGGTAGAGCAGGTACTGTATTCTCCAAGACACTCAGAAGTCCTGCAAAATGTGATTTACGTTAGATGTTTCTGTTCCAGTTGTTTGAATTTCCCCCATCTTTTGTAGCTGCTACTGTACCTGTTTCCCCTGATGAATTTCTGAAGCTGATATTTGTTTATTACCCAGTATGTGATCAGCAGTCTCCTTATGATTCTTCTTCACATCCAGCATGACTTGAATGGCAGCCTGTGCTTCACTTATTTTATTTTGTTTTATTTTTCTACTTCATTCTTGTGTCCTCCCTTTAAAAAAAGATGGCTACCCCTTTTTCTGTTGAAACTTCCTTTTCCTGGACATCTCTTAACACAGTTGCTCTTCACACTCTTTCTTCTATTGTATTACATTCCTTGGCTTTGCATTCCTCTACCTGCTGTTGCAACTTCTGCAATGCCTGCACTAGGACTCCAAGTTTTTTTAAGTGCTGTTTTCAGCCTTTATCTTATTTTTCAGTTCCTATTTTTGTCTCCTTTTCTCATACACCACAGTGTCCAAAGACTCTAATGCTGTTCAGATTTTCCTAACTTAATTTTCCACTTTGTGTTTCCTTTAATGCTCAAAAAAAATAATTCTGCATTTCCTAACTGCTATTAAAAAAATATCCTCTATCCATGGATTGGGACCCTACTCAGAGCTACATGCTTCAAACCAATAATTGATTTTGACATGTTTTTTGAGATGATAAGGCAAAGGATTGAGATCCCTTCAATCCGTCTTTCCTGGGTGTTTCCTAAGTGTTACTGGTCAGGTCACCACCCCTTGGGTAATTCCATAGCTCACAATCATGTAGATTACTTGGATGTTTGACATTATCTTACAGCAAAGCAGTGAAAGCAAAACAACTTCCTTTCCATTAATCACTTAGGATGTTGATTCTGTTGCAAACTGACAGTGAGATGATGATGTTTTTCTCCTCCCCAGAGACTTTCATCAGTCTTTAATTACTTAGACTGTCCACATGCTCCCTCAGTGGTTTCATCCAAGCTTTACAATATAGTCTTCAGAAGTAAAGGCCAGTTGTGAAGAGCAAACTTAGGATCAAATACTTGAAATGCATTTTTTTTTTTTCTTTTAATGATATAGGGCAATACTTCATAGAAGGTTGGAAGGAACCTCAAGGAACATCTGGTCCAACCATTTTTGGCAAAAGCATGATCCAGACAAGATGGTCCAAGGATCTTAAAAGTGCCCAATGTTGGGGAATCCACCACTTTCCTGGGAAGGTTATTCCAATGGTTGATCATTCCCATCATGCAAAATTTTCTTCTTGTGTCCAATTGGAATCTCTCCAGGAGTGACTTGTACTCATTGCTCCCTGTCTTTTCCATGTGACTTCTTGTAAAAAGGGAGCCTCCATCGGCTTTGTAGCCACTCTTTAAATACTGGAACATGATGATCAGGTCTCCCTGTAAGCCATGTGTTCTCTGAACAAACCCAGTTTGTATACTTCCAACTGTACTGATATGGACCAGGAACAAGTCTGTTCAGACCCAGTTCTGAAAGAAAAGAACAGAGATGTGGTGTTTCTAGCAGTGTCTTATGGGTATTCTAAATGTGCCATCAGGCTGGTTGATTTGCTTTGTTTTGGGGTTGGTTTTTTTTGTTTTCTTAAAGGTTCCTGTTTTCATCAGCTTGTTTATCTGTAGACAACCCATCACAGTGCAGGAATTTAGAGTAACAAAATTCAATGAGACACCTCATCGGAAGAAGAAGATGGTATTTATTTCACAAAATTAACCTAATTGGTTAAAGAATTAATGCATTTGCATCAAGTGGGTAAGGAGTTTCCAAGTACTTAACTTACCATTTTCTACAACAAGAGATTAATGTTCCTAAAATCAGGATGTCTGTCATAGGTGACCTCTCTACAAGGTAGATAATAAATTACTTTTTCCATTAAAAGCTTTTCATTAGAGATTAAGTTCTACATGCCACTATTTAAAATCTTTTCTGTAGGAAATGTTTCCAGCAATATAAGTTACAAGAAACAATCATTCAGTTTGAAGTAATTCTTACAATAACTTGGTCTATTCTCCTGGATAGTGCAGGACATATAAAACCTCGCTTTAACTTGAGCACATAGTCTTAGTCTGGCAAATCTTAAAATCTTTGTGTGTTTATTTTCAGTGTTTTTTGTCCTGGGAAGCCTAGTCCACTGGGGCTTTCAACAAATGTCATTATTCCTTTTTCTACAGAAAATATGTTTTCATCTCATTCCAACCTTGCCAAAACCTCAGACTTTCCTCTGTGATATTTCACTAAAATTAAAAGCCAAAGTCCCTGCTTTTGTTTCCAAATGTACCTATTCTTTGTCACCAAGGGTTGCTGTGTGCTGTCATTCTAATATTATTTGTATTCTGCACTGTATTGCCAGGGTCAGCAATGAAACATGATTATCTTGGGATCTAATGAAATAGTTTCCTGCCTCCTGTAATTCTCACAGTGGCTCAGACATTTAACCTTTTGACCCATTGGGACTAGCCTCCTAATAAATATACTGCTATGACAGCAGAGCTGTCTCAATTGTTTGCTGTATTTCCAAGAAGTCAAATATTTTAAGCATTTTAATATTTTTTGCCCTTTTACTAGTCCTGCATCATGAGGTTTTTTTAACACAGCTCCATAAAGTTAGTATGTGTTAAATTTGAGTCTTGCATAGTATCTACCTGAATTTTATAGTAATAAATTACAGCATGCCAGATAATATCTGGAAGAACTTTTAAAAGCAATAATTCAAATATTTCCAGTTGTATTACGTTTATTT
>WUAM01000359.1:33722963-33745094 GCA_024336885.1 Actenoides hombroni
GCGCCTCCAGCCGGCGGCGGGTGGGGCGTTGGGGGTGGGGGAGGGGGGGTGGGGGGGGGGGGGGGGGGGGGGGGCGCGCACTCAACAATTATGGTTACAGGCAAAGCATAAACTCGACTTGGGGCAAGAAAATCACTTTAATTTAAAGAAAACCACCACTAATGTAATGGTTGAATCAGAGCAGGATAGCGAGAAATACAACCAGATCTTAAAAACACCTTCATCCACCCCTCCCTTCTTCCTGGGCCCAGCTCTGCTTCTGATTCTTTACTTCCTCCCCTGCTAGCAGTGTAGGGGAATGGGGAATGGGTCAGTTTATCACACCTTGTCTCTGCCATTCCTTCCTGCTCAGGGGAAGGACTCCTCCCTTGCTGCAATGTGGCATCCCTCCCATGGGAGACAGTCTTCCATGAACTTCTCCAGCATGCATGGGTGTCTTCCAGGGGCTGTAGTCCTCCCAACGATGGACTGCTCTAGTGTGGACTTACTTCAGACTCATGGCCACCTTTGGGCACAGCCACCTGCTCTAGCACAGTCCTCCATGGGCTGCAGGTGGGATTCTGCCCCACCATTAATCCCGATGGGCTGTAAGGGGCCAGCCTGCCATCTCACTGCAGAGTTTAGCCAAGTCTTTGCTCTCGTGGTGCCTTCTCTACTCCTTCCTTACTGCCCTCAGTATCTGTGTAGTTGTCTCTCTCCAGTTCCACTCCTCTCCAAAACAAAAGAACTCACCCAACAGGTTTTCCCCCTCTTAAATACTTTACTGCAGAGGCACTAAATATGTTACCACCTCACTAGTTGTTTCAGCCTTCGTCAGAGGTGGGTCTGACTTGGAGCTTGGGGGAGCTTCTCAAAGCTTCTTACAGGAATCATGCTCATAACCCCCTCCCCTGCTATCAAAACACAGGCAGACACAAACCCAACACACCTTCTAAATTTGAGACCAAACCTCAGAATCTCCCCTACAGTGAGCTCCTGCTAGTTAAATCCCTTGCAGTGATTCATTAAGTGGGTAACCTACAGGTGTGTAAGTATTTCTGTACTTTAGGGCTGGTATGGGAAAAATAGCAAGTAGTTATTTTTTAAATTGCATGGATGTACTTGAAAATTAGCACAAACCTAATATTATGACAGTAAAATTGCAATTTTCTACTAATTTCTTTCTCTCTGTGTTGAAGCATACCCCTTACATATATGACAGACACTGATGGATTTCTCCATTGCTTTCTTTTACTCTAATGTACAAAGAACGTTATCTTCTAAGAATAAACTTTCTATTTCCTTGCTCTATCCAACTTCACTGTTTGGTATGTATTTGTGTCTAGGACGTGGTTGTGTTCCTACTCCTTATATTCTCCTTTCTCTTATAGAAGAGGCATTCTGGGCATGCAGCCTCTGCTTCCTTATATGCTGCTCTGGGATAGTCCTCATTTGTTGTGATAAGAGTCTCTCTCTTTCTTCCCTGTCTCCTCCTCCTTCTCCTTTGTTGTGCCTTTGCAACTGGTAATAATCTTTCCCTATACAATACTACCATTGAAACTTCTCTTTAGCAGAAAATTATAGCAGAAGTAGTAGCAGCAATGTAGAACGCAGTTGGTATAATTCATGAGTTGTTTTTCTTGTTCACTAGCAACATGACTTTGCTTAGACTACTCCTGAAATGCACTATAAATGTGTTTTCACTATGGAATGTGAGTTTGCATATGGGGAATTAATGTGAAGTAACTGGAATGTCCCAGCAGGCTGACAGCTCTTAAGAACTGGGTTTTTGCACACATTCTTTGCAGCTTTATTCAAGCAAGTACAGGAGAAGAAATTGTGATTATTACTGCCATTTCATAATTAGCAAAAACAGAAAAAAGAAAAGCAATTGAAGCAGGAAACCCAAAATAATCAAGGTTTATTTAAACATGGGATTTTGCTGGTTACTGTAAAGGCAATAGAGCCTCCATGGAAGGCAGGTTTCATCTCAGACTTGAGACACGTTTTGTTAAAAAAAAAAAAAAAATACTGTTGATAGTCTTCCATGTTTGGCAATTTTTCTACTAGTTTTAATTGGAATTTTGTAATAGCTGGAGGTTGGCCTGATAATAGTATGGACACACATGAGCACCAATATAGACGTTGGTGCAAATTTTTAAGCTACCTTATGTTTCATAAATAATGTGCAAATTATTTTGTTTATAGAAATAATTTAATTATTGGCCATATTAATTTTGAACAGAGCTGATTTAAAATTACCAGCAAAGAACCTAATTAATTGTGTTGTAGAGAAGTGGTGCTCTTTGTTACAAGCTTCACCTTTCTTGTGTTTTCTGTGCCTGGAGGGAGTGCTCAGGACCGGGGAATTTAAATCCTCATCTGGAGTGCTGTTAAAAGCAATTAAATGGAAATTCTTGTTCACTTCCCCTTTTTACTGGGTTGCTGATGAACAATGAATGTTAGGATTGAATGTTCATTTTCATGGTACTGCTTTCTTCTCTTTGTCTATAAATATTTCCTAATCATCACGTTTAGGACTATTTCTGTTCCTTGCTTATAAAAAAAGCAGCATGGTTGCCAAAGGCCTCACACGGTGGCATATTGATTGAAATCAGCACAATATGTACTGGGACTGCAGAAGCGTGGCCATGTCTGTAGCTGAGTTGAATGTAAATGCTCGTTTTCTCCAGTACTTTCAGAAGGCTTTGTTGATTAGCATCTGATATATGAATTTCAACAGGGTTGTAGACACTGTAGGGATCTACTGGCAACAAACAGAAGACATCCACATTGTGCACGCTTTTATCCAAAGCTTCCCTGGCTTCCCCTGACTATTTTTTGTTGACATTTGTCCTACTGCTCTGCATCCGTAAACAGTCTCAGTATTACTTTATGGTTTCCATGTATCTGATACTCTCAGTATTTCTGGCATAGATAAAACCTTCAGCACATTTGTTTGCAAGTAGTGTTTGCAAGTTAAATATCTTATGCAGATATTAACTTACGTGACTTTATCATTGTACCAGCGCTTGCTGCTATTATTGGTTTGAGTTAAGTAAGCTGGTATTTGGGAGTAAAGTTAAATGTTTTTTTTGCCTTTAGGAGGTAATAAAATAGCTTCGTCGAGTAATATTTATGGATTTGTCATAGTTACCTATACTGTGCTCATAACTGTAGTATATTGTATCTCAGTTTGTATCATAACAGTCCTTTTCACTGTGTAGCAGATACTGTCCTTTACGTTTCTTGATAGGGAAGGTAAGAAACAATTTCCTTAAGGTCTGTAGCAAAATGTGAGTTGAAAACAACTGTCCTTTAAACTTTCAACTTTCACCTTTTTCAGAAGGCAGACCAATCTAATAAGAACAGAAAAGGAAACCACAGTCAGCTTGCTTCAAACAGAGTGGATTTTTTTTTCCAAGATGAGGCGTATGAAGTATAAGGCATGTTGTTACATTGAAAAATTGAAAAAATCCAAACACGCAAAAAACCTGTTCATGTTGTGTGGCATAGAAGCATAAAACTGATCATCTTGAGTCTGTGAACTATGAAATGACCAATGCTTACACAGCTACTTGGGCACAACTGAATTTTGATCAGTTGTCTCATTTGCCTCTTGACCGGGGAACTAGTTAAGTCTAGGAACCTTGATTGCTTTTCTGATCTGAAAGAGGAATGAGTAGTGGAATTGAGCATCTTTCTATCTTCTGCCTCTCTGCAGGAGACTTCAGCATCCTACTTTCTTGAACACAGGAGGAATCTGACAAATGGGACACTTCTGTAGCTGTAAAACAAACTGCTTTCAGCTAGCCTGTCAGTCCAGAAGTTGGTCTCATTTTCTTGCCTGTATATATGCCCATGCTGATTCAGGCTGTGTCCTCAATCTGGTTTTGAGTTTTCAATCTGCTTCCCTGCATGTGTTGTCCATCTCACATGCACTTTCCACGGAATACTTACTAATTTTTGTCTTCTGTCATCATTAAGCATGCATGTGTCTGTGCTTTGATTGCAATATGCCTCCTATTTGCATTTGAAGACTTCAATCATTTCAGAATTGGATTCCAAAAGGAAACCTCTTGACCTCTCTCAGCCATCTTAAATGAATGTCAGGAGGTCATGTCAACTACATAAAGATTTAGTCCAAATTATGAATAAATTTTAGAGGCACAGAACTTTCTCACTTATTAAGAAAACAAATATAATACAATCGGAGCCCATCAGTCACTTCTGCAAGGGCACTGGTTTTTTGCCATTGAACTGCAATGCTGCCAAGAAACACAAGGTAGGTTTTGATTCAGTGCTACCTCCCGTGTTCAAGAATAAGACACAGTCCTTGTCCAAGACCCTGTACAATCTGTGTACCTGATGTGTGGAGGAGGAGGGAATGGCAAGCAGCCAAGGGATTGAAAAAACACTGAGAATTCACCTGTATGAAAGCTCACGGAGAGAGAGATTCCCAGTTAGGCTGAATGCTGGCTTGGATTTACTAGCAAAGAAACTGCTATGCGCAGGTTGGTTTCGGCAGTGTTCAGGTGAACAGGGTGTAAAATGCTGGCAGTAAGTTGAGGATATAATGCGTCTAAATGGATCCACATCACATCTCCGAGAGGGAGCAGTTTTGTACTGGCTGGTTTTGAGGAAAGGTCTAGAGCCTCCTCAGCTACTCGCTCCCCTGCCCAGCTTTGCCTGGGGGGCATTTATTTCCTCAAAGACCTATGACTGCCACTGATTGCTCCTTAGCAGAAAAATGTCAGAGAACCCTGAGCTTTGGTTAATGAATTGTGAAGAAAGGGGGAAGGGGAAGTAAGGGGGGAAAAAAGGAAAAGCAAGCTTAAAAAAAAATAAATCTCTTGACTCAAAAAGAGACACAGAATTGCAAGTGACCAAGTGAATATTCATTAATAAGTTGGGCATTCAAGTTGTGCCACAAATAAAGCCTATCCCTGACATTAAACCCCAGTTAGGCATCTATAGCAAGGATTTCTGTCTGTGGTGCCATACTGACATGTGCCTAGGAATTATGCTATCCTCTTGTATAATCCCAAACTGTTTTTTTCCCCCTGCTTTTGTGTTAGGACTGTGGAGGTAACTAATACATAATACATTCTGCTTTGCAGCAAGTTAGCAGCTGAAATAAGTAATTATTTGAACAAGTTTGATGTTGTTGCATTATGCATCAGAAAAACTGCATTAAGTGTCAAAGCCATAAAGGTAGGCTGACTGCTCATCCTGATAGCAGTCAGGTCATGTTTTACTGCTTATTAATCATCACAGACTAGAAGAGTGAATTTCTATGTGAACACTTTGGAATTCCTGCCCCAGGAGCTGGCTACTAAAAATAAAACTGCCACTCAGAAATAGCATTGTTCATTACCTCCTAGTGTTTTTAGCAGATCTTTTGCATGTGTGCTGCTTTCTACACCTAAAGTAGACATCTAGCTTATCTTTCTTCTTTTCTTTCTTTTGAGTGCTAAATACAAATTTTATTTTACAGATATCTTTTTATATCACTCACTGTACATTAGCTTTCTATTGACATTTATATTTGTCATACAAGTATTCTTACATATGTTGCTTGGAACAGTAGTATTTTTCTATTGCTCTTTTACAAATCTCTGCCCATTTTATTCATTGCATTATTTCTTTCACACTAGTTTGTCTGCTGACACAGGGATTTCCTTCTGGGGTTATTTAGAATTCAATGGCAAATGGCCTTTTCCTCAAAGGTTACACCTTTCTCCATGATCAGATCAACCTCTTACTGTGTGTGTGCCTGCTGTTGCCAGCCTTTATCATGTTCTTAACCACTGATCATTATTTTATCATTCTCAAAGTTCAAATTTTAAGGTAGCCCTAAAAAGTCATGATACCGTTATACAATGCTCAGGTCTCAGATATATACACAGTGTTTAATGGCATCTTGTTACTCAGCTTTTATGACCAACTTACAGAAACCGTATCTCCTAACGTAGTCAAGAGCAATCGTTCAAGAAAAGTCTTGAGAGAAGTGAGCTTCATCTGCTGCTTCTTCCTTCTGTACCTGATGCCAATGCCAGCTGCATTGGCTGAGCATGGTGTTCGTGTGAAGCAGGGATGTGAGGTGCAGTGTCACATTCAGGCCTAGAAAACTATAGTCGTTGGAAGACAACTTGTTGTGCCTGTTAGAAGATTAGTTGACCCGAAAAGTTTTTCAGGTGGCTAACTTCTCCCACTATAGGGGTGACTTCAGTGAAATAAGTGAGCGTAGTTAATTGAAATATATATATCATAGCAAGGTTTATAAGGTTTTATAAATAAGTAAACATATTAAGCAAATTATTAAAACATAAAATCAGAATAGAAAAAATATTTGGCTACCAGCTGAAGAATATCAATTTATTGCTTGATTCAAAAGTGTTCAATCTCATGGAATGCCTTAAGTGGGTATATCTAGAAAAATGCAAACTTTTTGCTTTTCTATACAGACCTGAAATACAGACACAGGACATTTTGCTTGCTTTTTAATTAAATCTTGTGTTCTTCTCCTTGATGCATGGATCTGCATAATTTCCATCAATATGGAAAGAAAGCTATGCTTCCTTTCTTTCCTTCCCCTGATTTTTAGCATATTCATAGCAGTTTAATAAAGACATTTAATAGTGTAACATACCATAATGCTCAAATTTGATTTAATAAATAAAAGGTTAAAATTATTTTCTGACACTTTCTGTAGTCATGGGTACAGGGAAATGTGAAATGCACAGTAATTTTCTGTCATGACAAGCACCCTCTCCAGAATCTGTATTCATGGACATTCTCAAACATCACACATGCTAAAATGCACCCTCAAAGTACATTTGAGGAAAATACAGTATGTACCTTGAAGGCCATCATCACTGTGCAGTGGTATTTGCCCATAGTGCTTTAACTATAGTTCTGTGGTAGAGGGGGAATCAGCTCCTGTCTCTTCATGAGTTTCTCCAGCCCCATCAGCCCTACCTACTGTTCTGCTGTGGTTTGATTTTTTTTTTTCATTTTTTTTTTCTTTTCTTTTGTGGGTTTTTTTTTTTCCCTTTCCCTGGATACATGGCCTTTACATTTGTTTTGTAGGGTCTTTATTAGACTGGTGCTTTTTGCTCAGGCTAAATTAGGAACAGGGAGCCATTGAATATAAGGATGTAGAGTAAGATATAATTTATTAGCAGAGTTATTGAAATGGTCGCCTTAGCTTCTCATATACAGTGAGCGAATCAGTGCTTAACAGTTTCATTAAATTGAATTCCTTGTTATTTGGAAAGTCCTGTTCAGCAAGTTGCTGATGCTTGCTATTTCAGTAACTTGCAGTCTTTTGAGAAGACAGCTGAGTTAATACATTATTGAATATTTTTAGAATCCTTTAATGCTGAGTTCACAGGATTCTCTAAGTCAAGTAGACTTAAAAGCTAAAAAGTTTTCTAACAGGGTTTTGCTTTGAAGTTTCTAAGGGGCTGTTTCAGTTCTAGTGCCAGTAAAACTGAGAACGTGTTCTGAAAGTGTACAAATAGCAACAGTAAAACAATGGATTTCATTTGGCAAGGAGTTCTTATCGATGGGAAGGCAAAGGAGGCCACTGCTTGCAGTGGGTACAAATGTGTATACTCTGCTTTGGGGTTTCATAGAACTGGGTAGAAATTAGGCTGCTGGGGAGAAATTCCCATGGAAGGAACATGTGTTACCATGGTTTATATCTTTCTCTTCTCTATTAAGGGAAAAAATTGAAATCCTGGTCTTTCAAACACCCTTTCTTTGAATTAAGATATATGACAAAGTTATCACCTGTGTTAGGCTAAATATTCATAACATTAGAGGCTTTCTTTTGGCATTTTCCAGAATTAGGCCATGTTGTTTTCAACAAAGCAGGTTTTGCTTTTATTTTACTTTTATTAATTTATTACTGTTTATTTGTATTTACGTACTATTTTGTGGTATTACATTTATTTTTTATGCTATTATATTACTGCAGGGTTTTTCCCTCTGTATTTCATAGCTAAATGGTATCTCTGTCTCTTATACTATTGTGGCTTGTACTTCTGCTTACCTCCAGGTTGCTTCAGAGCTGTGCAATATAACATCACGTTGTCACTGAGAAATACCACCTTATTAAACTGATCACTCTAAGCCAGTAACAAGAGGAAGAGAAGTGCTGAAAATTACCTATAATTATTTAGAAACTTCTTGAATATTTAAAAGTTGTTTCTTTTCAGCAGAAGCAGAAAACACTTTAGTACAAATGAAGTGAAGGGGCTGTCAGGCTCCGTATTCAGCTTACCAACAGTATAGATAGCCATTGCTTGATACTCAGCTCATTTATCTTTCCTTTCAAGTTATGGGATCTTTTTCCTATACCATGAAGTCAACTCCTATAATAAAAGAATGTTGAAAATGGAAAGCAATTTCGAAAGATTTGTCAGCTATTTATGCTCGTTGAAATAAAACAAGCCACACATTTATTTTGCGGAACTAGAGAAGAAAGGAATTGACAAATTATCAACTGGCCTCATGCAGGAGAGTTAAACACTGGCACTAATTAATGGCTAGTTAGCAGAGCACCATCTTGATCTCAGTGGAGGTTGCCTGGACAGGGGCCATAAATCCATACTGCAAATGAGAACAGCTTCAAGATGCTTCATTTCATCTAAATGAGATGGTAGCCCTCAGCTGCTAGGAAGCTGCTAAGGCAGTATTTATTAGGTCAGAGTTTGGGACTCTCAGATCTATTTCATTCCTGCTGGCTATGCAGCTGCTTGCTATAATTTTTCTGGGGCTTCAGTAGCCAGAATAATGCTGAATACCTAAACCAATACTGTGCATTATATTTTTATCTTGCAGGCATTTGGGCAGTCCTTCTCGATTCACCGCAAAGTGGCTGAAGATGGTGAAACGCGTGAAGAGACTCTTCTCCAGGAGTCTGCATCAAAAGAAGCTTATTACCTCGGGAAGATCTTGGAGATGCAGAACGAGCTGAAGCAGAGCCGGGCAGTGGTCACCAATGTTCAGGCAGAGAATGAGAGACTCACAGCTATTGTCCAAGACTTGAAAGAGGTAAATGGGGGCTGTGTAGGGAGCAACGGGCTTAATTTTCTCGGAGTATTATGGATGGCATGAGTCTGAGTCATAAATATACTACAAGTAAAACTGCTCAACTTACCAGTCTGTGAACATACCAGAAATCACCTGGCCTGAGAGGGTTATAACTTAGAAAGGAAAATCTGTAATTTTTAGTTATTTTTAATCAACAACATAAACATCCTACAAATGTAATAAAACTCAACTCAGGAAGCTATACTTTCCATAGGACTCTTAGCATTTTGTATTGTATTTTATAAGGCCTATGTATAAGTCAGCACATTTTCTGCACATTTCTGATATTCATGCAATTCCTCTCTTTCTCAACATTCACATCACTTCTCTGGCATTCTGCAATGGCTAGAATTAGAATCATAGAAATATCTAGATTGGAAAAGACCTGTACGATCACCTAGTCCAATCATCAACCTAACACTACCGTCTTCCAAGTGTCTGAGAAGTTGCACATGAATCTGCTATAATCTTAATGGCCTGTTCATTGAGGTGTCTTCAATGCACACTTTTATCCCTCTGCCATTTCTTCCAGTGCTTTCACACACATGTTCATATCAGTGTTACTGTTTCTCTCACAAACCTTTACAGATTCAGTTTTATAAGCAGAAGCAGCTACATGCAGGGGAAGGCAGCACTTGGAAGTAACCCTAATTCTTCCCTCGTTTCCCCAGGAATGCTCAAACATAGGGGTTTTCCCCACTATCTAGCTGCTGGAAGAGATCTTTCTTAGGTGATTCTGGAAAACGATTCTTTCATGTGAATTAAAAATTAACAAAGATCATCATAATTTCTATAGCTGAGTGGGATGGCATCCTTTTAACCTACAGAAACTCTGTGACAGAATCTCCCTGGGACTGGGTCCTTTACTCCCATTGAACGTTCCTCTTTAATGATTGCACTAAACTTGCCCAAAATACAAATCAGGTTTCAGTGAGAATTAAATATATGCTATTTATTCACAACTTCCAATTAAAATATATGATTGTAATTGCTGTTACGATGGTTAACAGAAAAATAAAATCAAGTTTATATCTTCTAATCCTAAAATCATATCCTAAAATCTTTTGGTAGCAAGCAACAAGCTACTGACACACCTACCTAACTATTTGTTTCAAGCTCACAGATCTTCATGATGGGGGTTCAGTCACAAATGAACAACTAAGTTAGAGAAAATACATGTT
Source organism: Actenoides hombroni (assembly GCA_024336885.1). Lineage (NCBI taxonomy): Eukaryota > Metazoa > Chordata > Aves > Coraciiformes > Alcedinidae > Actenoides > Actenoides hombroni. Next base: position 33,733,226 of record WUAM01000359.1, read on the forward strand.
TGTCTTTGTACTCGATTCCTTCCTCTGGCGTCTCCTTGGGATTCCTTCAAATGCAAATCTTCCTTCCATTTTCCACCATGATTATTGATCTGTTAAGTTATTCAGCAGGCAGTTTCAGTACCTGTCCTCCCTAGAATATTGATTGTCCTCTTTTCTTCAGAGATAATAGTAACCCCTAGTGTGAGACCAGCTGCAACTATTTTCTGTTCTGATGCTAAATTGAAACAAGCCCTAGTAGTTAATTAATATGCAAGAAAACAATGAACTTGAATAAAAATAAGTCTGATAAACTGATTGTTATTATTAAGATGTTGTTGGACACCGAGTATAAAGTCCTTGATTATGTTGATCTTTTATTTTGTGGAACTGCAATTGGTGTATTTAAACATAAATGGGATTAGTGCAGTCAGTTCATTATCAAGTTTACACCACACACTATTATCATTAATTACTTGAGTATAATAAAAGATAGAGGTAGATTGACACCTACCTCAGGCTCCTAGGGATCTCATCACTCTGAATTACACTGGTATTTCACCTTGTGCTCATAAGTCTCACTATTGTACCCAGTTCAGCATACCTTGGTCCAAACACATAAAGCCTAAGGCTGCCATGTCCAAGTGCCTGCAGGAATAAGATGCCCTTCTCCTCTGTTTATGGACTTGGTCTGGGTATTGCTAATAGGAAAAGGCAGACTTAGCTTACTCCAAATCATGACAACAACAAAGGTGCGGGGGTGGGGAATAAAAAAAAAAAAAAAAAAAAAAAAAAAAAGGGGGGGACGTTAGAAATTAGAAGTTGCCACAGGCAGATTGCTACAGTGTGAAAGTAATACATCTCTTTAACCAGTATACTTGAAAATCTATTTAGAGAAAAAAAAACGGAAGAAAAAAAGGACAGTCTTTATGTAAGCAACTGTACTGAGTAATGTAAAGATCAGATTCTAGATGTAAGTTACCTGTCTGTATGCTGTTTCTTTCTATCTGTGCCCAGTATTCTCCACCCCTCGAGGGAACACACTTTATAGAGGGCTTTTTTAAACCTTACTAAGACGTTTTATAATCTAAACCAAAAAATAATCGCTCCTTTCACTTTCACACTTAATATGAGAGGTTTGAAAAACTTCTGTGTTCCAGAAGTGGCATTTTTGTATAGATGACAGAAGCTTATGGTACTTTTTCCATGAAGTCAGCCCCTTATGATACTGAAAAATGATAGGTTTTCAAAAAGTGACCCCCTTGTTACTGGTTTAACATCCCTAAATGACACAGTCAGTGCTTCTTTAGTCTGTTGTGGGAATTCTCTTCCAAATACATTCTGCTTCCTGACTTTTCACAGAAATCCATAGTCATATGAATGTGTATGAGCATTTTGTGAACCATCAGAATACACTTCCATGAATTCTGATGGCTTTTAGGAATCTTGGGAATTCCATAGCCCCAAGGTTTAAAAAACCATGCTTTTTTGGAACTGTCGAATAGTCACAGCTGATGTCTGCAGGGCAGCTTGACCTGGATCCTGTGTGCTATAAAAAGAAACGTATCAGGCTCAGGTCTCTGGAGATAATGCATCTCAGTCTGGGAAAGCAAATAAACTGATTTCAGTGCTTGTCACTAAAAAGTAAAGTAATATTTTTGAAGAACATGAGTATTTGTTTAACCCTGACAGTGAAGGATGAACCATGAATCTCTGTACACAAATGGTTTTCTACATTCATGTTAAAATGCTCAAAAGAGTAAAACACCAACGGCATAATTTTTGATATAATAAAATAATTATTAAATGCTATTTGATTACAATTATTATTTAAATTGTTATTAAAAATAAAAAGAGTTTTGTGTAGGAATATTATCTATCACCCAACTAAATAAAATGTACATTTTGGAAAGTAGGTAGGCCTTTTCATTCTCCCACCAAGATGTCACATGGGGGATACAGAATGTTATTTGGAGATTCTTAAAACTGCTGTAATCTGAAAAAAAAACCCCAAAACGCTGACTTTAAAACTGAGGCCAAAGAGATCAGCATTCAGAGACTAGATTTACAAAATCTTTGTTATGCATCACAGAGTTGATGATAGATGACCTTTCTGTGTGGAGGGATAAGTATTCTTATTCTTAAGTATAAGTTATTAGCTCATTTAACCTTTTCTAACTGTGTATCAATTGCCTGCCTTTATAATAATGTTAAAGAAGCAGTTTTAAAACATGTTTTAAAAATACAATCTTTTATCATTTTCTAATTCTTTGGCTTTGTTTTTTTTTTCCTATTTAAAAACACTGTGCTTACGTACAGTTGGGAGATGAGTTATTGCTTCTTCCATTTGTGCCACTGAAAAAATATTTCCTTTTGGTAACCATAAGCAGTTTAGAGATGGATGAAGATGAAATCACTGCCTTGAGAAGTTGATAACTGACAGAGATGGTTATGCAAGCACAGATGACCCAGCTCAGAAGTTGGAGCAGAAAGTTCTTGTGATGAGATCATACTCCTTCTTTATGAGGAGGCTTGAATGCCTTGAAGCTGGGCATCTGACTCAAAGCAGGTGGCAACTGGAGGGGAAAGTGTATGAAGCAAAGAGGAAAGTTAGATGAAACTATAAAATTGAGATAAAAGATGTTGCTACAGTTTGAGTTTTGTAGGTGTTATGAGACTAGGATTAGGAGTTGTGTGAGGTGGGTAGATGAATGTTTTTGTGTCTGAAGAGGATGGCAGGTATGGGTCAGCTCTCTCTTCCCAACAAAAGTGAAAAGCAGGAGGAATAACATAAAGTCAGGAAGCAAAAGGTTAAAACTTAGTCTGTGTTACTAAATGTCTCTGCAGCAACTGCTGGGATTGTAGAAAGAAATTGGTACCTGCAGTCCAGGAGAGATAACAGGGATGTTTATGTGATGGCAGTGTTACTGGGCCATGGCAAGAGCACACACCTGGACTTCTGGAGGGTAAAAGCAGGGATGAGGGCAGTGGGAAGATAGGTGGGGAGTAAAATACTAATTGGTGAGACTTTATGTGTTGAATCCAGGTAAAAGAAAGAAAAAAAAGTTGAATTTGTGCAGCCCCACTGCCCTTGAGATCATTGAAATTTTATTCACTTCAGCAGTACAAAGATCTTATACTTCACACTAATCAGTAAATGTATGGTTGTGATAGCCTAGACTTTTTCTGAGGGGAACCTGTGTATGATGCCAAGTGTGAGCCCTTGTGCTGGGTAAATAATTATTAGAAGCTTTTTTGCTAGCTATGGCCATATCAGAAATGTAACCTCATGCTAAGTAGCCACATCTGCATTCTGAAAATACATGAGAAATGGAAACAATTTATAGACATTATATTCAAGCTGACTTCTATCTAAAAACATTAACATTAAGAACTGGTATTTCTTTACTAAATATACCTTCAAAAATTCCTATTTGTCTATATCCTATTTAGGAATTATAATTTCGCGGTCTGAAGAGTTAGGATTTTTTTCTCATTTTTGACAATTCAGAGTAAAGCCTAAAAACTGTGAAAGTGAATGCATATCTAGTTAATACCCAAACCAATTTCAGCTTCTTGTTTTGTTGCTGTAGGGTTAGACTGCAATAGGATTTGGGTAGATAGTGCTTCCTATTTAATGTAGGATGTAGTCAGGTCCAAAACTGAGATTCTTAATACATTCAGTTGTCATCTACTCCTGGAGCCTCCTACAGTCATTACATGCCCATGTAAAGGTCTATTTCCAGATGCAGACTCAGGCTCAGATGGAGGTCTATTAGTCTGGATATTGAGCACTGCTGTAGGTGCTACTGTGATCCTCCAAGGAGATGTTTCCCTAGCTGACCTCATCACCTAGTGATGTTCTTCCACACTCTGGTTCTGTGATTGTGACAAGTTTTGGGTCTCCAATTTCTTCTCTGCTTGAGGGATTATGAATCTACTTCTCATTCTGAAGAAAGTGCCCAAGAGGTTTGTTGGCAGGCTCTTCATTTCTTCAGATGAAGCTGTTCTGCTTTGTTGAGGGATAGTTAGTATTTTGTGGGTCAGGGAGAGCAAGAGTGAGCAAGCTCATAAGGATGACTGTAGCCTAAAGGCTAAGCCACTCAGCTGGGAATAGGGAACTAGTTCTAGTCCCTATTTCAATTAATGTTTAATAAGAAATACTTGAATATTAATTGGGGCAGAGACCAGAGCCCCAGCCTCTCCTCTGTGAGGTGACAGCCCTCAGCAAAGGCTGTCTCCATCCCTCAAAGCATGGTCTTTGGCCTGGATCTCCTGTGGCTAGTGATTGATTACTGAGCTCTTGGAGGAAGTTAGCTACAGTGAGGTAACTTTCTCCAACTCTGTATGAAGATGGAATAAATAAGTCTGAATGAGGAATCACGGTTAGAGACCATGTACTGTGGGAAGCACCTTTTAGTGGCCTGGCCATAGTCACAAAGCTCTCTTAGAGAGTAGTGAATTCTCTTCAACATTATTAGCTTGCTTTCCTTCACAGTTGTCTGTCAAGCACAGAATAGAGAACCTGCCATTGCGCTTTGATGATTATCCTAGACAGTGAAGTGATTTAAGTGACTACAGTGTTGACTGTGACAATGCTTGTAGCATCCTTCCATGATTGTGCCTGCTCCCTCGTGGTGTTTTCCTGTGCTTCACAGTGGCTGCATCAACAGACTTGTCCCACTCAGTCTACTGAAAAATGCAAGTTTCTTTTGGCTTTGATCTTGATTAAATGAAGCCTGCATAATAAATACGTTTATATTTTTACTGATATTATGCTGGTACTTGCAGTAATGGCTTCATTTCTAGAGAATGAGTAAGGAAAAGTGGTGAAGAATTCATTGTTCCCATGGGTAATGGTGTCTTCATCTTAATGTACCTTCATGCAGGCACTGTTTTTTGAAAAAAAAAGCTGTAGGAATGTGATGCCAGAGCAGCCCACAGAGATGACTGCGGGGATTAGAGCTGCCTGACAAACAAGGTGCGGCTGAGATGTGATGGAGATGTGGCAGAACTGTTCCTCCTTGTCAGGAGAGCTCTCTCGTCTCACTTTAGGGTAGTACACGCATAGCCAGTCTAATTGACTATATTTACATTCCTTTGTTTTGGAAGTTTCCTTCAACTGGCTACAACCAGCTCTAAATTAGGCTTAGAATATAAATTTGTTAATTTGCCCACTGTGAGGTGTTTTTCTTTTCTTTTTCCTGTTTTTAGAAAAGCCTGCTGAAGGGAGATTTTCCAGCTTGCTGGTGCCTAGCTATCTCATAATTTTTTCTCCCTATATCACTGACAGTGCTTATGGGTGGGTTTTTTTCTTGAGGGGATGAAATGTTTGCTAAAAACGTATTGTTTCCTGCTTTCAGGAAAAGTTTTCGGATTTACCTTAATCCTAATAACTGTATAATAACATCATGTTCTGTAACATGGGAAGCTCTATTAGATGTTGCTGACCTGCTTCAAATCAAATTCCAGTATATACTTGTGTCTTATCTGGACCTCTTTAAAAACATGTTAACAGTTTCTGTAAGCAGTTGGGTGTTAATGCTTTTCCTGTGAAGGCACTTACTTGCCTGGGCTCTATCTAGACTGGAGAGAGCTGCAGGAACTCTGAGGGCTTTAGGCAGAACAGACTGAAGAGTGACCCTGTTCTGGCTCTGAATTCTTGTCCTCTTGACACTGTCTCTTCAAAATAAGCAGTGCATGTTTGTAAGTGAAAGCCACCTATGGGCCATCATTGGATTGAGTGCTATCACTATCAGGCTGTTCCTTTAACCTTTGTTCTGTTCTTTTCTTTCTGACACTGGCGCACACATTTCATACTGTGTCCAAATCAGTCTCACTATTTCTTGTACAAGTGCTTGCATCTGCTCACTTCACCCTGATATGGACCAAGGTCCACTGCAGAGTCTCTCCTACCAGGCTATAAAGGTAGTGTGCTGATGGGTTTGATGACTCTTGTCACCACCAGCTTGCAATGGGAGAAGATAGCAGCAGACCACACTGAAGTAAAGTGTAAAACCTGGCTTTGCAGCATGAGGCAGTCTGGAAGATACAAAACTGTGGAGGTCATCATCAGTGGTATTTGCTGACAAAGATTTTTTACTAATTTTCACATAGTTTGTACAGCAGTTTTGTGAGGGTGTTATTTTGTAGTTAGATACTAATGCTTGTTAAATGGTTTTCTCTGCCCTGTGCACTTGCTTTCCCTGTTCACCGAACTTTACTTCTGAAAAGAAACAAAATGGCTTTCTTTAAGTCTTGAAGACAGAAAAAATAAAGCAAGCTGTGACTTGTAATCCTACCGATCTCATCATGCAGTGAAAGGGATAGATATACTAGTAGCTGATACTGTCTGTCAGTCAAAGAAAGAGTTTGGAGTTGAGGCAGCAAGACCTGTCCAGCATAGACTACTTCTGAGTGCCCTCATCAACAGATAAAGGTTTAATTATAGATCTGTCATTCAGCTGCATCTATTAGTTAGGTACCAGCAAACATTTTCTTGTGGTTCTTGCTTCACACATTGATCAACAAACCACTTGCTCCTGCAGGCAGAACTAAAAGCAGCCATGTAAGATTCACCCTTTTATTTCCTGAAATACGTTTTATAATCCTAAATTGCTCTCATCCTATAATTGTTCATGAAATGATGGCAGAAATAAGCACATGCTCCTCATAAGCAACAACTGTAATAGAATAGGGATGTCAACAATACGGGGTAAACACTTTCTGATGTGGTGCTGTTTTCTCAGGGTAATCTTCATCTCCTTGTTCTGCTGTTGTTGCCTTTGAATATGACCTGTAAGCTACCAAAAGCAACTTTGCTTGGTTGTGTTTCCTGTTAATGATGCTGTAACAATGACTTGGGATGCAAACTTGTGATCTGACACATGCATGACACTGTTTTCTTTGGCAAGGTTCAGACATTTAGCTCTTCTGTGAATAACAGAGTCAAACAATGGACACTAGGAAGGTCAAAAAAAGGCCAGGCAGGATAATGGAGCATAACCAAGGGACTGTTGCATAAATAGGTTTCATGGTTTAACCCCAGCCAGCAGTTAAGCACCACACAGCCACTTGCTTACTCCCCTCCCTGATGGGATGGGAGGGAAATTCAGAAGGGTAAAAGCAATATGGGTTGAGACAAAGACAGTTTAACAGGTAAAGCAAAAGTTGCATGCGCAAGCAAAGCAAAACAAGGATTTCATTCACCATTCCCAATGAGTAGGCAGGTGTTCAGCCATCTCCAGAAAAGCTGGGCTCTGTCACGCACAGCGCTTACTTGGGAAGACAAACTCCATCACTCTGAACATCCTTCTTCCCCCAGCTTTATATGCTGAGCATGATGTCATATGGTCTGGAATATCCCCTTGGTCAGTTGGCGTCAGCTGTCCCAGATTTGTCCCCTCCTAACTCCTCATGCACCCCCAGCCTACCCGCTGGTGAGGTGCGATGAGGGGCAGAAAAGGCTTTGACTCTGTGTATGAAACAAAATTCAGAGCTTCCAAACCTCCTTGCTTTCTAACACTTCTCACCAAGGTGGGAGGCCATGTATGGCTGGGTGAGGATTCAGAGATAAATACCCAATAACAACAGCGTTCATATTAAGCAGGCATTCCTTATTGCAGCTCTGGGCAGCACTAGGGATTGCTCCACCACACGTGCTCCATTAGCAGAACACACCATCTCATATCCAGAAAAGCATACATATTCATCAGATATTCTGGAAAGGGCAGTCTTATGCTAATGGGTTGCCAGAATTAATTTACATAGTCCACGACACATAATAAAATTAGGGTTAGGGTCTTTTTCCCCTCTGGTGGTCGTTCATGGTATTCCTTACTCTGTCCACTAGTTGAAGTTTGGGTTTCCTTTGCCCATACATGGTCATGGAGTTAGCTCATCCATCCTTTGGCCCTGGAATGCTGCAGAAAGGTCATTTTAAATTAGCTTCCAGGTGCTTATCTTAACACTGGTATCCTCTTCTTGAGTCCCTGTTGTCAGGAATACTTGGAAAGCTTAATGAACCATCTCAAGATCATTTGATCTTTGCCAGGCAAGAAGTTGCATGTTTCAAAACATCTCAGTATCAACTCTACTCAATGGATGACTAAACTATACAAGTGAGGCTAAGAAAAGAGTACAAGTAAGGCTACTATATAACACAATAATAAAATACAAGTAGAAAGATATACTGGTAAAATTTCTGTGTATCAACTGGGGGACGACCAGAGATATCAATCCTTTTATGTAAGCACTGTTCAGCAGTAACTAGAACATCTCTGTGCTGTCAATACTGTTTCCAACATAAATCCAAAACATAACCCCATACCAGCTACTGCGAAGAAAATTAACTCTATCCCAGCCAAAACCAGCACAATACAGAGTGCCTTATTATAAAAACTCAAATTCTCAGCTGCTTCTTCAGAAAGGGTCCTTTTCAGGGCTTTAAATAGAAAACAAAGAGGGTGTACTTTCAACGTGCTCTGAAATCTCTAGGTGCTAATTAATCAAATCAGTATCTGACAGTGCTTGTTCTTACAGAAGATCTATGAAATAATGAACCCTTTTTTATGCTGAGCTAGCATTTCAAAGCCTTTTATGTATACCCCCGTACAAGGTATTGTGTGAGTACTTGCTGAGAGGACAGCTGTGGTGTCTAGAGGTACACATGAGTTTAAAGAGGAGATAGATTTAATGGAAGGTGGAGCCATCAGTGCTGCTTATACCTGAAGATTCAGACTCAGCGCCCAGCTCAAAGTTCTCACCCCCCTGATATGGGGGGGCTTGAGGGGGTGCTGGGCAAAGCATTGTCATATAACTTCTCTGTTTCCCTGGTGTTACCCATCTATGAGTGGCTGCTGTCGGAGGCAGGGTATTGGACTAACAGTTCTCTGAACTGATAAAATGTTAGTTTTGTACAGTCTCTACTTTTTTTTTAAAAAAATACAACTTTGCTGACTTGTTTTTGTTTCTAGATGAGGAAGCCCTCATAAGAACTGATTGTGCTGACTCACTCTTTTCAGTATTAATTTGCTGGTTAAGAATAACTTGGGCTTTTGTCTGTTCAAGTGGTGTGTTGTAAGATGTTTTTTGGCAGTGCTAGGATTAGCTCCACTGCCAATTTTTACAGAATCCTTGCAATGTGATCTGGACTTTCAGGAGCAGAAGCTCAGGGGCTGTGCTGGCTTGTACTTTGTGACTACATTAATTTGCCTGGAATTAAGTGTGAAGGGAAGAACACCCTGGGTGCCAGACTTTCTGGAGCTTGAGTCCAAAAGTTAAGCAATCTTCCAGATAATGTAAAGGTATAACAAGGAGAGGAAGAAATTTTTTCTGGAAGTCCTTGCTGTGAGTGCATGAGCAAATAGAGCTGAAGTTTCAGTGGCATGCAACACTGATAAAGAATATTAAACAAAGAATGGAAATATGCTTATTGTCCCTGTTCCAATTAATTTGATTTGATTTTTGAAAATATCTTGAAAAGTTTTCAATATAAAAAAAAAAAAGAAAGTTAAACCTTCTCTGAGAGACTGATGTTGTTCTTACTAGTCATTCAGTATTAGAATGTGCCTGGAAATTGTTGAATGTTTTATGCCTTCAGGAGTCATTTGGGTTACAGAACAGTAATCTTGATGCATTCCTAGTCATCAGTACACAAGTGGTGCAGTTGTATTTCTCTTTTCCCGGGAGTCCTTGTGTGCATTTTAGTTCTGTCTTACTTTACCTTCTGCTATTGACTTTCTCCTCTGCATTTGGATGCATCACTGGCTGTTTTCTTAACTTGCTTCCCCCTCAACTTTTGACATTGCTTATGATTAAGCAGTGCAGAACTGATGACACTGAAGAGTCATTGGTTCAGAGATGAAGATCCACCAAAGAAAACTGAAAAACTTAATGATCTGTTCTGGTGCTGTGATTAATACTTGGACCTTGAGAAAAACTCTTGTGTACTGATCACATATGGACAATAATTACCAGCCAAGGTACTTGAGCTTCCACATCTGCTCTTATTTGTTCAAAAACAGCATTTATTTTTAGTGTACTTTTTCTTGTCCTTTGATCAATACTGATTTATTTGTTAGGGTTTCTTCTGGGATTTAATAGGTAATTTTGGGAAATGAAATTTACCTCTTCCTAGAGATAGAAACCAGGGCACAGAGCATTGCTGGTGACCTGACCCCTGAGGTTGATGATATATGAGGTTCAATCATGGTGAGACTGAGCATGACACATCCAATACTTTTGGATAGCTAGGAACTAGAAAAATTCCTTCACAAAAATCCCACTGAACAAGATGGGAACAAAAAGAAACCACATAGGAACAAAAACTATGAAACCCTGAAAAATATGAGAAAAGCAAGCATCTTTGGGCTTTATATTTTTGTGCTTTATGTGTTGGTATCTTCTCATTTGGACTCACAAAACTGTAGTCTGCTCTGTGTTACAATGTGTTGCCATACTTAAGTATAGTCCTCTGTGGAGTTAGGTTCTCCTGTTCAATTCCCTCTTCTGCCTCAAAACCTGAAATTCATTACCAGTTTGGCATTGGTATGAAATCATTAATAAGTTCTTGCCTCCCATCATCTATGCTAATTGTGCTTTCTGCAAGAAACTTCATTCTCAAGGGGAAATATATAAGATGAAGATGACAAGAGGGTGAACAGCAAGAAACTCAAATATGCCACCTCTTTTTCTCCTTTTGCCCTTGTTACAATATATGAGACAAGCTGGTTATTTTTAGTTATTCTCAACAGTCAGTACCAGTCAGCATCCAGGAGGAGGGCAGCAAGTCAGGCAGAGGTCAGACAGTGTTATCACCCTTTCATTGTGATGGTCAAATCCACTTTTAAGCTTCAGGATTGAGAGAAATGCACTTTTGCTGGCAAATGTTTTAGATGTGTACGTGCAGATGCTCATACATAATCAGAGCTTGTCTGCTTCTGTGATGTTATTGTTCCAAAAATCCCATCAAATAGGTAGGACTAGATATGAATGCAATTTTTGTCTTCAGTGCTCATTCATTCTGCCTGTGTACCCTTTCCTCTCCTTCTGGTTCTTTCAGCCAAATGTGCTTTGAAGGCATCATCATAGGTATGTGATTTTCACTCCAGTGAAATGGTCAGGATGTCTGTTCTGATACTGGATGTGAAATATATGTGAAGAATGGTTGTGGCATTACAGTGTCAGCTTCAGAGCAAAGTGGGTTAAAATTGGGCCATTTCCCGCCAGTCCTGCACGCCTAGTCATGAAAATGGGATGTAAAGGCAATACTGTTTGCAAATGCAATACTGTGAGCTTTGGCTCATGATACAGGGTGTTTTACATTTGTTGCTTATATTTCCTTCTCTCGTTTTCCCAAAGGAAGTGGCAACTCAACAGCAGTGAGAAGATAACCAGATTCTGGTTCTGTGCTTAGTAGCTGTATGTGATTAAAATGGCAAGGGTAAAATTCAGGTCCGTGTGGAGAAAGGGAAGTGATTTTTTCCAAATAGATTCTCTCAAGTGGTATTTCATGTATGGTGACTGTCTGCCCCTCTCAAATGAGGCATGCAGAGAGCTTAAGACAGGGAAGAAAAGCAGGGAAGAAAAAGTAAAAAATCTAAATAGATATAGACAGGGTTTGGTTGTCAAGCAATTAGGAATATACTAAAAGGAAATATTTTGGCCTATATCAAGTCAGCAACAAGGTTTCATAAACTCACTGTGCTTTGGCTTGCTTCAAAAGTCTGAGAAGAAAAACATGGCCTTGGTTTGTTGTCTAAGACTTGGGGGAGCGGGTGCAGAGGAGGGCAGCGAAGCTGGTCAAGGGACTGGAAAAGAGATCATATGAGGACTGTTTGAAGGAGCTGGGTCTGTTTAGTTTGAGGAAGAGGAGGCTGAGGGGAGACCTCAT
>WUAM01000359.1:33745194-33760700 GCA_024336885.1 Actenoides hombroni
AGAGTGGTGAGATATTGGAACAGGCTGCCCAGGGAGGTGGTTGAGTTGCCATCCCTGGATGTGTTTAAGCATCGCTTAGATGTGGTGTTGGGGGATATGGTCCAGGGGTGAACTTGTAGAGTAGGGTTAATGGTTGGACATGATGATCCCAAGGGTCTTTTTCAACCTAAATGATTCTGTGATTCTGTGAAATGCAATGAGCAAGGAGGACTGAATCTGCAGACCCCTTTACAAGATGTCAGAAAAGAAGTTCCAATTCACAAAGACATATAAGCATGTTTTAAAGCAGAAGTGTAAGAGGTATCCAAGAAAGCCTATGGATAGGCTTATTGATGATACTTTCAGACATGTGCATCGGCACTTTGTAGAACTGGTGCTCACCTTGTTTTGGCAGCAATTCTTATAAACATTTTGTTGCACAGTAAGTTTTTAAGCAGGTAAGAAATGGTTATAGATGTAGATTTATGTAATTAGTGTGTTTTTTACATCATTTTATTGCAGATTTTTGAATCATCACCAGAATGTATTTCTTTTGGAGGATAGGAGGTACAGCTGTTTTTTTCTACAACTTGGTTTGTCCGTGCTCTATAAATGTCAGTGGTGATTTGTAGTCAGTCCCTTGACAGCTTTCATGTATTAGATTTTTACATTGGTTTCTGTTTTTGTCTATTGCAAGTGCTTTTAAATAGCCAGTTATGAGTTTTTCAATGCCAGTTTTCTTGCCCTGTAGAAGTTATGAGTGATTCTTCCTCCTAACCTGACTACTTAATGTCTTCTGAACAAATTTTTTGAGATGGAGTTATATACCAGAGCTGTAATTCTGTTATAAAATAAATCGCTTTATGGACTATAAGTGAAATTGAACCTTAAATTGCTAATAGAGTTTTAAAATACTACTATATTGTTAGTCCACTTGAAATTGTATTAACATTTTCAAGGGAAAGAAATAAGGGTAGCGCGTGTTCTGAAGTTTAAAAAGTTAAAAAGTTTTAGAGAAAAAAAATAATCTCTGTGGGTCTAGAAACTTAAAATAAGAAAAGTACAACCCTGCTCCTTTTAGTGTATTACCAATAGTAATAAACTCTTCTTGTATGGTCAGCTGCAGGACCCACTTCCTCCTGAATTCAGGCTGTGAATGGCCTGGGTGAGATAAAGACCAGTTTTCAGAAATTCAGTGAATACCATTACCTATCTTACTGCAGCAATTAGAAAGGCAAGGTGAACCAACTACCAGCTCAGTTTCAGCAACATTTATGTAGATTTACCACTCTTTTATCCCCATTTACTTTGAGGGACCCTATTTCCTTCTCAGACCCAATAAATGTTCATGTTACAATCTGGAACTCTTAAGTTCCCCTAACACAAGGTACATTTTTGTTCTTAGCCAAACTCAGAAATATCAGATATTGATTCTTTGCATAGTCAGAATAACCAGTGCTACAGCTTCTATAACTTTGTGCCTTGAGGCAGAGCCATGATCATCTGTTTAAGGCAGGATAGTTAGCAGAAATGTTCTTTGACTAAAACTGGAAAGCTCCTTGCTTCCAAAGGTTGCAAATTTACTGGAGATTGTTTTCAGCCCTGTTGTCATTTCATTTAAAACCATGACAATAACACAGGGTGAATTGGAACAATAATCTTTCTTTCCATCGAGAACCAAATGTGAAGACTGGATTAACATCATGTTTTTCATATCGTATTGCATTGACCTTTTCCCTGGAGTCTGTAAGCAACCTCAGGACATTAAAAACAAAACAGACAGCTTGCTTCTTTGTTATTACATGCCGCTACTTAAGGAAATTTGGCCATGACTATTTCTTTCCTGTCAGCTACTGCAGTAAAATTCTGGTATGAGCTGCACCATCTCGCTATGTTTGAAATAGCAAAGCTTATCTTATTACTGAAACCTAAAATCACAGCCAGTTTTTGTTACATGTGTAATGAGTAACTAAGGATAATTGGCTGATCAAACAAGTTAAGCAAGGGGAACGATCTTACAGGAGAGCTCTGTGTGAGTGCAGAGGAGCTTGACCATAATGTTATCGCAACGTATTATCTTGAGCTAAGCTAAACTGCAATGTTATGTTATTATGACAATGTGCATTTTTATAACTTTTGAAACAATCAACAATGTAAAGGATAAAATTGCCTAAGTTGAATTGTAACGGACAGCTTACCAGGATCTGTCTGAAACAAGTACGAACAGGTAGGAACAAGACCCATGAAGAAGCCGAGGGATGTACCGAAGGTGTCTCGACAAGATAAAAAGAGATTTGGATTCAGTTTGGTTTTAATTGGACTATAACACATGTATTTAAGCATTTTTGTTTAATAGGGTTTTTCCGTGCTGCACTTCATAAGAAAAGTCTTTCTCTTACTTGTGCTTTGAAGTAGCTGAGGCAGCTCTAAGCACCATTCCCATCTGAGGTCTGAAAGGTCGAGTTATTTCCAAAGCTATTGCTGCAGCTGAAAAACAGTTCAGGCCCTATAATGGTGTGGTAACATGGGTTGTGAAAACAACAGTAAAGTAAAATAAACACATGTCACTTCCTCCACTGAAGCATGTAACTCAGGGGCTGTTGGGGTGTGAAGCCATGTGCCTTCTCCTCCTCTGGCTTTCTGCTTTCCATCTCCTGTTTGTAGTCCATTAGAAACTTTCATTATCACAGCATGATTTGGGTTAACTTGTAAACCTGATTTATTGCTGCTTCCTCTCATGAATACATAGATGGAATCTGTGTTTTCAGCTATGCTGTTCTCCAGTTAGATTCAGATTTTTTTTTTTCTTGCTGTAACTTTCACTTTATAGGGTGCGGGTTTATTGGACAGCCTTGATAGACTATTTATTGTTCAACCAAGGGTGAAATAGAATAATTTGGTCTGAGAGAGATTGTGATGTAAACATTTTATTTTCAGTTGTTTTGGGAATAGATTTTTAAAAATTTATTTACTGTTTTCCTAGAGTTTTCACTACTTTTCTTTTAGAAAAGAACAACAAGCACTTAAGCATTTAAAGAACTTTTTTTATGTTAAGCAGAATAGATGAAGAACAGGAAAATTCTTTTAATAGCAGAGATAGTTTACCAAAGGTGAACATTTTTCTATATTTATGTACTTCACTTTTTTCAAAAGAGGCCTCAGACTTCCTTTAAATGATTTCTCCCATATTATTGTCACATAGTACAAGCCACGTGCTACTCCTTTGCTTAAATCCAGACAGATTTAAGATGTAGTTCTACTTGGAGGTTTAAAAGTGATGATGGAGATGTGTCTGGGTGTGTGCTGAGCTTCCCTGTGCATGGCTGGGCTTTCAGAGGGCACCAACTGCAATAAATGTGGTCCTAGTGGAGGTTTCCCGTACTGCTGGATGGCTGGCTGGCAGCTAGAGATAGCACTCGGGGCTTATGTGAAGAGGATTTTTCTCCCAGAGGAGACAGATGGATTACCTGTGGTTCCAGCAGGGCTTTTCTGGGAGCAGATAAGCAGGACAGCAGTCAAGTTATGAGGGGGCATGGATAGGAAAGAATAAGCAAAACACTAATATTGCATCTTCCCTGCTAAGATAATGAATATTAAGGAGTTGTATCTGAGCCTTGAAGAAGTGTGCTTGTCTCTGGATTGATGGCTTGCTAGGCTTTTGGGTTTTTTGCCAAGTTGACTGCTGTGTAAGGTAAGCAGGACTGGTGTTTGTATTTTAAGAAGAGCTACTAAGGAAGAAACCATTTAGAGCTGGTACCACTAAGTTATGGGGTTTTTCAGCCAGGAAATGGCTCTTGCAGATCTCACTGTCATGTCAAGTAAAGGGAGAACTGCATCTATGTTTTCTCTTGTGTACTCGAACCTCTTTTCCATGCATCACGTCCCAGGAGGACTGTATTTCTTTCTTACCTATACATCACTGACTTTCAGTGTGTTTTGTAGCTGTAATAATTTTGTGCCTTACTCAGGCCAGACACGTGCATTTCGACGCTCCTCAGTGTAAAAGTAGCCTGATGGCAAACTCGGGCATGTATTACGTCTTTGCCTAAGCTGAGAAATCCTGTATAAGATTCTGGGAACGCAGGGGTTAGACCCTCCAGCACAAAACTCACCATCCCTCAGCTTTTGCACTTGCCCTGATTCAAGGACATTAGAACCTCATTGTAACTGTGAAAAAATGAATGCAGGATTTGCACTGGAATAAAGTTCTGCAACACAAAGAACATTTCTAACCTTCTTACACTGCAAAAGTTACCCTGGGAGGTGTTTTATCTGTAAGGTACAGACAGCTGGCTAGAAGAAGCATGTTACTTGGTGCCAGATCAGATTTTAGAAGCTCTGTTACAGGCTGTGGCCTAATTTGACTTGTTCTTTTCAAGTGCTTATGCAAGGGAGAAGTTTCTGAGACCTTTAAGTTCTGTGCTTTTTTTTTGGCCCCTTTTTTTTTTTTTTTTTTTTTCCCCTTCTGAAACTGGTCTCAACTAGGTATCAAGGGGCATCAAAGACCTCTTTGTCTGCATAGTATGTTTTTAGACCTTGGCCAAAGTTAATCCCTAATGCATCATTGTTGGATCTCAGCTGAACTATATCTAGGATAGATTTGCCTTACTGTTAGCAAATTGCTACTAAAATTTGCTAAATGTTGCTGCATAGCCATTTGCATACTGGCATGCTATGTCAAAGGGAGAAAACCCCAGACAAACCCTAAGCACAGACTCCAGCTGCTCTCTTCCGTTTAGTAAAATTGAGCTGATTTCCTTGGCTTCAGTGCGCAATGCTGCCCTTAACAACTCATTCTCTAGCTGTTAGTGGGAACAGGGATAAAACCAATTCTTTTTCTGAAAAGGCTCTGCTCTCTAGGCAAGGAAGTACTCTACTAACTCCTGTAATTAAGACCTTTCTCCTTTGCTTTGGAACATATGGCTCAATGGGATAAATAAGGAGGAAGAAGGCAGTTGTCTTTTCTCACTGTGATCAAGGTATTTTTTTTGCCTCTGTGTTTCTTGACTGCATAAATTCAAGTATCCAAAACTAACCATGTTTTGCCTGCTGTGGGTAAGGGATTGACTCCCTATAAATGCTGTCACTCACGTTTTGTCTGGACATACTAACTGTGCCCTACACCAATCTTCTTTATAGGCAAGATTAAGAGGTAAGTGCAGTTTAAGATAATCTTATCCAAAAAAGCCTCTGCCTACAAAGAAACAAAATAACCCAAGGCAGCTACCAGAAGACTGCATGCAGTTCATGTATATTATGAATAAATGTCCTCTATGAAATAAGTGGTCTTCAGAAAAGAAAGCCCACAAATTAGTAGAAATTGAGTATCTCTGTGATTTCCTTTTAGAACTACTAACAGTATAATGCTGATATCTAGTCAGTCCATAGTCTTCAATTCCGGGGGGGGGGGAAGAAAATTTTCTGCTTCATCCTCAGAACATTGTATATCATAGGTGAGTCATTTTCTAATGTTATGGAAATGATAAAGATGATCTGGATAAGCGTGGACTAGCGATTCCTGTTGCTGCCTCAGTGGTTCTGCCATCTGTTCAGCTCCCTGCATACTTGGTGAGATAATTTAACCAGTATGTTCGTACAGCACACATTAATCTTATTCATATGAGAGATAAAATACTATGGAAAAGATTGCTGTTTGAAATAAAATTTTTTTTTCTTTCCTTTTTTTTAAAAAAAAAAAAAAAAAAAAAAAAGCCAAGACATGCTTTACAAATTTCCTACCACTTTATATAAATGCATGTAGCATTTTACCCGGTAATCAAATTTTTGCACTGTGTTCTAACTGTGCTCTAAGTTCTTAAGGTATACAATTTGTACAAATTTCCTATAATCAGATCTTTTTTTTTTTTTTTTCCCCACCTAATGGGGAAATAGAGGCACAGAAGCTGAGATGCTGATTTTTAATAACAGGTTTCCCTCTTGCATTTATTGATTCCTCTGACACTTGGTGATCTATGTGAAATGATGGAGGAAATTTGTGTTGCATCATAAAGCTCAGAAATTCCTGAGATTCTCATAACCACAACACTAACTGAAATCCCACTCAAGGTTCAAATGTTGTAGTCTTTTTTTCTAGTGCTTTTGATATTCAAGAGCTTTTAACAGTGTTACAGTGAATCTACTGGGGGGTTCTTTATATCCTCCACAAGAAGACCCAGATGCTACCATGTAGCAGCTGTCTTTCACACCTATTTTGTGTGCTTAAACACAGAAAATACTATCAATGTTTTGCATTTTCCCTGATAGAATATTTAAAGAACTTACCATCCTTTTTGGTTTGCTGTTAAATTATAAGAGTATTACAACTGGCTTTCTCTGTAAAGAAAGGGTTTTTTTCACTTTCAGAAATCCCTTCTTCTGGATCAACACTTCTTTCCCATTTCCCAGTTACTTTCAAAGCTGTGTACTGGTATTAAATCCAAGTTTCTAATTGAGATTCTAAGCAGGAGTAATTGCATCATTGGCTTTTGTTCTCCCATGAAAGCCCATATTAATAGAGACCGCCTTATATAAAGCCGTCTCCTTTCACCTTTGAGAACAAAGAGGAGTTCCTGTCTGAAACAAGTGCTGGGGCATTTCAGTGTTTTCAAAGAGCTGTACTGAGCCAGGAGATGCTTTATCCAGAACTTCGATTGTCCTTCTTATCAGTGCAATGCACAATCAGCACCAGTAATAATGTGATTAAATACACGGTACAGTTAGAAGGAGCTTTCCCAGGGCTGGGAGAAGGGGAGAGCCTTTGGTCTTTGCTCAGAGCCTGACAGAGAGAGGTGCTTGACCTTAAGGCCACTGCAAGTAAATAACTGTGCCACAGGTTGGTGTATGCTTTGTGACTTGCTACAGTCTTACCTACCCCTTCCAGTCCCACACTTGCCAGAAATCTGGAATCCTGTTCAAAGCTCACTAAACTTTTTGAAGTTTCCTATTCAGATTCTTCCCCTGACTTGCATCAGACTTAGGAACCCTGTAGAAGAAAAAGGAGCTGATGCTAAGGCTTGTGGCATGGGACATCTCTTACTGCAGTCTGTTACACCTAAGTAAAATGTGTGAAGGTAATTCTGTAGTAGGAAAAAAATAATCCTAACTTGCTACCCATTATTTCAAGCAAGCATTTCAGGGACTTCTCAAACATAAAAGAAAGAAAGGCTTATTTTTTCCGAGTATTAGCTGATAAAATCTTCATGCTAACAAGTTACATTTGTAACACTTGATGAGGCTGAACTCAGCCAAGTAGCATGCAAGGATATTATGACTGATTTTTGCCATTGTATTGTTTTATTATGGTCTAATTAATTGACACACACTAGTTCATATATGTTAAAATATGCATTTTCGCCAAGGTGGGTATGCAGTGTGGAGACAAAAATTCATGTCCACAGTGGTTCCCCAGCTTCTCCTTCTGCCAAGATAAGAGCCAAGAATATCTCAGATGGTTTACTGATAGTTGAGGTTTGTTTTGTCAAAATGATTATTTCATTTCGATTTTGTTTTCCTTAATTAGGTTTTTCCCATGAATATCAGAATATGATCTTAAAATGAAGGGAGAACTTGGGAGGAAAACCAAAAAAAAAAGGCAAACAAAGCTTTGATTGCCAGAAGGTATCCTCAGGTTCATAAAGCTTTAGGGAAAAACAGGTTTAGAGACCAGTCTGTCCCTCTGTCCACAAGACAAATAGCACAGTGGCATAGTCTGATGCAGTTGGTTTCTGTTTCTGATTTTTGTCATTGCAGTGGGATACTTCCTTCTTTTGTAGCAAATATAAGAACAGCTTAAAACTTTTGTCATTACTAGAGTACTAGTGCATTTCATTGATGAAGTTTGGCAATCTAACAGCCTGCAAGATTAGCAATCTTTTTTTGTTTCGTTGCCACTTTTAATTTTGTTATTGTATGTCACATTTGTATGTCTCTCATTAGTGCTTGTTTAACCCAAGAAAATGACAGATATTTGAGAGAAATTAGTATTTGTTATAATTGCAGCACTCTCACGTCTCTTACCAAAGAAATATGGAATACAAAATAAGGATTGGGAGGGCAGAAGAAACAAACATTTTGACAGACTTTACTGGGGAGAAAAAGGACCACAAATTGTAGAGGAGAGTAAAAACTGAGTTGGTGTTACTAGGTAGGGTGGGATGCTTTTATTGCTGAGCTTAGAACAAGTCAGGGCAGGAAAACCTTTCAGTACAATGTTTACATTTGAGGAACATGGTTGGAAAAGATTCACTGGATTTCTCTGGGTCACACAAACACTTCCCTAAGGGAATGAGAAGAAAGAAAATGAAAGTCTGTTTGGAATGGGAATGTTTAGTTTTTCTTGAAATCTGTCTCCGTTAGGAAACTACAATGCCTACTCTGAAGTACATAGTTTACTGGGTAAAGCAGAATCTAAATAAGATATCATCTCCATCAGGGTCAGCTAGCAGCCTGTAAGGACAGTGCTAAAGCAGCTCCAGTCCCTTAATGAGACTGACTAAGGACTTTAGGCTTTATGCTATGTGTAATTATAAGAGCAGGTAAAAAATGCATTTGTTATACCCTCTGTGAAGGTGGTGAGACACTGCAACAGGTTGTCCATAGAAGTTGTGGATGCCCCATCCCTGGAATTGTTCAAGGCCAGACTAGATGGGTCTTTGAGCAACTTGCCCTAGTGGGAGGTGTCCCTGTCCATGGCAGAGGGGTTGGAACTATATGATTTTTAAGGTCCCTGCCAACCCAAACCATTGCGTGATATCATAGTGTGCTGGGGTAAAAACAAAATACATCTGAATTCAGTGTAGATGCTTTTGAAACTCAATTAACATGATCTCTGAGGGACATGGGAGAATGGGAAAAAGACATTTAGGATTCAGAGACTGATGTCTTATTCATCCTTTTGTTGCTATGTGAGAGCTGTCTCCAAAAGTTTCCCATTTAGTGATGCTAGCTGGTAACGTCCATGGGGAAAATGGTGGTTCCTACTTTCTCAGGACTAAGGCCAGAAATGAATTTTTAACTTGAGGCTTTGAATTGCACATAGAAAGAATCCATACTTTATGGAAATCCAGGGATTTTGGTTTAGTACCTCCCCCACAATTAATGTCTCTGATTCATAATGGGAATGTTTTTTTCCTAATGTGGCTTAGCTCTCTTCCCTGTGCTTGCTGCAGCTACTCCACTTCTGCAGCAGACCCAAACTGCTGCAAAGTAATGCCTCACATACTCTGGAACACCAGAATGGATAACACTTTAGTTTCATATACTGGGGCAGTTGGACCACTTGACTATAAGGAGCCTCCATTGATCAAGGCAGGATGAGGACAAAGGACAGGCAAACACAGCTGCAGGGTTATTTCGTTCTGCTCGTGATTTCGGTCTTTCACAAGAGGTACTTACACTCTATAGAAACTGAAGCCACAGGAGCTTCCATGTTATCAAAAGCAGAAGCTACTAAACAAGTCTCTGACAGGTGTAATGCATTGTCAAAAGTTGTGATTACACCAGAAGTTCTGTTTGGAAGATTTTCCCCATTCTGCCCTTACATTTGGCAATGTACTTCATTACGCTGCACAAAGCGCATGGTGCAAGTGTGTATGTGCGATGCATATCCCAGTAGGAAATTCTCTGGTTGAGATGCTAGGCAAACTCAGCTCAGTATGATAATTAAGAGCCCAAGGAATTGTTAGCAGCCTGGTCATCTTCCCCATAGATTAAAAACCCTGAAAATGGTCCACAACTGTGTAGATACGACGTAGAACATATCGATCAATTAACAAATGGGAGTTCATAAATCTCATCTTATTCCTGTTGCTTGTCTGAGTTCTGACCTAGTTCAAGTGTCATGTTGTGTTCCTCCCTGAGGATGACTGTCATTTTACTAAATTGATTATTTTGCTGCACTGGTTTTTTGCAGTGTATAACTGAATTCTGAGTTGTGCTGTATCAAGCCACTTGGCATACAACAGAATAAGAACTGAAAAAGTTGCATTTAAATAGCTATTTGCTGAAACTGATGTTGGATTTCACTACTAGTGATGTTACATCAAGGTCTTAGTTGAGTACTTTAAAAACTCAGAGGAAATATACAGACACTTTAATGAGCTTGGAGCCATCCTCTAGTGTTACATTTTATATTAAAAATCAGTCAGAAAAAAAACAAAGGGAGCATGAGCTATCAATCAATAGTGGCCTGCTGGGATGTTAGAAAGCAGGGGGAGCAATTAAGACTTTGGACTGTAATCTTTCACTGCCACAGAAGTTTCTTAACAGTAGCTGGAGATTTACAGTCTAGCAGTCCAGTGTTATACATGGGTGCCCTTGCACCTCAGGGGGACTGCTGCCGAGGGATAGATGAGGAGGCTGTAACGCTGCTGGCATCTCCTCTGAACAACCAAGCCTGCCAGGACTGAGCAAGGTGGCCAGTCTGGCACCCCCATTTTGCCTAGCTGTCACTGACAGGCTTGAAGGGTCGAGTGAAGGCTGAGTTCAGAATTTGGAAACACTGATACTGAGATAGATAAGGCTTAAGTGAACGTATCTTTGAATAAAATGTTTTTTCCTCTACCTCTCACATGGGCACGTTTTTCTCAATTTCCGTAAGTCTGGAGAAAGAATAGTTCTTTGTTTGTCGAGGTCCTTGAGCACAACTTCAGCAAGGACAAAGAAACTGCTTCCCTTTCTTGCTGAACTTGGGACTTCGAAGCCGAGCTCCCAGAGCTGCTGAGTCCCTTTACTCACATGTGTTTTACAGAGACTGTTTGGTATTTGCCATGAGATATTGTCCTCATCATGCCACAAGGTGTTTATAGAAAATTATTAGTGCTTTAGTGAATTTTATCTTTAGATAAGTAAAAGGTTAGTTTAAGTTTTTTGTGGGCATTCCCAGCTCAGTTCTTTTAACATTATCTTATTAATAATCAATAATCCGTTTCAACAGAAGGCTGCTGTTATCAGGCCAATATGAATGATAAGCTGGATGAAAGTGCAGTGGAAACAAATGTTGAAAGGAAAACAGCAGTGTTTTTAAAAGGGAATACAAAAAGAATAGAAGAAAAATACATTTAAGCATCATTTTAATATGCAAAGTTGAATAATCCCAGAACTTGGCAAATACTTTACTTCCTAAGTAAATATGGCATCTAATGGCATTTTAGTCTGTTTTAATACATTGCAGGTATTGAATAATATTCAGTGTTTATTCAATTTCCAAAAGAATAATTTAATTCTAAGGTTGTGCTGCCATGAGCAAGAAGCTTGAGTAACTCTCCCAGAGATTATGGCATTAGTAGTCAGCTCTTGCACTGTGTTCTTATTGCATGTATTACATTTGTATTTGTGCCCTGCATGCTGAGCAATGAGAATCTTAGCCTTTTAAGGACAAGACAGAAAACTGTCAACGTAAAGATTACTACTGTTGATTCTAACATATATATATATATATACATATATAAAATATAAAACAGTAAATTTGTAAAATAAATCAAGGTAAAGGCAACTTACAAAAGCCAAGATCGGGTTCCAAATCAAGTCATACTGAACAGTCAAGAGCACTACAATGTTAGAGACACTTTTTAAGTGCAAGTATTTTCACTGTCCATATCAATAAATTGAAGTAACCTTAAGAGCAGTTAACTTTATCAAATCTGCTATGTAGGCATTGGTATCCATGAATCACCATGTGTGCTGTAATGAATAAAAATTATGTATAAAATTCAGTCCTAGAGGATGAAGTTTACAGACAGATGAGGTACTTCTCTTTGGCTATATTTGCACCTAAGTTACTGAAATAGCTAAAATAAAAATGCTAAACCTTTGAGAGA
The DNA here is from genome assembly GCA_024336885.1 of Actenoides hombroni. Lineage (NCBI taxonomy): Eukaryota > Metazoa > Chordata > Aves > Coraciiformes > Alcedinidae > Actenoides > Actenoides hombroni. Next base: position 33,756,990 of record WUAM01000359.1, read on the forward strand.
AAAAAAAGGCTTTCATCATCAAGCCATTTTCTTCTTTTTAATATTAATCAATTCCTCTTTTTGAATTGATGTTTCTGCTCATGCCACAGAAGAATAGGTGGGGGTGGGTGCGTTTTCTTCACACAAGGTCAAATAAGCTGCAGAATGCTGTGCTTATTTTTGCAGCAGATGGATAATGTTACATGGGTTTTAATTATTGAAATTAGTCCTGACTTTGAGGAAATTCTCTTAATAATCACAGAATTGGACACATAACATTTGCATTTTGTGGCACAGATGTGTTTATTTAAATATGTCATGTTTTTGTCCTTCTGGAGAAGGAGGATTACTGAAGTTTAACTTTCTTGTTGCTTCTCCTTTTGTAGCAACCTTTTATACTGTATTGATATTTTTCAAGGGGAACTTGAAATAGTCTGTTGTCATTGGGAGGGAGGTGGGTGCAGACTCACAAAGAGCTTTTAAACTCCTCTGCAGCTGGCAATTTGCAAGAATAATTTTGACATGGTAGGCTGTGTTATGAGCATGAGTTTATGGAGCTGCTGTGATGCTGAGCTCTCACTGCTTCTCTGTAGCACAATAGGAAATGTCCTAGCAGATGACTACTTGAAATAGATTTGTACCTGTGAATAGTTTCTTTGTATCCTTCAGCTATTTATTCTTTCTAAAAAATATTGATGGTTTCTTCTTTGTTCCTTTCAATGTGTTTCTTCTTTCCCAATCCACTGTGAGGAACAGTGTACTAGAGGGAATGTGGAGTGTTAATTGAGGTTTCCTATTTTTTTTCCCCTGACATCTAGTTACCACTGTTATCTCTCATCTCCCTACATTTCTGCTTGTGGTGGTTTGACCTTGGCTGGACACCAGGTGCCCACCAAGCCACTCTATCACTTCACCCCCTCCTCTCAGCTGCACTAGCGGGGAAAAAAAGAAGATGAAATTTGTGGGCTAAGACAAAAGCAGTTTAATGAAGAAGCAAAGCAATGCCGCACACAGAAGCAAAAGAAAACAAAGATTCATTCTCCACTTCTCATCAGCAGGTGACGTCTGGCCCTTTTTGGGAAGCAGGGCTCCAAACATAGTGGTTGCTCTGAAGGACAAACCGATGCCCCTCCTCCTTCTTTCCTAGCTTTTCTAGTTCAGCTGATGCCATATGGTATGGAATATCCCTTTGGTCAGTTTGGGTCAGCTGTCCCAGTCATGTCCCCTCTCAAGATCTTCTTCACCCCATCCCACTGCAGGGGGAATGTTGAAAAAGCAGCGTTGGTGCTGCTTGTGCAAGCCCTGCCCAGCAGCAGCCACAGCATGGGTGTGTTATCAGCACCTTTCCAGATCCTTTCCAGATCTCAATGGCCATCAACACAGCACTGGGAGGGCTGCTATGGGGAAAATTCCCTTCAACTCAGTCAGACATAATTCACTGCTATATGTCACGCAAGGACATCTAATGAGTTTTTCTCTGTGGTAGGAGCTATCTGGGATCCTCACTCCTCACATGCTCTTCTGTTTGTAGAGGAGAGTGGTGGCTGAAGATGGGTATGGTGGGTAAATGGACAACTCCTGCAGAGGTGAACAGATGGGTTTGTTTTCCTGCCTTTTGTGAGTAGGAGAAGAATTACTGTTTTCCACTTGCAGTGTGAAAGTCTCAGGTTCAAATTAGTCATTCAAAAGAGGTTTCTGACAAAGGCAAAAGTGAAGTCAGTAAGCAATTTTCTGGGAAAGGTGATGGGATCTGTCATTGGAAGTGTTTAAATAGAGATTAGACAGATACCAGAAATGACATAGATGTAGTTACTCCTATCCTGGGAAAGACAAATGGACTAGATGCTGCCATGGGGCCTCTTTGAGATCCGTTTTCCTATTATTTTTATAGTCATTTGTGAGCTGAGGATGGGGATTAATTGCATGTCTGAATAATTTGAACTCAACCCCCCTAATAATTTTATCTGCACTGTCCTGAGGGCCAGATTTATTAGTACTGCTGCCCAACCCTGTGTCTGTGTGTCGACATTCTCTCAGCTTCCTCAGCTCTAACACAACACTGCAGCACAGTCCTCCCACTGCAGGAGAAGGCAGAGGCACTTGCTCACAGACATCAGTACTGCAACTTGTAGCTGGTATGTACAAGACCAAATATTGTCTCAGGGTGCAGATTGAAAAGCCAGAGGTTGGATAGTATTGTAACGCAGTGCAGGATGGTGAACCTGAGCTGAGACTCCTGGCCTGGCATGTGCATCCCTTGACAGCATGGCTTGATTACTGGTATAAGGAATGTGGGACTGAGAGAGCAGCAATCTGTAATTAAAATATCTCTGAGTCTTAAGGAGGAGAGGCAGTTGCCATGGGGAATGGAAAACTTACAAGGAGCATAGCTCTGTGCCTGGAACATGGTAGAATGGGGTTGCTGCCCAGCACACTCAGAGGTGGGTTAACACAGGGAGCTCTGAAACCATACTGAGATCAAATTTAGAGTAAGACAGTAGACAGCAATGCAAAAGCAAACAGTAAATAAACAGGGACATATTTTTCCATACCAACCAATCATAATGGTTCCTAAAAACGTCAAGCTCACCTCTCTTATTTAGGAGCTTTGATGTCTTTTCTCTTTCCTACTTTTCATCTTTAGGAATTCATTTTATGGCTCCCTGCTCCTTAACATTTCAGTGCATACAGTGAAATCTTAGTCCTCCTGGAGGATGTATAAATTTTACAATTTGCATTGATGGGTCTGGTTTTCCACCTCTGGAACTTGGAATAGATCATATAGTCATTGCTAAGCAGCAAGCATATACAAAATAGAAATGGCATGTTTTCCTATTCCCTACCTCCTGCTAGCACCAGTGTCTGGGAGTATAAATAACATTAAAGCTAACTTTTTGTTTGTTTGTTTTCTGGGGTGGCTCACTGCCCCTGATCTGGCTGATGATGTGCAAGCTAGTGCTGTCCCAAGGGAGGGTCAGGACCCGAGAGCAGCAGCTGTGGGACTGCTGAGCTTAAACTGATCACAGATACACACCCTGTTAGCACAATTTCTCTTTTGTTGGTTAGTCGGTGCCCTTTTGGTTCTAGAAAGAAATTTGGCATTCTACACCTGACAGATGGCCTCTCAAATTGATACGTATAACTGGCAGATGCCTCTCCCAAGTGATCAGTTGGGCTTTAAAACCAGCTTTTCCTTTCTTGATGAGCTTGAAAAGGCTTGTGTGGATACTCCATCAAAAGGCCTGACTTGAGGCATTGTCATGTAGAATCACTGCTGTTGGCTTCTTAAATTGTGATTAGAAAGTGGCAATCTTCATAGGAAAGGTTGTAATTTGAGGGGAGGAGGGAGCATAAGTTGCCATACAGTCCAATATGCTCCAGAGCACTGGCCCCCTTTTATTTTTTTTTTTTTTTTTTTTTTTTTTTTTTTTTTTTCCTTGGCTAATCTGGGATGAACAATTTGGGGTTTGGTTTTTTTTATAAGTACCTAGTTAGCCCCAGAGTAAATGGTGAGTTTTGGAGTGTAGGCTCAAGTGTTTGTTACTCAGGTTCTATTCAGTGCAGTGTGAATAATGAGGATGTGGCAAAATAATTCAGCTGAAGTGTGCTGTTAAGAGGTAGTGCCCTATCTATGACTGGCTGCACGCTCCTGCCCCATGCTCTTCACCCTGACCTGAATGTGGGGGTCCCAGGGAGCCCATCCTGCTCCTGTAGCAATGGCTTTCAGTAGAT
>WUAM01000359.1:33760800-33819754 GCA_024336885.1 Actenoides hombroni
CACCCCATGCTCTTCACCCGGACCTGAATGTGGGGGTCCCAGGGAGCCCATCCTGCTCCTGTAGCAATGGCTTTCAGTAGATGGCAGCAACAACATGGCATGGAGGAATCTGGTGCAGGGTCTAGAGAACAAGTCTTATGAGGAGCAGCTGAGGGAACTGGGGTTGTTTAGCTTGGAAAAAAGGAGGCTCAGGGGAGACTTTATCACTCTCTACTACTACCTGAAAAAAGGTGATAGCAATTTGGGTATCAAGCTCTTCTCCCAAGTAACAAGTGATAGGACAAGAGAAAATGGCCTCAAGTTGTGCCAGGGGAGGTTTAGATTGGACATTAGGAAGAATTTCTTCACCAAAAAGGTTGGCAAGCACATGAAAAGGCTGCCCAGGGAATTACACCACCATCCCTGGAGGTATTTAGAAGACATGTAGATGTGGTGCTTAGGGCCATGGTTTAGTGGTGGATTTAGCAGTGTTAGGTTTATGGTTGGACTTGATGATCTCAAGGTTCTTTTCCAACCTTGATGATTCTATGATTCTCTAAGTGGGAGCAGGAGTGGCCTTTGGGGTATGGGTGGCCCCTAGATGGACACGGTTTTGTCCATTCACACCTTGAGAAATTTGAAGGCCTGTATAGGGCTAAACGGACTAGGGGAAGGCTCTTAATGGAGAGCGCTGCATTTGCAAGATGTTGTTATCAGCCTGCTTCAAGGCACAGATGCGTCATCATCTTTCTTTTTCCCAGTGTGGTATTTAGAAATAAATCCTGCCACTTAGAAATATTTAATGCCACTAGAGCTGCAAGAGACAAGCGACAAAATGGAGGTTTAAGTTTAAACAAAATGACCTCCACAATGTCCTTCTCATGGTAGAGAAGCCTTTTCCAGCTAATTGATATTTTGCTATTTACAATGATCATATGTTAATGTATTATGTCATTCTGCAACTATGCAGAAGGATCATATTAACTGAACTGTGCTATAAACCTAGAGTCTGAATTTCCTCTCACGCTGTTTTAATAGAGTTTACTTTGGTAAAGTTTCTGTTCCTTTGAAGGAATTTGTCAGGAATATTACATCAGTGTTTGTTACAGGATGATAATAGTAATGGTAATTAATTATGATTAATATATTAATATATAATTGGTATATAAATAATTCTCTAATTGCTATAAATGCAGTCAAATCAAACCCTTATTTTTCATATAAATATGTATGATTAGGGATTTGTAGTTTATATCAGTCTATAAAGAAGTCAGTAAACTATTATGTGCCCATGATACTCACCAGGAAAATTAAATACCTGAACAAGGAGAATATTCCTTATTTCTGTCTTTTTATATACGTCTATGTGAAAGTTAATAAAAAATATTTTGCATTTATATTTAGCAGGATTTACAAGTATTATGTGTTTCAAACTCTATGATAACTACATAAATGGACCGTTTAACTGCCCTTGATAGATATTCACCTTTAGATTTAGTGATTTCAAATAAATGCACTGAGGCTTTCAGATGATTAAATTATTAGATGTATTGTACATTCTTTATTTAAAAACTATTGTTGGTGAATGAACTCAAAATGTACATTATCTTGATATGGTTTCTAGTCAATATGTTATAGCTAATATATGTCTTTTTTCATCCTTGTCTTTGATAGTGCTGTTGGGAAGACTTTACTGTGGCCTTCCAGTATCTGAAAGAGGCCTATGAGAAAGCTGGAGAGGGACTTTTTACGAGGGCTTGCAGTGATTGGACAAGCGGTAATGGCTTCAAACTGGAGGAGGATAGATTTAGATTATAAATTAGGAAGAAGTTTTTCATTATGAGGGTGGTGAGACACTGGAAGAGGTCACCCAGGGAAGCTGTGGATGCTCCATCACTGGATGTGTTCAAGACCAGGCTGGATGGGGCTCTGAGCAACTTGGTATAGTGGGAGGTGTCCCTGCCTATGACAGGGGGTTGGAACTGGAAGATCTTTAAGGTCCCTTCCAACCCAAACCATTCTATGATTCTATGCAGACTTTTAACAATGAGGATAAAGAATCTTTGAAATGTTTGGGGGGGGGGGGAATATAGAGATATCTGTGTATTGAAAGGGAAGCAAAAATGGTTCTGTAAGAGATACTCCATCCCTGCTTAGCTAGGGTGTCTACATCTATGAATCAGGGGAATCAGGCTGCAAAATCTGCCAAAGTGTCAGATCAGGTCATACTAGGTCATCCACAAAATCCCATTAAGTTTTTAAATATATCTGTAAACATGGAAAATGTAATTCTTTAAGTTCAAGGTGAGTATTTCTGTATATGAGAGAAGGAAAATTTAAGGCCAGTCTAGAGGACCTTCTCTGGGGACTTAAAAGAGTTAAAGGCAAATAACACAAAATGGTCCTTGCTCTTCTATTCCCCCTTTCATCCTTTCTTCTCTCAACCTCCCTTATCCCTTTGGAATGAAAAATCAGAACCTGCCAGGTCAGGCTGGGTATCTCTGCAGACCAACTGGTGCTCCCTGGCTGCCTCTTCCCTGCTGTGGCAAGTCTCTTTCTGGGTCTTGTACTATTTTCCTGTCCAGGTTCTTCCATCAGTAGAAAGGAGGAGAGTGTGTCCAGTGGTGTGCTACATTGAGCTGGTGAGAACAAGTCTATGTATGATATAAAATTTGATTTTCCATTGTTTACAGAAAATAAAAAAGTACCCATTTAGAGGCTTCTAAAGAGGAGATATAATTTGGTTTTAAATTTTTTTTGGCTGTATGTGTATATTCTAAAAGTAACGAACCAAAGATACTTTAGGGTTTGGTTGTTTTTCATCATTTTCTCTTGAGTTTATTTATACTTGCATGTTTCCAAGGAGATGCAATATCACAGAATGGTAGGAGTTGGAAGTGACCTCTGGAGATCATCTAGTCCAACCCCCCTGCTAAAGCAAGTTCCCCTAGAGCAAGTTGCACAGAATCATGTCCATGCAGGTTTTGAGTATCTCCAGAAAAGGAGACTCCACAACCTCTCTGGACAGCTTGTTCCAGTGCTCAGTCACCCTCCCACTAAAGAAGATTTTCCTCATGAATAGATTCATAATAATAAGTTAAATTCATTTATAAATGGGGTTAATTTTGTGACTGAATGATCCTGAAGGAAGTCCCAAACCTGTTTGTGGCCAAAGTTATGCTGCTAATACTTCCTCATGGGAAGTTAGCATGTTTATAATTAAATTTGAACCTCAGTTAAATTGTATTTTCTATTGTTCTTCATAAAAAAAATACACCTTTTGTTTTCCTCTGCAGAGTAAAGTAAACATGATGTATAAATTTACAGTGAGACTTGTGAACAAACACATGAGATCGTGGATATTAGTCTGAGCCTAAACTTTCCATTACATTCAGTTTACTGCTAGTTTAATAAAACTGTCATCAGATTGCATGGGATTTTATACTGCATCAGCTGTAATACAATGCCATTAAATTGGAAGTATATAAATTTTCCATTGTCCTCTTGCTCATGAATTATGAAAATCAGAAAGTTATGCACAGAATCATACTATGGCTTGCATATTGCAACAGATAGGCAGTGATTTAGTCAGGATAGTTTGGCGCATATAATTAATTTCTGATTACAAGGCTGTTTTGCAGTGCGAACAGTAGTACATTGTACTGCAGTAAGGACCTGAAATCTTTTAATGAAAATTTGTATGAAAAAAAATGTAGGGAAAAAGCCCAAACAATAGGTCCCCAATTTTGTTTGGGACAAAAAACAGTAGACAAAAAACCCAAACCAAAACAAAAACCAAACCGAACAACAACAACCAAACCAGAATAAAATTCCTTTATATATTCCAAGGTAGGGGAGAAACGAAAATAGTTAATGAACTGTATTCACACTATAAGAAAACTTCAAAACACCACTGGTTTCCACAAAGTTCAGTTTATGTGTTTACAGTTGAGGAAATCAAGAACTCACTTGCTCATCCTGGAGGTGAGAATACCCAGCTTAAGGTCACTGTCCCTTGCCCAGTCTGCTTTTGTTAAGTGTATTAGTAGGACACAGGACTGGAACAAGTAGCTTCCTCAGGCAACACTGGTGTTCTGACAGAAAAGTGGGTGAGGAAATCATGTGTTTTCACATCATTTTCAAAATCAGACATTTCCATTCTTTCATTCTAAAGCACCTTCTCACTTGCAATTATTTGATATTACACAACATAATATACAAGGTGTCTATACACACAATTAATACAATGTGCTCTGTATTATGGAATACAGCATTTTAAAACCCTGTGCTGAATCAAAAATTAATAATGATTAATACATATTGCATTTAGCTTTGTTAAGAACTACAAAGGTTCATTATTTAATATTGATATTCTACTGATTCTACTGATATTCTACCTGCCAGGATTGAAGGGATGGTTGTACTTTACAGACACGGTTCTTCCCCCTGTAAAACTTCGAGGTGTCTTTCACTTTCACTGACATTATCTCAACCAAGCCTTCTTTTTTTTCATCCCTCATGGTCTGTTCTGTTACATGTAGGTTCATTAGACATGCTATGTGACTGACATCTTCCACAATTAGTGCTCATGTATAATTAGATGCAATGCTGACAAGGACTCTCTTGTTTTCTATAGTTTCACAGAAAGGCCTTTTCCTTCTTCTTTGGCAGCGATCCATTAAAACTGTTACACCATGTTCATCTGGTGACTGGGATTGAAAATACTGTACAGCCATTAAAATATTGCTTGTGTATCATTAGCTCCACCTCTTGGATTAATTTGTTTTTTACAGATCCAGTAGCTGGTAGGGGAATCCTCTCTGGAAATACAAAAAGTCCTGAGGCAATACCCTAGTAAAAGCACCTGGCTCAATTGCTCTCTCCTGCAAGTTTAACGTTCAGCACATGATTACCAGTAAAGTTTAATTACAAATTATTTCACTAGTAGTTTGGGTTGCATTGTCCTCTAGTGGCTCATATAGATAATTGCCCTGCTGACAGACTCCTTTGCCTTGTGTTTTAAATCCTTTCATAGTGTTCTAGGACAAGCCCAAGTCACCTTGGAAGAGGACTGATGCAATGGCTTAATAAAAAATGTGCGTATTACTGGCCCTGTATCCGTACAGCACAATCCATCCTCTGTAACTGTGAATTGTCTGCTTAAGAAATACATGTTGAAAATAGTTAGAAATAACAACAGAGTTGTGAGAAGGTCCTGGTTTTAATCGGAGCATTTGATGGAAACAAATATATTCTGCTTAATGACAGTAAGAAATAATAAGCTCAGCATGAGTTCAATAGGTTGGAAAGTGGTTCAACTCCACAAAATGAATAAGTGATCTCATCCGAATAATATATATATATATATATATAAAATAAATGCTTCTGTTTATAGCTCTGAGATTATATAGGAGAAGGAGCAGTTATAAGTGGTGGAGGAATGTGGTTTCTGTCTTAAAAAAATGGTGCTGCAATCCAGAAAGATGGTAGCTCAGGTTTTCTTTTGCTGTTTGTGTTACTAGGAAAGACAAAGGAGTACTCTGTCCTTACAGAGTGAGTATGAGAGGATTTTTCAAAGTAGCATGCCTTGTACTCTTTCAGAGAAATGATATATCAGGCTTCAGTAAAAATCCTTTGCTCAGATGCTCCATCTCTGACCACCTTTTTTTCTTTCTCCCTTTTTGAAGAGGCATTCCTTTCAACCAGCAGCATGGCTGTGTGCATTGGATGGATGTCAGCCCCATTGCTATTCGTGCCCTGGGCTGATCATCCTCCAAACACTGGGAGAATTGCAGGGTAACTTAATTATACTTGACACAGCAAAGTTGTGCATTTGGTGTTGTCCATGTACTGCCTCAGACCCACAAGAACACTCACACCTAGCAAGCGTCAGTAACCACATCATCTGAGAACGTCCTGACATAAACAAAACATGTAAAGGCAGCCCTGAGGTATAAAATGCCTTCACCTCATGCATCATCTGTGGTGCCATTCTTGCTGTTCACTGAGAGTTTTATTAGGCAGTGATGGATGCAGGAATATTTGCAGAGAGTTAATTTTATCTAGTGCTCTGTGATTCTTCTGCTGTTGGGTTTTTTTTTAAAGCAAAGGTTAAGAAGTTACATAGGGTCTTTATTTCTTCTTAATTAGCTGCCAGGAGGGGGAAGGTGATGATTTTTGTTGTTCTTTAATGAAAAGACTTCATTTTGAAAAGTGCTTTTGTAACTCTTGCAACAATTTATTTATTTTTTTTTTTTTTCCATGCATTGTAATGTTATTTTCCGGGGAGGGGGGGGTTAACTGTTTTTTTAACGTTGGTGCTAAGCAAAGTTCTATTTACCCTCAATTCAGAATGTGTGTGTTATTCTTTATATCTTAGAGAGTGACTTGTACAGATGGATCTATTTAGAGCTCGCTGACTACAATTTCTGCTGTAACAATTTTTTTAAACATTTGGCTTTCCCAGGTAGCTATCAGGCCAGTGATTGCCCTCCCTCCATGCTGGAATCTTTTACAGAAACCCATTACTGCTTCCTAGGTGTGCTCTTACTGATATCCCCGCAGAAGGAGGCTCTGCCCCAGCAGTAAGTTTGCAGTAGTGCTTCCCTCCACCAGCTGCTGCAGCAATGTTCAGGTTTCTCCTGCAGGCAAGGAGGAAGTGTGGCAGATTACTGCTATTCCTATTTACCAGGAAAACGCAGGCTTTTCTTCAAAGCAGAGGGGGAGGTTGCTCCTACCGACCATGAACACTATTGTTCAGTGTTCTCTTCCAGCTCTGTGTTAACTTCATCTTCCTGTAGTGCTTTTTACATTTACATGAGCCAAGTCTTTCCAGCATAACCTGATCCTTGATGTCAGTCAGAGATGTAATCCAACGGAAGCAATTTTTGGTGAAACTGATCCCTTTTGACCTGTCTCATAAGACTTGTCTGGGAACTGTATGTGCTGATGGGAAAATAAAAGCGTTGACCTTGTGTATTCCCAGACTGCTGGGTGTAATCCAGCTCAGCACAGCAGTACATTTGGCCCATTTTTGACCAGCCTGGCAGGTCCCCCCCCACCTACCTGTGTGCCTCTAATGCTTGCAGATACAAACATGTGAGTGCTCCGTAAGCGATGTCTTTATAGAACAGATGCTGTTACTCATTGCTTTTCTGTATGGATTCTACATCTACAAGCATGGTTTTGTGGAAAACAGGTGGTAATTTTATTTAAACCCAACTGTATTGTAGAACAGTAAAAATAATGAGATGATAAACCCTTGCCAGGTTTTCCATTTCAATAAATATCTAATCTTGAAATTGTTTTAATCAGGCTTCTCTATCAGATGTTCTCATTTTTGCCTTACCAGCACACACCTGGAATTACCACACAGCCTCAGATTAAAAGCCAATGCTGTTTTGATTTGCACTGTTAAATCGTTTCTATTTGAGGAATAACTTTTTTGTTTGGCCTTTGCTGACGGCAGTGTTCGTCATTAAAGTGCCTGAGCATAAATGGTAACATTCGTGCGTTTTCTTTCATCAGAATAACGAAATGGTGGAACTACAGAGAATACGAATGAAAGATGAAATTCGAGAATACAAGTTTCGAGAGGCGAGACTCCTACAAGACTACACTGAGCTTGAGGAAGAAAATATCACTTTACAGAAACTGGTGTCCACATTGAAACAGAATCAAGTAAGCATCAAAGGATTCTAGACATTATGCTGAAAATAGACACTATTTTCTCAAATTTCCATCATGTGATCCCACAGCGCACTTTGATAACAGTGTATGGGGGTTTTTTTTATCAGTTGAGTTTTTTCTGAGCGCTTATCCTGAAACGATGTTATTGGCCATTTTTTACGTATGGGGAGGCCCTTACCTCAGTTTTAGGAAAATCCCACTGGAATATTTTTTTACAGAACTTTGTAATAGCAGAGTAGTTATCAAAAGAGATAGAACTGCATCTTTTTGCTTTCTGCTTTTCCTCTCCTCCCTCCCTGCATACTGAACTCGGTGCCCAGTGACAGAGTTCAGCCCTCCGTTTCCTCTCAGTTGGTTCCCTGCACTTTCTTTCCTCTTCTGAAATAGAGAAAAGAGGAAATAATCTTTTCCCCATTCTCCTTTTTTTTTTTTTTTCCTGCTCTTAGGGTTTTCTTGTACTGGTGTTTCTTTCTTCTCAGACATGCTAACCTGCAAGTTTTGCAAGCTTCAAAAATAGTCAGAGGGATGTCAGACGTTCATAGTTTGTCTTTTGTTTTACCTCATTACAGCAATTTGCAGCTGACAGCAAACCAACACACTGTAATTCTCACTGCAGTGCTGAAGGCACTCTGAGGAACCACCCCATTGCATCTAGATGTTAGCAGTCATGGGGTTTGTTCTCTCTCCCTTACAAAAGCACAGCTTCCTCTGCTGCTGGATGTATACATATATATATATATACCACTGAGGAATCAATCAAGAAACACAGTTGTCCTTTAAACTGAACAAAAGAGACTTGTCACGTCAGAAGAGTTAACCTTGCTGTGATCAATATTTAAGTATCCAAACTGGATGGTGTAACAGTTTGTTCCTTTTAGACACTGCCCAGGCAAGTGTAAGGTGACACTACATCACACCATTTCCTTAACTGCTAGCACATCGTAGCAGCACTGCTACGATACAGCCCTTCTTGTATGTTCTAACCTACTGCCTGGTCACAGTTGCTGCTTTTATCTAATAGCCAAAACTGTCACAGTTTCTAATGGCAGCTTGTTAACAAAGCTGCCTTATTCCTGCAGCAATATGCAGTACTTTTTCTGTTGTGTTTTACTGCTGTTTTACTGCTCTAGCACAAGTGCATTTGAAACATTTAAAACAAAAGAGCCCTGCAGCAGGGAATGTGCAAGTAATAGAAATGGTTACGTTGTTTCCTTATTTATGGAAATACCTAGACTTTCACACTCCTGAAACTGAATTGATAGCCGATCATCTTTGTGTCAGTTATTTACCAAGCCAGCAGATTCCTCCTTTGAGGCATGGATTTTTTTTCATTACCAAACACATAGGAGGCATTTTTACACTGGCATGAAATTAAAGACCTCTTTATGGACTGTCCTAGCTTCCCCCAGAAGAAAATATGTTTGTGAGTGTTTAGATTTGTCATAATATTTCATTCTTCATGAAACTGAATGCCAGCAGTCTGAGGAGAGAAAAAGCATTGCATCACATTTTGAATGTCTTTAGAAATCAGTCATTTTGCATTATATATCCATGCACTTGTGATTCCTAAAATAATTTTGATCCACAAGTTAAGATTTCAAGAACATTTTGTACTTTAATTTGCAAAACCATGTAAGTCTTAGTGTTAAACTGTCTTTTTCTGGGTGGTTTTTTTTGTAGCTTTTGTAAGCAAGAATCTATGAGATAACTATATAGATGATACAGATGTCTGGTTTTCATATGAATTTAAAATTGAAAAAGTGTTGTTCGAGTATTTTTTTTATGTCCTTAAGTTATAAACATAGCTAGTTGATTGGATTTCATCATTTTTCAGATGGACCTGTGCTTCCAGTGAGTAAAGATATCAAATTCCTAAATGTAGATCTGAAAACATAATGGATTTTCCTTTTGTATTTAAGAATTTCCAGTGTGACTTTGGAACTTCGTTGTTTGATATGTTGCCATTTTCTGAGTTTGAAGGTTTAGTGATTTTTTTAAACTTGCCTTTCCAAAGGTTTATGAGCACAAGACTTTTGACAGATTGGTAACTATTCTGCTTCAATAGGAATGGTGTATATTTCTGTTTTGACCAAAACCTTATTATAATTTAGGTATCTATATATGTCAAATAAAAAATATTCTAGTCAATGCCTTAAAATAGCAAATAGAAATGCAGAGTAATGCATTCGAATTATAAAAGTCTCAACAGCAAAAAGTTGTATGTTTTTTTTTTTCATGGAATCATGAAAATTTAGTATTTCTTTTTCTTTTTCACCAAACTATTAAATTATTTCAGCTGATACCCAGAATTTTTTTGCATTTAGAAAAGAAAAGATAGATGAGTAACATGATTAGAATTAAATTAAAAAATCTAAATGTGCTTATTTTTACCAGGAGAGTTGGTCAAGCATGAACACGAACCTTTATAAACAAAGCTCTTCCTTTTCATTGCTGTGGAATATTCCATCAGTGAAAAGGAAGATGAGGATGGCCAGCAAGGGAAAGCCTTCTACAGTGGGGATCTGCTGCACTATAGATATTTCTGAGCAGCTGGTTTTGAGCTAGATTTTCTAGGCTTTGCCTCTTGTTGGGTGCAATAAAGAGGACTGCATAAATGCAGAGGCTGCCTTTAAAGAAGAGAGAGGATGTTGTTTTCCTCAGCCTGCAATGCCCATAAATACCTACACCTCAGTGTGGGGCAGTGAGAAGGAAAAAGACCAGTGAGTCCCTCCAAGCCTGGCAGGGCTGCACCAGGTCGCTGGGGGACACTTCAGGCAGCGCTGTCAGAGCAACACGTTGCCAGGTGCTCCAAAACAGCATCCCCAACACACAGTTCCAAGGATTGTGTGGCTGGATAAGCTGTTGACTACGTTTTTCTGGTAGCTTAAAAATCCCTAAGAATTTGTAGCGTCTTAGAGATTAAACTGATTGTATGAATAGTTTGTCATTTAATTTTTTAAATTAAATGCTTCTTGAATAACAGAGAGGCTTGTGTAAGACAAGCTCTTCTATAGTTTTTGTTCTTGAACAGTACAGTTTCTGTGCCGGAGTGACTTTACATCTGGTGAGATTTTAGTTATGAAGCCATCTTCAAAATACTTGCAATTAATAAATCAGACCACATTAACCTGCAATCTTGACATACCATGATATACCAACATTGCTTATGGCAATTCATAAATCTATGGTTACCAGGACATCTGCTACTAAACAGCCTTCTTTCCATGAAACACATTGTTTATCCTCACAGAAAAAGGTGTTAAATTTCTTGATTCTCCCATGCTGAAAAAGTGATTGGGGAAGTATTGAAGAGAGCGAGCTCCACTTATCTGTGCAGCCAGTCTTTTGCAGCTGCAGGCAATGTCTGGTATTTCAAACTGTAGTTTCTCTAACACCTTTTTCTATAAGGCTGATAAATGGCAGGTTTTCATGACTCAAGTTTTAGTATTATGAATGTTCTTTGTCTTGTCTAATTCAGGTTGAATATGAAGGCTTAAAGCATGAGATTAAACGATTTGAGGAGGAGACAGTGTTGCTTAATAGTCAGCTAGAAGATGCCATCCGGCTGAAGGAGATTGCTGAACATCAGCTGGAGGAAGCCCTGGAAACTTTAAAAAATGAAAGGGAGCAAAAGAACAATCTGAGAAAGGAACTTTCCCAGTACATCAACCTCAATGATAGTATGTATAATAACCATATTAATATATCAGTAGATGGATTGAAGTTTGCAGAGGATGGGGGCGAGCCTAACAATGATGACAAAATGAATGGACATATCCACGGACCTCTGGTGAAACTCAATGGCGACTACCGAACTCCCACGAGTAGGAAAGGAGAATCACTACACCCTGTCTCTGACCTCTTCAGTGAGCTCAACATATCAGAAATACAGAAACTGAAGCAGCAACTCATGCAGGTAAGAGATGAATTTAATCTCACACGGTGTTTAGACAGACAGCCTATGGACCCTGGTGCTGGTTTTTGCAGTGATTTCCCTTGGTAATGTTCTTGACCTTATATGTCTTGTTCTCAGACTTCTGCTTCCTTCATATCCAGATTTTGCTAGAAATACCCCTAGAAAACAGAGTATGTGTCTGTGAAAAGTCAGTATGATTCTGAGCAGATGTTTAGAAGGAAGAGGAGGAAGGGAGCTAGTTGCTGTGGCTGCAGATGGGTAGATTCTTTCTTCTTGGTTTGATGATGGTAAATGTCCCTGAGTCTGCAAGTGGAATAAAGTACTCTTCAGTATGACTAAAGCTATCTGGAAAAAAAAAGCCACTAAAACAGAGAATGATTTGATTATGCTTCTTTGCAACTCAGAGGGAGTTTCTGCCATTAAATTCAGTTTGAAGAACATTTGGCATACCGTCAAGAGTGGACGAAAGAAGAGGAGCACTCCTCTTAACAACCATGCACTCAGAGAGCATGTGGCGTGTGAGTGCCCTTGTCCATGCTGGCAGTCTCAACGGATGCGCAGGCTGCAGGGGGTGCCTTGGGCACCATACAGTGAACATTTGTTCTCTGGTCATCCAAGCCCAGCCCAAGCATAACCAGAATAGGAGCCTGGGATGCAAGCCAGATAAAAAACTCAGGCTGCCAGCCTCGTTGCTGTCATCATCTTAGAAGGGGTGCAGTGCCATACAGAGCAAAGGTCCTGTTGCCCAAGCTGTTGAGCATCTTCTCTGCCATAAGAGCCTGAAAGGTTTTTGGCACCATCAAGGAAACATCCAGCATTTTCCAGTTGCCAGCTTCCAAAAAAGTGCCTTTCTTTTCTTTAGAGAGTAAATGTAAATCCTTTACCGCTTAAGATGTAAAAGGCAATTTGGAAGTAGAGCAAACCCAATTTTCAGTGCTTGCTAGAGAACAATAAGTCCCTATGTCATCTGTCCTATATTTGCTGAAGAGTTAATTGTTTTATTTACTTCATTGCCAAACTCAACTGTGGGAAGTTTTGATCCGAGATGTGACATGGCAAACACTGGTAACACCTAGTGCTGTGCACAGATAACTTTCAAGCAAGACATATATAATTTAAGTGAGAAAGCTTGAAAATTAGAATTTTATGTATGTGAAAAATTCTGTCAAACTTTTCCAGTACTGAAATGTAAACAGTGTGTATATTTTGTGTACATATGTATATATAGAAATCTGCATGTCTATGTACATAAACATTTATGTATATAATATATGCACAGATACATTATATGCAGCTTTTGATGTCATTCAGCAATACAATGTTAAAAAATAAAAAAACACAGCTTGAAAATAAATGCTTTGAAATGTTCATATTTTAAAATACAGTATTTTCAATTGGAATTTACAGTGAAGTTTAAGCAATATAAATTTGGAGTGAAAGCTGCTTGGAAATGAAAAGAATATTGTTTTGGATATGTTTTGTCTTGATTTTATTAAAATTGAGCTTGATGAATCAGCAAACTTCTACTTGAAAGGTACTACAATTGATTTTAACGTATATGACTTAAAATTGTAATTCATTTTACACCTTTGAAACAAAGAGGCAACCTTCTGACAGTCATTAGCCGCATACTTAGGACCCTAGAAGGAACCTATAAAATAAATATAACCCTTTTTGGTTGCAACATTTTTCAATGCTGGGCCCCAGCAGCACCCTCGTGACAATAGTAGCCACCATTGCTCGAAATTCTAATCCTATTAAAAGATTTTCAGTTTAAAAAGAAAGACTAGACCTAGCTGGAAACCTGATTTCTTTAGGTTCTGAAAAGGCTTACTGCAAAATGCTGATATATACTCTGTATAAAGTGATTATCTTCTCTGTTGAGTTGCCTCAGCTCAGCTTGGGTCACACAAATTAAATGTGAAAAACTCCAGCAAAAATTTTCCTCATAGTAGATGTGAGATTTAATTGAATTCCAGATGACAAAAGGTAATTCTTCAGCAAAATTGGATTTTTTTCTTCTCTACAGTGTCTTTGCCATGTAGTGTTCATTCAGCAATATCTCAGTACTTGGTATGTGTTCCTCTTGTTTTCTCTGAAGAGGCTGTATTATGGCAGAGTTGTTGAAGGAACTGACCCTCTCTTGGGAACTATTTTTATGGTCTATAGGACAGCAGGCTCTTTTATTTTTTTGAGAGAAGCAAACTTCATATTTGTCATTTTGTACATGTGTGGAATATTTTTTTCACCCCATCTCAAAAAGAAGCCTTCACTAAAAGTCAGTATGACAAATACTTCTGCAGATTCCTTCTGCAGCTTTAGGATGGTGCTGATTCATGATCTGTGTTGGTCCCTAGGAGAGATTTAATCGTAACTGTTCCCTTTCCATCTTTTAAATCCACTAGATAGCTGATGTCTTGCTGAAAAATCTCATATTCTGAGATTTTCTTGGAAAAGCTCAAGGCTTTCAGCTCTTCCTTCATGTTTGTTGTCCAGTGGAAGGAACTGTCTATCTCATCTTTAAACCTAGGACTCCTCTCTGCCTTCCATGGTGATGCTTTCCCTATTCTTGAGGCCAACGTCATCTCTGAAAAACTTAGATGAAGTTCTCTTTAAAAAATGAGTGGAAAAAATGTCATGCAGCCCAGTTTCTGACACTCTTCTCCAGCTGTCTGGTACTCTCTGACAAATACAATAGAGCTGAGATTCAGGGTTCTTGAGCTGACTTTTCCTGTAAATTTGTTTCAGTCTCCACTAAGAATTGTTCCCTGATATTATGATATTATTAAGAAAAAAGGGATAAGTAACAATGGCAAAATTGGTTTCCATAATTGCAAACTTTAGAGCAAATTGGAAAGGAAATCTCAAACTGAAAACTTTGAAGAGAAGGATGCTTCATAAAATAGGTACAGATGCTTTTGAAGTAGACAGAGATCCTTATTGCAGATATTAATTTCAATGAAAAAAAAAAAAAGACAAACAACAAACACCAACTGGATTGAAAAATAACTGCAATTCCCAAAAGTTTGCTGTGGGTGGAAATAAGAGTTTAGTATTATCTAGAACAAAAAATATAATTACCATACTTGGAAACAGCAGAATCAATATGCGGAACGTGTGCTCAGGGCTGAGTTGGGGCTTTGGGATTTTTTTCACTTGGAAGTAGGAGCATGTATTTATAGCTATGAGTGGAAGCAGATTAACTTAATCCACAATTACTGGACCAGAATGAGTAAAATTTAGTAGCTCTATGTATTTCATTTTACCTACTGTCCAAGTTGGTACATGGGTTTTAAAAGTTGCAAGTTTTCTCTGGAAAGAATCCTTTCTGTTTAGACAAAGTATTTGTTTTCAGAACACATTTATGTGCAGAAGAGAAATTATCATAAAGATCCCAATTACCTCTCATAGTTTTTCTTCATGATGGAGCATGATAGCTGAGATCAGTAATCCGGCAAGATCAATTCTGTCTGATTAATTTAAGCAGACACTGAAAGACCGTGCTACTTTAACACCGAGTTGTTTTCCTGAAGGAAAGGCTCTCTGACTGAAAGTTCTTTTACATTAGTGCGACCTACAGCCAGTTGCCTACTTTGGTGTGAACATACAGTGGACCCATATACCTTAAAAAGCCAACTGCCTTTGGTGTGTAACATATGGATCTTTATTATCCATATCACCTCTCACAGTAAGGTGAGACAGTCCTTTAACCAAAACTCAGATTTTGCATGCTCACCTTACCAGCCTGAAGGAACAAATACCTTCATTATCTGATGAGGGACACCTAGACATGCTATACCAGGTGGTAACAACTGGAGTTCAGCTGAAAGTTTCTGGAGAGAGCAGACCTGGGGCAGACTGCTTGATGGAAAAAATAGAGGGAACCTAGTGAGGAAGCTTGTGCTGGATTGCTCTCTGAGGCTTTCCAGAACAGGTCTGACTAAGAGATCTGTGCAAAGCAGTCAACTTTTAAGAGAATTCCCTTGGCAAGGGGGAAGGTTGCCCTGTTTTGCATTTTCTCAACAGGAGAGGGCTGGGTGAGCAGTAAAGAGGATGACTGGCAGACTGAGGCATCAGTGAGGGAATGCTGTCAAATGGGGAAAGGTACCACTAAACTCGTGGTACTTGGCTGTCCTCTTCTGCACACACTATGTGGTGACTATGATGGAGTGCTGCATGTATAAGGAGATAGACGCCTCCTGGATCATAAAATAATGATGAAGTTCGGCCCTGTTAAGCCATCAGTCACCTGTGCACAAGAAAACTAGGTTGATTTTTTTTACTTTTTTTTTGTTTTGTTTTGTTTTGTTTTTGTTTTTTTGTTTTTAACATGGCTTCTACTTTCATTCTTACAGTTTTTGCCTGCATTTGATTGCAGGTTCTAACAGAGGCTATGTTTTGAAAACATCTCTGTAAAACCAGGGGATCATCATATACGTTAGTGCCTTAATACTTCTGAGCAGCAGCCACTGCTCAAAAGCCTCATTACGATAAAATAGGAGTCTGAAGCACATCTTTGAACATTTGGTGAGGTAGAATGAGTACGTTCTTGGTTTCTAAAGGGCTTTCTTTTCCTTCAGTAAGATTCACAGAGGCTGCTTTGACTCTCTTCCAAATACTACCGGGGGAAATACCGATAGGGAAAGAAAGGGGTTTTTTTAAAGGGTTTTTCAGACTTGACAGCTTTGAATTCTTTGAATTAGGAGTTCAACCACTCATAAAGGGAATGTGGAGTGTGCTGTTTTTACTGCATGTGAAAACACAGGGCTGAGATACTGCAGCTGTGGGAGAGGAAGAGCAGCAAACCTGGTAAGCTCAGGATCCCACTGCAAAAGCCATAAAAGCAAGAAGGTTCCCATCTCTTTGTGCCTTTCTCTGCTTCCCAATTCACAAGTCAGAACAAGACAAAGGCATAGAAAAAAAAAAAAAAGTTGGAGCATTACACTTAAAACTTGAAACAGGAGTCTTTCAGGGGTGTTAGCATGAGTAGCAAATACCCAAGGAGATCAAACTTTAGGATTGTCTTGTTTACTTGCTTTAAGATGCTTTGCATTAAAACTTCTAGAGTCCTCCTCCATGACTTCTTCTGCTGCTCAATAGCCATTTTTTTTCTGTGGATATTCTGAAAGGAACTTACTAGGTCAGAACCAGTGGTTTGTTATTTATACCACAAATCCCGCTTTTTCTGCTTTGTCCTTAAAAGGATGGATTTTGCTTGTAGTTAAGTGCTGGGGGTGAGGAGTCACAAGAGTTGCGTGTGCTCAGTCCCACGTTACGTTTCCACAGAGTGGGTTTTTTAATCTGTGGAAATGTACACAGCCATTTGTTTACTCTGTTTGCATTCAGTAATCAGGCCTTAAAGAAAGTTTGTAACAGTCTAAAGTTACAAATAAATATTGTGAAGATTTGCCAGAGCTATTAATGGGAAATGTAAATTCAAACTCCATTGAGAAATGTGTGTGTACCAGTGGAATGGCTTGTAGTTGACCGGTGATGCTGTTTATATGTTCTGGGAACATATGTCTTAATAAATCCCGTATCATCACTCTAGATAATTAGGCACTTGCTGCTTGGGTACTGAGTAATTTTTTGGTGGGCAACACATAATATCATGACCTAGTGATATTGCAGATTATAACAGAGGCTGGAACTTCATAACCCCATGAGAGTTACAGAAGCCTCTCTCTGACTTAATTTTATAGTTTAAGTGTATATGGCTAAAATATCTTGGAAGCCCTCAAATTGCATAAGCAGTGTCGAGGAGTGGAAGAGATTAATGTGATTGCAGAGTTTGTTGTTCAGCATGGGTAGGACGAGATCTTGGGTTTCTTACTGTGACTCTGTTGCAGGTGGAGAGAGAGAAAGCCATTCTCCTGGCCAACCTGCAGGAGTCTCAGACACAGCTGGAGCACACCAAGGGAGCCCTGACTGAGCAACATGAGCGAGTCCACAGGCTCACGGAGCACGTCAATGCCATGAGAGGGCTGCAGAGCAACAAGGAGCTGAAAGCTGAGCTTGACTGTGAGAAGGGCCGAGACCCCAGTGAGGAAGCGCATGACTATGAAGTGGACATCAATGGCTTGGAGATCCTAGAATGTAAATACAAAGTAGCTGTTACTGAAGTCATAGATCTTAAAGCAGAAATCAAAGCCTTAAAGGAGAAATATAATAAGTATGTGGAAAACTACACTGAAGAGAAGGCCAAGTATGAGAGCAGAATTCAGACATATGATGAACAGGTGACGAGCCTGGAAAAGTCAACGAAGGAAAGCCAGGAAAAAATGGTCCACATGGAAAAGGAATTGCAAAGGATGACAAGCATAGCAAATGAAAACCACAATACCCTGAACACTGCCCAGGACGAGCTGGTGACATTTAGTGAGGAGCTGGCTCAGCTCTACCATCACGTCTGCCTGTGCAACAACGAGACACCAAACAGGGTCATGTTGGACTATTACAGGCAAAGCAGAGTCACCCGCAGCGGGAGCCTGAAGGGACCAGATGACCCTCGAGGTCTTCTTTCCCCACGCCTTGCTAGACGGGGGGTGTCATCACCCGTAGAAGCCAGGACCTCGACTGAGCAGGTGACAAAAGAGGCCGCGGAGCCTGGCAAGGATCAGAGCCCAACAAAAACACCTACCATTTCTCCTGTCATCACAGCCCCTCCTTCCT
Organism: Actenoides hombroni; assembly: GCA_024336885.1. Taxonomy (NCBI): domain Eukaryota; kingdom Metazoa; phylum Chordata; class Aves; order Coraciiformes; family Alcedinidae; genus Actenoides; species Actenoides hombroni. Next base: position 33,779,057 of record WUAM01000359.1, read on the forward strand.
CCCCTGTCTCCGACACCAGTGACATCCGCAAAGAACCGATGAACATCTACAACCTCAATGCCATAATAAGGGACCAAATCAAGCACTTGCAGAAGGCTGTCGATCGGTCGCTGCAGCTGTCGCGCCAGCGTGCCGCAGCTCGGGAGCTGGCGCCCATGATCGATAAAGACAAGGAGGCCTTAATGGAAGAGATACTGAAGCTGAAATCGCTCCTGAGTACGAAGCGGGAGCAGATCGCAACCCTGAGAGCGGTGCTGAAAGCCAACAAGCAGGTAAGATGCTAGTAAAGCAGTCAGTTGGCAAGGTCTGTTATTTATACAGGTCACTTACAAGCTTTCCCAGGAGTATTTCAGAGGAGAGATTTTACTCACAGGTTATTTAGCCTCTCGCTCAATCACGGCAAGGGCAGACCTTTCTTCCCTCCCTCCCTGCTTCCTCTTTAAGCTCTTTAGCTCTGCTTTTCTCAGCACCCACCATTCATATAAATATTTTCTCCTGCCGTTGTCATGTTTTTAATCCTTTATGAAATAAAATCAAAGTTTTCTGGTGTTTTAAGAAACAGGACAATATCACTACATGATAAAGCTGACTGGAACAGTAATTGCAAATTTTTATTTTGAGAAGGGTCCATTATAAAGTTATATTTTAAGAGAAGAAAAAATTTCAAATTATTATTTTGAAAATTTTCACAGCTTAAAAAAAATAAACCATCAGCTGCTTTATTGTTGATGGTTCACCAATGCAAATAAGCTGAGAATTACTGCATTTTATATCATATGCCAAAAGAGGACCATGCAATGAATGATGAGTTTTTCAAGAATACTGTCAATTTATTTTTTTTTTTTCATAATACAGCTTCCCAAGCCCTTTGTAGCCATTAGATTTCAGGTCTGAAAACACTTAGTTAAATTTAAGCATGAAAATAGTTTTATTTACTTCTGTCCATCTTCTTGAGCCCAGAATTAAATCTGAGTGCAAGAGACTGCAGCAGCAGAATCATCATTCCATACTTCCTAGGACTTTTCCCTTCTAAAACCAGCAATGTAGTGATTACCACATGGGGGCGTGAATCCTTGTTAACAGCTTGGGATGCTATTAGCTGATGACAGTGATGGGATTTCAGTGCTAAAATTCCCAATAGTCAAGTAGTGTGGAGTTACAGTTTCAAGTTTAATTGATTGTTGGATCTGTAACTGCATTTCTAGAGTACTGGGGCTTTTTAAATTGCAGCAATATTTCAATATGCATTCAGTCTTATAGCATTTCCCCCCCTCTCATACAACACATGTTAAATATTAATTCAGGTAATTAAATACCATCTCTAGCTAAGCAGTAATAGCTCTGAGCAATGATATGTGGATTTTCCATGTAATTAAAATGTAATTAAGATGCTATGATGGTATATGGATTTAGGTTCCAGATTAAAGATTTTTTTTTTTTCCATTAGCATAGAGGTACCATTTATTTTTTGATACTATCAGAGACTCTAGCTCAGTCTTGTTCTTTTATTGCTGTTAGAAATAAAGCATCATCCTATAGTGTGCTCACTGAAATGGGAGAGATAGATTTGCAGAGTTATGGAGGTGCTATTAACTAAACTTTTATTTTATTGGATAGCAGCATAGCTATTGGTAACTGTACAACTGGGTATAGAATTTTTTTACACTGTTTATGCAAACCAAATATCAGAATCCTTAAACTTTCCAACTAAAAGACATAAAGGTACAAAAGGGAAGGAGAAATGTAAAATTATGGAGAGGGGCTTTGAGTTTTATTATGCCCTAGCAGTACTGACAGCCTCACATGATGAGTATATCCCAGGACCCAAAGTATATCTCATGTTCAAAAAACAAGTCAAGATTCTTTCCCTTGAGTTCTTCCCTTCCAAAATAGTAAGTTTTTAAGGAGCAAAAGGCTGGAGATATTTTTCCTTTGTGGGTTTCAGTTTAGATAAACCTACAGAGGACATCTGCTTCAATTTTTCACATGTGCTCTAGAACCAAAAAGCTAGAATTTGAATTTGTTAAAATCCTTCCCAGAGCCCTAACAAAGCTCACATTAATATGAAGCCACGTCTTTTCATCCCTTAGGTAGCACAGCAAGACACTGCTGGTGCTTAGAGTAACAAAGAGAGCTGCAGCAGAAGCCTGCAGCTGGCAGAGGGCTGGATGCCCTGACCTGTCCACCAGTGGGGCCACATCACATCTCGTTGTGCTTTGTGGCCATACACCTGTATTAGTACTCCAAACAGGAGAAGCATTAGGAGAAGCTTCTTCGGTTGAAGTAATATGGGAAAGCAAGATGAGCATGACCAAATGCACTGTAAGAATAGCAAGACTTGGCCTTCCTAGAGCATCTCACCAGCCAGATCCAGGGTCGAAGACCAGCAACAGGCCCCAGGGTCTGGTATTTCAGCTGTATTTCAGTGGTGAAGTCGCACCCTTAACCAGGGAAGCACGGGTGCTATCTAGTGACCACCAGAAGTATTGCAACATCACATGAAATGAGAACTGGGGTTTTCCTGGCAAAACACTTTGTTGCAGCGCACTGACCTCCTCAGTCATCCAGGAACACAGGAGCAAATGGCTCAGCGGAAGAGAAAAAGAGCAAATGGACTTTCTGCTTCCAGACTTGAATTGTGTTTGCTTCTCTTCACAGTGACTTACCTGACTGCAGGGCAGCCTTGAAGAAGCCTCCGTTTCTGTCCCTCCCTGTTGCGGTGGGCCTGGCACTCCAGCAGTGTGGCTGCACCTTTTAAATCTTTAACAGCAGTATATTTCTGTTTGAACCTGACAGGCTGTTGCCTAGCTTAAAGCATTCGGCAGTATCTGATGATACTTCTTTTTATTCTAGCCATATTTTCTTTAGTAGTATTTTCACAGAATGTCAGGAGTTGGAAGGGATCCGAAAGATCATCCAGTCCAACCCCCCTGCCAGAGCAGGATCACCTAGATTAGGTCACACATGAACATGTCCAGGTGGGTTTTGAATGTCTTCAGAGGAGACCCCACAACCTCCCTGAGCAGCCTGTTCCAGTGTCACCTTCACTGTGAAAACGTTTCTCCTTACATTTACATGGAACCTCCTATGTTCCAGCTTGCACCCGTTGCCCCTTGTCCTATTTTCAAATATGCATTTTACTGTTAAGCTGAGTTGCAAACTGACTATCCAAAACTCTGTAACACCAAAAAGAGAGTAAGATTTGCTCTAAGAAGCTGCAAGCCTAAGCCTGGGAAAATGAATTATTAAATCAATTGCTCAAGATAGCAGCATGCATATATCTTTCTAGCTTGCTTGCTTACTTCGCCTTGATTTACATATTCATTTGCTCATAGCCATAATTACTGTGTCAGCACCAGTTTTGTGGAGCACACCCAAGTAGCATTAACAAGTAGCATAAATTAGAAAGTAAATTCAAATTAATGATATAATAACTTCTAGGATCAGCTCAGTAATGGTTTTGATTTCTAATAACAACAGAAAGCAAAGCTGCCTATGCGGGGAATTTAATATCCTGAAGTTCTGACTGAAAAAATGATCAGTTGTTCTCATAGGTAGATGCTTTGGAGTTGAGTCAGCAAGACATTCACATCTGTATTGGCATTAACTATGGTGTCTTCAGATCCCCTAATGGAGATACCCATAAAAGTCCTTCAGAAAAAAAGAAACTTGTTAACCCCAGACATACAGTACCTTATCTATAAACAGATGCCCTCATGTTATATGGAGAGAATACAACAAAATTTCATCTGAAACAGTGAGTCTGGTTGGAAAAATCCAGTACTATGTATGATTTCTATGCTAAAATATCAGACCACTTTTCTGCTTTCTTGCGTGGAAAAAAATTAAAAGTACTTAACATTGTAGAACTAAATAATCTTTCAGCAACAATTTCCTTACTTGATTTGTTTCACACACTGCTGAATGTAAAGTAAATGGGATATGAAATCATCTTAGAATGTGAATATAGAGAGAAAATAAGATTTGTTCATGCATTTCAGGATTAAGGTGGCAACCTTCAGGCAACTGGATATGGGCAAACATCTCTTTGGTAAGGACAAAGAGTGGGTTGAGAAGTATGTCATTAGTTCTGGTGGGTCTTGGGGCTCAGGTTTGTGCCCACCTCAGCCTGTGCAGCTCCACGGCTGGGTTTTGGAGAGTGGGGGGAGCTGAGCTCAGCATGCCCCAGCTGCCTCTTCCTGGATAGTGTTCCACACTCTGCAGGAGCCCAGGCATTGGAGATTTCTGCTCCCTCCTGTCATTTCTGTCAGGTAATGTCCTCTGGGCAGCAAATGCTACATACTCTGCTGGTGATTAATCCTGTGTGTCTCCATGTGGCTCACTGAGTGGCTGATAGGGTGTTCGCCCAGTTCCTCTGCATGACTGGTCCCCTGTCAGGAGTGTAATTAGTCTCTCTCCTGTCTTACTGCATTATTTACTTCACTGAAGAGTAGTCACACATTTTTCTGCATTTTCATCTTTTTCTTGTGCTCTCCATTTCTTTGTGTGTTGCTCAGAGATTGCATTTTTATGTGGAGTAAGATTTCCCTCACACAGTTTTATAGTTAAATACAGCTTAAAACCAAATGCTTCAAAAAGAGCTGTTAAAAACAAAGCCAGGTCCTGAACATCTGCTTCCTCTGGCACCCACTACTTGAAGATGCAGACTTTTATTTGCCCTATCCTTCCTTTCAGAGCACTCTCTGAATGCACCATTTGCCCCAGGCCTTTAATGTCTAGATTATCCCACATATATGGCTCAATGGGTACAACTGTGAAGACTGGCTGAGAGGGAGAAGAAATAGAAATAATTTAGACTAGAGCTGGTGATAGAAGAAGAGTAGTATGGAGCTATGGCTTTAGTTCATCTTGTCACTATTGCTCTTGGTACAGCTGAGGTGACCAGACACATAGGTACTCTGAAAGACATCAAGTTCCCCAGGTTCCCTCCTCAGCCCCACTTCCCATCACACATTCTGGCTTCAGGGTGTTTCAGGTGTCTCTTGAGGTTCACCAAACAGTATAGCATAGAAGAGAATGGCTAGGTGTGCAAAGGGCAGGGATGGCGAAAGGCTAGATAATTATTCTTTTGCTGGCAGCTGGCCAATATAGATTGACTTAGCTGCATTGTGAAATTGAAGCCTCTGAGCCAAGGAGTCTGACAGCTATTGGCTTCAGTCAGCATTCAGCTCCCAAACTGATGAGCTGTAGGTAACCTAAGCATCTTACAAGTACCTCTTGGCCATGTTGTGCCTCACACTAAAGTAATGCACTACTGCTCTTCTGGCCCTGGCTGCAGGTTTCCACCAGAAGCTTCACCAGCTTGATTCCCCTTTCTTAAATGCACATTTTTGCCTCTTGAAAACAATTTTTTGTCAGCTTTATTTGCTTTTCTATTAAGAGCACTTGTGCCCATTCATTCTTCACTTGGGAGACTTTCAGAAGGGAGAACTTTGACAGCCTGCAAAGGGGTGTGTTCAAAAGTTTGTCACGCGCAGGGAGAGCCACCAGGCACTTCCAATAGGTTTTGCAATTTATGCTTCATCCTTTATATGCTCTCTATGGAAAATGCTATTAGGAAAAAAAAAAAAAAGCTTTAAAGATTTGTAGAATCGTAGAATAGAATCATAGAATATTTTGGGTTCGAAGGGACCTTTAAAAGTCATCTAGTCCAACTGCCCTGCAGTGAGCAGGGAGATCTAAAGATCTAGATAGGTTGCTCAGATAAGGTTACTCAGAACTCTGTCAAACCTGACCTTGAATGTTTCCAGAGATGGAGCACCTACCAACTCTCTGGGCAACCTGTGTCAGTGTTTCATCACCCTTAGTGTAAAAAATGTCTTCCTTACACCAATTCTAAATCCACTCTTTTTTAATGTAGAGCCATTACCCCTTCTCTTGGCACAAAAGGCCCCACTAAAAAGTTTGTCCCCATTTGATACACTACTTCCTCTGTTACTTTTATTCACCAGTTAAATTACATTTCTATGTTATTTTTCATCCCATACTATTACATTTCCATTTAACCTATCCTGACATCCAGACTAAAACGTAGGGATCACAATGATCTGTGAGATCATTGTGCACAGTGTCAGTGATGTGTAAATTGTTGGGTTTATGGGGAATATATAATCCCACTGCTGAAACAATGTACCAATTTTTATTTTTTTTTTTAGAAAGTCTAGCATTAGGTGGCACATATGTTTAACACATTTTCATTCCTAAACTTCTGAAGACAATCTTTTACAGGAATTCTGTATTTGAAGATGAGGTATTGATCGCTTAAGGGATATGGGGGTATATTTCTCTTACAGAGTAAAGATATCTGAATTCCTGCTTTAGGGGTAAAGCAGAACTCAATTTGAGTTATAGAGTCTACCTGTGTTCTTATAAATCACTTCTCATTAGTGACCTGAAAGTTCTTAAATAAATCTGATTTAATCATATCTGTTAAATAGGAATTTGTCCTCTGATGCAGTAGTTCCTACAGTTCCCTACAAAAAGAAAAAGAAAAAAAAAAAAAAAGAAGTAGTTTTATTAAAAGTAGGTAATTCTTTTTCTGCATGTTAGTTCACAAGTGTACATTTTTGCTCATGGCTGAAAACAGAAAGCTGATGATTTCTGCTTTATCCTGCCAAGGCGTAGGATGTTGTCTACCAACCTACGTTATACCAACGCATATGTCAGCAAGTCTGAGAAAAGCTGCTTTTATTTGAATAAATCCCTAAGTGGCTGATTTTTTTAACATGTATCGCTAATGGTTTCAAATTTGACATGGAAAAAACCCATCTATTTAAAATGACAGGTAGTTACTAGTGATTTTTCAAAATCTCTTCTTTCAATGTAAACTATTGTAGAAAAAACATTACTGGGGAGTTTACAATTTAAAAAGAAATAAATTATTTCAACACTGCCATTTCTAACTGTGTTATTTCCCCAGATATAAATGGAGTTGTATTTTAGTAGGAGATACTAATATGTCCTTTTGTTAAGAGACATCGTTAGTGGAAAATGTATTGTGCTTCAGAAAACTGAGTTTAAAATAGGTTTCCAACTGTTTGACCATAACCATCTTTTGTAATGTCTCCTTTCTGGTTGGTTTAAATTAATGTTCTTCTACACTTCTCTCCCCTGCTGATGGCTCAAGAACCCACAAGATCAACAGGGAAATTGATTGCCTGTATGAAATGCTGCAACTTACTATGCACTACCTGAAGTGAAAAAACAACCCAAACCCCCTATGAGTAAATGTAAAAGGAAACTCTTTTTTTTCCTTCATCTCATTTAATGGCAATGATTTTAAATGTCTCACAGCAGCAGTAGGTATAAAGCCCCTCTAAAAAGCTATGGCTTTTTAATAACTTCAAAATTATACTAAACTTCAGAGGTAAAGCAGTTTTCAACTCTTGCAAAATTAAGAGAAATGTAACTACTAAAAGCAGTAAGGCAGTAAATTAAAAACATTTAATAGATGAAATTAAAAAAAGAAAGGAGGGAGAAAAAAAAAAGAGGGAATACGATTACTACAAAACTTTGCTTTCCTGTTATGTGCAAATTGTAGTTTACACCTCTTTTTTTTTGTGTGTGGTTTTTTGGTTTGTTTTTTTTTTTCCCCTAAATAATGCTGGCATGCACAATAGTAGGCATTGCCGGTGCTCAGACATAAAAGCAAGGGGTCGGGTCCTGGCAGTGACCTCATCCAGGGAAAGCCTCAGCTGGCAGGAAGCATGAGGTGAATCACATTATAGTTCACACCTTGGCTACAGAGGCTGAATTGCATGGACTGTCCATCCTGTTTGCAGCGTGGTCAGGGGACACACCTGCTTGTCTATGGCAGCTCAAATGACATGATACCAACTCCTTAAGCTGTAGTAACTCACTCACTTGCCCAAGTCCCCAGCAAACAGCTGCACAGTTTTGCAGAGACATTTAAGGTGTGAAGTTGTTGCCGGTGCATTGAAATTGTCTTTGTCCTTTCAACTGCTCTCTGCTTTCCTCGGTTTCATGTAGTACAACTTAAAAGAAGACATTAAAGGGTGCAGTGCAATGAAGCTCAGGTCTAACTTCTTTTACTGTGTGAATTAAGAAGGAAAAAAAAATTAAAATCAAACATGGCATCTTAGATGTTATTAGGTATGTCTCATCAATATATCTCCTTGTTTGTGTTTTCAGACAGCTGAAGTGGCGCTAGCCAATTTAAAAAACAAATATGAAAATGAAAAAGCGATGGTGACTGAAACCATGACCAAACTGCGGAATGAATTGAAGGCTTTGAAGGAAGATGCAGCAACCTTCTCATCCTTGAGGGCAATGTTTGCAACCAGGTAAGGGAAATGGTTTCACTATCTAGCTCAGCACTGTGGAAGTAAATATGTGTGTGCTGAGAAAAGACTTAGGCATGTATTTTGGGTTCTTAGAAGAGACAGAAATTATGTTCTGCAAGGTCAGAGGTGTGCTGCATGCACGTAAATGAGTGCACACTGTGCAAAACCTCTACGCTTTCAAGTGCTACTGAGATGTGTGTCTTGGAAAATAAAGCTGGAGAATGAGAATAGCAATGTCAATACAACCTTGAGCAAAGTGTTATAAATGTCAATATATGCCTCCAGTACATTTGCATTTATAGGGCTTTTTAAAGTGAAAATCAAATAGCAGATTTATGTGGCTGATTTTCACATTCAGAAGTGTGCAGTGATTCTGTCATGTAAAGCTATCGTATGGTTAATGATGATCTTCAGAATCCCATGTTTTCATTATCGTGAGATTTATTACTTACCACTAGTAAAATCTATTTCATCAACCAGCCCATGCTGTAATCCAGCACTAATAACTGTGAGGCCACAGCAATTTCCCACTCCACTCCAGCATGAATTCTTATTTTCTCCCGCTGTGATATTCAATTTATTATCTTCTCCTTCACAGGATAAAAGTTTCACTTATCTTCTGAAACATAGTTCCTCCTGGCAGGACAGTAATTAATCATCTCTCATCTTTCCTTCTCCCACACCCTCTTTGGAAGAGCTTTTGCTTTCACCTGCTTTTTAAAAGTTACCTATAAATTATTTTTATTTTAAGATCCAACACTTTCATCAATAAATTTTCAATCCCCAAATATGCAAGGAAATAAGTATCATCAGGGAATTGTTATATCAAGGCTTTTTTTTTCCCCTTACGGCCAAGCACAATGCGGATTTTTTGGTTGTGCTTTAGTCCATGAGTGATAAGATATTGTCATGCCTCATGCCAGCACCTCTCCAGTGCTCCCTGCAGTATATAGGGGCCATCTTACCTCTTCCAGCCTTCTAAGGTTCTTAGTGACAGTGGTGGTAGCAGCTGGGAGAGGTGGGAAGGAAGGAAGGAGAAGGGACATTTACATGCCGTGACATTGGTGCTGTGTACAAATTCATCATAGGTTCATCGTCAGAAGAGTACGTGTAGTGCCATAATGGAGATGAAGAACCAACTCAGCAGGTGGTGTGAACCAAGGTAGCTCCATTGATTTCATTGGCATCTAAAGATTTTCTTCAAGGAAGGAAAGTTGTGTGTGTGTGTGTATTAGAAATGCAGGTTTTGATCTTTATTCGCAAACTTACTAGTCTAGGAGATACATGAATGTACTAACTCTATACTATAGACACCTGGAAGGCTACTCACTCCAGAGGAGAGGAGTGGCATCATGAGCATAAAGCAAACAAGGGTCTTGCGTGGAGCGTAAATCGTCAATCTACAAGGTAAAATAAGTTGTCAAATATTTAGAAGTTGTTACTTAAAGGGGATGTTAGGTTGTTAGTGTACTGAATGCTTTTTACCCTATTTAGATATCTTGAAAGCACGCTTCTGTTGGGTTTAAGGCATACCCTAAAGCTGGTGGGAGACAACAGCTTCTCTTCTGTGAGAATTAGGCTTAAATGATGCCATTCATCTGTGTGCCTTTTCTAGGTGTCTTGTGTGTAGGGTGCAATGAAGCTTCTGTTTCACTTCTGTGAATTAAAAAGAGCATCTGGGTGACTTGCTGAGTTACAGATTTCCACTTCGTAAATGTCTAATATTAACAGAGATAAACCCCACCCAAAGCATCTACTGGGGTTGGTAAATTCCCTGCATTAGTGATTAAATACTCAGTGCATGGCCTATGGAAAGTATACCTTCCCTCAAGGTCCTAAGTTTTGCTCAGTATTTTCTCAGCACAGTCATAAAAAGTAATTCACTGCAAGGTCTTGCACATCAGTGTGCTCCTATAGATTTTTCTGTCATAAAATATTCCTTTTCCTTCCTTACCCTGGATTATAATGGCCTTTATAATTAAATCAATCTTCCTAAATGTTCAAATCATTGACTCATTCTGAACAGTCCATTTGGAATAGCATTTAAGTGACTGAGAGCTGATATACTCTAGGTGTCTGTTGAATAAGAGAAATCTGTTTGAAAATACAAAATTGTAAGATTCTCCATGCAGTTACATTAGATGCAATAGCAACCTTCAACATAAAAAAGGAATTGCTTAGTCTTCTGTTGAATAAAACAGTGGTTTCCATGGTTATCCTGCGTCACATGGTACTTCCTCCTTATACTGTGGGGAGAACAACCCTCTGATAGTAGAATTATATTACAGATCTGAAAAAGAATTTATATACTGTTTGGAAGAACAATATCCTTTCTCTTCCATAAACCATCCTTTCTGTTCATTTGGTCTGCAAATAGATGATCATTCTGGTGCCGAACTGTTAGGGTTTCTTGAAATGCACTGGATAAAGGTCACATCACATTATAAGGAGAGCCCAGCACACCTGCTTCTGGTCTGAGCCGCGAAGGCAACCCTTTTGGTCAAAGCTCTCCTATGTAGAAATCAGGAGCCGTCCTTTTGCTGTGTTTTCCCCTGACACTTGTGCATCCTTCAATTCTTTAAGTTCTTTCTTCAGTTCTTCTCCCCCTCAAAAGTCCTTCTGTCCTGCTCATCCTTCTACTTTTGCTCTTTTTCCTTCTGGGACTGCTTTTTCCCAATCCAAAGTCTCTGTGGTTCTGATCTCTACAGCTTCCTACTTCCTTCTTCATTAGCCTTGTGATCCCTTTCAGAATTTATTTCAAATCTGTCAAGAATACGTCCTCAATACAGCTCAAACTCCCTTTTCCCTGAACAACTCTCTTAAGAAAAAAAAAGCAACTGTGTGTAAAACTTTCTTTTCTGTGGGATGCGTGGGGTTGACAGAGAAGAGCCGAAGTTCCTATTCGATATCAGGACAATGTGCTGCTCATCAGATTTGCAGCTCCTGCCTTTAGTCTGCATATTTTGTCCTGAGCTAATTCTGGTAGTACCAGACCAGAACAAATGGTGAAAGCATTTCCTGCCCCTCGTGTCATTTCTCCTCACTCCAACCCTGAGTCCCTGACCCAGAGTTGGAGCAGTGGGAGTGTGAAGCTGTGAGGCTGTTGGCCAGCACCCATCCAGAGGTCAAATGAAAAATAAATTCTTTAAAATATTAGTTTTCCAGTCTAGAGTAGGGGTTGCCCTGAAAGAGGAAAGGAAGGGAAGTCTCATGCTGAAGAAGAGAAAGAACTGGTTTGAAAGCAGGATCCTAAAAAGGATTCAGAAAGCTAACTTTACTGAGTCCCTACACATGCTTGCTTTCCCAGCCTCAATAGAGATACTCAGAAGGAGAAAGCAAGAAATATTATTCATGATATTCCCACCATCCTGACACTGCATGCACTGATTTTATTCTTTATACATCAAGACATTTTCTTATAATTAACATTTAAAAAAAAGTGTGCTGAAGAGATGGACTAGGAAGTTCAGACAGGTCCTGGATGTATCCTAGATGAGAAAACATTTAAGACCAGAAGATAATTACATTTATATGGCTGGAGCAGGGACCTGTCACAGTCAGTGTTGCTGGGTTTTAGCTCAGTCTCTGGTATGATTTATGTTACCTACATTATGCATAAGCCTGACTTGGCATTTGGTTTATATTCTTAAGTGAGAAAGATGGATGAAACTAGAAATCCCTTAAACTTCTATATAATCTTCTTGGATCTGTTCTTACAAAATAAGTGTCTGTCTATTTCCTTTCTGAGACAAAAGAAATGAGAAATAGGTGAAATCTTGACTTTCACACTGGCAAGAAGTAGACCAGCAGACAGCAAGATAACGGTGCTGTTTATTTAATAGTCACTTGCAGCTTGCACCTGTCCTGGGGCAAGGGAGAAACAGGGAAAGAGCTCTGACTCAAGAGGACATAACTTTTGTTATTCACTACTACTTAATTACCTCTGAAAGACCCGTCCTGGAGCCCTGCTCAGTCTGCAGTGTCATGCCAGAAGTCATCTCTCTTGGGAGCTCTTAACCTTTTTTCTTCCTTGGTATACTGTGAAACTTTATTACTGTTTATAAAACGTATGGGCTAAAGGCAATATGGATGTGTGTAATGCTTTTTCTTTTTTAATTGGAAACATTTCTCTTTTTATCCCACATTTGCACGTAAGTGGGGAATATTTCAGTGAAGGGAAATGGCTGTGGGCAGTAGCTACCTTCCACTTCATGGAATAACCTTCAAGGAGATCTGAAGCTGTTAATTCAGCAGTTTCTAAAGTGAATTATGGCCTTTACTTGACTGATTTAGGTTTAACCTTTCTGAACACTTTTTCTCTAAAACAACAACAACAACAACAACAAAAAATGCTTGAGCAACCAAACACAGAGACAATGGATCGTGCGTTTGTGAAAAATAATAGGAAACTTGGAGTAGTGGTGGAGGTCAGATGACTGGAACCACCCAAACACTGCAGTGAACTGCCAAGAATGCAGGGTTGCTGTTACAGAGAGACTTCTAGGCTGGGCATATAATTAATCAGAACAGTTGGAAAATGTTGTATTAAGAAGATTGGTTTTGTCTCAAATATGAGGCCAGCTAACAGAATTTAGTATATCCAGGTTTCTAGGAGCAGCTTGTTTTAGTTCATATCAGGTAATAAAAAGCAGGTCTAAGTCTGCTTTAGCACTATCCACCTTCACAGAGCTTAGGTTTCTTAACTGCTCAGTTACACTGTTTTACAAATCAGATGCCTAAATACATGGAACATATCCCAGGGCCTGAGGAAAAACAATCTTTTTCCAAAACCAAGGTTAACTTACTGGCATACTAAAGCAAGGGAGTTCATTCCTCTAGTGGCACTGTGCTATAGGTGTTGCTGCATCTGTTACTTTAAAATTTTCAACAGAAAAACATATTTGGAAAAAGAGATGTCTCTTAGACAAAGAGGAAAGCAGGAGAGAATAAAAGAGATGCATACAGGATCCATCTGGTTACAAGAATGAGTCTTTAAATCTCTGATAACACAGACATTATAATAATTCCTATTTCAAATTAATTGAATTTAATCTCCAGAATGTTGATTTCATTCTAATGTCTCTGACAAAGAAACTGGCTAAAGCATCAATAGACATTTCATGGCTTGGGGCAGAAATATGTGTGCACGTTGGCTTTAAGCCAACCAGAATTTCGGAAGTATCTCTCTTCCTCAAGGCAGGAATAGAGACAGTCACGCTTCTTAAGGTGCTGTAGAAGAAAGATAATACTGAAACTATAGATGAAACTATGTCTGACTTAGTAATTTTGCTTCCAGTGCCTGAATTATGCAAGAGGAGAGCTCAATATATATGCAAGTGTTTGTGTGTGAAGAATAAGTATAAATTTTTGAGTGTACTTTATTTCTGTTTCCCAAGGAGAAGATTAAAGTTTCAGAGAAATTAAGTTTCATCCATCAGTTTGCAATAATTCAGAAGTTTATTGGATCACGCATTTTGAGAAGGAAAACTAAAATTATTTTCTATACTTGGTTTCTGTGAGTGATACTGATAAAGTCAAATCCTTATCCAGTACACTGTTGTAATTATGCAGGAAAGCTATTTAGATTTATGCAGATCACATGGGGAGGAAATTTGACAAAAGCTGCATCATTTAATGTGAAAAATTCTTGGATGTTGCCACAAATGTCTGATGGTCAGACAGTACTGCCTATCTGTGAATCATGGTATATACTTATCACTCTTGGTTCTTACTGATTAGATGGTCTGTTGTTAACAAACTGATGCTATTTCTCTTCAAAAAGTGACTAAGACCATTCTGAAATTCCTTGCCCTTCTTGTTAATTTTAGGAATCATTGTTTAAAGCAAGACTAAATTTAATTCAGTCTTAAATATTAATAAAATCATGAGAAAGGTGGTTTTATTTCAAACTCTGTCTCAGAGATCTAAAGCAAATGAAAAAGATACAGTTTTTCATGCAGAAAAAAGAGGCTGAGGGTTGAAAAGGAGTAAGTGACCATAGCAATGAATACCTGAGCACACCTTCAGGAGACTTAACAGTAAATGTGAGATCACTTCCAGGCGTAGGTTTTCCTGAGTAAAACCTCTTTAATCAGTTAACGATGGCAAACAACTGAGGGCTTCTCATTTCACAAAATCTGTTGCTGAGGTGGATATTACTGTATATGGAAAATAGTATTATCTAGTTAGTAAATATTGTTAACCATGGTGAGTTACTAGCAGAACCAGAAGCCAGGAGAAATAGTTATTTGTGATCTAACCTGGAGTTAATTCCAAACCTCCTCTCCAAATGCTTGTTACCTGCATTAGAAACATATTACATTGTCATAGGCTATATAATATAATACTCTGATATTATAGATACAGGCTCTCCTGCCGAATGGGAAGTGCTGGCATCCAGATCCTCATCCAAATTTATTCAAAATGGGAACAGAAGGATTCAGGCTGTCTGCTTCCAGGATTAGGTTTTGCAAAAACTTGGCTCTGAATCTGCCCCTGTAACTACAGCACAGGGATGTGACCACCGGTAGGGTTGGTTCTTGGACCAGTTCCCCAGATTTCTGCCTTGTTTGTTTTTCCAGGTGTGATGAGTATGTCACGCAGCTGGATGAGATGCAGAGGCAGCTAGCAGCTGCAGAGGATGAGAAGAAGACCCTAAACTCTCTGTTGCGCATGGCTATCCAGCAAAAACTTGCCCTAACCCAGCGACTGGAGGATTTAGAGTTTGACCACGAGCAGTCCCGTCGCAGCAAAGGCAAGCTTGGAAAGAGCAAGATCGGCAGCCCTAAAGTAAGTGAGGAGGCATCAGCCACCGTGCCAAGCATAGACACTTTCCTCCTGCATAGTCAGGGCCCACAGCAACCAAACTTACTGGTCAGCAGTGGCACTCAGAGGAAAAGGTATGCATGCAGTGATCTTTACAGTACAGTGCAGTGGCCAGACTTTCATTAAAGTTGTTCACTGAATTGTAAACATTATAATTCTTTCTCTCTTTTTTTTTTTTCCTTTTTTTTTTTTTTTTTGGTTTTTGTACTTTGGCTGGGGAGAAGGAGGTGGGGAAAATATGAATATGAAATTCAAAGCCTGGCAACTTGTGGTTCTGATCCACCTACTCACTATGTTATTTCTTCCTCCTTAATGCAGTGTTTTGAACTATATTCTGTCAAGTGTCTCAGTTCATCTTGTATGTCTTTAATATTAGTGTGAATGTTGTTTTTTTAACAAGTTTTCCTTAAGGTTTTCCATAACGAGCATCTGAAATAAAAAAAAAAGAGGATTGTGCTCTATGAACATTTCAGCGCTTAACACAAAAGAAACTGCATTTCTTTGTTAAGCTCTGGTGCTCACTTGATCTTCATCAATGCAAAAAGAATCTGGATGTGTTCACTCAGATCAATTTTTCTGCATGGAACCAAGCAACCTTTTGAAGGGAGGTGGCTGCCATTCGTATCCTAGAGCAAATATTTCACTGTTTAAGCAGAGAGTTCTCATCTTGTGACTGCCCTTCCAAAGCTCTGTAGGTGCAGGGATCTCCACGGTTCTGAAGATGAAGAGGACTCTCTGTTAAAGAAGTCCTAGATAATGATTCCCTTTTCTTGTAAGCTCTAGTTGCAATGCAAAACCAAGAGAACATTCAAGGAGCTTTGTACATGTCAACTCCAGGACACTGAGCTATAACTCAACCTCATCTCCTCCTCCCCTAATATGAACCAGGATTTCCAATGCAGGCAAGGTGCCCTGCTCTGGAAATGATGTGGGGTGGCAACACTAGTTGGTTTTTACCTATTAAGCAAATTAACGTGATGTTGTCATTCATGAGGCTTTGAAAGGTAATTAAAGTAAAACTCTTTTGTTTCCATATGTATTTTTCTTGGATCTCCTGCAAGACTATTCTCACCTTCCCTTTGTGATCAGAGCCATCCCAGGACTTCAGGGACCTACCTCCAGAAATTATTAAGAACCCCCCCTCATCCCGCCTCCACAGAATCATATCTTCTGAGGGGCCCCCCTTCCATGAGTGAATTCATCCATGGGCACCGTCTCAGCAAGGAAAAAAGGTTAACCGTGGCCATACCAGGTAAACATTTTTTCCTTGGGTGCATGTGGTGCTGAGTGGTTAGCAGAGCAGGACACCCTCCCAGCACTGCAGATGCAATCTAATTTGGGCATCTTCTTGAGATCTGGAAAGCAAAATGTCTCCCCCTGTGTCACCCGTAGCAGGAGATGACATTCTGCCGGCAACGGCCCAAACTGGTTCCAGATGCAGTGCGGAAAATCCTGCTGTGGTAGAGGTGGGTGTAGTCCTACTGGCATCCACCGAAGTGGCAACCCCGTGCGTGGGAGGTGCCTAGTCTGGTGGTTGTGTTGGTAGTCCCCATGGAAGACACAAACCCAAAGGGGTAGAGGAGTCAGATGTCTGAGGACAAGTGAGGGAGTGATTGGCAGTGCACAAGGAGCCTACGCAGCATCTGTCTTCTGCTCACCCTAGAGCATTTAATCAGGTTTTTCTGAAGGGTAATGTTAAACTCACAGAAGGTTTAGTTTATATACATTGAGTCACAGAGTTTATCTTTGAAGGAAGCTTTTGCTCTTCGTTTCCTGCCAAAATGTAGTACCTACTTTGAATAAGATGTAGAAAGGACCCGCAAACTGGAATGCCATTTCAAAGGTTGTGACATCTTCCTTCTTGTGACAGACAAGCTAAAAGTTGCTTTTCTTCTGCACCTGAGCAGAACCTTTAGCCTTTAAATATGCACACTCTTGTCTGCTAGTAAATTTTGTCATTCTTTGTTTTGAAAATTGTTATACACAAAAAGCATAAGTAGAAAATATAAAAACTAAAACCCATAAAGTGGTTTCTGCTCAAGTAAATGTTTATTCTGGAGAGCTGAGCGATACCCTGTAGTATGTTATATCTCTCAGTGCCAGCAATATCACAGTCTTTGAGTAGTGCCATGCAAGTTACACCCACTCAGAGGACAAGTGTAAAACTGCAGAGAGTCTAAACAAGACATTTTCCTAAGGAGTGTCGCAGTAAATAAATCAAAGAGCTGGCTCCTGGGGGGAAAAAGGCAGAGAGAAGGAAAGAAGCAAAGGCTTTAAAACATATATGGTAAATGGTACTGATCTTTCAGTAATTTCTTTGTATTCTGTTGGCAATGGAAGACCAGGTGCTCAGTTTCTACCCTGTCGACAGGAATCTGTTTCCTTAACACTGGCAGTGTCTCTTTATTCTTTCCTCTTCATCCTGCAACAGAATAAGGGTGGTTTTCCTTCTGATGGACAACTTACACCTCTTTAAAGAACTGGATTTTGCATTTTCTGTATAGCCAAACTCCCCAGTTTGGAAATGCAAGGATCTGGGCCCAAAAATAGCAATCTTCTAACATGCAATTCTCAAGACTCTTCTAACTCTAATTGTACTTCCCATGTACTATTTACAAGAGTGCCAAACCAAGGAGAACCAGATTTTATTCCAAGGACCAGATGACCCTTGTGTGAAAAACCCTGACTGTATATTGTAAATGCAGTTTAGTGGTTGGCGTAATGATTTGAAAAAGCCCTATGGTCAACAGGCAGGTAAATTCAAGTTACTGTATTGCAAAATTGTTGGTAAAATGGTAAAATATGTGATCTTTGAAGTAGGGTCTTTGGATCCTGACTGTCTTTGTGCATTGAATTTTTTTTTCACTGTTTTCATGGACCAGCATCTGATCTCACAGGGCATCATAGTTGCATGGACCACAGATTAAGAAAAACTGACACAGGCTCTAACTTTTTTCCAGTAACAGTGGCCAAAGGATGAAGCAGCCTGAAAAGTAGAATTTTCCAGAAAATAATATTGGTCTGCAGTCTTACCTGCCACTTCAGGCACTTCTCCACATAGTCAGAGTATAAGGGTCTTGAGACAGTATTAGTGATTTATATTACAATTGTCCTTATGAATCTACAATAGTCCCAGCTTTCTGAATGCATCTGTCAGAATTCTGTGTCATCACATGGCCTTAGTCTCAGACTGTGAGACTGACAAGTTCAAACCAGAGATTTTTCTGAGGACTCAGGTTCCAATATTAGCAGGGCCCATGTTATTATTGGGTTGAGGATTAGGCAGGAAATTCTTCAGCATCGTTCTTACCAGTTTCTGGAAGATTTCTTACTGTTGTTAACAGATCAAAGGAACGATGCACCAACTAGGACTTTTTTTGCCGTCTGTCTCATTATCTGTTTCCTGACAGTAAGTAACAGTGAAGAATATTATACTGCTACTTTTATAGAGAATGTTTAAAAGCCTTGTATCAGAAAGAGTTTCTGTTCTCAGATATCTTGTGCAGTCAAGCAAGCCATCAAGAAATGTAGCAACCCACACCTACTTCTTTATGTGTGAGGATGCATCCAAACTCAAATGCTATGGAGAAGAGTATAGCTTGGCTTGAGGCTGTGTCCTCAGAAGTGGAGGAGCAATGAATCCTAAATTAAATGCAATCAGGTTTGGGGTTTTTTCTTTTAAATTTGTGAACTAGTTCCTTCGCCATGAGTATTTCACCCATATGATGTGCAGGCTTCCCTATCCTTTCATTAACTCCCAGTGTTGTGGGATCTAGGAGGCTGTAGCTGGGTATGTATTTGTTGGACAGCATGAGCTGAAGTTGGTAGAGGGAGAAACTGGGCAGGGTCCCCTGCTCCATGCTCCCCATGCAGTAGGTGAGCTGTGCCTGTCTTTCTCTTGCACCTTGTTCTGCACTCGGTGCTACCTTCATCATACTCTGGCCCCAGTTTTGACTGCTGCTGGCTACCTGGTAAAGGAAACATAAGATTACTTTTTGCTGCCTTCTTCAGAGGAAGACCCTGACATGAAAACTCACTAGTGAAAACCAGCTGAATTAAAGAGCTCTCAAGAAAGAAATTGCTATTTCCTACTCGGTGTCCACTTGACTGCCCTCAACTTTAAATTAGCATACATGTCCCTCTGACTTAAAGCTATGGCAGTATAAATTTATGTGGGCTTCATAATTGAAGTAATGGCTCCTAAGCACTGTGGCTAACAATACCACTCAATTAATTTCCAAAGTGTCATGTTCCGTTTCCCCTGGGTCGTATGCTTTTAGCTTTGCTGCACATTTCTTCTTTTCTTCTGCTATTTTCCATCATTTTTACACTTTAAAGTCTTTATTCTTCTGATAGATCCAGGCAGTATGTGCTCAACACAATTCCAGTCTGCTTTTGCATGTGGCTGTTTTCATAACTACGTGAAGAAGTCAGGGCATACAGAAAGGCTAAGGCTGTTTTTTACACTGTGTAACACTGTATTAAAATGACCTTTCCTTTGCAGTTGTGTTCAAACTCCTTCAATATAAACTCACTTGATGTGTCTTAATATCCTACAGTCCCAAATATGAATTATGCTTCTCTTGACTTCTTCAAGGAAAGAACAAGACAGAAGAGGTCTGCTGTGGTTGCTCTGGTTCCACTCTTCTCTCTGTTGGTTATTTTAGCATGGAAATTTGAGAACTTAAATATGGAGTTCTGTAATTTTAGCTTAAAATTAAGTAAGTCAAGATCCTTGTGTGGATGATGGACCACGAAGGAAAAACTTTCCCAACAGGATTGTGAGATGGAGAGTAACTAATGGCTGCAGCACTATCCCTTAAACAGGGGGAAGCTATGATCTGCCTCAAAGTCTCTCCTTCATTGAAGTGCCCCCCAAACAAACTGTGGTAGATGTTCCTTTTCCGTTTTGTTTACACTTGTAGGTACCACAAAGCAGATTTCATTATTTAGAATCCCTTTGAATAGTAAAGTACTTTAAAATTTCCTAGGAAATCAGATCTTAAGAGCATATCTTTTCCCTTCTCTACAGTCATATATTGTACTTTATTAAAATAGCAAAAGGGAAAGTAAGCTTAAAATGTGATACATTTATCTTAAAGCCAAAGCCCAGTTGAGATCAGATGCTTAATTGGCATAACCCAGGCTAGCCTCATGGTCTTCAACAGAACTATGCTAGTTTATTCCAACCCCAAGTTTCTGTTTTGTAGAATTTAGATTTTATTGGTTTTCATGTGCGAAACCACTGCAAAAATCAGGTTATTTTGTGGAGTTGGTCATTTCTGAAAGTACATTAAACCTGAAAGTTTGCTTGCTTTTCAGGTGTCTTTCAAGGCTGATTTACAGAATGGTATTTGATTCTTAAAAGAAGAGACTAACACTGAAGGTAAAGACAGCACAACGAATTCCGTATAATAGTACAGCAACTACTCAAGCACTAAGCTCACCACCTCATAAATAATTAAGAGTATATAGTATATACTGAATATAAAAGTAATCCAATATTAGTTTCCTGTAGCTCTGTGCTTACAGGCAAATCAAATACAAATAACAGTACAATACAGATAACTAGCTTTTGTTTGTTGGTTTGCATTCTTACCATTAAATTTAACTTAATATCCAGAGATTCTATGTTGAAGGAAATTCCTATAGAGAGTTCCTAGTAGCATCTCTGAGAGCTAACTTACAGCATCTGTAGGCAGAAACTTTTTCTTAAAGCTAACAAGGAAAATTATACTAAAGCCAGTCACCCAAATATGAAGGTCCTAGGAAGTCCTCCGATGAAGTCTTTAAGCTGGAACTCAAGGAGAATTGCTTAAGAGTTGTCTTTATACTGAAAGTGGTTTCACCTGTGAAGAATAGGTCAGAAATCTGGGAATATATTGATCTCTTTGATGTAGCAGAAACACAGTTTAACACCACAAGAAGCAGAGGGTCTGCCGAGTAGGGTGGTCCTTAGCATTACAGGGAGTTAAGGACTTGGGACAGGCCATGGGAGGTATTGAGTAGCCTCTCCTGGCACAAGGGATGGGGAATATGCTCTACTGCTACTTTAATTTTTTAGTTCTGGATTTAGAACTTTTTCAAAGTGCAGTGTTTAGGATATGATTTTCAGAAATAGTCTGTAAAAGGTTGTTCTCTGTATAATCAGAAGCTTGTGTTCCTTCTTATGTATTTTTCTTAAAATATTGTTAAAATGGAATTTATCACACAGGGCAAGGTTCTCGGCTTTGGTTCCTGCTACTTGCTGGTTCACATTGTTTCGGCAGCGTGAAGATATGAGAAAACATCTTCAAAAGCAATATTATGGGTAGAAGCCCTTGGTAGGAATTGAAGCTGTCTTTACCCTCCCCTTTTGATGAAGGGGCTGGGAAAATGACTGAGAGAGGCTCAGGCTGACACTATTCTGCATAGCTGAGGCTGTTAGCAGAAATGAGCCTGAGCACCTTACACCATTGGAAAGGTAGGGAGAATTAATTTTTGATAGTGAGTTTGTGTCTTCTTTGGTCGTGTCTTGAAAACGGTTTAAGTTCAAGGTCTTTAGCTGTGCATATTTTTTGTTTGTTTAGGGATATTTTGCCAAAAATAGTTCCAGCTTTTCTTTTGAGTGTAAGTACCAATGTCGGAAAGCTCCTCACAGATTTCTAAGCCTTGCTGTTACAGACATTATTTCAGTACCTCAACTTTGCTTTTTTATGCACTTCTCAATTTTGAAACAGTGGGATTGCTAGAAATCTGAACACAGAGGAAAGCACAGCTTCTTTTGAGGAACACTGTCAGCTCTGTCCTGAATTTTGCTTTGTAGATCTTTATGATTGCTCGGGTCATCCAGTTTTAAATATTTGTCATTTCTCCTTGGTGAAGGAATTTTATAGATTAAAAAAATCAACATTACTAGGACCTAGATACCATTTTCTATTCTGATTTTGTTTAAAGAGTTGTATTCTGAATTCCAGTTCATTAACAGTATGTATTTATCAGTATATTAAGAGAAACAGTTTATTCTTGAAAAGAAGGGTAGATTGTTAACTGAGTCACCACTAATAAATAAGATATGCAGCCATATACTATTTAACTAGTCAGGCTAGTCTGCTCTGAATTGATCAGTCAGGTAAGTTGGATGTGCTTCACCCAAGCAATGCAAAGCTGCTGGAGCATGAAAGTTCTTCAGAACTCTTATTTCAAAAACCAAAACGAAATATGACTTTATTCTGACAACTTGCTTTACTGAGTGCAAATAGCCCTTTGTCTCATTAGAGATCCATGGATGATTCTTCTGAGTCTTTGGCTCTGAATATGTTGTGTTTTTATCTACCAAAACTATACTTGTGTTGATGGTGATCTTGTACCTGCAAGATGTCTCTAAGCTTGTGTAATGAGGCAGGCTACTGGCTACTGCAAGACTCAGGTCTAATCTCTCTCTGCTCTCCATGAAAAAATACATTTTATGTATTTTAACAGTTTGGTTTTTTCCTAAATCAAGTGTATTTTTTTTTTATTTGAACGTGATGCCCTTTACAAAAAGGGCATCAGTCATTATTAACTTATTGTCTGTGTTTGCTTTTTTGTTCTGCATTGTTCTGTTGTCTGTGGGTTTTGTAAACATGCCATATTTGTGTATATATGTGTTCATTGTTTAATGAGTGGTATTGGTGCATATATACAGATATATGTGTATATCTTCCTGCTCTCAGGGCCATGTCCTGCATCTGATATGCTCATTTAACTAAGCTTAATGAGCATTGCATATTTGTGCCATTTCAAGCATGGTACATTGTCCTTGTGGAGGCCGTTTTGAATTTGGAGAACAGTATCCTTGTCAAGGACATTAGTTGGCTGTAACTGATGAAGAAGTCAGCTGGCTAAATGTACTTTTACCTCTTGGTGCCACTGCAAACAGGACCTTTTCACTCTAAGCTTTTCCTCTCTTGCATTTAGCTTTCCAGTTATCACTGATGAGATCGAACCCATACATTCCATGCTGATCAATATAATTTAGCTACTTCAATATAATTTAGCTATTATGGCATGAATTCACTGCAGTTCTACAAGTTTCATTTAATCTCTTTTTGTATTTTCACTATATAAAGAAAGCAGTTCCGAAATAGAACCTGTTTTTGATAGAATCCCCACACTGTTTGTTAAATTAAAAAGACCAACCAAACAAACAAAAGATTGCAGTGAAATCCATGCCTTATTGTTATATATTTTCATTAAAAGATTATTGACATTTCTCTCTCTATAAGTTCTGACATCACTGACAGATGGAATGGTTAATATTAGCATCATTTGTTGAAGTTCTCCAGTAAAATTGTAGTAGACTTTTGGCTGTCTCTAAGCAGGTATGCAGGTGACACATTGTATCTTTAAGGCATGTTCCAGGTTTTTTGTTGCTTGCTCTGAAAGTTTTGGGCTTTGGAATCCAGCCTTACGAATTAACTGAAATAGCTATTGAAATATGCTGACAATTTTGGTAACAAAAGCCATACTTCTTTACCTTCTTTTGTGACAAGGTTTAATGTGTTTTCCTGACTTACTGATCTTTACTATCAAATACACAGGAATATTCAATACTGTGCTTGTCATCTTGTGAAACAGACAAAGCTGAAGTGAATCTCTTTAAAATTAGACATGTTGACATTTTAGCTCTCTAATAGAGCAGTTCCATGCGATGTTGTGATGTATGGAGTAAGCTCACCAGCAATTCTTTAATCAAGTCTTATTTCCCTGATTGTAAGTATCTCCCTGTCTGTATCTTTTAGGGCTATAAAACCTTAGAGTTGAACCTTATGTTGTTTCTTCCAAAGCCTACTAAAGTTACTATTCCTACTGACTTCAACTTTTGGATCAAGCCTGTAAAATAGTGCACATGTTTTTGGTTTGGATGTCTTTGTAGCCATCCGAAATGTATCCTAGAAATGTTTCCATGAAAGATGGGTAACCAAGACAAAGTGTGATGATTTCTGTATTTTTAAGACTTTTCTTTTCCTCTTTAGAAATATTTAAAATGTGTGTGTGTTTTAGTGAGCATTTCATGAATCATCAGACCTTTCTAAATGTGCTTTTTATGAACTATGTAAAAAAAAAAAAGGAACTTAATATGTATTTTCAGCTTCTACCATTTCCATTTCTGCTGTTTTACTAACCCATTATTTAGCTTCTCAGTAGATTTAATGAGGAATTATTTAAAACATTCACAGAAACCATTTAAGAAATAACATAAACACGTCATGATATAGAAAGTGTGAAAAAACCTACAGAGCTGACAAGAAACCTCTTAATGTTCTTAGTCTGTAACTGGAGTAAAATGTATTTCACTAATTTTGTTAATGACTAGATAGTAATTATTATTAAAAAAAATAAAATTCTTAATATGAGCTACAAGAAAGGGCAGGGCTGAGATATAGCTTTATCACTATGCTTTGAGCTAGCAGTCACATTGTCACTGAAACACATGGACTAATGGGGGAACAGATCTCTCGGTTGGGGGTAATGCAGGTCTAAAAAGAAAGTAGAAATCAAGTCATGTAGAATAAGGAAATAGAGGGAAAAAAACACTCCATATATAGTGTAGCTGTTGCACGGATGTAAGAACTCACTAGAACATAGCCAAGAAACCTGACATGTTCGGGAAAACCACTGAATCGGTGACCTACTAAATGATGTTTGTCTGTGTTACATGTCAGGTAGTGCGTGAAGTTCTTAGTGATGCTCCAGGAGTTGGTTTGTGGAAATCACCAAGATAGGATTTCTCTAAATGCTGTAAGAAAACAGCAATTAAATCCTCTACCTATTCTAATAAGCTCTGTCACTGGCTCTTACTCCCGAGAAGCATTTAACAGCAGGCTCTCTGTTATGTTTACTCTGAGCTTGTCCTGAAGGTAAAGAGCTGAGAGGAGGAGGAGCAGAAGGGGGCCTGTGTCAGGATTTTGGAAGTGTAGAAACAGTGGGATGTTCCCAAGACACCTTTATAAGGAAAAGAATGGACACACCAGGAGATCAGGATTTTAGATGCACCCTACTGCTGACCTATTGCATCTTAGTGCAATGTGTAGATATTGCTGATGCCTCCAGCTATGTGTGTAAATGGAAGTTCAGCAGCATGCTCACATCTCTTAACCTTTATTTTTGAAATAATTTTTGAGAAGTAGTGGAAGAATTCATTGTTGAAACTTCTTCAACCAACAATAATCTAAAGCACCAAGTTTCTCTGAATAACAAGCTTATTTTTTGCAAGACTTGACAAAGAAATGTCATAGTAGATCAGCTTTACTGTGAAATAAGCCAAAACTAATACTTGGTTGAAAAATTTGTCTATCACCACTCAACAATCTAATATTCAATTCTAATATTCTAATAATCTATTATTGTACAATGACTCTGTACCATGTCTCAGTCCCCCTGTGCTACTCATTTTCCTTCCAGGCCAGGAAAACCTCAGTCAACCCTGCTCTGAGAGATCTGGGATTAGTAAGGCTAGCCAGGCTCCGTGTACAACCAGTGTGGTTGCTCCACGATAGTCCTCTCCTTCCAGGGAGAGCCCACAGAAACACAGAGCTGCACCCAGTTTGCTGCTAGTGAACTGACCAGTTGGGGCTGTACGTAAAGCAGAGGCAACTCTGTTATTTCCACACCCAAACCGACCCTGGAAGCAGAAGGGAGAGACTCTTCTAATCTTTGACCTGTACTATTGTTTGTGCTTTTTTTCCAAAGGTAAGCCACAGCTGTCCTCTTACCAGCTGTCCTTTACGATAACCATTAGCACTCAAAGTTCCTCTTGGCCTTGAGAAAGGTCAAAGTTTTCTTGGCATCTATTACAAAAACAGAGATAAATTATAAGTGAAACCAGCTAGTGAAATAATAGTATAAACTTACGTCCCCATCACCTCTAGATATAAAGTTTGGGGACTTTTCTCATCCTGTTAGATCACAATTTGAAAGCATCTCTACAAATCTCAGCTCAGCAAGGTGGGCAGGTGTTTTAATACCCTCTGCCTTGTTGTTCTTGACATCTCACATTTGTCTTTTGGGTTTGGAGATTTTCCTTGTTCCCCCCCATTCAATAGAGAGGATTGGTTTATTGTCTATGTAGGACTTGCTGTGTGATGCAATATGTTTCTGTTTCTGCACAACTAGAAGACTACTGAGTTGTTCTTTGCCCAATAGTTTTGAATCATGCTATTAACCATTTATTCTTTCCCATTAAATTGACATCTCAGGAAAAAAACAATTCATTACCATATAAATTGAGACAGCTTCTCTTTTTGAGTAAATTTTCAATAACATCTTCATAGGCATGTTATCAAATTCCTGAAGCTTCATGAAGCAAGCTTAATTGACATTGTGTAGCATGACACAAAGTGAGGTAGCTTGAAAACTTTTAGCTAGGAAGGAGGGACTTTCTGTTGGGCTGGAGTGGGCAACAGGATGCTAAGGACAGTTTGTTTTAAAAGACAGAAAAAGCCTCTATCTCACATTTTGTCATAAGCATTTATTGACGGCTTTTCTTATACCAAGAACAGATTTTTCCCAATGTTTTTTGTATCAGAAATACCAAATATATAGTAGTACCTATAAAAAAATATTTGATTGGTTTCTTATTTGCTTCTCAATTTTACCCTTTCAGATAAGAGAGAAATGTTTTCCACTGATTAACTGATCTAAATGCAGTTAAAAATATGTTATGTATCAGTTACTCAATCACAACATCCCCAATGCTTATCTTGGCATTCTTATTAGTCTCAGTCTTTGACAGCATTACGTAGAGATCAGTAATTTACTGAGTGTCAAAATGTGCTGAAGTGCTCCCTTGCAGTATGCTGGGTCTTGAGCAGGTGGGACTGAAAATGCTTGCACGTATGTTTTTCACTGAGGACATTGCTGATGTCAACAGGAGGCATGCCCATCTCTGAGGCACTAATAACCCAGTTAAGCAGGCCTGTGTTGATTAAAGTCACTCAGTTCACAGACTGGAGGGCAGAGCACACCTTGTGACATGAGGGAAATGTATATGTGGCTGAGCCAAAGACAAGCACAGAAAAATACCCAGTGTTTTTTTTGTTTTTTTTTTTTTGTGTGTGAAATTTGCTCTCAGCAGATAATTTCTAGCAGCACATGCAGTCCTCATAGGAGCAGATGTAGCTTCTCTGAGCTTGGTATTTTTAATGCGCTTATATCAGGAGCTGATTAGCCTGATTAGGACTAGGCATTAGATTCCAAAGGAAAATCAGCATTGGCTAATCCGTGAGAGAGGAAATCTCTAAGACCTTTACACCACCATTGCCAGCAAATAGCTAAAATATTAAGAACTGGAAAATCAGAACTGGCCTAACATGTAGCACAAGTCAAGCCTCAATGCTCCAGCAGATGCAGTGGTGAATATGGTCTGATACTGCCACAGCACTTTGTACAGACTCATGTCTTGCTGAATTCAGTGAAAACTGGTATATGAATTTTTGTGTACAATATCTCCTTTTTGCCTTTTGTGGTTGAAATGGTCACTGAATTTCATTTCTTCATTATAAGTGCATAGAATTGTAAAAGGACTCCTAAGAGATCAGCCAGCCCACCCCCTGCCCCAGCAGTTTATTTCCTCACAGCAACCGGAGATGATGGAGAAATAAAATAGCTTATATTTAATGACTTTATCATTTTGTTGGGGGTGGTCTCAGAAGACAGACCAAAAAGTATAATCTGTGTCTGTTCCCTAAGTGTCTTCTACATAAATGACAAGCTGTCCTTTCACTCTGTAGCTTGACTAATGCTCCCTGAGATTTGAAAAATCCTGAGAAGAGGCTTCTGCCAACACAATTTTTTAGGGTTGGTTTTTTTTTTTTCTTTATTTTTTCTTAGTAAAAGACAGCATGTCTTTCTTACCTTGTCTTTATGGTACCTGACATTGGCCACAGAATCAGTAAAGATATCTTTGAAACTTTTTACCTTCAGCAGAGTATTTCTGAAAGAAACATTTACTTGATAAAGGCAGGATTTCCTTAGTGGAAAGGATGTCTGCTAGTTTTCACCTTTAAACACAATGTAACAAGAACTCATTTTATGATAGTCATGACATTAGAGAATAGCATTATAAATCCTCCAAGATACTTAGAAGGATTAAATATAGAAGGAATAAAGTTAGCTCTGGCACAGCTACTTGGACATAAGTAGAGGAGAGCTCCTTTGAATTTGAAATGCCTCTATATGTAAGCCATATGCATTCTGCTTAACTCTTTCCTAGCATAATTCACAAAAACTTCACTCCTGTAGGATGTAGGAGGAGAATTCAGCCATTTTCAGTCATGTGGATCACTAGATTTCATGCTGATGTGTGAGCCAGCTTGCATGAGCACTGCTGACACCAGGTAGAACTGTTGTTTCATATGAAGCCGAGGGAGTTTGCTCACATTTAATAATTATCCAGCTTTCATAGTGCTTGCAGAATCTGATTCTGTATTCACACATTCTGCCAAATCCAGCAGATGAAGAGGCATCATAAAATATTTGCAGGATGTTTGAGATATTAGGAAAGGATCATAAATCAGGAGTTTGCGTTGTTTGGGAAAACCCTGTCACAACAATTTCTTCTGTATTTATGAAGCCTGTCCACACTTCTTTATCACACAACATTCTGCTCTGTTACTAACTTTTCTTACTAACTACCTTCTGTTCGCTGTCAGGGATGACTTTGCTTTGGACTTCTGCAAACCAGTTCGTTTAGAATAAGGCATGAATTTTGTATTTTTTTCCCCCAATCATTTCTTATCTGCAGTTCACCTGCTTTTTCTGTTCCTTCAGGCACCTCTTCCTTAAACTGAGCTTTGTGCTGAATTGGCAGACTCTTCTACTTATGGCTCAAACACATTGCAAACTCTTGCACTCCTCTGCTAAAAGATGTATTGAGGACTATAGTGACCATTATGGTAAATGAGTATGGCACAGTATCCTTTCCCATTCCATTTCTGCTTCCTAACACAGTGGTGCCAGCACCAACTGTGCATGTTTTTCTGATGTAGATACCTGTGCATTGAAAATAAGTCAAAAACACTCTCCTCTTGGCTAATATAGGAAGAAACTAGTGATTTGGGTACATTTGCTTCCACCCACTGGAGGTCAGCACAGATCTTCACAGTAAGTAGAGAGAAGCACTTTGGGCTTGTATGAAATGGAAGTGTTAGGATACTGGATATGATGCTCAGAGTTGCTAGGAAGGTGTGTTGCTCTGCACTGTACCTGATGTCACCTCAAAACTCTTGACAGCAGATTACTTGCACATTCTTCCACTTGATTGGGATAAAGGATAGAAGTGGGTTTTGGAAAACATATGCATTGTCAAGAAAAATGATTAATGGTGTTGAGCTTTAAGTAGCAACCAATTTTAAAAAAAACCCAAAATCAAATTATTTCCAAGTACATGAAAGTCAAGTGTCTCATTTTTAAGGTTCAGGGGAAAGTAACTCATTTCTACTGAAGAGTCATGTTGAGAATCAGGTTGATTCTCATCAGTCATAGAGGATGATAGGTTTGCAAACCCTGCTGGAGACAAAAAATAATCTCCACTAGTTTTCCAGATGGTAGAATTTCACCCATAGATTTTAATGTTCGAAAGGACCCTCATGACTCTCTTTGACAATCTGAATCACACAAGTAGTAGAATGAAAGGCCAGACCACTGCAGGGAAAATGTGCAGATCTTGAGATCTGGAAATCATTACAGAAACTAGTGATCTAGAATGCATGTCTTGTTCAACTACTTTCTTGAAGTCCCACAGATACTGAGTTTAAAGCTGCCTTCATATTCCAAATGTCATAGCAAAAATGTGGCAACAAAGGATTATGTGGCTTTACTGTTATTTAATAAATTAAGAACTAGAATACAGCTTTGCAAGTGACTAATTGATAAAATAATCTAGACCAAACAGTGAAAAACAACTGTGTCAAGTTCTTCCTTTTCTGTACAAGAAATAATCTCAGAAGCACTATTTATAAGTTGCAAAGACTTTTGCAAGCTTTTTCTTTAAGGCCATAATGAGATGGCATCTGTAATTATTATATGGAAGTAAATTCTCTGGAGAAATTTTGAGTAGCTTTATTGACACTTTTTATATTAGATGTAAGCAGAACTACTTCATCACTAGCAGAAGAATGAGAAGCATAAGGTTTAAGCCCAGATCCTGTGTACAGCCCATTGTTGCTGTCTGTTTAAACAGAAATTTGCCAATGTTAAGGGAAGACAGAAAAAAAATTTCTCTACTGATTCTTCTGAAATGGGAAAAAAAGAAAAGCAACATGGTTTACAGTTAGACTTGGTCTTTTCCAACCTAAACTATTCTATTATTCTCTAACTAATATTGCTATCAGGAAAAAAAAAAAAAAAAAGGTGTTTCTGTCAGATAAGGAACACATTCCTCACTAAATCTCTCCATCAGATGCGTAGCCTGTGTACTACTGTTACTAACCCCTTGCTCTGTAATCTCTCTGTATATATGTCTAATTTATCAGTTTCTTGTAGATTGTCAGCAGCCTGCTGCCTCCATACCGCCACACGGCTCACAACTAGCCAGGGGGCCAGATTGCCAGACTGTCAGGTAAACTTAACTAACTCTCTTCTCTTTGCACATTAGCTGCATGCATGTATGCAACTCCCTCTTCTGCCTTATAGAAAAGCTCTTCACTGCACTTCTTCGCTAATGGCAAAATTTTAATAACTTGAGGAACAGTGATAATTTCTGCGGTGACAGTACAAACCTGAATCACAGCATTCACACACACATATCCATGTAAAAATATGGAAAAGAATCTGAAGTTGGACCTTGCAGTCTTCATTTGGTCTTTTTATGCAGTTTTTCAATGATGCCAAAATAGTAATGTTTTTATTTTGTTGCTATGTAAATTTACATAAATAGAGGAGTTTTAAATTTAAGGGTAGGTGTAGGGTTCTGCTTTTCTAAGATGGTGTTTTAAAGGCATTTTTGAGATTTTTAGAAAACACTTTTCAGAAAGATCTCCCTGACCTGGAAACTCAAACCCACCACAGTCAGTTCTTAATCTTGTTAACAGTAAACTTCTGATGTCCGTGCTCATAGAAGGTGCAAACGCTGAATCACACTTCCAAGGCGGTTGAGTTAATCAAGGCACAAAAACAAAACAAAGCAAAAAAGAGATTAGAACAGTGTTCATTATTCGTTCACATTAGATTTTGTGTATATACTCACTTATGCCTGTATTCTCATTTGAAATAGGCTACACTATCTTTAGACCTTAGCCTGATCTGTAGTGACTAAGTTGAACTATAGCCCCATATACAATGCAGTTATGGAGCACTGAACATAGGTGCAGCTATGCCCACTTGGGGAGCGGGTCTGGTACAGCTTTCAGACTGCACGTGCAGCACTGCTGAGCACTAATTCTATGAGGTCTCTCAGTGGCCTTGGAGAAGCTGCTTCATTTGTGCCTTTTTCTTATTGCATGGGATGGGGAAGTATTATTAACTTCCTTTCTATGTAAGGGTATTGCAAACATTTTACTGAGAAGCTGGTGAAAGCTCATTGTAACTGAGAAATCCCATTTACTGGTTTTCAGTTTGGAATTTTACAGAACACTGAAAAAAGTTACTACTTCTATTTAAAATCCTTAAAATCCCTGTCAAGTGGTTTCTGATGTATTTTAGATGTTACAACAATTTGAGTATATCATTAGGTGCTTTGGATACATCAAAGTTTAGTGCTAAGTAGTTTTGTTTTCACCCTGTTTAATTTACCATCACAAAAACAAAGCCTATTCTGCTCCTTCCAGAGCAACTCCCCTGGTGGAGAATATACTTTAATACCATCCCTCTCTAAATGCTAACAAACAATTGCTCCTGCATTTTTAAACATTTTTTTTCCAGAATGAAGACCTACCTGATCTGCTGTACATTTGTGCAGATAAAAAAAAAGCAGTACCTTGTTCTGCAGACAAACCCATAGAAAGGGATGAGGTCCAGAGGCAAGTCTCAGGGTTTTCTGGTTTGTCCCTGAATTCTTCCTCAGTTAGGAGGAAATTCTTAGCCACAACTGGACCTGGAAGTGTTGTTCAATAGGCCTTTCTTGCCATGTTTCCAAATCAAAACCATGGTATGTGGAAATCAATAATGATAATTACAAATTTGGTTAATATTTTTAAAAAATCAGTTCAGTCATTCCACTAACAACACACACCTGTATATTTAGCTGAACTATTGGACTTTCAAATGACCGTAGTTTTTTTACCACTGGATTGATCCTCTTCTGGTAAAGTGAAGGCAACACTCTATTTCTGAGTAGTAGTACTGTTGCCTTGCTTGTCTCAGCTACTTAGCTGCACAGCCTCATAAAGCAGTGAAGCGTAACAACAGATTTAATGCAAGTCAGCATGATGGCATAAGTTGACAAGTGCTTTAACTAAAATAATTGAAATCTGAAGTAAAACTTGAAGGTATTTAAAGAACCAGTTAGACTTAACTGAGGTTCAGATTTTCTAAATCCAGCAGAGGAGGTAGACAGGAGTTTGCACTGCCCTTCCTTGTCCTGTGACGGTCCCTCCTGGTATGGCATGTATGCTTTCAATCACATGGTGATGCCAAATGAGGCAGTTTAAAGCTCTACCCAGCCCTGAAGTTGCCTAGTTTGAGAGAAGTATGCTTGTTTTTTAAGTCTCTAACATTACCCTTGCAGTAGTAATGTGACCTCTCAGTGACATTTCACCCAGGATTAAACAATAGCTTGTTAAGACTTGTAACTCACCTGGATGTTTTCTGCATCCTGTTGTATATCCAGTCATGTTCAAAGTAGGTAATATGCCTGACTAAAAGTTCAGAGTGAATCTATCCATGTTAAACATCAAATAGAAATAGTTTTCCCTCATCCATTATCTGTATTGAATTTTAAGTGGGACTTGAATAACTCTGCATTTTGTAGTAATTGTGATTCCAGTGCATAGACTTCGGTGAACCTCACTGGCTAAGCTCTGAACAGATTCAAAACAAATGAAACTCCAGGACACACCTAGTCAATCTATTTAGCTCTACATCTATCTGTCTCTCTGCTTAAGTCTGCATATTTCAACTGGAACCTGATCTGGAGGATCTGTGAGAACTTTTTTAAGTGAACTGGTGCAACAGTTCCTTAAGATCTCACTCTGCCTTCCATGCATTGCCTCAATTTCTAGGTTCAGGAGTATGGGCCATGCAACCAAAGGCCTACCTTGAAAATTACTGGGTTATTTTCACCCTTCCTAGCATCTGTAGCTACTTGTCTGATGGATTATATTGGGCAAGACTAAAATATTGCCATCATCCAATATTAAAAAGAGCATGTCTGTCTTTGGATCATGTTCAGGTTTTTGTTGAATGCAGTGAAAACCTCATTTTCATTATCGGAGGCCAAACTCTAGACCCAAGTTATCTATTTAAAAAGAAAAAAGAAACTCAAAACCCCCTGAAACTGTAAATGAAATTAATATTAATTTGTAATAAATAATGCTCTTATTTAATATAAACAAGGAAATAATCCAAAAATTAGGTAAAATATTACTGCATGCAAAATGGTTGCATTCTGAAAATATTACTGGTCTGTTTATTTTCCATTGCTCATTGTTACACTTGCAACCAATGTCAGACAATATTGCATGCAAATGGCATCTTTAAGACAGAGAAAAAAACATAAATTACTAACACGAAA
This sequence comes from Actenoides hombroni, assembly GCA_024336885.1. Lineage (NCBI taxonomy): Eukaryota > Metazoa > Chordata > Aves > Coraciiformes > Alcedinidae > Actenoides > Actenoides hombroni. The sequence continues at coordinate 33,812,897 of WUAM01000359.1, forward strand.
GGGCTTTGAATGCTATTTTCCAATTGATTTTAGAAATATATGATTAGCATCTTGAGTGCCAAGAGAAAAAAAGAGATGCTTAAAACTAGGCAATAGTCTAACACAAAAAATGACACAGACTTCATTCACCAACTGAATGAATAGATCCCCAAATGATCCAAGCCTTTAAAGAGAGGTTTACAAAATCGTTTATTAAACCCAAATGTTTTAAAAGCTGCACATATCCCATGAGGGGACTGTAACAATGTTCTTCTTTATTCGCAGTTAATAGTCAACAGCTTCAGGTTCTTCCATGTCTCTCTATTGCTTTGTGTTGTTATTAATCTCACCTGTCATCCTCTACTGCCTTTGACTGTCAATGTGCCCAGTAGCTCAGCTCGAGGACCTGCTGCCATGATCACCTATACTGCCATAAAAAGCACACTAAATGTTATGTGTCATGTGCCAATTCTGATGTAATTTTCATTTATATACTGCTATGGTAATTTGTTTTAATGAACTGGTGTGTTTCTGAAGAGAGGATGTTATAAGGGTAGAGTTTTAGGAAAAGATTCAAATCTATTTGGACTGCAAGTGATAGGCATATATTTGTTGCTACTGAGACCTGATAAACTTGTAATTTTTTTCCTCTTCTTAATGCCCTTATCATTTATTATTGGTGGAAAGGGGAATGGTGAGATGAAGTTTTGTATTTCATCTGCGCAAAGAAGTGTGTTTGTATTTCAAGGGGAGAAGCCATGCAGAATTACCATTCAGAGAAAACAAATCTAATTCTAAGCACAATGCTTCCGAATTTGAGCATTGTCTGGGACAGTTTGCATTGCAGTATTTGCAGTCAGGGCTGACTGTACTGAAGGTCATGCCAAAACATTATTATGGTTGTGCATAATTGTGTAGAGGATAATTTTATGTTCTCAAAGAGGTCCTCTTTCAGACCATTGCTGTATATAACTAGCATTAACGATGGCCACTTCCTCACCAGTCCTCTTCCTCAGAGCATGAACATCTTGTGTTGCTTATTTTTAAAGCTGGAAAGGAAGCCCCAAAAGACAAACACACCTCTGCTAATGAGCAAGGAAAATGTCTGTTGAGTTTCTGTTCCTTTCTGACAATTACAGAGGTCCTTTGAAAAAAGATATGGGGCAGCAAGGCAGGAGAGCAAGACAGTCTTTACTGAGTAATATGACCATCTTTTTTGTCTTCCACAAATCTGAAGTTCTAATTCATAGACTAGTGCTTTTCCTAAGCTGATGTTGAAAACTTAGGAGGTGCTGAAGCCAGGAGCTGGCTCTTGATAAGTGGGTAAGTTTGACAGTAAATGGAGACCTTTTGTGTCCATTTGCAGTCACTCCTGACAGACTCATTTGAATACATTAGGCAAAGATCTCACTCAGAACCCTCTTAGGATACTGTAACTACATCTGTATGTGGCAAAATATGGCAGAAGGAAAGGACAGTTACTGACATGGAAAGAATTACTTCAAGAAGACAGGTTTGGTGTCCTCTCAGAGCATTTATTAAACAAGTCCAAGTACTAAGCTTCAAGAAAATACTTTAGATTAAATATTTATACCTAGGTGCTTAGGGCTAGACTACATCTCTATGTAAACTGAGGAGTCATAGTCCATAACACTAACCACTTTGAGACTGACCTACTCAGCTGAGCACAAAACAAAGCTTGTCAGATCCTTCTGTAGCTTCTGTAACCCACTCTCACCAGCCATTTTGCAATCAGGAAAGTCATCTTCAGGAGCATTAATGTGAAATAGCATCTAACTTAAGACATGCAAGTCTGTGATCTTCAAATAAGCCCAGAGGTGCAAGGACTGTAGCTCCTGCTGAAATACCTATGTGTGTGTGGTCACAGTTTTCTAGGTTTTTCAGATTTGACAATGTGGGCATTGCCATCTACTTTAATGGTGATGGTGCACACTTGTTTCTGTCTTAAAGCAAGTGCAGTGTCATTTCTTTGTTTCCCTAAGTAAATGCTATATGTGGAACTACAGGAATTTTCAATTTCCAGTGGTAGATTTTCAAATAACTCTGGCATTTCAAATTGATTCATTTCCAGCAACAGACTAATTGCCTTCCTTCAGCCAACACTCCAATAGTCTGTGCTGCAGAGATAATATGTAACAACATGATTTCTAAAGAAGGCGAATGGAAAAGGCAAATTTGCTTGAAGACAGGGACATAAATGATTGTCCTTCGTCATATATCACACGATTCAGCTTGAAATAACTTCAAAACTAGAACATTTGAAATGTTAGGAAAAAATCTCTTCCAAAACACATTGAAGAACTGGGGGTTTTTTTGGTGGTTTGTTTTTTGGGTTGGTTGTTTTGTTTTTGTTTGTTTGTTTTCTTTTATAAATTGCATTTACTTGCATTCTACTTTGGTATCTTGTTTTGCCACGTGCTTTCCTTGAAAGTTCAGTGGCTGTCACTTAGCTTGAAATCAGCAAGACAAGCTGAAGTTCACCCTTTTAAAACAGGACAGGCCAAGGCTGAGGAATCATAAAGGACTCACTGAAGCTGTGTCCACATTGCCTACTGTAGTGTAGTGTAGACCTCTGAAATGACTTTAAATAGGCAAACCTGATTATCCAAAGCGTTTATAGCAGGATCACCCTGGAACTCAGCACCAAGAAGTGGGGTACGTTTATGTTAACTGCCCCTTATCTTTGTGCTGCTACTGCAGTCCTGTCTGGTTTGCTGAAAGCAAATGCTATGTGAAAGTGTATATTATAAATGCACATATAGAGGCTTAAAGGGTAAATGTTGTTATCAGACAAATTGTACATGAAAAACAGTCAAATGAAAAAAAGTATATGACAGAATTGAAGAGGATTCAAACAGCACAAAACCAAAGTAACACAAAGTAACACAAAAGATCTCACCCTTTGGAAGTGTTAATCACAAAGTATGTAATACTTACATGTTACCTGATGAGGAAGGCTACACAACATTTGTACAAATGCACTAGTGAATAGGTTACATTCAATAAGAGATCATGTCTTCACAAAGTGATTAAACGTGATTTCCAGACTGGCACTGTCCTTCATTTCAAACAGTTCATCAGTTGCATATAGAAAATCTTTAATGGTCACTTAAAGATGGCACCTGTATTTTATCCTTCAGCTTTGCTCCCCCGTTTCACACATGCATTTATTTCTCCACGCGGCATTTTTCATCAGATCATGCAAACAGCAATTGTGTACATGAATTGGCAAGCGGGATACCTGTGCCACTTCATGTATGCATCCAGGTGTCACTGAATGTGTGCACAATGAGGATTTTCTTTATGTATACTGTGTACCTGAAGATACAGATTTAGAGATGGTGTTCCATCCCCTTTTAAAGTTTGTTTTCACCCCTACAGTATTTGCATCCATGTAAAGTTTTCCATGTATGTTAAGCACTTTTTCTCTTTTCTTTTTAATTTTCAGTCCTAATGCTCTTCCAGAAGAGCAGCCACATTCCAGCTCTCAGTGTGCCCCTCTCAACTGTCTCTCTAAGCCTCCTCCTTACCCCTAATCTTCATATGCAACGTAAGAGAAAATGCGAACAGAGTGGAGTTCATGCAACAAAGTTTGGGGTTGTTCCCAGCGAGCGGGTAGACAATCCTGCCTTGTTGCTGCATTGGCAAGTCTGGATTCATATCCCCTGCTCTGGCAACTGAGGGAAGGTTGAGAAGAAGAACACAAAGCACAGAGCCCAACCTATCAAGAAGACTTTTTATGGTTCCTCTGATTGTATTCAAACTTTACTATCAAAACTAAAGTGTAGTGAAATTTAACGTCTTGACAAAAATGTTCTTCCCAGCTGCTTGGCTTTACCTCTGAAATTGTGAGAGACTTAAGCCAATATTTAAAAAAGTATGTTACAAAAATCTTACCCTCACATCCTCTAAGTTCAGCCATAGGAACAAGTTTAAATTTTCTTTTGTCATTAAGAGTGTGATATTTATTTCTTACTTTATTTGCACCAGAATTTTGTGTTTAAAAAATACATTTTTTTTTTTTTTTGGTGAGAGTTATATTTAATTAATTTTATTCTTTAAAAACAAGCAGAAATAGCTTAAGTGAAGAATGACCATTAATATTAAAAAGAGGCTTGTTGCATTGGCCAGCATATGGCCAACTTTTATTGCACAAAAATGTTGGAAATGGGTTGAGTTGGAATGTTAACAGTGACTGTATATTTTGCTGCTGCACTGATATTGTTTATGCACTTGTTTTGTTTTTTTTTTAATTCCTATTACACTAGCTTCTGGTTTTGTTATAGCTCTTCACTGAAAGATAATTATTAAGCCTAAGAAGGAGATGAAAGGATGATGTATTGATTTGTTTTCAGTTGTTTGCTTGCATTGTAATTATATTTTTGCATTTCAGACAAGTAGATGAATTGGTGCTGGTTTTTGGGGGTTAATTTCTATTTGGTATCTGAGAAAGAAAATCTAAAACAAGTAAAATGTTGTGTGCTAATTAAAAACATTCTTTCCTCCCACTCCCATATTCAGGATCCTAGCTAAAGGCCTTACTGTGAAAGGCTAGTATGAATGCTGGAGTCGTATGCATTTCGTGTGAAGTATTCTGTGGTGAAAGAACTCATGCAGGTAGGGTTAATGGTGTGGATCAAAGTTAGTAGGACTCTACTGTAGTGCATTCTTTCCTTGCCAAAAACCAACAGACACAGAACCTTAGCTCATGTCAGTTTATGACAAATACTCAGGTGATCTATGCTACACACTCTATTGCAACGGTGCACAGTGTTGCTAGTTAAAGATTCTTTCCCGTAAAAGCTGAGTAAGTCTGGTTTGTTTTGTTTGGTTTTGGTTTTTTTTTCTTAAAAAGAAGTGAGTTTCAGAACAAAATCAAGGACAGAGGAATTTATTTTGCACAGTACCTGACAGCAAAGCAAGTGGCTAAGTAGGGGGTCATGGTTCAGCATCTGTGGGCTTCTTGTCTGGTCATTAGCTAGAAAAAAAAGAAGTTTGCAGTACTGTTACCTGCCTACTTGTGGGTAACTAGGAGACTCCTTGCTTTGTCAGGTGGCCTTAATTTATTTACAGAAGAAAGGCTTAGATATTTCCACATGTCTTTATTCCTTGTCTGCAGCATACATATGACCTACAAGCAGGAAACACAGTATAGCCTAAGGTACAGAGCAGATGGGGAAAAAGAAAATTGCCACAGGTGTAGTTGGAATAATTCTTTCATATTCTGCCTGAATCTGAGAAAATTGTCAGTCTTCTGTTAGTAACAGTGCTTACCAAATGTTACGATACACAAAACAGCAGAGGAAAGAATCGGTGACCACTCAGTGTGCCTAACAAATCATTATTACCATAGTACCGGTAATGAAGGTGCTGTAAATAGAAATACTCTATGTCATCACCAATATATGTCGTGTAAACTTGGCAAAGCAGCTGAGCTCTTGTAACAAAACATTCAGAGTCAGATATGGAGAAAATAGGAACAAACTGATATCCAATTCTGATCAAAACAAACAGACAACACTCGACAGTGTTTCAACTTCATTTTCTATGCAGTTCATGTGACTCTTTTCATAGACATTTACGTTGCTATTGAGTATCATACTTAACCTATGTGTTGTCGTGTCATAGAAAAGTCAAGTGAAACCTTGTTCAGGTCTATCTCTGACACAGAGATTAGCTGCTATTTTGATTTTTATTCTTTAAAAACCAACATTTTGTCTGAGGCAAATGCTGCCTTCAAAAAACATCTCGGAATTCCTGACCTTGTGAGACTGGTGTATGAATATCATACAGTGACCACATCTGTGTCAAACAATAACAGCTACTGTATATTGTTAAAAAGAATTTTATTGCACTTTGAATACAGTTACTGCAGGCTGCACTTGGAATAGTTTTCCCTATTTTCATATCCAAAGCAAATGCTTTTTCCCTGAATTTAAATTAAAACACAAAATCAGTGATACATTTCCTTTTTTATACAGATAAGAATTTATTGGAACAGAAATATTCTATTGGAACCGTTGTTTAGAAACGTATTAGTTTCCAGTTGTGATTTTCAGAGCAACTTTGGGAAATTGAAACAGTGTATTGCTATGTTCATGTGGAGTGAGAGTTACAAAACAGCATACAATGGTATAGAAGTTGTGGGCCTGTTTTGTAGAAATAGATGAGTTTATTAAATTTTTTATTCTCTTAAGGTTTAAATTCTTCATTTTTAAGTTTTCAATTAACCTTTTTTTTGTATGTAATAAAATTTAAGTGTTGGACATGTAAGAGAACTAGGAACAAAGCAACTTAAATGTACAAATGGCTGTAGTTATTGCATTGTAAGTGATAAAACTGTAGGTCCCTGGGACAACTTTTGTCAGTTAACCAATACAAAATAAAATATATATCTTGAACTTGAGATTATAAGCTCTTCTTTATTATATAGTGATTGATAACATACACCTTTGTGAGAGATTTTGTAGGAAATATTTACACATAGACAAAACAAGAAACAAAAGCCAGGTTTTTAAAGGGTTGCAAAATATTATATTTTGCCCATTTAAAATTAATTCACAATGTGTTGAGATATATTCTCATTTTTAAAGATTAAGAAAAGACAATACATATATTTTGTAATGGTTGAGTATACTTGGAAAGGCTGAAATATGTCCTATACAGTAAAGAAGAAATTCAAATACTGCTCTGACATTCGTATCTGAAATGCAGCTTTTGTTCTCTATGATGACCTTGAAAGTTCCTTGGTTTTGGAATAGCCTATTAATTTTTCTGGGGCATTTTGGTTCAAGGTTTGGGTTTTTTTTTAAATGTAGTGAAAATGTATAAAAAAAATGATGCGCTTCTGAAAATCCA
>WUAM01000359.1:33819790-33851679 GCA_024336885.1 Actenoides hombroni
GGGAAGAAAAGAGAAGGAAAAAAAATAGAAGGAATCAATTATGAGGGGAGAAAAGCATGAATAAATAGATTGTAAAATGTATTAATATGGAAAATATCTTTTCTGTTGGTCAGAAGATAAATGGAAGTTTCACAGAAAGATGAAATACTACCATTTTTCTTGGTAATCGTGTAGAAACTTCTGCCTTCTAAATGGTGGCAATGGTGATATTCTTTCTGATTGATCTGATTGACAGGTTGGCATCCCTGTGCTTTCTCCATCCACATTTTTCATAGTAAATTAATGTAATCATAGCTCTACAGTAGAGTTCATAGAATTAAACTGTAATTAACGCTGCAAGTTCTAATGCCAAGACGACTTTCAGTTTATTTTTTATTTTAAAAAATTGTGAACTTGTTTATGCCATTTGCCATATTTTAGTGTGGACAGAAAGGAGATTATGTTATGAAATACAACCTCACTTATGAAATATGACCTCACCTGTGAAGGCTGCTCATGACAATTATGTTGGAAATACTTAAGTAAGCTTTTAGTAAAATATGACCTGGTCCTTATCACAGTGGGAATGACACCCATGAGTCTGGGCCCTTATTTTCATACCAACCTTACTGTTCAGTGTGCAATGCCAAAGTCAGTAGTCATTCTTACAGTTCCACTAGAGTAAGGACTCATCATCATCATAACATATAGATTGTATCAGCTCTTCTGAGATCTGTTCCTTTCTTTGGAGGAAGATGCATAACCACTGAGGTTACAGTAAATATCTTTCTTTTGTACTTCAGAAATATTTGTATGAGAATGGCAGGCATTGATGTTTTACCATTGAAGTATTATAATTGCTACAGTTACCTCTTTGAAAATTCCAGTCATCGCTTTTCTTCAGTTTTCCTTTGCTGTGTGTGCAGTGAGTCTGAAAGGGATATACGATATTCAGACTTTTTTAGCCATTTAGGTTTTTGGGGGTTTTTTTAGTATAATTAAGCATCCTGTGGAAAAGAAACAGGAAAGCAATTGCCTTTTGCCTTCTGGCACAAACACATCTAAATATGCAACGTAAAACGCGTGCATGAGATTCTCAACATTGTGTAGCTTTTCCATATCCATAACTAAGCTAGAAAATTCTTGTTTCTTGTGTGATTGGAGTATTCCTCTTGCTAGAAAGGCAAGAGGACTATCCCAGAGAGTCTATAGCTTTCATTTGGAGGTGCACAGCCTAAATCCTTATTGGTTTTTAATCTGTTTCCTGGGGAGTTCTTGAAAATACGCTTTGTGAAATCTAGTGGCAACCAAGTGACAGACAAAAGGTAAAGGAAAAAGCCTATATTCCATGACTGGAGTTATTTTGCTGGCAGACTCTGAGTGATAGGGCCTCATGTTTCAAAAATGTCTTTCTACAAAGCTCTGTATTTGTTTTGATTATCATGATTTGCTGTAAAAGAAAGAGTGGAGAAGAGTGTATGTTTTTTCTCAGCATTAGTAAACTGAGTTTAAAAGTTTTAATTGATTATATGGTTACTGGATTTCAAGAGTGCTTTGGAAATCAGTAAACACACGTGATTGATAAATGTTTCAAGTAGGCTGGCTTGCTAGTTGTGTTGTTATTTTATCAACTATGAAGAAGAAATAAGAGTAATCTAGCTTTTCTTTTTTTTTTTTTTTTCCCTGTTCACAGATATGGATATGTGTGCTATGCCAGTGGATAAATTAATCCATTTTATTAGTTATTGCCCTATCGATTTTCAGCCCTGTGGTTTGACTATTAAAGGGTTAATTAACTTGATCCTTTGTAAACAGTTAAAAGAAAAAAAAAAACCTGATTTTTGTGACTTTTGTAATCTATTGAATGTTTCCATTTGCATGATGTTCTGTATCTAACGAACCATACAGATTGCTGTGTTCCTTTCAAAAGAATTTTAACATTGGTGGAGTTTGTGACAACACAAATTTGTATACTGTATGTTTACTGCTGTAATAACTCTGCTACTCCTATGTTGAATTGACATTATGTTGTCCTGCCTTCTTGGGGTTAAATGATGGAGTGTTTCTAGATGGTGAAGAATATAAAAGTATATATGTTCATTTGCTAACGATTGAATATTGGAAACTCTTCTTGTTGCTACTTTATGCTAAAAGCAAAAAATTTAAATAATTCTTGTTTCCAAAAATGCATCATTTGTTTTTAAAATTGAAGTAATTCCCATGTTAACTCTTCCTTGTCCTTGTAGACAATCCTAGATTAATGCCTTGTGAGGGATTCATAAAGTCTGTGCTTGTACATGTGTAATATGATCATGCAGTCAAATGGTTGGGAAAAACACTCTCGTGCTGAAGAAAATAATTAAAAGAAGCCAATATACTGATTCTTACATCTTTATGTTCCAATTAAAATTACAGTGTAATGCATAACTGTTCCAGTGAATAAACTGGCCATTTTTGTTCATTTAATACCATGCTGTCTGGTCTACTTCTATTTATGTCAGTTTGCAGTTTGTTGGCTTGGCTTATACTTTTATATTTATTTAGTTCTTAAAGATCCATAATTGTAATTTTAAAAGGTATCCGACAGGGAAGTAAGAAGGGAAATCAGTATTAAAGGAAAAGTGAATCAGAATTAAAGCAAAGATGCTTCCTCTGTTTTTTGAGATTGAGGCACATACTAAAATACTCGTTCCCCATATAGTGGTTCCAACAGATTTGAGTAATCTCTAAAATGCTGTAAAATCTGCATAAAGTCTTAGTACAAGAGTGCTTTATAAGATGCAAATCTCCACCCTCAGGGGATGTGGAAGCAAAGGAAGAGCTGAAGTCGGCATAAAATTAGCTTTTGAGTTCTGTGTACAGCGTAGCATACCTGCTTTTTAAAGTAAGAAGCGTCTTTATCCCTTGTGGAAGAGCCTTGCTGACAGCAAGGGGTGTCAAAATCATCCCCCAGAAGCCATTCTTGCCCAAGAGCTCAGCACTGGCAAGCAGGCAGCTGCTGCAGCTCCACTGGTGAACCATGTTGTCGGCAAGGTCTCTGCAGGTAGCAAATGTCCCATTTTAAGAAATGGGCCAGGAAAAGGGAATAGTCTGGAGGAAGGGTTACGCCTCCAAGCTTGCTGTGATGTTTGACTCAGCGGGAACTATTGGAGTGCTGGCTTTGTCTGGCTGGCGAGATGCTTTGGATAGTAACAGGATTTGTGCATAGTGACAAAAATTTAGTTCAAGAGCCGTTCCTTGTCTAAGGTCTTCCCACTTCTCTCTTACTTTTTTCTCATCTAGCGGGGGGGGTCTCCCACCTTATCTGTATTCATTGCAGAATTGGCTTTGGCAATGGCATGATCATTTTAGCAGAAGTATGACTGCTCAGGATAGAATTTTCTGGGTGTTCCTCTTCAATTTTAAATCACAAGTTTCTGAGAATAAAAAAAAAAAAAAAAGGGAAAGCAGGCTTTTCTTCCTCAGAATATTTTGATAGCAGTTTCACAGAGGATTGCCCCTTGTGTGAACATTCGCATGGCAAAGTTGATTTGAGAAACTTCTAACCCGTCTTGCTCTTTCCCCTTACTGTATCCTTCCTTCAGTTGGTCCCGTACAGTTCTCTGAGAAGCAATGATATGAGTAAGGTCACTGAAATAGTCTGGATTTAGAAAAAAGAACAAAAACAAAACAAAAGAAAATGTCTGTGTAGTACCTTGCTTGTTCTGGAGCGGGAGGTAATTTCTGACAAGTGAACTATTAGTTTCCATATAGAAATATGCTAGGAGAGAATGGATGAGATCCTGAAGCTAAAGTTTACAGTGACTGCCATTCTAAGTCTTTGTGGATATTTCCCTTCATAAATCCTTCAGTTATGCTTAGAGAAATGCAGAGCACTCCCAGTTGTACCTAAAGGCAGCAGGAGCCATAGTTTGATGCTCTTAACACCGCAAAACACTGACAGGCCACTGGAAACTCTGGTTGAGCACAAAAAATTACTGCATCATTTTAAGCAATGTTGAATCCTACACTTCATGAGATCAATAATAAGAACAGAGGTACTAATTATGAAGAGGGCCATGTCAAAGGGCCTGATACCCACAGCTTCTAGAAGCCTGTGAATGACAAACATTTAAGAGAAGATTTATATATAGAACGACAGAAAAAGAGGGGGACATTGAGCTAAAATAGATAATTATTATGTGCATCCTGGGAAAAAATATTTGGAATAAAGCCAATTATCATCTGTTTGTGTATGTTAAAGGCACAGGCACAACTGCTTTCCTTTCAGTGGAAGGTTTGAGTGATTGCCTGAATGAAAGAAGGAAGTGCTAACTTTACACAAAAGTAAGTCTCAATATTGTAATTGACAACTCCGCAGAAGTTTAATAACCCAGTAAAAAATATTGACCTTTGCAAGAATGGTTCCATCTTGACTAAAGCAGTATATTAGAAAATGCACAATTCACTCATTATTTATAAGTTTTCTTATGCTGAAAGGATCTAACTTCACAAATAAGGTTTAGTTGCTGGTTTTAGAGAAAAAATACCTGGTTTAATTATTGTTATAATACATGATTGAGAAAATGTTATGAGTAGCTTCATATGAGGTGGAGAAAGAAGCCCTTCCATCTCCCTTAAGTGAATTATCAGGAAACTTTGGAAATAAATAATGAAACAGCTGTATCTATTTAAATTAATCCATAGGATTATTGATTATTGAGGACTGCCATCTTCATAAGTGTTGATTACCTCTCTCAAGGAAATTGATTTTTGCTATCCAATGCTGTCACATTAGTTAATGTATTAAAACTGAGGCTGTTTACTCAGTTTGGGAATATAATATAGAAAACTACATGAGTACAGTGCTCTCTTGAAGATCAAATTCTGCATGCAAAGGATGTTGGCCCAATATTTCATTGCCCTTCACAGAGATGGGAAAGGGCTAAACCACAAGAGAAAAAGGGATTACTGTTTTTACAGCACACAGATCATCTTCTATCCCCCTATACAAGTCAAAATGGCTTTGCTATAGCTATAAGAAAACCCTACTAGAGACAGATGACCTTTGTAAATTCAGATGGCTTAAGGCTGATCCATCCAAGGTAGCTCTTTCTATAGCGATACAGTTTGTTAGTGTTCTAAAACAAAACAGCAGCAGCTGTCCTTCATGGCTATATTGATGCTACCATCAGGTCCTAGAACAGGGAAGTTACTTCAGAATCAGGTGGAGGATGAACCATGATGTTCACTGTTGGTTGGGCAAGTTGTTTTGACCTGAATGAATGGACCAGCCATTCAGCTCATTCCTTTGAATTTTGATTTAAAGAGATCCTTGGGTTGGAGCAAAGTGTCACAGATGTTAGTGGACAATCACCTATGTGGAGCAGATGACAGGACTGTGGTTATAAAATGGCGTATCTCATGCAATTTGAAGATGTGACTGACAAGTGCTTTTGCAAACAGCTTGTGACTCAACTTCAGCCATGCAAAATGTAAACTTAGAATTTATATAAATGCACTGTATACAAATACCAGAAATCTCAAAGTCCTACATTACTTAAAAAGGAAATGCCTCTGTGAAGCCACCACTGCTTTCAAAGGGTTTTGTTATCTAAGCCAAATGCAAAGCAGCTCTTTTTATCTTCAGAGCACTCTATGCATATTAATTCATTCCTAAAACATCTTTGCAAAATGGGTACTGTTATCTCTCACCTACAGATAGACAAATTTAGACTGTGTTGTGGAAAAACATCAACACTCAACAAAATGAGCCAAGTTTCTTTACATATCACACTTCACCTCTCCATGTACATCCACCCTGCACACACACTGGAGTACCAAAGTGGTTCTAGATGCAGTAACTAGGTGCTCTTACCAAGGTGAGTTATTTAGTCCATGTGGTACATAACCTGCTCCAGAACCTGCAGAGCTCAAGTACTTGAGTTGGTTCAGAGCTCATTCTATTCTTCTGCAGTGCTTGGTATTAGTAGATCCTGTCTATAAATAGCTGAGGTTTAACATCCACTTTCTGGTTTTAATTTCCTTAGGTCCATGCCCTCCTTCTGACTGTCTGCCAGGCCCATAAACCAAAAAGGCAATTTGACTCACTAGGCCATGAAGAAAACATTGCCTAAACATGGGAAAACTTTCCTGCCCTCAACAATGTTAGCTCAGTAAAATATAAATGTTCTTTTTGTGGTAGAGAACTTGGATTTCCTTTAAAGTGACTACATCCTTTTAAAGACTGTGTTCAAACTCGTGAATACTAATCTGCAATAGAGGCCAAATTAAAATTCTGGAGTTTCTGAAGTTTCAGACTCTTCATCTATGCAATTGTGCTTAGTGCTATTTAAGCTTGAATATAAGAGCACAGCACATTTCAGTATGACAAAATTACGGCCATTTGCAGTGCATAAATATACTGTAAAGCTTGCTTGAAGTACTGAGTTCCAAAATTAGACAATGTTAGATCTCTGGAGGTAAAAATGCATTTTAAAAATTATAAATATGAATGGAATGCTATTTTTGAGATTCAGGATACCAGAGTGAGTTTAAGTGGAACAGGAGCAGCATTTATATCCTTTTCACAGCCTTTGCTCCAAATAATCACGTTTCAGCCCAGAAAGATCCAAGGGAGTCTGTGGAATGCGGAACAGAATAAAGTGAAATAAGGGTGGATGAAGCTAACTTAGAGGACTCTGCAAATGCTGCAACAGCTTTGAAGTCTCTCTGTTTTAAGTCACTATAAATTATTGAGAAGCACACTGAAACTCCTGTGCATGTACCATATGCCTCATTAGAAGCAATCTTAAGTATGTGACAGCTCGGTTTATACAATAAGGAAAAGAAACGAAGTCAAGGGAGTACTGCAATATTGAGACTGGTATATTCTCTTCTAGAGCTGGAAGTAATGATTACACATTTCTTTTTGCAACATGCTTTATCAGCCCGTTGCTCTCCAGATGTGTATTTGTTAAGGAGAGAATCAAAACATTTTACTTTACTGTTTAGATAAACATTCATAGAGAGACAATGGTAAATATTTAATGTATACTGTACCTTAGCAGTACATGGCTCTTTTAAAAAAAGTATATTCCCATATGTCATAGCAGCAATGAAAGAGAGCAGAGCTCTGGCTAGGCATGGGGAATAAATGCAAAGCAATGGCAAAGAGCACTTCATTTCATGGTCACACATTTCCATGAGAATGGAGCCCCTGCTCCCATCTGCAGCCCTTCCTGGAGCTTGTGAACCCTGTGTAAGGAACATACCAGAGGAACAGCTCATAGCAGCTACCAGCATCTTCCACACAAGCTGTCATCTTTTTACCAGGAGTCACTAAGAACTGTCCCATCACTTAACCGGTCACAGGTCCCCCTGGGAAAAGGGAGAAGCTGCAGGGCCTGGAAGAGAAGGTGGCTGGGAGCTGGTTGCTGCCACCATCAGCAGATTAGCACAGCCCACTTCCAGCTCCCCAGTGGCCCCTGGGAAAGGCACACTAAGGATCTCACTGGCACATACTTTCCTGTCAGACCACAAGGAACCTGTAGGCCATATTAGGAGCAGCTTTGCCTAATTTAAACAATTTTCAAGTTAATTGATCTGGCAAAAAATCTAGAAAGACTGTTGAGTTCAGATGTGTGGTACACCTAAAAGAGTTGTCACTCTTGCCCTGAGAATCAGACTCCACTACAATGTCTCAAATGGGGAGCTTAGACCATGGCTTTTAAACTTTTTTCATACTGGCTGTTGGTTTTCACTGCAGAAGGAAAGAAGAAACAGGAGGAGAGTAGAACACTTTCTCCAGCATAGCTTTCTTTGTCTCTCCTTTTTACTAACATGACCTTATGGAAAGTTGTTTTCAACTGTAGTTAATCCAAATCAAAGCCAAAGCACTGTTGCTAATGGCATCTAAATGTCTGACATTAATTGGATAGTGGGAAACGTATTTCATTAACCTGTGGTGGTGATAATGAAGAATATTCAGACTTCTAAAAGCAATCAGTCTTTGTTAAATTAATGTCATTCTGAAAGACTTATCTAACAAAACTGATTAAATAGCAATTACTCCCTCTAAGCAGCAATCCTTCAGGAAAAATAAGGGATATGTGTGATAGCTTTATCTCAACACAATTTCAATTAGTTCTAAGAATTTGCGTGCAACAGATAAAATGCTTCTGTGTGGAAAAAAAAGGGGGTAAGACAACATTAACATTGAGGCAGTATATAGCAGGAATGATTTTTCCATTGGTTTTTCATAGTTGTGGAGCTACGTGTTAGCATTCATCTGTAGGTCTTCTGTGTAATGAGAGAAATCCTGGGTGTAGGGAATATAAATGGGATTCTTTCTTACAGTAGCTGGGAGTGGACAAAACCAACTGCTGGGTAGTCCCCATAACTATCTTTGATAGGGCCCAAACTAACAACATGGAGAAACATTAAACGCCACAATGTTCCTTCTTACACAGCCAAGCAAGAAAAAAACCAGAAACTGTATTACAAATATTATTGTCTGGGTGAAAAGAAATTGCCATGGGTTTTCAACTGATGGCTACCTACTCATCCTTTTTTTGTTCTAGCAGTTAATACAAAGGATTTGTGTAACCACCTCTGGACTGCTTGTGATCAGTCACTTCTGATGTTTGACCCATAATTCACGCTGTTGACCCTGCAGCTCCTTCTCATGGGGAAGTAAAGCCATTCCTAAGATATGGTGAGTTCTAGACTTTTTGATGCGGGGTAAGTAACAAAAGAGTTGGGTGCATTTTTGGGTGTAAGCCAGCAAAATGCTATAAAGTCAGGGCCGCCTCCCTGTTCTGACACACACACACTAGGTGCTGCACAGGGAACAAGCATCAGGCTTGAGTCACACTCGTCTTTGTAAGCCACTCCCCAGGCTAAGAAGCCAGAGTCTGCAGCCCCGAGCTCCGTGTTTGCCTGCAAATTTAGCTGAGGTTAAGTCTCTGCCTCACATTTGCTTGTTTACTCTGGGTATCTCTGTTGCACACACACTGCAGTTGCTTTGTGCATATTAACTGCTGCTGCCATAGGAAGAGACTTTTCATATGAAACGTCCAGGAGGGCCTGAGATGAGTGATATTCTTCTCTAATTAGTATCCTACTCTATCTTTTGTTATATCAGGTCTTGTTCTTCATTATATGTCCCTGATGGCAGAACTGGTTTGTGGGTTATACCATATGCAGTAGACAGATTCAAAAGGTATAATGATCTGTACTCTAATTTAGACTGGACTTGGCTTGGTTAGATATGTATTTAAGTATGGATTTTCTATATTATAAGCTGCATTTTCATTCTAGTTTTTATTTGGAGTTTCATATCAAACAGAGAATATAATTTTTCTCTCAGACCTCTGAGAAAGTACCATCCGAGTCAGCTCTAAACAAGCTACTCTAAATAAGCTAATGTTTCTAATGTTTAGAAAAATTATACGTGTATTTTTGTTAGCTGCTGAGTTCATGCATCTTATTTCTCAGGGTCCTGTAGATTAATGTGCTAAAAATATGTTACTACAGAGATTTACTGTGCGGTACAGCACAAGGTAGTACTGAGAACCACTGAAGCTAGAGTCCACAAACTGAATCCAGGGACAGATTTATTGTGCAACCAAGAAGAAAATAAAGTTATTACCCAGGAGAAATCAAGAAACTTGACCAGAGGCAACAACAGAAACACTCTCACTCAAGGCGTAGTCAAAATCAAGTCTTTTGAAGGCTGTTTCCATTAGAAGAAAAAGTTAATACAAAGAGGTTTACTGGAGGAACAATGGTTTACATACAAAGTGAAGCATTTGTTTTCTCACAAAGTAAACAAAGATTGTCTGTAAAGTCCTATTTCCTTGAATCCTTTTGGGCTCCAGCAGCATGAGTGCTTGCAAGCCTTTCACATGTCAGAACTGCTCTTTCAACTTTTTCTTGAGGCTAAACCTTGCCAGCTGTTCTTGCCTTACTTCTACACCTCTGTGTGCTTCTGTAGGGTTCCTGTTGTTCCTCTCACATGCAAATAGGTATAATTAAATCAAGGCTCCACCACTGCATTTCTCACGACTCCCACAGAAAACTGTGGAGCCACATGGCCCAGCTATTGCCCACACTTGAATGGGTTAGCTGTGGCTTACTGGTTACCTCAGTTACCATTCTACAGAGGGGTATGTAACTCTTCCCACACTTCACCTAGGATGGGAGGTGTGCTGCAAGGCTTTTATTCCAGCAGTGTCATTTTCTGACCTTCATGTATTTTAAGCAGTTTTGGCAGCACTAGTCTACATTTAAGCTTATTTTTCTCTTCTCAGATCCCTTCTCCAGTTATTACACTATTTTAAAATCATTTAGGGTGAGATTTTCCAAGACAATATCTAACTCAGATTGACTTTTTACACTTAGAAAAAAATATTTATCCTCTTGCTGACATTGTCAAAAGACTCTTTGTCTCTGCCAGGAGATGGAGAACAAGAGAGACTGAGAGCAGTGCATAAAGAAGGAGGAAGGGCATGCCAGAAGGGGCAGCGGGCTGTTACCCTGTTAAAGCAGGCAGAACGGATGCGTTGCTGGTGCACAGCAGTTCAGAACCAGCTTGAACCAGCTGCTCCAGGTCTGTGCCATAACTAACCAAAAAGAAGGGAGACAATTAGCTACTCTGAGAAGCCTGTACTGAACTGCAGTGTACAAATGCTCTAAAATTACCATGAATTTACTGACTGTGTGAATTTCTTTTATCGCAGGCTGTCACCTCACTGCTTTAAATATATCAGTGTGCTTCAGGAGGATTTTCTCAAGAAAATGAGCTTTTGTGACAAATCTCCTGATACCACAGGGTTGTCATGGTTCTCTTTTCTGAGGTCACCTTTATTTTCCAGAGTGACGTTGTAATAAGTTATGCTCACTCACTGATAACATCACAGAAAAATTAACATAGTTCCAAGTATTTAGTTGGGATTTGTAGGGTGTGTGCATTTGCCCTTGATTCCTTAGATGTTTTCTTTCCAGGAGCAGAACTCTATGTTTAAAGAGGCAAGTATGAAGTTAAATAATAAGTGCTAATTATGGCTGGCTAAAGATTGGCAGTTGAGCAACCAGCTAATATTTGGGTTAATCTCAGTCTTGGATTTTCAGTCTTACTCTCTTTCCCATAAACTAACATTTCATATTTTATTACTGTATTGACATCTTGGATAACTTCACAGGACAATCACTTCATCCTGTAATACTTCATTTTTCTACCCTTTCAAGAGAGGCTGATAACTCCTCCATGGTGAAGTGCTTTGAGAATTATTAATGAGAGGTTCTCTGCCTCTCTTGCTCTCCCCTTGTTTAAACTGGTACCACTAAAGATTACTCAGTACTAGAATTGGTCTGAGTCCAGAGGAAGATTTAAATGCACACCAGTGTTCAGGAAGAAGACTTTTATCTTAATGAGTTGATGACTGATCCTTGGTTCACATCCACGAACAATACATAGGCAAATTTTACAAGAATCTCTAGCTCGTTGCAATAAAGTCAGCAGGTACTATGCTCTTCATAACATAAGTATATTCATGTCCATACACCCAGACCAGGTGACTGAAGTCAGGAAATAAATCAGTATTTTATCTCTGAGTCACTGCTTTTTTGTATGTTTGCAAAAGTAAAACCTAGTATTTGCAATTGCAAGCACAGAAGTAAAATCCAGGAGGTGATCTGTGTAACTCATTTTTAGTGGGAAATGTAAAGGGAAAGCTCTAAGATACCAACACTCTTCTGGAAGAGAATGATTTCACAAAGAGACCGAGACAGTGAGGTCCCTGGCATGTGGTGCAGATGTTCCCGCTACACCAGTTCCCCTCCTGCCCCATGCTCGCTGCTGACCTGCTCTCTAACACTGAAAGCAGAAGACCCTCTCATTTGACTTCCGCCTCATGATCCTTTGCTGCTGCATGTGTGGTATTGATGGCACCAAAGTGGCCTCTCTCTGCTGCTGTGCTTCCCGAGGGTCAGACACAGCTGGTGCTTCACACAGGTGGTCCCCTGACATCAGGACGAAGTGTGCTACCATCAGATCCTGCATGCCAAGAAAGCCCATTGGAAAGGACTCAGCAGGAGAGTTTCACACTGTAGCACAGGACTCTGGAAGAAAGTGATGTCCTATGATTGTGGTTCTCTCATGCAGATGTGGCCTAGTTCCACGCATGGCTCCATGATGTCATGCTAACAAAAGGTATTCTCATCCCTCGGGAGACAAGGAAGATGCAAAGTCAGCAGCTTGCCTGGGAAGTCCATAAAATCTTATTACTGAAGACATAAGAGCAGCTGTATGGGTCAAATAAAAAGTCTCTCACCCAATTCCTGTCTCTGACAGCAGCCAAAAAAAGACATGAGAGCAGGCAAGTGCAGAGAGATACGTGCAGAATATTCTTTCAGATCCCAGCAATTTGTGGCTTCCTGGGAACTAAAGGTTGTGTTGGCCCATTGCCAATGGGAGAACCTCTCTGGAGTGAGGCTGACTGTGCTCCTTTTGTGAAAAAGTCCTCCAGGTATGGCTGATGGCAAATGAGGCAGCATGTTACAAAACAAGAGACCGTTTTTTAAAAGAAGTCCTAAAACCTGGGGTTTCCAAAGCCCAGGAAATCCCTGTGTAGTGGGAACACCACTTCTCAACTGGTTTGCCTCTAACTGCACCACATGAAGCTCCCTGAACAGATTCCCTGTTCTGCCTCTAAATGTCACGTTTCAGTTAAGCAGGTAAATAGGTGCTTTTGGACACTCTCGCTGTATAAATGAACCTAATCCCAGGTCTCACAGCAGCATAGCCTTCTGATGGCCTTTCACAGTTAATTAACTCAGTTAATTAATCACTGATTAAAATTTAGAGAGAGGCAACAGCTTTGGCCTGAATAAACCATTTTAGCTGGAATTGTTATCGATGAAAGTAATGCAGCTCCATCCCTGGCATCAAAACTCACTTTTAAGTGCTAGGTGCCTTTGAGAATTTTCTTGTTGGAAGAGAGGGACTGTATTACAGCCAGCTTCTTTTATTTACACTGATGAATGTTACAGGAACGGGGCCTCCCCTTCCAGGGAAGGCATTTCAGAGGAGAGCAGTGTACGAACACAGTGAGGCTGTGTGTGAGCGGTGGGCAGCAGGGTCAGCCAGGGGCCCAGACAGCCGGGCCGGAGTGGGGGCCGGCGAGGCTCAGCATCAGCCGGGAGGAAGCAGAGCAGGTGCGGTGCCCACGGCAGCCACTTCCCCGCGCGGGCCGTGGGAGGAACTTGGGCCGCGGAACACCCGGCTGCTGGGAAGTTGCCGCGCCAGGGACGGGCGGCAAAGGGCTCGGGTTCGCCGTGTCGGCAGGTAGCGCGGGGCAGGGCGGCGGAAGGAGGCGCCCGGCCAGGTGCGGGCGGGAGGGGAGGGGCGGGGAGCAGCGGGGCAGGTGAGGGGCCGGCGCGGGAGGCGGCCGGAGGTGCGGTTGAGGAAGGTGGTGGGCGCTGCCGTCGGGGCTATGCCGGCCCTGCCACCCCCGGTGGGTTGCTGAGGACATCACGGTTTCTCCCTCGCTCACTCTGTCTCTCTCCGTCTCTCCCCTGCCCCGAGGATGAGCGGAGCCGAGGGCGCGCACTTCAGGCGGGCGGCTATCCGCAGGAAATCCAACCCCGCTGCCCTGGCCGCCGCCGCCTCCTCCAATGGAGCAGCGCCGACCTGGCCCACGAAGCCCCCCGCCTGGAGGAAGCCCGCAGGTAACGGCCCGAAAGGTTCCTTCGGCCCCCGGGCGCTCCTCCGGCACCGCCGTCAGCCCGGGCGTACGGGTCGGCGCCGCAGCGCTGCCGGGGAGCGAGGAAGCACTTCGCTGTCGGGCGGGGGAACTCGAGGGGTGCTGGCGGGCAGGACCGGGGCCGGCTTGCCCCGGGGGGTTCGGGGAAGGCGGCAGGGCCGTCCTGCCCCGGGTCACTCTGCCGTGCGGGTTTGGTGTGGGCTGACTCCAGCGTGGAGGTACCAGCGGCGTGTTCGCCTGGCCGCGGGCGGTTCATGTAAATAAAAGGTTGTGTTTCCTTATCGAAATTATGGAAGAATCGCTTCGTGAGTTTGTGCCGTACGTGCCTGTGCGGTGAAGCTGGCGGCTTCCAGGGGGACCCCGCGGGGGGCCGTGGCGGCTGCAGAAGGCACCTCTCTGAAGGCTGGGCTGGGTTTGGGGGGAGCCCGCGGTGCCCTCGGAGCCGGTGGCGGCCGCAGCTCGGCTCAAACCCTCCATCTCCACCTCGGCACGAAATGTTCCGAAATTGTACTTTTGACAGCTTTTAGACTGGCAGGAAAGCCGTCTCCCTTCTCCTGCTCCTCACACCTGCCCCTCCCTTCCCGGTGCCTCTTTCTTTGCCCCCTTCATCAAAACACTCGTTAGACTTGTTTGACGCGTTATGCTCCAGAAGGCAGCTGCTGCGAAATCGATGCAGTAATATTAAAAGGGGCGGTTAGCTTAGGCTGGTTATCTCTGTTCCCTTGGCCATGCTGTAAAAATAAGCTGTTATAAAATCCAACCTTCAGAGCGTTGTCACTCATGAGCAAGTTAAGGCACACAGCCATTGGTCCATCTAAACCTGGTGACTCTGTGATGTGACAACAGGTGTGATGTGCTGTGATGACGTTTGTGGTGTCACAGCAGCTTGGTTTTATGGATATGGAAAGACAAAGTGGATAAAGTAAAGCTTGAAACCTCTGACATGTGCGTATTATAAAGTTGGGATTGTTGATATATCAAATATAAGGACAGGATGTTTTGCATCGGGACTGTTTTTTCACAAATTCCTGGTTAAGAGGCCTGCTTAATTTCTTAATGAGTATGCACAGATAAGAACAGACTATCATGATGCTGGTCATAGTATGCTTTGTTTTAGCTTTAAAATGTAGTGACTTTCAATATGTACATGAACTCACATTTATTTGTGGTGGGATTTATTTTTTTTTCCAAGGCTCTACTTCCATGTTTACATCAGGAAAGAGGAATTGGCAACTATATTTGTAATATGTAGACTTAGTGGATTTCATTCTCCTCTAATAGAGCTACGCTTCCAACAGGGAATCATAATTCACCCTGTGTTTTCTGTTACAGTTTCTACTTTAGTTTCATTAGGCTTCTGCAGTTGCTCACTGTTACCATAGGCTCCTGGGTAGCAGTTTCACATTCATCTACAATCTTCTATTGTTGCTATTTTCATTTGTGCACACACCAGCTCCACTGGGTGACTTTTATTTACTAAATACATGTACATTGCATAGCTTTTCAGTGTGAGCATTGTTCTTGTAGCTTTTGAATGGCAGAAAGGTTGTGAGGGCCATGATAAGTGCAGTGTGCTGCTTACCGAATGTCCCTGCACTGCAAAAACCAACTTTATAGTACTTTGTTGCATCATGATGGTTAAATATGATAGCCATCTGAAAACCTCAAAATTAAGATAAGAATATGAATCCCGAATATGTGGGAAATAAAAGGGATGCTGGGTGATGATTTTAGACTTATGTAGGTACATAACTACTTCCTTTTTTAATTCATAATCCATTTGTCCTGGAAAAGGAGGTGGAGAAATGTAGTGTGTACAATTTCTTTTCTTCTAGTAGGACTTTGACTCCCTGTTTGCTCCTCCCATTGGCAGAAGCCGCTGTGGCATGTGCTCCAGCATTTTATAATCCCAGCACAGCTCTGTGGCCTCCCTCTCTGTTCTTTGTAGTCAGAATGTGACTGCTTGCTTCTGTTGCTGACAAAAGGTGATCAGACAGCCTTGATTCTGCAAGTATAAATTTTAATCCCCAGGTGCAACATAAAGCTGTTTTTCTCTCTATCAAAAAAAAAAAAAATTAAAAAAAAAAAAGCAGGCATTTACACTTTTCTGGTTTACAGGGGTTTTCTAATGCAGGAGTAAGCCTTTGATCCCCTTGAAAACTTAGGGAAAAGGAAAAGTTAGTTTAGCCTATGTTATCTGCAATCCTCATCTCTTCCAAGTGTTGTGATATATGCAAGTTACCTACGCTACTGCTTGGGGACAGGACTGGTGATTGTTTCAGATCTGTATCTGGAAAGTAAATGGAGAAACTAGTTGTACTACATGAGCTATATTTGCTTATAAATGCATTAGAAAAACAAAATCTGGTTTATGTATATGGGAGGCATATTGGAACTTTTCTTGGACTAGTAAATTACGTGTTAATTAGTGCAAAGAGTTAGTAAGTCCTGTTATAACACCTGTACACTCAGTAGTTTCCCAACAGCCTTTGCCAGTAGCCTGATGAAGTAAAGAATGTCACAGGTTTACTATGCTAGGAGGCAGAAGATCAGGGTCTATTTCCATTTTTGATGGTGTTTGAAAACATTTCCAATGCTGAAATGGGCTACTTAAGGTTTCCACTACAGCTTCAGGCTTTTGTTCTGTGTTGCAATCTAAGTGTCTGACTTCCAATAAAAAATTCTTTCTTTCTTCAGTACGCTATAGTCCAAGTCATTCAGGTTCATTGTCATGTGCAAAACTGCAACTGAATTTTCTTAACACCTGAGTTTGAAAAAGCTTGGTGTGTTTACCTACAGGACAAAGCCAAAATTATTTCCTATTAGAAGTTGACATTAATTCAAAGGTTTGGACAAAGGAGTACTTGAATCTTCAGAGATGCTTTGAAATAGCTGGAAAATGTCAATGCTGATACCTGGAGACAGTTTAGAGAAGAGCATTCAGTGAAGTAGCATGATTAATAATATGTTTTTGAAGTGAATAACTAATGGGGAATTGGTGTCGTCCCCCCCCCCCCCCTTTTTTTTTTCCCCTGCCAAATTAGAATTCAGAGTCAATACTAACTCAAATCTTTGCTTCAAATGCACATATCCATGTTAACTCAAAATCAGCTATCTGCAAAGGAGCAGGTATAGGCTACTTCTTGCTTGTTCAGCACCTTTCACAAGCCAAGAACTCAGCAAAGTGTAAGTGTGGTAGTACTTTGATTCTGCATGGGATTAAGCTATCCTAGAAGGTTGTATCTGCACTTAGTCATCTTGATTTTGCTCTGAAGACTAGCTCAGAACACAAAAGCACAGTAGCTCACTTCCAGAGCAAGAAAAACCTTCTTCCTGCCATCAGTACAGTCACCTCTGTCCTTATTGCCCATAGACTAGGTTGACTTCTGTGCCATTCAAATCCTGCACCGGTTCCTTGGCTTTGTTCACTTAAGTGCAAATTTATAGCCTTTCTGGATGGTTTTCTCCTGTTCTCTTTATTTTCCCTAAATATATGTCTGCTGGCACTGTACAGTATATTGGCAGTCTCAAACATTGCAGTGTGCTTCTTAGGGACCTGAGGTAATTTGCATTCAGGACAGCATTCACTGCAGCAAGGTGTCTGCAAACACTGACAAGAAAGAAAAAAAAAAAGTGCCCTGCTGCTACTGTAGTATCTCTGCCTGTTAAGTGGATATGATTTTATGGGATTGTGTTAACAAAACTTCACTAGTCTTTTGGGTTTCCACCTTGCAGTGGGAGATAGCTAAATGAGACTCTGTGCTGCTCTAGTCCATGAAAAGTGTCTTCATTGTTCAGGGATTTGTTCTTTAAAATCTAGAACAACAACTGTGCCCTGTCTGATAGTTTTTCATTGTTGCTTTTGTTTTATTTTTTTAAAATAATGAACTCTGGACTTATTCTCCTTGCTCCTGGCTTTGTGTTACTTGCTGTGTTTTGTTGACTGGACTGCAGTGGTTGAAAATGTGGTTGCTATATAGTGTGTTCAGGGAAAACCTATGTGATCATTAGGGCTAATCTAAGCAGTGATTGGAATCTGTTGATACATTAGAAACCACTGCAAAGGAAAACTGGTTGCCTTACGTGCATTCCTGGTGAATGCAGGGGTTTTGAAATTTTTCTGGAGTTCAGATTTATCAAGAAGAGCTGGTAACTTAAAAATGCTGAGAGAGGAAGGTTGAGTATGTAGGAAACTGTTTCTAAATATTCCTCTCCCTTCAAAAATGAGGGAAAGTAAAGTATACAAAATTGCTTAATGTAGAACTTGCATGAAAATGCATTTTCCTGTCTATTATTAGAGGGCTTCCTGTTTCTGTGGGCCATATTAATCCCTTGTGCCTCCTATTGAAGCAAATATGTTGAAAGTGCCAGGAAATGGAACTTGGCTTCCTGAATATAATTTTATTGTTTTCTCATTCCTTTCTTCCCTCGATTCTCCTCCAAATATTTAGGATCAAAATAATCTCTTTAAAGCCATTAAGAGTGTACTGTTTCATTCAGGGACTGAAGAAATTTGTATGTGTTTCTTGGGTTGGCTGGGTGTGTCTATTTAGCCCTTGCTGAACAATGTCTACTTTACCCAGTAATTGTTGTTGCTCTTGTAATACTGGTGATTAGGATGGTGATTTCCGTAAATAAATGAGAATCTGTATTCACTGCTTGACTTGCTAGGGACGAGACACAAATGGTTGCAAGTAAATATTACAATTTGACACGGTTTTGCTGAAAATAACTTAAGTCTGCTCCTTGCTGGAAGATCTCCTCTACTCTGGGAGTGCGAAATTGCAGACATACTGGTTAATGCCATTCCTAAAATGCTTTTGGGCATAGCTGAAATTGGGAAAGTAAGAGTTTGCACACACAATACAAAATAGCTTGTTGTACGAAATTGCAGGAGCAGGTTGCAGGAGAAATTAATAAAACACATTGGGGACATTTCTAGATCGGAAGAGGAGAGCTTGCTTGAGGAATGTGTTACTTTTGGGCTACCAGTAAAACACAAGTATTGACAAAGGAAGCTGTTCATAAAAAAAAAAAAAAAAAGAAAGATAGTTGTGATTTGCTCCTGGCTATTATTGTGTCCCCTGTCTGTCAGTATCTGTGCCGCTTAAAACTGCGGTTCTCAGACTTTTCACATACTTCTTGAGTTGTGGTGAGGGACTATCTCACCTCCCAGCATTTTAGACAAAACCTTGTTCATCACTGGGCAGTCCTTGATGCTGTTTGTCAGTATGTTTCGGGTACGATACGATCTGTGATAATAAAGCACTCTAACTGCTGTATTTTGCACTGTTATGTCTTAAAGTAGTTTTATGCATTTGCCGGATAAGACAAATTATCTTCCCAGGATGAAGGATTTGGAAGAGGGAAAGGAAAAACATGAAGAAAGCAAACTTTAATATAAGATACTTGTGGGCTTTTTCCTCTAGTTTTGTTAATGCTCGGAGGGTTTTCTTCAAAATGTTATTGTCAATCTGACATTTTGATCAGATTACTGACTGCAAATCTCATAGCTGGGGGTCCTTTTTCTATGAGGGGAAAAAATGGCTTTCTCTTCTAGTATGGGATACTGTATATAAAATCTCTCCTGAATATAAAGTGATCCAAGATGAATAATATACTTAAATGACCAGAATGATCCCTTCCATCATGTTAAATCTATGAATAAACTTTGCCTCCAGCTCTTGGTAGTCAAAACATTTTAATCAAATGTGGAGCTGTTGTTGGCAGGTTGATATATTCAGGCTGTTATCAACAACCCCCTGTACTTCTGTCAAGGGGAGAGAGAATTCTGTTTAGAGAGGGTATCCCAAGAGCAGTAACTTTGTCAATAAACCAAGCAAGTAAAAGAAGGAATTTGGAAGAGGAATTTTGAATAGTTTCTTCCACTAGATACCTTGGAAGTAGCATTTTAACAGAGATGGTTTTAGCAGAAAAAAAATGACTTTTGAAATTAATATAGGGAAGGGAGGATGCAGCTTTGTTGAAATGCTGGCGAACCAAGTAAAAATCAGAGATGTGGTCCCAGCGCATAAATACCCACCAGTAAAGTGCATATCAGAAGATACACGGAAATGGGTAAAAGCAGAAGAGGTGAAAAATTAAACAGCTACACTAGTTTGCAAAGCCAGAGGTGTAGAGACGTATTTTTAATGAGTTTCAGAGCAATCTGTTGCCTCTGATTACACTGAAACCCAATAAAATGGAGCATAAAATGGCTTAAAATTGGAGAGAAAAAAACCCCACTGAGTAGAAGGTAGGGCAGAGCATGAAATAGTGTTAGTTACTATGTATTAATGCTAAGCATGTCACAGATCTTACTGTAACATAAGTTAAATAGCCTGCAAAGAAGGAAAAATATGGTGGAACTGTAATGTGAGATGTGAAATCTTGATTTCTCAATGATAGCCTTGCACCAGAGATGACAATGCAGCTGACTTACAAGTCTAGCCTTCTCCTTGCAAGTAACTGCAAGGCACTTGCCCTTCTCTCTCAAACAGGTGTGCCCAGATGGAGATGAGGATCGGGGAGGAAAATAAGGTGACACGGGATTAAAACTAATTCTGACCGATTCGGTGGCTCGATTCCTATTGGTCTTTTTAAAGATGTGGCTTTCTATTAGTTGAGCCTGGGATGTTTCCGTGCTAGGCTTTTGGTTCTGTTGGTCGCAGCTGGGACCGAGCCCTCCCAGTAGGAACTTGCAGTTACTGTGATGGCACCCAGCTTGGTACCCATATGATTACATTGTAACTTTGTCCAGCTCATGCATACTTGAAACCTGTGGATTCCAAGCTGCCCGTGAGCACTAGTGCTGCTGAACCAGGGTTGCTGGTGGCCCCACTGCTTGTGGCTGTCCTGGGCCCTGGTTTAGTGCTCCATGCTCTCTCTTGGATCAGCTGGATTCATAAATGGGGCTTCTGTATGATCTCTTTGGGGACTTCGTGGCACACAAAGCAAAAGTCAGTAGAGGAGTTTCGAACTGCATCTTTGTATGTCTTCTGTTTCTGTGGAGCATGAGAGGCCTCGATCTGGAAAACTCAAAATACGATCCTCCTGTTCATATCCAGTGGCTTCTGGAGGCAGAAGAGGCTAGGAAAGAGTGTAGAGCTCCCTGCTGCTGCTTCTGGTTCTGGCTGAGGATCCTGACCCAACTGATTGCTGTTCATTGTGGGGACTGTCTAGTCTTTAAGCTCCAACTAATACACCAGGGTAGAGAGACCTTTTATTTATTTACTTAAGGGTTGTATTGGTGGTCTTTGTCTTTGTACTAGCCTGAGGGATTCAGTTGCTTAAGCTGTTTCAGACTCCTAGGTTCTCTTCCACCATGAAACAGGTATTTTAAATAAAAAGTCAAAGCTAGGGTCTACAGCAGACTTTAAAAAAACCAAACCCCTATAAATTATTTGAATTGTAAAATTGTTAGTTTCTTTTTAAATGTTTTGTCTTGTACCAGAGGTGCTCGATGGCAACTTGCAGTGAGTAATCAGAACTTTTTTTTCCTCGTTGTTCTCACACGCCACCATTCGCTATCTTGTCTGTCATACTTCAGTTTCTTCACTGAATATTAATGTATGCGTTATTTGCATTAACATCAATAATTGAGTTAAGGAATGGAATTCACTGTCTAATTACATTCATCTTCAGCATTGCTGAATCAAACTAAAGTCACTGATATGGTAAAAAACCACACAAAAAAAGAGGTTTTAATAGAATTAAAACTTTTTTTTTCAGTTTTATGCAGTTATGCTGCTAGCCTTTTCTTCAGTTGACCCTTACCAAAATGTCCCTATCTTAATATAAGCATACTGTACATTTCTTTCCATTCAGCCTGGAACTAACTCTTATCATTCAGAAATGACATTAAATCTGCAAAGGTAGAATCCTTTTGTACTTCAACTATTCTCCTATAGGCTAGCAGTACTATAACATTCAAGAAAGTTATGGGGGATGACAGACACCTGAGGATGGTTTTCCAGAGTTCTTGGGAATCATTTTTATTTGCCCTTTGAAAGCCTATAACCTCTTCATTCTTAAACAGGAGGGCTTGTGTGTCTTTAAGACAAAAGCTTGGAAATTCTTGGGTGAAAATGTAATTCTAGTGAAGGCTTTGCAAAACACCTAATTTTTGTGGTATATATGAGAAAATGAGAATTGCTATCAGTACACAAAGTTATTCAGTATTTGTGTTTTTGCCTATTTTATTTCTAAACACAGAACTGTGATTTCTATTAAGATGCATTTTAAATATGAAAGCAAGTTGCTTCTATTTACTACAAAAAATAATCAAAATAGAAAATAAATAAAAATAATGAAAGTAGAAAATGGAGTGGTTGTTAATGCAGAAGTTTAAGATGATTTTCATCATGTTCTGGTAATCTGACCCAACTTTTGCTCTGTAATTACCTTCATGCTGTCCTGAGTTATGCATCATAATGCATCAGACAGTGTTCTTTATACCTTATTAATCTGTACGTGATCCAGTGGACAAATAAGCTCACCAGGCTTGCAAATAAAGGGCCTGCTAACACCTAAGCTGGCTGTTAACGTGCTGTTCAGAGACTGCTAAGCTAGGTGAGGTAGCAGGAGGTAATGGCATTTGTGGTTAGGTTCAATGGAAGGGCGTAAGCAAGTCAAAATGAAGCAACCCAAGTGGTTGGTTGTGCACATAATCTGTTTCTAAAGTTCCTTATATCCTTTCCTTGTCCTGTATTAAGCACAGAGGACATCTTCAGAATAACATTCCTGGCATGCATTAGAAGGGGAGAAAATAGTCCATCCTAACTGCTGTGTATAGCCAGCAGACCTGGTTAGTATTGGCATGGGCTGCTCTTGCTGTTCAACTTCAGTGTGGAGAGTTGCCCCTTTAAGTGCTTTTCTTATTTTATCTATAAAGACTGCTTGTGCCCAGGGTATATTAAAAGCTTTTTGTTCATAGAATTAAGAACAATATTAACATTGTGTGCATTAATAAAGAATTTAAAGGAACTTCAAAACCCAGATGAGTTACCTCTTCCAAGAATTTTCACAGAGCTTAAACAAATAAAGACTCTGTTCATCCTAACCGTGGGGAATTATTACTTCCTGATTTTGAACAACTGTTAACTTTTAACTGCATAATCTCTGCTTTTTCTCATATGGCCAATACCAACTGTATAATTAGTTATATAGGGGGGTCTTTTTGGTTGTTTTCAGCAAATGCAATAGAGAAATTTGTTTACCATTTTAAAATCTGAGTAATACTGGGAAGTTCGAATGCAGAACAGCACTTGTATTTTACCACCATGAATATCGTGTCCTCTTCATTATTTCCCAAATGCCATTCAGCAGTTATGTGGGACTGGGTCCTGATTAAAGCTATTCATAATTGGGTTTTGTGCCTCATGTAACTTACAGAAATGTTGAGATAGGAAAGTAATAAGTGCTAAACAAAAAAAAGAGAAAAAAGGATTAAGCAGTTTCACTCTGCATGTCTTCTTATTTCTTTATTCATTATTTGCATCAGTTAGAAAACTGAAGAGGGCTGCTCCTCCTTTCCAAGGGAAGAGCAGCATGCAACTGGAGTGCATAGTGCAGGATGGAAGCTCAGGAAGCATTGAATACCATTCCTCCTGTGCCCTAAGATAACAGGGTCTTCACTTGTCTTCTGGACACCACAGAGATCCAACAGCCCAACTCATGCCTAAATCTTAGTGTTAGTAATGATTTAATTTACTGACAGAGCAACTAGGTGGGAAGTTACATATATACAAATATACAGTGGTTTATACAAGTCAGGACTAAAGCCTATTCTATAAAATTCTTCATCAGTTGAGTGTAATAGGAATTTTGCTATGAGTCATTAGCTGTCTAAAAGAGAACTTGGTCAGGTCCTCTCTCCAGCATGGCAGAGCAGAACTGACTTCTTTTCAATAAGTTCTCTAGGTCCAACACAGAGGCAAGGATAAGAAAAGGGGCTCATCAGCACCTCAGTCAGTAATCGCATGGCTGAGATTATCTCATGGTATGATTCAGTTGAAGAATCACAGAATCACAGAATGTTAGGGGTTGGAAGGGACCTGGAAAGATCCGCTAGTCCAATGCCTCTGCCAGAGCAGGAACACCTAGAGCAGGTCACATAGGAACATATCCAGGCAGGTTTTAAATGTATTCAGAGAAGGAGACTCCACAACCCCTCTGGGCAGCCTGTTCCAGAGCTCTGTCACCCTCACAGTGAAAAAGTTTTTCCTTATGTTTCTGTGGAGCCTCTTATGCTCCAGCTTACACCCATTGCCCCTTGTCCTATCACTGGACATAACAGAGAAGGGCTGATGGAATCATATATAGAATCAAAGAATAATTTTGGTTGGAAGAGATCTTTAAGATCATCAAGTCCAACCATTAACTCAGCACTGCTAGATTGCCAATAAACCACATCCCTCAGCACATCGCTCAGGTACCTCCAGGGATGGGGAATTCCCGACTTCTCTGGGCTACCTGTTCCAGTGCTTGACAACCTGTTCTGTGAAGAAATTTTTCCTATGTCCAATTTAAACATCCCCTGGTACAACCTGAAGCCATTTCCGCTTGTCCTATCACTTGTTACTTGGGAGAACAGACTGATCCTCACCTCGCTACAACCTCCTTGCAGATAGTTGAGAACAGTAAGGTCTCTCTTCTGAGCCTTCTTTTCTCCAGGTTAAACAACCACAGTTCCCTCAGCTGTTCCACATAAAACTTACTCTCTAGACCACTCACTAGCTTTGTTACCCTTCTGTGGATCCTCTCCAACACCTCAATGTCTTTCTTGCAGTGAGGGACCCAAAACTGAACATGGTACTCAAGATGTGGCATCACTAATGTTAAGCTCAGGGGGATGAACACTTCCCTAGTCTTGCTGGCCACAGTATTGCTGATACAAGCTGGGATGCCGTTGGCCTTCTTGGCCACCTGGGCACACTGCTGGCTCATATTCAGCTGACTGTCAGTCAGTACCCCCAGTTCCTTTTCTGCGGGGCAGCTTTCCAGCCACTCTTCCTCAAGCCCATAGTGTTACCTGGGGTTTTTGTGACACAAATGCAGGACCTGGCACTTGGCCTTGTTGAATGTCATACCATTGTCCTCGGCTCATCATCCCAGCCCATGCACATCCCTCTGTAGAGCCCTCTACTTTCACGCAGATCAATAACAAAACCTCCTTTTGCTGTTAATGTACTTATAGAAATATTTTTAATTACCTTTTATGGTAGTAGCCAGATAAAGCTCTAGCTGGGCTTCAGCCTTGCTAATTTTCTCCCTGCATAGCCTCATGGAGTCTTTGGAGTCCTCCTGAGTGGAGGCCCCTTCTGCCATAGGCCTAGAAAAGGACTTTCCTCTTGTTCCTTTGTTCCAGCCAAAGCTCTCTGTTCAAACAGGCCAGTCTGTCTGTGTGAAGTTCAGAGAATAAACAGTTAAAAATAAAATATCTCCTCCTTGCTGTATCTGTGTATTTCATTTCAGTGGTAATCACCCTATTGTTTCACTCAGTGAATAGGAAATTGTTAGCTTGTGTAGGAGTAAAACTTGGTTGCAGATTTTTTGTATGTTCCTTCTTTTCTGAAGTAGAAAAAAGTTGATGTTAAACTTGCATATGATCTGTTTCTTACCTTAATTGCAATGTTTTGATTCTGTGGTTAAACAGATATTTAAGAAAATCTTTGAGGAGTAAGATATGGGCTTGTCGTCTAGGTACAGAAGGAAGAGGTGTTCTCCAGCTGTGGGTGGTATGTTATTAAGAATACAAATTTATTTCTAATTGCATAGTTAGTGACTCTTTTTATAGTTCTCAAATGCTTTAAGCTCTTTTATTTGAAATGAAATGGGTATGAAAAAGCAAAAATTGCAAATGGTAAAGGCCCCCAGTAATAAACATTCAGCTTATTCTACCTAAGGGATGTTTGAAGAGTGTGGGCACAGTTATCCTCAGCATTTGCTTAAAGATAAAAGCATAAAGCAATGGAGTGACTTAAAAATTCTAAGGGGAAATAAACTGTTCGCTATGAAAGTGACATGTAAGTTTTGCTCTTGGGATCATTCTGAAGCAGTCACAGACCTCATCTCTAGGCATGGCTGGAGGAAGTTAAAATGAGCTTGCAGGATCAGCTTGGTGACCTTTTCTAGGTTTCTTTGAATCTTAGACTTTAGGGCTGTTCAGAGCTACGCCAGCATGGATCTTTGCATTCCTGCACATTTCCCTGGGTTCATGCTTGAATTATGTTTAGTTGGATGTCATTCATGTATGGAAGAAGTGTATTTTGGAATTGTTTGGGTTTTTTTTTTACCTAAGCATTGTGTTTGCACTCCTTCAGTTTTTCTGTCTTCTATGGTTTACTAAACTGTTGATTTTTCTGTTGCCCGAATATGAAGATGTAGCATCTACAATCAGCTGTTCTCTATGTGGTGAACTCAGTCAGCTAGATTTGTAGGGAATTGTGTGTTGAGTAGAGAATTTAAGGGCGAGACCACCTGCCCCTATACATAGACTAGATGCCTGAGAAGTTTTCCACTTGCTTCACTGTCTTTTGTATATTAGGAAATATTTTATTTTATAAATATATAGTCTTGGTTTGTCAGAAATAAGCATATTTGTTTAGCTTCCTTCATGACTGTGTAGAAGAGTTTCATTTCAAAGATGTACCAGTGTTCCTCTGTTATTCACCGGTTTCTTGGTTGTAATAAACCTCTACAGCATTTAAGAACCCAGAATGCTTCTTCCCTTAGTAGTGAGACTTCTCAACAGGATCCTCTTTAAGGCAATTGTTTAAACTTGTAGTAAACTCTTCCTGTTACCAATGACATAATGATGTCTGTTTAAAAGCACTTTTTTTTTTTTCTTCGATTTAAATGTTGCGATCCCTTCCTGCTATTTTTGCAAAATGATTCATAAGAAACCATGAAGAACATAGACGTATCCAGATTGAAAATGTTACATGCCCTCCCACATATAACAATGAAATGTGTGTTTTGCTACTAAGAGTGCAAATACTTCATTGATGTCTGCATATAATTAAATGTGTTAGATTTTCTTTCCGGCTGTACTTCCTGGCAAACATTTCCTGAATGCCAGCAGCTGTTATTAGGAAAATACTCCCTGATCAACCTGCTGCTTCTGCATAGGTTGCTTTATATAAAGCCCAAGAACACATTGGCTTTTCTTGCCTGAGTAACACTAGAAGCATTTCATGGATTAAATGTTCATTTTTTTAAAAACAGGTGCACGTAGCAAAGTTGGTTTTCTAACAGAATAAACTGATTTAAAAACGAGACTTAAAACATGAAAACGTAGTCACATTTTTCATGTGGGTTATTAGGTAGGATATAAAGCATCTGTTCTAAACAGGGTTTGTGCTTATTACCTTAAAGCTACAGCATCTGATGAACTTAAAAAAGAGTGGTTTTTCACCAATATTGGTTGTATTTCCTGTGCACTCTACCTTACTAATTCCATTTCTCTATATCCACTGAGATTTTGACCTGTCAGAACAACTTCCACAGCTTCCAGCCTCCCATCTGTTAGTCTTGCTTATAGAAACTGCCTCACATGTGACGTAAGGTGACAACAATGCACATCCTGTCCCCAGCAGGCTATATGTAATAAGATGGTCCGACTCAAGTTCCCTGTGTATTTTGTATTCCACGTTTGTCTTCCCTCCCATTGCACAGAGTGTTATAAACAACCAGAGGTTCCCTTTTCTTGTCTTCCTCCTCCCAGGGTTTTCCTTCTCTTCTTTGGCTGGGTGTGGAAACATGTCAGTTCAGCTCAGCTCAGCAGGAGTTGTTCAACATAGTTTTCTTTCTTAGTTACAGAAGACTATTGCTGGTACCTCTGGTTTTCAGTGTTACCACTAGAGGTGGTTACCATTTTTGTCTGTGGTCAGGGACTGCTGGTTGAAGCCACTTGTCTGGCATACATATGACTAGCTGTTATATACTAAAAGGATGTAAAGTGGAGGAAAATCATTATCTGTCTCAAGGAAGGAAGCAACAAGCACTAGTGAATAAACATTTACCAGTATTTCCTTTCGTTGTGGCTTCAGACTTTGATTATATGAATCTTTCCATTTGCTTGAGACTTTGAAATGGTCTGTTTCATCCTAATGACTTTTCAATTAAGTTTAATTCTTTTTAAGGATAAACCTAGGAAGGGTGAATGATTGGATCAATTTAACCTGCCTTTTCTGCTCTACTTTTTCAGGATTGCACAGTATATGAAACAGAGAATAAAATTCTTCATGTGGTAAGTAGTGTTTGGATTTCTATTAATAAATACATTTGTGTAGAGTACATAGAATTATATAAAGCTGTGTGTTTTGTACTTTTTCTATGCAGTGCTAGTGTAATAATCAACTAGTCTGGCTATGACTGAGTGAATGTAGGAGTTACTTGTGGATAGGTAATGATGTTACAGAAGCTGAACTTGGCATATGAGAAGGCAGGAACTTTGCAAGTGCTTGCGTTTGTCTGGCTGAGGCCCATCTGTTATTAGTAAACTCTGGTCAGAAGAATGATTTCGAAAAATGGCAGGTTTTTTTTCCAAAAGAGCAGGTTGCTAGGCTTCTATGAAATCATATACATTTATGTCAGTGATACAGCTTTATTTATATAACTCTATTCCTTATAGGAGCATGGAGCTAGCCTAGTGATAGGAAAATTAATGCAATTATTTCCTTTTGAATTCTCAGCATAAAATACAATGGTCTGTTTCTACCATCTATAGTTCTGTTGGTAATAAAGCTGGTGAAAGTCATCAGGGCATCAGCACACAGGATGAGTTTGAAAGACTGGTTCTTTGGTGGATGGAGAGTTGAAAGTTTGAGTAAAATTTATCTGAAAACTGCACTTTAGTTTTAGATATTAAATAGCATTTCATGTGTGGCTGTAGTTTAACCCAGCCAGGTAATTAAATTAACCCTGAGCTTGTTTATTCTTCCTAAGAGCAATTAATCAGTTGGTTTAATTTATTCACTGTATTTCACATTTAGGTAGGTTTTGATATCTTACTGTTCTTACTACTGGAGCTTAAGCAAGAAAATATTGGATTCCTTTATTTTAAAATGTGAGCTTCCTGGTAAATTTTGCTATAGTTTTTTTTCTTCTTTCTCGGTGCTCCTGTATCAAATACCTGGCAAGCTGAATTCTACAAGCTTTTGATGCTTTTATTTCACAGTGATGTGGAATAAAATGTCTCCACATATTTTTAAGTTTCACTGACATGTTTCCCCTGTGGGACACAAAGAATTAGCAGTTTTAGTGAGGCTGACATCATCATCTTTGCTAGGCTGATCTCTGCAAGTATTTCAGTAATGAAGTTTTCAAATGCATAATCTTGGCTATAAGTTTGAAATCACTATATATAGCCTGGTTTTCAATGCATACTTGTTTTCTGCTGTAAGAGCCGAGAGTTCTGACATCTGCTATATACAGTATGTAACTTCTACAAATTAGTAAAAAAGATTGTAAAGGGAGCTGGCAGTGTTTAGAGCTGATGAAACATCAGTTAATACAATCTTCAACAGAAAATTGTGTGGAAACTGAGAGAGTTTCATGTAAGATAATGTGAGCACAGAAATTTGAGACAGGTTTCAAAGGTTATCTTGCATCACTCAGACTCACATAGGTTTACATCTTTAATCCACAGTAACTTCATTGTGGTGACAGATGGACATACGTATTATTGTGGAGAGCTTAATTAGCTTCTACAGTTAATGCTCAATCTTGCAAGGAAACATGAATAGAGTGTGGAATGTTTCACTGAAGCCTAGCATTAAGAATGACATTATGTATTTCACATAACTTGAATCATTTCTGACCAGGTTGCATTTCAGCTGGTGGATGGGATTTCATAGGGCAAAAGCTGACCAAGAACAATCAAGGAAAGAGATAAATCTGTGATTTATTAAAAGATGGGATTTGAACTCCTATTTTGAATTTGAAAGTGAGTATTTTAGACATACAGCTGAAAAGGTTGATTTGGAATTGAAAGGAGTTACAGTTTCCTCTAATCCTTCTCATTAGAAGGCAGAAAAAAGTGTGTGGCTTTAGCCCATTGGACAATCTAGGGAGGTGCAATATAACAGGAAGATTAAGAAAAGAAGGGAAAAACCTACTGATGTCAAAATCTTGAGAGAGTGCCTGGTATTTTTATGCCAGTGTCAAAGAGAGGATCTTAGATACATTATGAGATAACAATATTTGAATGCACAAGTACAAACTAGATTAAAGATGCTTTAGGGAGGGGATTAATAATTTAAATCTGCTGTTATAGACTGCATACAGTAATTTTAGAAGTGAATGTTAAAAAGAAGGTTTTCTGGTATAAAAAGAATAGCAGTGTATTTTGATAAAGGCATAGAAAGGATCTTGAATAAGAAATGCTGTGAGAACTAGGAAAAATTGAGAGGAGAGGACATGTACGCAGATGTTACAAAGAGAGAAAGTAAATTCTCTCTTCTTAAATTCAAAGACTATCGACAAGTCCTTTTTTCTGAGTACATTTCTCCTGTGCAAACTGTGCAAACTCCTGAAGGTAATAGGAATCATGTCTGGCCAGCATCACATCCAGCTGCCTTTGAATGATGAGATAGCAACACATAGCTGTGTTCTCTGGGATAACTTAGGAAATGGAATTCAAAACTGTGGACTAACCCCACACAAATTTTATGTAACACCTTCTCTTCATGGCACAAGGAAGCAAGGTTCCTCACAAAAGTGAAAGGCAATGACTTAGAATTCATGCAATTAGCTGAAGGAAATCCTCGTTTCAAGGCATTGTTCCCACTAAGGACTGAAGTAAAATTTTTGACAGATCCTTCTTACATCAGTAAAAATGAACTACAGCTATGGAAATGAAAATAAATTAGATGACACTCTTCTTCTTTTAGACAGCAAGAAATTTACCACCTTAGGAACAGGTCATTGGATCAAAATAATCGATTTTTGTCCACATAACATACTGAGGGTCCAGTGGTTTACTTCAGGTTGAACCTGCATTCTGGGTTGAAATGTGTTCATGTGGCTCAAAGTGTTACTGTGGAGTTGTGTGCCATGGTTCAGGGACTGGAGCTCTGTAAGCACACATCTTCTGTGGGGATGATGCCCAGTTTCCCCTGGAGCAAGCTTACTTTGTGCCAAATTGGGGTGTGAGAGGGTTTGTGAGCATAGACAGGGGATGCGAGAACACTGCTGCTGTTGAAGTGCATACACGCATACCTCCAAAGTTAACCCATCACTGAGTCGTCATGCTTTCCTCTAAATCATGATGGAGTAGGCAACATCTGTCACCCAAGGCCAGATCATCAATTAAACAACTGATTGGTTTGCTTTAGTTAAGTAGGGCCAAAATATAGTTCATGTGCTCATATTCTAATGGCAGTAATTTCTTTCAAAAAGTGAATGAATACCATCTTTCTTTTAGACATGGCAGTGTGGGTGTTCATGTGGAGAGACTGCTGAATCACCTTGTCCATAGATAGTATGTTTTAATGTCAATAAACTTATTTAGATGTTATCATTTTAGATATTGCTGATACATTTAAGAAATGATATTCTGTGAAGGCAGAACTGTATATCTTCAGCTTATATTCAGGAAAGAAATATTTTTGTTGACTCCAAGCAATTTGAGTTTCAAATGCAATATAAAAGCATTTTGATTGTCATCAAAAATATTGGGTAAAGTAGTAAACTAATCCGTTATTCAACTAAACACATAAAATGTATCTAAAGGAAAAAAGGTCTTATGGAAAACTGGTGAAGTTTTAAGAAGAAATTGCCTACTTCAACTCAGTTTTTTCTTCTAAATGGAGTTACAAAGTATGCCTGGGAAAATAATGTCTTTTCTATAATGTTCTGCCCTAGAATTGCAGGTGTATTGTAACAATTATTTGAAAGAAAACTCTATTTCTTAAAGTAGTTTTTTTACTGTAAATTTGTTCACAGAAAAAATTGTTTTCTGTGGCACACATAACATAAACCCACACACAAATAATGTGTTGGGTTTTGCTTATTAAGTTGTTGATGTTTCTGAAATATTCATGAATACAGAGAAATGCTTCTTATTTCTGCCACTTCATTTCTAAGTATAGATTTCCCAGGTTAACTTTTCCTCAGTAAGTGATGTAATAGATAAATAATTAAATAATAATAATGGTAATA